>OX463245.1:48161614-48761614 GCA_949820135.1 Sylvilagus floridanus | reverse complement strand
GGGTAATAAAGGTGGAAGGCAAAGTTGGACCCCATCCTCCATGGAATAGCACAGGTTGAGAATGATAATCAATAGGAATTAAGGGTTTGATGAATGAACAGTACACATCATGACGCTGAGTTCCTTCATAAAATGTGAGCCCTCATTTTTGTATGCCCGCATTTGGCATGAGGCCTTCCACCTGGAAAGAGCTCAGTAAAGTGTTTATGAATTAAACAAAGACGACTTACTGTTGCTTTTGGAACAGAATGTAGACCTTCAAGACCAGGGATACTGCTTCCTAAAATATTAGCACAGCCTTTATTTTTACATTATGACTCTCTGGGTATTTAAATTATAATTGCCATGGGAAGAGGAGAGCAAAGTGGCAATTAATAGCTATTGGCCAGGGCTGTTGCTAAATTAAGAATTCAATTATGAAATGAACAAAGCTCAACCAAATATGAGCCTGAATTTCACGAGCTAGGAAATGCTAGGGGTGCCAGGGACTCTGGGGGATCTTCCTAATCTAAGTAGCTGTTGAGTGAGGTGTGCTCCAAATAGTAAGAATGGGATGATAAACTCCAGCTGTTGTCAGAAAATGCAGTCTTCACCACAGACTGCACTGCCTAGAGGGACAAACACTGCCACTGGGACCCTGTTCCTCCATGCCAGCCATGAAGAGTTAGATAAAAACAGAAGAGAAGCAAAGTCTAGAGCCACCTTATCCAGCATGCCAAATCCAGCACACCTAGGCTGCTTCTAGCAGACCCAGACCCCAAATGTTTCTGAGATAAGCAAAGCCCCATGACTTGATGACTTTACATCTTAAAAAAGATGGTGATGACCTGAGTGTTTTTACACAGAAACCCTAAAGAATAGCTGGGTGATCAGCTATTCCACTGATACCTGGGCTAGCCTGCATCTTTTCCCTCATAGTCTCCATCAGGGATCCTCCTGTGCTGTCTGATCCATGTACACTTACTCTCCAGATCCAGCTGGCTTCTCTCCACAATGCAGGTATTCAATTATTAGCCTGTGGAACTCCATCACACCTAAATATCCCCTATAGCTGATGTTTATACTATATTTTCTGAAAAATCTTCCTATGAAATAGGATCCTTACTATTAGGTACTTAATAATTTCTAAACTTCAATCATTTAGGCTGTATATTAAATATAATTTAAATACAATGGTTCAGTTCTTTCAGAATGGGAAAGTGTAATTAAGACAAGCTGACACACAATTCCTTCACACTGCAAATAATAATAATAATAATATCTGGGGTGGGGAGTCAACAGAAGAAAAGGGAGTTTTTCAAATGCCAATGAATTTTATAGCTTAGAATTCCTTTACTGATGCATTAATTGGGATAATTCAGTACTTCTAAAGGCACTCCTTTAAGAAAATTCTTTTCCTTCTCCCTAGTAAATGCTGTTATGCTGAGAGGTACATGATATAAAGGCAACATTCTGTGGCCAACCCAGGAATTGCAATGGTTTGATCCATTTTGGACTCCCACCTAACTCTTTTGAGCAAAGCTTTGCAAACGTGTAAGCAAGGTTAACCTAACCAACTACGTGTGAACTCTGATATTCAAGTATGAGTCTATTGGCTTTTTTGTAAGTTAAGTCCTTAGAGACTACACCATGCATCAATGTCTCCTTCACTAGAGGCAACTGTGCAGCAGAAAGAGAGGGAGGATTGGCATCAGAAGGCTAAGGTTCAAGTCTCAGCTCTGCTTTCCATAGATGTTCTCTTGCACTCTCTGGGTCCTCCTTTTCTCATTTTAAATGATGGTTGGCTACATCTGCCACCGCTATCCCACAGAAATGTGTACATGAGGGGTATGGAGCATGACACACAACAGAAATGTTGCACCAGGACAGAATGTTCAACTCCCAACTGGAAAAGCACCCTCTTCCAGGCTCAGAACTCAGTCCATTTGTAGTATCTATACCAGCCAGACTACAAAGCACCTTCTGTTCCAGTATTGTAAAGACCTGAGTTCCTGAAAATATCCTTAGCATATGAAAATGTTCTCATCCTCTATAGGAAGCAACTTATAAATTCAATGTCTAGTTCATTTCCAAGGGCAGTGCTCTTCAGGGGCAGTATATTAGCATATCTGCAGGTGTCAGAAAATACGACATGCAACTTGAATCCAGATCTCTGAATTCAGGTGACTTAGTTTCCCCACATGTTATTGTTTCAAGCTACAAGATAACATTATCGGATCCTTTCCTTTTCAGAGTCCAGGAATGACCATGGGTCTTGCTTGGCCTAGTATCTTCCACAGTGTGGAAGCCTGTTTGCTTCTCCAGCTAGTTTCTGGGAACAGACAGAAATTTCATTTTCCAGATGTTCTTTGGGAACTTAAGATTTTTCTTTTGCTTCTCTGAGGCAAAGACCAAAACCAATAATAGATTGAAACTCTAAACAGATTAACTTCCAGCACTACCTAGATCAAACTCATCTTTGTATTGCTACAGTTGTCCTTTTTTCTATTGTACTTTTTTCACTCTGATTGGATTTCTACCTTCCAATCTATAAAAGAAGGGATAGGAAAGAGCAAAATAAGGTGGAGAATTAATATAAAAAACTTTGACTTAACTTCAGCCTTTTTCGTTTCTATAACCAAAAAAGATCATAAAGTCATATTGAGGAAGTCAAGGTGAGGGAGAGAAAGCAAGCAATGTATTGAATATTACCTGTACTGAAGTAGAAGTACAGTAAGGATGTGTATTTTTCCAGCACTAAAGACAGATGAAGATCCCAGGTCTGGGTAGGAAGAGGTGAAAGAATGGTGGAATTGGTGAGAACCGTGCTGGATTTGTTACTATTTTCATGAATCCATAATTTTTAGAGATGTCAGTTACTTTGAAAGACTTTCTCATTTTCCTGATTAGAAGCTTAAAAATTGCATGTAGGGGTAGGCAAACACCTAACAACCCAGGTAATCTGTAAACACACAACAGAAGCACCCTATGATGCTATGCAAGACTGAACAGTTTCCTAACAGCTTTCCCTAGCAGGGGAGATAGTTTTCCAAGTGAGTAGAGCTGTTATTGCTTAAAGGAGACTCAGAGGCAATAATCCATCTAGAATACATGTTACAGCACTCTGAGACAGATAGGTGGCTGGCTGAAGCCAAGCCTGCTAGATCCCATGTCTGAGGGTGTATACACCCTTACCCTGCATATACCAGTACTCCAGAGAGGGTGCATCCTGCTCTCTGGTAAAAATCAAAAGCCTGAAGGCACCAAGATGATGGAATAGGGAGGGAGCCTATTGCTCTAACCTAGGGGAAAATAGTGACAAAAATGTGCAGAGACTGCAATCTCAGCGAAGAGTTAGGGAGAAAATGGCAGAGGAAACTCCACGCAGATTAGAGGGGCACTGTGGACCCTGGATCTGTGTGGAGGGCGTGGATGTGTACAACTCAGGACCAGGGCAGCAGACAGTCTCAGCACCAGCTTTGGAGAATGAGATGAGACCAGACTGCAACAGCCCAAAACCACTGGAGATAAAGCTGCAGGGAGAGCCAAGCATGAGTCTGGCTAGCAGCCCTGTGGGAGACAGATCCACCAATGCAGAGGGGCCAAAAGGGGCACACTTCTCTCTCCCTGACCACACAGTCCCAGTGTCCTACAACTGCCTGAGAGTGTGCAAGTGCCATTTTGGACATACGAAACAGCAGCACCAGCTCAGGGCAGCACGCCCAGCAACCAGCCAAGAGCAGACACCTGAGCCTGTCTGGGAGCACTGACAGGGGGCTGCCTGCTCATGACTGTGGGAGCCCTGTGTGCTGGGACTGTAAAACACTGTGGCTGTGTGTGAGGGCACAGGGTGTGGCTAGGTCTTTGGGCAGTCACTGTGGGAAGGTCCACAAGCTTCGGGTTCCCTGATTTCCTGGTGAAGGTCAATGCTTCACGATCTGTGCTCACACTGAGGACTACATGGATCCTTTGTGTGGTTCTTGAAGCAGCACGGATGAACATTGTGCTCACTGGGGCTAGTGGCCCAGGCATTGGTCTCCTGGGAGGAGAGGAGGTAAGTGTGAGACTCCACCAACAGAGCTGAATAAACCTTCCCTCTGATAAAAGAGGGAGGAGGGATTTACCTTGCACAATTGAGGAGTCACCTTGGACACTCCCCTCACACTGAAGCACTGAACAGAGCTTCCTGGCCACACCCAGCACACACCTCAGGATATTCACTGAAAGATCAGACACTCTACTAATCCACAGAGGCACAATCCAAAGATAAAAGCCATCAAAGGAGAAAAAAATCAACCAGTAAGTATGTTCACAAATGCTAAAAAATAAATGCAGCAATTCAAGAAATAAGAATAAAGAAGACAGTATGACACCTCCACAATGACAGGTTAATACCAGAATGTGAAAATGAAGAGAATGAAGAAATGCCAGAAATGGAATTAAGAAAAATTGATCATAGGATTACTTAGAAGTAATCAGGGGGCCAGCGCTGTGGCATAATGGGTAAAAACACTTCCTGCAGTGCCGGCATCCCATATGGGCACCTTTTTGAGTCCCAGTTTCTACACTTCCCATCCAGCTCTCTGCTATGGCCTGGGAAAGCAATAGAAAATAGCCCAAGTCTTTGGGCCCCTGCACCCATGTGGGAGACCCGGAAGAAGCTCCTGGCTCCCAGCTTCGGATGGGCACAGCTCCAGCCATTGCAGCCATCTGGGGAGTGAGCCAGCAGATGGAAGAACTCTCTATCTCTGACTCTGCCTCTCTGGTACTCTGACTTTCAAATAAAAAATATTTTTTTAAAAAAGTAATCAGATGTAAATCTATGAACTAAAGAAATCTGTACATGACATGAAAGGAAAGTTTTCTCATGAAATTGAGATTTTAAAGAGAAATCAAAATGAAATATTGTAATGAAGAATTCAACAGAACAAATAAAAATTGCAGTGGAAATCCTTAACAGAATCAGTGAGGCAGAAGAAAGAATATCTGAGTTAGAAGACAAATCTCTGGAAATTTTACAGTCAGATAAAAAAAATAAGAAGAAATTAGAAAACTAAAAACACCATTGGAGGTTTATGGGATACTATCAAATGGCCCATTATTCAAGTCTTAGGAGTTCCTGAAGGCATAGAAAAAGAGAATGGATTAGCAGATTTTAATGAAAATAATGAAATAATTACAGAAAACTTTCCTAATTATGAGAAAGAAAGGAATGTCCAGGTACAGGAGGCACATAGAACTCCTAATAGACATGAACACAAAAGATCCTACCATGACACATTGTAGTTAAACTCTCCACAGTAAAACATAAAGAAAAGATTCTAAAATGTGCACAAGAGAAACACCAGATTACTTTCAGAAGATCTCCAATTAGATTCACAGCTAACTTCTCATCAGACACCCTACAGACTAGGAGAGAATGGTGAGATATATTCCAAATCTTAAGAGAAAAAAAAATAGTGTATTGTACACTGCAAAGCTCTCATTTATGAATGAAGGTGAAATAAAGACCTTCTATAACAAACAGAAATTAAAAGAATTTGTCACCACCCATCCATCCTTACAAAAGATGCTTGAAGATGTCCTACACAGAGACCCAGAAACATTATCATCACTATGAAAAAAGGTTAAAGCAGAAAATCTTCCATTGAAGGCATAAAGGAAATCCAACGTAAACAGGAATTTTTATGTAAAAATGGCAGAGCCACATCGTTACTTATCAATAGTCACCTTGAATGTAAAGGGCGTCAACTCTCGAGTTAAAAGACACAGACTGGCTGAATGGATTAAAAAACAAAATCCATCTATTTGCTGCCTACAAGAAAAACAACTCACCAACAAAGAAGCAAGCGACTCAAAGTGGAAGGAGAGAAAAATATTCCACGCTAACAGAAACCAAAACAGAGCTATTACAGCCACCCTAATACCAGACAAAATAGACTTTCACACAAAAACTGTTAAAAGAAACAAAGAAGGGCATTATGTAATGATTAAGGGATCAATTTAATAGGAAGATGCAACTACTATAAATGTACATGCACCTAATTATAAAGCACCTGGCTATTTAAAAGAAATGTTGATGCATCTGAATGGAGACATAGACTCCCATACAATTGTAATGGGGGACTTTGATACCCCATTTTCAGCCCATGGACAAATCAACCAGACAGAAAATAAGCAAGGAAACAACAGCTAATCGATACCATAGACCAAATTGACCTAACAGATTTCTACAGAACTTTTCATCCTACAGTTGCAGAATACACATTCTTGTCACCAGTGCACAGAACTTTCTCTAGGATAGACCACAGGCCAGTCCATAAAACAAGTCTTAGCAAATTCAAAAAAAATCAAAATTATGTTTCTCTGACCACAATGGAATGAAGCTGGACATCAACAACTCAAGAGTCTCAAAAAAGAACATATGCAAACACACGGAGACTGAACAGCATGCTCTTGCATGAGCAGTGGGCTATAGAAGAAATCAAAAGAGAAATCAAAACACTGTTGAGAACAGTTTTTTTTTCATACTATTTGTTGAAATCTTTACTTAGTATAAAGTTCATCTTCTGTATATAAATTTAACTGAAATAGATCTTAGTAAAGAATAAGAATGAGAATAGGAGGAGATGAGAGAAGGGTGGGAGTGGAGATGGGAAGGTGGGAAGAACCACCATCACTATGTTCTTAAAGTTGTATTTATGATATGAATGAAGTTTGTAGACCTTAAATAAATGGTTTCTGGAGGGAAAAAAGCCTGACTTTTATTCATACCCTGTCAGTTCTTCTTTACTGCAACAAAAGCATGTTTTAAGAGTTTAGAACACAAAGCTTTGCTGTTAATAAACAATCAATGGGAACAGCCTGAATTTTTGTAGGGGATCAAAGTTTTCAGACAGGTAATTTAGACAGGTTATATGAGCTCTCATAACTTCTGTCAAATCTACTCAACACTAAAGCAGTCATGGATAATATGTAATCAAATAAGCATGGCTGTGTTCTATTAAAACTTTATTTACAACAAAAAGCAAAGGGCTGGACGTAGCCTCTGGGCCATAGCTTATCAAGCCCTGTACTACTGAAGCAAGAACTTCTATGGAGGACACTTATTTGGAGCTTCACCTGCGACTACTGCTGAATTTCACAGTCTTTTTTATCAGTTAGAAATGCCTGCAGCTGCTAGTAACAGAAAACCCACTCAGCTGACTTACACAAATAGCAGTTCATTGTTCTCATATAACAAGGAGTGCAGTTGGGTGGTCACTTCCAGTGTTTTGGTTGCCCTCTCTCATTGCTTTCCTTGGACCAGGCTCTTCCCTTCACCATTCTAAACATGTTAGCTGATCCTCTCACATCTACCACTAGACGGTGGATTAAAGGATGAAGGAATGGGCCAACAGCAATTTCCCCTTTTTATCAGAAAAGGAAAGCTGTTCTGAAGAGTACATGTAACCCCACCAACAAAAGATTTCTCGGTAAAGCTCACTGAATAGAACTGTGGAACATGGGTACCATTCCTCGGCAGAAACAAAACATGGTAAATCAGTTTTTTGCTTTGATAGCCTCTGGAGTAGAGAAGAACAAGAGGAAAAGTGCTGGGAATGGGAATCAAGACAACCAATCCACACTGTTCTGTGGCACAGTGTTGGCAGGACGCTGTGGTGATGAGAAATGCACCATAGGGCAGATATTCAAACATGTGCTGACACAGAACTATGACAGCCATCCCTGGTGAGATGGGGGTGCAAGGTGTCTCTGTAGAGAAACTTGGACAATAACTCCACTGGTGCTTCCAATGGGATCTGATGTTTTGGGTGTTTTCTCATATCAATAATGACCAGGTATCTACTAATCAATATTCTGATTGCCAAAATTTATGGCCCAAAGAAGTATGAAAGGGAGAATTCTGCTGCCTGACTGTGTATGAAGGTAGGCAGCACTTTGTCCTGTCCTCATAAAAATCAGTTCTCCACATAAAGGTAAGGGAGAGACATAAAATACCTCATTAGATGGCCGAGATTCTGAGATTGGGGGTGCCTGAGGGTAGATATTTTTGGTATCTAGACTGCAGTTGTTACAACATTGGCATAAAATCCGGATTAACTTACTGATTACCTTTTCTTTTCTTAAAAAAAGATTTTATTGATTTATTTGAGAGGTAGAGTTATAGACAGAGAGGAAGAGATGGACAGAGAGGTCTTCCATCCACTGGTTCACTCCCCAAATAGCCACAACAGCTGAAGCCAGGAGCTTCTTCAAGATCTCCCATGTGGGTACAGGGGGCCCAATCACTTGGGCCATCTTCTACTGCTTTCCCAGACCACAGCAGAGAGCTGGACTGGAAGAGGAGCAGCCGGACATGAACCAGTGGCCAAATGGGATGCCAGAGCTACAGAAGGAAGCTTAGCCTACTACACCACAGCAGGGACCCCTGATTACCTTTTCTTGAAGAAGCTGACCTGCTGTTCTAGTGGCCACAAGTGGTAACCACTTGGGTTTTTAGTTTTGTCTTGAAAATGGTATGACACATGCCTTCAAACCACAGTCTCATAGCTTAACTCATCGTAATTTCCAGGCACTGGTTTTCTGTGAATATTCTACTAGTTCATGTTCAGAGAGAACTTTCAAAATAGTGGAACTGTTCTTTTCATGGATTTTTTTCAACAGAGAAAAAATAGAGAAGTTAAATTAAAAATAGGGGAATTTTCTGGAGGAGTCATGGAAGAAGAGGTATCCAACCATACAACCATGAGCATATGCATATGTAAAACCACAGTATCTGAGCTAGATTTTTATTTTCAGTGCAATGAAAAATACACTTGTGGTCATGAAGGTTTTACAATTTGACCACAATTATATGGCCACAATTATATAAAGCCTGTTTTGAATAATGTGTTTTACCATCACAAGCTCATTACTATCATTGTATTAAATTGGCATGGTAAGTGTATGGAGTAGGAGTAGGTTCATCTCATTTTCAAGATGATACAGCATCTCCATGCCATGCCAATTTCTTGCCACTTTTTGAGGCTTTTGAAATATTTACTAAAGGCTGACCTTGCAAATTGCTATCTAGTATCTGTTTCCCCTTCCATTCTATACATGAAGGTAAATCAGAACTGGTTCTACCAGCTCTAGTACACCTTGGCTGGATCACCATGACAATAATGTGCTATCCTTTACAGAAGGAAACAAGCTGAGTTTCTGACTCTTCAAGAGTCAGACTAGGTGAAATCTCTTCCTTTTTGGCAGACAGAGAGGTAATTAAAGGGGAGGTTTCACGTCTCAGCACAACACCTCAATGCAGAAATACTAAGGAAGAGGAGAAGTCCCAAGTGGGTAACAAGAGTAGGTGAGCCAGGTTTTAGAGTCCAGACATACCTCAGAGACAAGCTGAACTGACCTGTCTTCAACTCCTTCCCAGGAAACACAACAATGGCTTAGAGGTGGCTGCCCTCCCAGGCTGCTCTTGGGCCTCCCCTGCCTAAGCCTGTCTTGCTAGCTGAGCCCCTGCTCTGCACATCCTATCCCCTCCTTTGTGTTTTCATGATCGTCCATCCAGCCCAATAAAGCCAGCTTTTTGCATATTAAAACTTAATTTGTTTAAGGACAAACAGTTGGGGGTCTGCTTCACCAAGGCTACAGTGACAGATCACGAGGGGGCCCATTGGCCTTGGGGGCTGCCAATTTGGCAGGTCCTCCTCTCTAAGGATACACAAGCTCATGAGCTGCTCACTGTCAGGATTCCAAAAGGCATTACCCTGAGCTCCAAGGTGGAGCTGTTTACCAATATGGTGATCTCTCCCCAGATGCAGTTGCTACTGCAGCTAATTAAGAGAACAATTAAGACTAAGGCAATCAGTCAAGTACACAGGCCTCAGTCATCTCCTCAGCTCTCAGATGCTGCACTGCTCCCAGAGGGCTGAACTGCATTCAGTCATTCAGAAAATGACAGGAAGAAGCTATTAAATATCTGAAAACCATAAAAACGCAATCATCCTGTTCTTTAGCTGAGCCACACCAGAGACCAATCCCAGCAACTTCAGAAACTTAGCAGTCCTCTTGAATTCACATACTCACAAATAAGAAGATTAATCAAAAAGAGCTCAAATCAAAATTTAATTATAATGTAGGGATGAGCAAGGTTGTGCTGGCCAGGTCCCTCCTTCTTCATCTTTTTTCTTTTATATGACTGATCAATACCCTTTGTATCAGCCAAATGCATGACAAAGTCCATGGGGTGCCTTTAGAGAGGAAGTAACAGATTAAATATTGAACTAAACAATTTAATCTTCTCCTGAAGGATTTTTCAGATATTTGTAAAGGTAAATCCTATTAGGAGGAACAGTTTCCATGTCCTGGATTCTAGGGCCTCATTGGGAGAGGTTCATAAACACAGAGACACAAGACACTAAAGCAAAAGTTCTCTTAATAACATAGCAAACAGAGATCTGAAAAAAAAAAAAAAGACTGTTCTTAGAAGGAAAATCATATGTATGTATGTTATACATTTTTTTAACTTTTTTTTATTTAAAAATTTTTTTTTTGACAGGCAGAGTGGACAGTGAGAGAGAGAGACAGAGAGAAAGGTCTTCCTTTTTGCCGTTGGTTCACCCTCCAATGGCTGCCGCAGACAGCGCGCTGCAGCCGGCGCACCGCGCTCATCCGATGGCAGGAGCCAGGTGCCAGGTGCTTTTCCTGGTCTCCCATGGGGTGCAGGGCCCAAGCACTTGGGCCATCCTCCACTGCACTCCCGGGCCACAGCAGAGGGCTGGCCTGGAAGAGGGGCAACCGGGACAGAATCCGGTGCCCCGACCGGGACTAGAACCTGGTGTGCCGGCGCCGCAAGGCAGAGGATTAGCCTGTTGAGCCACGGCGCCGGCCCTGTTACACATTTTACAATTAATTTAGTAAACATATTGCAGAGTACTCTAAGATTTCTCCTAGTAGATATTGGCTTTATTGTTGAGTAAGCAGTTATTCTCTTTGAACACTCTCATAAGAGAAATGTATTTTTTTTTCATGACTTGGAGCTAAGAAGATTGATTACCTAAGGAAAAAAGTGCCATAAACAATGTTAATACAAGTTTTAAAACAACCCAGGTAAGGAATGTGCAAATTGTGAATACACAATTCTCAAAAAAGAAGAAATGCAAATTGGCCAACAAATGTGTGAAAAATGCTCAAGATCCATATCCATCCAGGAAATGCAAACCAAAACCGTGAGGAGGTATCACCTCATCCTTGTTGGAACATCTATGATCCAAAATACAGTAAGTCGCCAATGCTAGTATGTGCAGAAAGGAGAACTCTTACACACTGTTGGTGGGAACGTAAACTAGTACAGTCACTGAGAATAGTTGGAGACTGCTTTAAAAACTAGCAATTGAATTGCCATATGATTCAGCAATCCCATCAATGGGTGTATATCAAAAAGACAAGAAATAACTGTATCAAAGAAATACCTGCTCTCCCATGTACATTGCAGCACTGTTCACAATAGCCAAGATGTAGAATCTAGCAAGGTGCCAATCATCAGATGAATGGATAAAGAAACTGTGGTGGCCGGCACCGCGGCTCAATAGGCTAATCCTCCGCCTTGCAGCACCGGCACACCGGGTTCTAGGCCCTGTCGGGGTGCTGGGTTCTGTCCCGGTTGCCCCTCTTCCAGGCCAGCTCTCTGCTGTGGCCAGGGAGTGCAATGGAGGATGGCCCAAGTTCTTGGGCCCTGCATCCCATGAGAGACCAGGATAAGCACCTGGCTCCTGCCTTTGGATCAGCGCGGTGCGCTGGCTGCAGCGCACCAGCCATGGCGGCCATTGGAGGGTGAACCAACAGCAAAGGAAGACCTTTCTCTCTCTCTCTCTCACTGTCCACTCTGCCTGTAAAAAAAAAAAACAAAAAACAAAACAAAACAAAAAAACTGTGGTATATATGCACCATGAGATACTATCCAGCCATGAAAAGAATGAAACCCTGTCATTTACAGCAAAATGGAGGGAAATGGGGATATCACGTCAAGTGAAATAAGCCAGACACAGAAAAATAAATACTACATGTTCTCCCTCATATGTGGAAACTAAAAAACTCAATCTGAGCATAGAATAGTGATTTCTAGAGGCAGGGGTGGAAGGACCAGAATGCGTTTGGAGGATGGGTAACAAACCAGAGTGAGACTGCAGAGTTATACAGCCTAGTTGAGTGACTACAGTGCACAAATAACCTACTTTCTATTTTATGAGCAAATGGAAATGCCTTAATCAGAAAATAATGTTAAGAAAATGTTAACTACCATGATTTGATCCAGACACATTCCAAACATGTATTGAAATGTCTCAGTGTGACCCTTAAATATGGACAGCTATTGTTAATTTAAAAAAATTTAAAGTTTTATTTAGTACCAACTATATGCTTTCTAGGGGCCATTGAAGGGGTAAATGGAAACTATTAATATATTATATCCAAGTATGGACTTTGGAGTCACACGTGGCTTCAAATGACTATGTGAATTCAGATGAAAAACATAATTGCTACCTGTGTTTCTCCATTTGTTAAGTGGAGTTAAGACTCTTTCCAGTTCAGGGGACTTGTTTGAGTTTTAAAGCAGATAATGTTTGGAAAGTTCTTAAACCAGGGCTCAACACACAGTAAGTGCTCAATAAAATAATGTTGATGATAATGATTATTTAATAGCTGTTATCTGTAGATGGCTTGACCAGTTGTAATTTCTATATGTGATCTTACTGAGAAGTCAATGCAACTTTATGCAGGGAAAATTATTATTGTTCTCATTTTACAAATGAAGAATCAGATACTGTAAGTCAAGGCCTCTCATAGCAGTGACAGGAAGTATCAACTGACTCAGGCTTGAATTCACAAATGGCCTCAATTTTAGACTTTGGTTTCAATCTCCAAATGAGATGGTACTATTGCAAATAAAAACTAAGATCATTGAAAATGAACATCTTAACATTTAAACCCTGGGAGGACACACCTTTTCATGTCCTATGAATTGATATTTTTTCTAAAATTTAAAATTATGTTGTGAGTAATGGAATCATGATACATTGTTTATGCATTAAAATGTACATTTGTTCTAATTATTTTAAACATAATGGTCTTTAACCTATTTTAGCCTTTTTTTCATCTAATATGTACTAAAAAGCTTCAGAAAAAAGAAAAAAGAGCATCCTGAGTCCCTTCCTAATTTCAAATGGATGCGCCAAAATGCACTTGAGGAGCAGCACCCGAACAGGCACCATTACATAGTGCTTCCACATACAGACACCATAGCCAAGAAACAGCCCCAGGAACCTAGAGAACAGTAAAATATGGTAAATTAACTAGAAAAGGGTGAGCTTGGGGAATTTGTTGCCTTAGTTTTAAAATATAATTTAAATGTAAGTTTACTCTTAATACCACCTATGTTTAACCACCAGCTTGCAAAGTTTCTAAAATCTAACCATGGGCTCCTAGGTGTAAATAGGGTCAGCTGTAGCACATCGTGGACTTCAGAGCAGATTCTTCAATGTGCAAACCTGAATCTTGCAGCAAGTGCATATATCAACATGGTGACAGAGATAAATGATTTTGGATCTTCTTATATATCTAAAAATAAGGACCTCACTCCCAATCCAGGTGGGTTCTCAATATACATTGCTCTCTCCATCTTCTCAACATGTCAGCCCATATGTACAAACTCTTGTACTGCTTGCTACAGACCTTTGTGGGGAATGTACAAGATAAAAATTTCCCACATCCACATGCAGCTGAGGGCATAAGTGGTCTCCCCTTTGTTAGCTCTTTCCAGACCTAATCCAATATCAAAGATGAGTTGATAGCCACTGATGGGCTACTCCCCTCCTTACTTGGTACCAGAGATCAGAATCCTCCTTCAACCTTATTAAATGAAGTTTCTTCAATACTCAGAAATGGAATGACCAACATCCACTCAGATCAGGAAATTTTACATTTCTGTGTGCTCACAGGAACACATTCATACATAATACATTCAATCTAAAGAAACCTAATGTTTTGAGCTAAATATACTACTACTCTTCTGAAATATATAATATCTGTAGAATGATATGCTATAGTCATTTCCTAATATAGAATGAGAGCTAAAAAACATACTTTTTAAAGGAATAAACTCTGGCTTTTGCCACATTTATACCATACTTTAGCACTCCCTTGTTACTATTAAAATTTTTAAATTACCACCTCAAAATCCTTACAGCCAAACGACTACTATTGAAAAGGAATTATTATTCCTATTTTTATTATTATTGCTTTTCCTTTCCTTGGAGATAGAAAACCCACTGATCAAAAATCAGTTGTTCAGATCTCCACTGTGGCAAGGACAAACAAGTTCAAAACCTCTTCATTAGCATTCCAAGTTTGAGAAATGCCCACAATGGACAAAAGCTGTAGGAATTTGGGAGGTGGGAAACGGACTCCACATTCTCCCTAATTCAAAATGATTTTTTAGTGAATTTTTCCAGGCAATTATCCTAAAATGTTATTTGATATCACTACTATTTTGAAAAGAAGAAATTAAGAAAGAAATAGCCACTAAATTTAGAAAGACATATATGATTTTCTATAGAATATCTTCATCTCTCAATGTACTGCAAATAGGTTTTTTAATATATCTAAAGAACCATTTTTCCCTATTGATAAGGTTTGATCTTCTAAGAAAGAATTTTTAAACCCCTCAAAAATGATGTTTTCACTCAAATAGGGTCAACTGACCACTAATGTTCTTCGTTAAGAATCATCTATAAAATTAGTCAAAAAGAATTTTACAGATGGAAAGTAACTACACGAAAGTGTTGAGCATTACTAACCATCAGGGAATCACAAATTAATACCATGATGACAATTCACTATATACCTAGCAGAGCAGCTAAAATATTAAAAGAGACAATACCCAATGCTTATAAGAATGTACAGAAACTAGATCTCTCATACATTCCTAGTAATAATGTAAAATGGCATAACCATGTTGGAAAACAGTTCAGCAATTTATTTAAAAATTAAACAAACACTTATCATGTAACTCAAACATATTTATGCACATTTAGACTAGAGAAATAAAAATTTATTTTTACATAAATGTCTATACAAATCCCTTCACAGCAGCTTTTAATTGTAATAGCCAAAAGCCAAAAACAATCAAAATATCCTGTCATAAGGCAACAAAAAGTGGCACATTCATGGCTTGAGAAAGGCATTTTGCTAAGTAAAAAATGCTATTTCAAAAGTCATATATCAGATGTGTGGCACGAGCAGGGACACCACATATGAATCCCACAAAAGGGGGCTGAAGGAAACTCAGGTTCTGAGAAAGAAGGCACCCAGCAACCTGTGGGGAGAAGGCACCATCTTAACACCAGTAGAAGCTGCAGTAGCTCAGACAACCAGGGGATCCTATTAAAAGGGAAAATCCACATTCCTTATGGACTTTGAGTCTGGCTGGGAGGATTGACAGGGAGCTGAGCGCCCACTTAGGACTGCAAAGTTCCCCCATCCTCTCTACCTACCACAGCCTCCAGGGCTCAAACTGCCAAGTCCAAGCACTCACAAGCAACTGGCTCTTAAAAACAACTATGCTCTGTCTGTAAACAGGGCAGGCTTGTGGGGTGCAGAAGGGACCCACTGCACCCAGTGATTGTGAGAGACTTGCGCACTGTGACTGTAGGAATCCTGGGACTGCGTGGTAGGGTGTGGGGTGTAGCTTAGACTCCGGTCAACTACTGTGTAGGGTGCCAGGGGAACAGAACTCCCTGAAGGCCTGGTGTGGGTCACTGCAGAGGGTTCCATGCTCACACTGAAGATTATACAGATCCTTAGTGTGGTTCATGAGCCAGAGTTGGTGAGGACTATACCCACTGTGGGCTAACCCTAGGCATAGATCACCTCAGAAGAGAAGAGTTGATTTAGGATTACACCAACAGACATGGTCATACCTCCCCATTGCTGACAGTAGAGGAGATCTACCATACTCAACTGGGGTGTCATCCTGGATTCTCTTCCCACCATTGTAGCACTGACCTGAGTTCCCTGACTACACCCAGTACATTCCTGAAGGAGCAGACACTCCACTAAGTCACAGAGGTGTAGTTCAAAGATAAACTAATCACTAGAGAAAACCAACAAGTGTTTCCACAAAGGCCTGAAAATAAATGCAGATATAAGAAACAAGAATGAAGAACACAACAGTACTTCAATATTAGGATGTGAAGACAAAGATTGGTACAGTGTCTGAAAAGGAATTCAAAAAATGATCATAAGATTACTCAGAAACAATGAAAAGCAAATTCATGAGTTAAATTCATATATGACATGAATGAAAAATTTTCCCCTGAGATGGATTTTGAAGAGAAAGTAAACTGGAATATTAGAAATGAAAAAATCATCAAATAAATAAATATACAGTCTTAACAACAGACTTGGTGAGCAGAAGAAATTATATCCATGCTAGAAGACAAATCTTTGGAAATCCATGTCAGAACAACAACATCAACAACAAAAGAAGAAATTAGAAAACTTAGAAACACTTTTGGAGATTTATGGGGTATTATCAAATGACCCAACATACAGGTCTTAGGAGTTCCTGAAGGTGTGGAAACAAAGAGTGGATTAGAAGGCCTATTAAGTGAAATAATTATGGAAAATTCCCTAATTTAGAGAAAGGAAAGGATGTCCAAATACAGGAAGCACAGAGAACTCCTAATAGACATGAACAGAAAAGATCTTCACCACAACACATTATAGTCAAACTCTCTATAATAAAACATAAAAGATTACAAAATGTTCACAAGATAAACACCAGATCACTTTCAGAAAATCTCTAATTAGACTCACAGCTGATTTCTCATCAGAAACCCTACAGGCTAGAAGAGAATGGTAAGATATATTCCAAGTTTTAAGAGAAAAAAAAACTGTCAATTCAGAATACTGTACCCTGAAAAGCTCTTATTTATGAGTGAAGATGAAATAAAGACCTTATATAACAAAGAGAAATTGAAAGAATTTGTCACTACTTGTCCAGCCTCACAAATGATGCTTGAGGGTGTGCTACACACAAAAACACAGATAGTCATCACTATAAAAGATTGTGAAAAGTGAAAATTTCCTAGCAAATTACAAATGCAATCCAAATTAAACAATAGGAATATTTATGGAAGAGTGGCCAGGCCAAGTCATTACTTACCAAAAGTAAACTTGAATATAAATGGCCTAAATTTTCCAATTAAAAGAAATAGACTGGCTGAATGGATTAAAAAACAAGAAACACAGCTCACCAACAAAAACACACACAGACTGAAAGTGAAAGGATAGAAAATGAAAGTCCATGATAATGGAAAGAAAAATAAGGAGATGTAGCCATCTTAGTTTCAAACAAAATAGACTGTAACACAAAAACTATTAAAAGAGACTAAGAAGAGCATTTTGTATTGATTAAGTGATCAATTCAACAGGAAGATGTGACTAAAGTAAACATATATACATCAAATTACAGGGTGCCTGGCTATTTAAAACAAATGTTAATGGAACTAAAAGGAGACATAGACTCCGATACAATAGTAATAGGATTTCAATACCCCAGTTTCATCAATGGACAGATCAACTAGACAGAAAATCAACACAGAAACAAAAAAAAATCACACTATGGGCCAAATGGACCTGATATGTACAGAACCTTTCAACCCACAACTGAAAAATACATGTTCTTCTCATCAGTGCATGAAATTTTGTCTAGGACAGACCATATGCTAGGCCATAAAGCAAGTCTTAGCATATTCAAAAAAATTAAAATCATACCATGTATCTTTTAAAACCACAATGAAGTGAAGCTAGAAATTAACAAACTATGAATCTCTAGAACCTTTGTGAACACATGTAGCCTGAAAAACACACTCCTGAATGAACTGTGGGACATATAAGAAATCAAAAATTTCCTGGAAATGAAGATGACAATATAACATATCAAAACTTATGGGATACAGCAAAAGCACTGTTTAGAGGGAAGCTTATAGCAGTTAGTGCCTACATCAACTAATTGGAAAGGTATTAAGTATAAGAGCTATCAGTGCATCTCTAAGACCTAGAAAAACAACAACAAATGAAACACAAAATTAGGAGCAAAGAAATATTTAAAATTAGAAAAGAATTAAAATTGAAACAAAAATACAAAAGATCTATGAAATGAAGAGATGTTTTTAAACAAATTTAAAAATTGATATAACATTGGCCCAAATAACAAAACAGAGAGAGAGAGAGAAGACCCAGATTAATAAAATCAGAGATGAAAAAGAAGATTTAACAACGGATATCGCCAGTGCTGTGGCTCACTTGGTTAACCCTCCACCTGCAGTGCTGGCACCCCAGGTTCTAGTCCCAGCTGGGGTGCCAGATTCTGTCCAGTTGCTCCTTTTCCAGTCCAGCTCTCTGCTGTGGCCCAGGAAGGCAGTGGAGGATGGCCCAAGTGCTTGGGCCCTACATTCACATGGGAGACCAGGAGGAAGCACCTGGCTCCTGGCTTCGGATTAGTGCAGCGCGCTGGCTGTAGTGGCCATTTGGGGGGTGAAGCAATGGAAGGAAGACCTTTCTCTCTCTCTTTCTCTCTCTCACACTGTCTAACTCTGCCTGTCCAAAAAAAAAAAAAAAAAAACAATGGATATCACAGAAATAAAATGAGTCATCAGGAATTACCTTAAACAGCTATATATCAAACAAATTAGAAAATCTAGATGAAATGGATAGTTCCTTGACACATTAAATCTTCCAAAATTGAATCATGAAGACATAGAAAACCTAAACAGAACAATAATCAAGATGAAGATTAGTCAGTAATGAAGACCCTCCCCACAAAGAAAATCCCAGGTCGGATGGCATTCCTGCTGAATTCTACCAGACTTTTAAGGAAGAACTGATTCTAATTATTTCCAAACTATTCAAAACAACTGAAAGGGAGGAAATACTCCCAAAATCCTTCTATAAGGTCAGCATCACCTTACTTCCTAAACCAGAAAAAGACACAAAAGAGAAAGAGAACTACAGACCAATATCCTGGTGAATACAGATGCAAAAATCCTCAAAACACTAAATAATTGAATCCAACAACACATCAAAAAGATCATTCACCCAGACCAAGTAGGATTTATCCCTGCTATGCAAGGATGGGTCAACATATGCAAATAAGTAAGTGTGATATACCACATTAACAAACTGAAAACAAGTAACATAATTATTTCAATATAAGCAGGGAAAGCATTTGATAAAATAAAAATCCTTTTATTATGAAAACCTTAAGCGAATTGGATATAGAAGGAACATTCCTTAATACAATCAATGCAAGACATGATAAACCCACAGCCAGCATCACACTGAATCAGGAAAAGCTGGAAGCATTTCCACTAAGATTTTGAACCAGACAAGCATGTTCACTTTCACCATTGCTATTCAATATGGTTCTGGAGGTTTTAGCCACAACCACTAGGCATGAAAAATAAATCAAAAAGATATAAAATGGAAGGAAGGAAGTCAAATTACCCTTGCTTGCAGATGATATGAATTTATGTGTGTATACACACACACACACACACACACACACACATATATACACACACACACATTTGCAGGATACAAAATTGACACAAAAAAAGCAGTAGCCTTTGTATACAGAGACAATGCCATGGCTGAGGAAGAACTTCTAATATAAGGTCCATTTACAATAGCTACAAAAAATTTACACACCTTGGAATAAATGTAACCAAGGAAGTAAAATATCTTTATTATGATCATTACAAAACATTAATGAAAGAAATAGAAGATGACATAAAAACACACAAAAAAAATCTTCCATGTCCTGGACTAAAAGAATTAATACCAAACTGTCCATACTTTCAAAAGCAATTTGGAGATTCAACATGGTCTCAAAATACCTATGACATTCTTCTCAGATCTAGAAAAAAATTATCTAAAAATTCATATGAAAACACAAGAGACCCCAAATAGGTAAAGGCATCTTAAGCAAGAAAACACATCTGAATCTGAAGGCATCACAATACCAGATTTCCAGATATACTACAGGAAATTTACAATCAAAACAGCCTGGAACTGGCACAAAAATATACATGTAGACCAGTGGAGCAGAACAGAAATCAATCATACAGCTACAAACAACTAATATTTGACAAAGGAGGTAAAATCAATCCCTGGAGAAAGTACAGTATTCAATAAATGGTGCTGGGAAAACTGGATCTCTCCATGCAGAAGTGTGAAACAAGACCCCTACCTTACACCTTAGACAAAAATCAATTCAAAATGGATCAAGTATCTCAATCTATAACCTATTACAATAACATTAGTAGAGCAGAACACTGGTAAAACTCTTTAAGACATTAACATATGCGAAGACATCTTGGTAAAGACCCCAGAAGCAGAGGCAATCAAAGCAAACAGAGAGAAATGGGGTTATATCAAGAAATTTTTACACTGCAAAGGAAATAATCAAAAAAGTGAAGAGGCAACCAACAGAATGAGAGAAAATATTTGCAAACTATGAAACTGATAAAAGATTAATATCCAGAATCTCTAAAGAACTCAAGAAACTCAACAACAACAAAACAAACAATCCAGTTAGGGAATGGGTAAAAAACTTGAGCAGACATTTTTCAAAAGAGGAAATTCAAACGGCCAAACAACACATGAAAAATGCTCAGTATCTCTAGCCATCAGGGAAATGCAAATCCAAGCCACAAGGAGGTTTCACCTCACCAGTTAAAGGGCTCTCCTACACAAATAAACAAGCAAGAACATGGGGAAAAAGGTTTCCTAATCCACTGTTGGTGGGAATGTATACCAGTACAGCCATTGTAGAAAACTGTATGGGGACTCCTCAAAAAGCTGAAAGCAGAGCCACCCAATGCCCTAGCCATCCCAATCCTGGGATTTTACCCAAATGAAATGAAATCAGCATTTGAAAGAGCTATCTGTACCCCATGTTTACTGCAGCTCAATTCACAATAGTTAAGGTATGGAATCAACCCAGAGCCTCACCAACTAATGACTGGATAAAGAAAATGTAGTGTATATACACTATGGAGTATTACTCAGCCATAAAAAAGAACGAAATCCAGATGCTCACAACAAGATGGATGCTACTAGAAACTATTATGCTTAATAAAATAAGCTAATCACAAAAAGACAAATATCATATGTTTTCCTTAATCTGTGGTAACAGAGTACAAATAAATGTAATGTATAATTACTTGGAGTGCAATCTGTGCAAAATTATTCCTGTGCATAAACTGTTGAGAGGAAATAGCTTAACATCTAAATTAACTTGACTATTATTTTGTAACCACGCAGGAAATATTTCGATGTTACATTATCCTTGGTTCCATTTCATTAAAAAAAATTATGAATGACTAATTGACAAAATAAAACTATAGGTGAAATGGTCATTTTTCCATTCAATTATTGTTTATAGCCATTGTCTATATTCCAACTATGGTCATTTTTATTTTGACTTGTTTTACTTCTTATTGGGTGAAATATTAAGCCTTTTCACTACAATGGGAGAACTGATTGGAAAATAAAAAATTCTTGTGACTTTATTAAGAGAGAGAATCATCCCTACCTACCATTCAAAGAAATACTGAATGAAAAGAGTACCAGAAAAGAATGTCTTCATGGGGCTGGAGCCACGGCTCACTTAGTTAATCCTCTGCCTGGGGCGCCAGCGTCGCATATGGGTACCGGCTCTAGTCTCAGTTGCTACTCTTCCAGTCCAGCTCTCTACTGTGGCCCGGGAGGGCAGGGGAAGATGGCCCAAGTGCTTGGGCCCTGCACCCGCATGGGAGACCAGGAGAAGCACCTGTCTCCTGGCTTCGGATCGGCGTAGCACCAGCCATAGCTGCCATTTGTGGGGGTGAACCAACGGAAGAAAGACCTTTCTGTCTCTCTGTCTATAACTCTGTCAAATAAAAAATAAGCCTTCTACAGCAAAAGGGAATCATTTTGTGAGACAGTAATGAACTTTCCTCTCCAGAGTTACAAGGATTTTCCTTATATTTAATATTTTCATATTTTTTAAAGTTTTATTTATTTGAAAGGCAGAATGACAGAAAGTGAAAGAGGCAAGGGGTGATGGTGGAAGACTTTGTACAAACTGGTTCACTTCCCAAATAACAGCAATAGCCAGGTCCAGACCAGAATGAAACCAAGAGCCCAGACCTTCAGCTGATCTCCCACATGGGTGGCAGGGGTTCAAGGACTTGGGTCATCTTTTTCTGCCTTCTCGGGTCCATTAGCAGGAAGCTAGATTGCTAGCAGAGTAGCTAGGACTCAAACCAGCACTGCAATGTAGTTATAAGTGGCAGCTTAATCTGCTGTTGCACAACACTGGCCCTTAGAGTTTAAATAGGTTGTTTAGAAATTAGACAGAAATGTCAAGGGAACCTAAAGTGATGAGTCTCTATAAAGATCTAAATGTTCCAGCAATTCTAGAATAGTAGAGAGAGGAAAGAAATGCTCCTGTATATATATTTTTTCTAACTTATCCCTTTTCTACCACCAATACACAGAATCTCTCTGGGCAGCCTTGCCTTTTAAAACCGAATTTCTAGTCTTCACATCACACATGAAACAATTCAGAGGTAAAAAATGTAAATCGAGATTATATTTAGGCAAGCTACTCTATTTACTGATAAATTATAAACTGAGTTCATCCAGTTGTTTTAAAATATCTAGTTTAACTGAATGCAATGTTGGTACTCATTTAAACATTTAGAGATTCAAAGAATTAGAGGTATTATCTGTGTAATTTTTGCCAAAGAATAATTCACTTTGGGGATCGTTACCTGGATGCTGCTACAAAAGAAATGGTTTTGATATGCAGCTTCTCTTACCTAACCTGAAAGATAAGTCCATGGAAGTTTTAAGCAAAAAAAAGGAATTTCTAACAGGAACACTCTTATCATTACAAACTTTGGTTTTGGAGTTTAATGAGATTTGGTGAAAACTGGACATCCATACAACCAATGTGCATTTTCTTCCAGTATTTAGTAGGCTAATCCATTCTACATATTTTCTAAAAATAACAAAACAAAGATGAAAATTAGGTGCCAAAACAAGGGTACAGTATTTGAATTTCATTCAGCCTCATATCTCAGAATGTCCAGGTGTGAGGTTCCCAGGGTGTTTATAAGTATGTTTGTACAGAGAAATTAAGAGTCTAGAATCAGCCCAGGGATTCAAGGGTGGACCCAGTACTAACCTGTGTTTTATCCGACACCTAAATTATGACCAAGAACAACTGCAAAATTATACCTCTTAAAATCTCTGTTTCCCAAGAATTAGTATTCTGCCTCAATTTTGCTGTTTGAGTCAGTGTAACTATCTCTTCTTTCATAAAAGCGAAACCTTGAAGTCTTCCTTGGAAGGCCTCTCTCCCTCTCGCCTCTGTACTTTGACCTCTTACTGCTTCTTAGCATTATTTATTTGAATTATTCCTTGGGTTGATTCCTGTCTCACCATTTCTGTGACCAACTGTTTAGTCACACCTGAGTGAGGCAACCTCACACCTGGTTTCCATGGCTCCAGCCTCTACCACACCAATTCAGAGGGCACACATCCCATTTAGACCAAATCCTAAAACCCTCAAGTATTTTTGGATGTAGAATCCATAAATTTTCCAGTTTAAATCCCCATCTCCTGCTTTCAGTATTCTTACATCCCCAATTGGGGAAACATGTCTAAATATTCCCCAATCTCCATTTTCTTCTTCCTTTAACAACAGAGCTGTTATTATAGCTAGGCACATCACTACCTGAATAAAGACGAATTTTACCAGACACCTTTGCAACAAGGTGTACTCTGGCAATTAAATTTTGCCCAACATGATATAAATAGAAGTGTTACTTGCAACCTTTAGGCTATGCCCTCATAACGGAGGGTAGGCACTGGCATTCCGCTTTTGTTCTTTACACTGACCGCTGCAGGTGTGATGGCCACACCAGGAGCAGCTATATTAGACACAGAAATGGAAGTTACATATAGGGGACAGTAGAAACATTCCACTACCCGAACTAGCTCTCTGCTTCAGATTAAGAAGAGAAGCAGGCTGGCACCGTGGCTGACGTGGCTAATCCTCCACCTGCGGCACTGGTACCCCGGGTTCTAGTCCCGGTTGGGGCACTGGTTCTCTCCCAGTTGCTTCTCTTCCAGTCCAGCTCTTTGCTGTGGCCCAGGAAGGCAGTGGAGGATGGCCCAAGTGCTTGGGCCCTGTACCTGCATGGGAGACTAGGAGGAAGCACCTGGCTCCTGCCTTCAGATCGGTGCAGCGTGTAGCAGCCATTTGCAGGGTGAACCAATGGAAGGAAGACCTTTCTATCTATCTTTCTCTCTGTCTCACTGTCTAACTCTGCCTGTCAAAAAAAAAAAAAGAGAGAGAGAGAGAGAAACAAACCTATATGCACACTCAGTCAAATCCTTAATATATCAATGTATACTATATCCTCAATTGTTTAAGTAGTACTCATTTTTTGAAGATTTGTTTGTTTGTTTGTTTGTTTGTTTATTTATTTATTTATTTATTTATAAGTCAGAGTTACACAAAGAGAGGAGAGAGAGAGAGAGAGGTCTTCCATCCACTGGTTTACTCCCCAACTGGCTGTAACAACCGGAGCTGTGCTGATCAGAACTCAGGAACTTCTGGGTGTCAAATGCAGGTGCAGGGGCCCAAGGACTTGGGCGACCTCTACTATTTTCCCAGGCCATAGCAGAGAGCTGGATCAGAAGTGGAGCAGCTGGGACTTGAATCAGCACCCACATGGGATGCTGGCAGGCGGCGGCCTTACCTGCTACACGACAGTGCTGGCCCCAAATGGTACTCATTTTCTAGGTTTTTATGCATAAAAAACAGAGAAAATAGAAGGATGACATTGATTTTTCACTCAAAATCCCATTTACTTATGGCACACAGCCCAACACACAACAGCAATAAGAAAATAATCAGCTGGCGCCACGGCTCACTAGGCTAATCCTCCACCTTGTGGCGCCAGCACACCGGGTTCTAGTCCCGGTCGGGGCGTTGGATTCTGTCCCGGTTGCCCCTCTTCCAGGCCAGCTCTCTGCTGTGGCCAGAAGTGCAGTGGTGGATGGCCCAAGTGCTTGGGCCCTGCACCCCATGAGAGACCAGGAGAAGCACCTGGCTCCTGGCTCCTGCCATCAGATGAGCGCGGTGTACCGGCCGCAGCGCGCCATCGGCGGCAGCCATTGGAGGGTGAACCAACGGCAAAGGAAGACCTTTCTCTCTGTCTCTCTCAATGTCCACTCTGCCTGTCAAAAAATTTTTAAAAAAGAAAATAATCATTATTATAAATCACTTTTTAAAAAATTTCTGGATAAAATAAAAATATTCTGGGGGCAGTGCTTTGGCATAGCGGGTGAAGCCACTGCCTGCAGCACCAGCATCCCATGTGATTACCAGTTAGAGTATCTGTTGCTCCATGACAGATCCTGCTCCATGACAGATCCAGCTCCCTGCTGATGTGCCTGGGAAGGCGGCAAAAAATGGCCCAAGTGATTGGGCTCGTTCACCCTTGTGAGAGATCTGGAAGAAATTCCCGACTACTGGCTTAGGACTGCCCCAGCTCCAGCCACTGTGGCCATTTGGGGAGTGAACTAGACAATGGGAGATTTCTCTCCCCGCCCCCAATTCTCTCTCTTCCTCCTTCCCTCCCCCTTCGCCCTCTCACTCTAGCTTTAAAAAAAATAAATCTTTAAAAAAACGAGAATATTCTGGAGTAGCCAATCAAGGTATTAGTTAAGACAACTGCACTCAATATCAGAACGCCTGGGTTCAAGCCTGGATCCAATGCCCAATTCCAGCTCCCTGATAATGGAGACCCTGGGAAACAGTGGTGATGACTCAAGTACTTCATTTCCTGCCACTCACATGGGAGAGCTGGATTGATTTCCCAGCTCCTGGCCTTGACCCTGACCAAATCCTAGCAATTGCAGTTACTTGGGGAGAAAATCAGCAAATAGGAGCTTACTCTCTTCTCTCTCTGCATCTTTAATAAGCAAATTGTTTTAAGTAATTCATTTCAAATATTTCATTTTGCACGAAGAGTCCTAATAACACCTACATTTTGGCTTGTCAGTGGTCAGTGGTTTAGGTGGGGATGCAGCTGGACCTTGGATGGAGCGAGGATGTTCACCAGTGAGTTCTGCAAGTACAATTCAGTTCAGAATTTGAGTTTTCTTGACATTCATCGCAAAAATCACAAACACAATGTGGAAAGGAAAGGATACAGTCAGAGAGGAGACTTCAAGAAAAGTCATAAAAGTAAATTTCATGTTCTCACATCTTACTTGTTAACATATATATTATACTCCACCCTCACCATCTCAGGGGACAAGGCATTTCACTGCCACTGGAATCCATGGAGAAATTAGTTTGGACCACATCGGTCCATTTCATAGAGACTCTACTGCTCCCACTACTATGGAACAGGTTGTATGGAAGTGGCAAATTAAAACAAGTTACTCCTTGATAAGTATTTTTTTTAAAGCTCAAAATCTCTGGGGATATCCAGCTACTGATGCCAGAGTTCCCACAATGGCCCTGGTTGTATTCCTAACCTCCCTCACCTATATAACCATATCCTGGCATTAACTTTCCTCTGTAGAAGAAACAACATTTTCTACTGTTCCCCCTAGGTCTGCAGGGACAATGGAAGAAACGGCATAGGGAACTGAGGTCACCTAGTGGGAGCTGCATCCATGAGAGAAGCTGTGTTGCTGCAGGACACTGCAGGAGGCCATGGGGGGAGGAGCACTTCCCTGGCTTTTCCCCGCTGCTGCACTTAAATCTTTTGCCACTGCCTCTCATTGGCCAAATCAATCTGGAAGCCAAAGAACAAAGAACTCTAGGAAGAAATGCAGCCTTCTGCAATTCAGAACAGAGCAAGAAAAGGCAGGGAATGTTCTGAGAACAATCAAGCAGTTAGATTTCACAGTCTATCATGCTCTGCAGAAAAGGAAACAGAGACTCAGAGAACTCCACTGCTTTTCTGAGATCACCCAACCAGAAGTGACGACCTAGAATTTCTTTAAATACAAACCAGTTCCATAAATTTTTTTTATAGAATGTGATTTTCTCTTCCAATAAAGTAGTGGTAAGCTCTCTACTTGCTTGGGCTTTTATAACTGCCTGCCACCTGCTCCTCCTGCTTTCACTGAATGTCCTCCAAAGTGGTGCATGTAAAGCAGCACTCACTTAGGAAGTCCTAAGCCCTGAAAGGGATTATCCTAAGACCCCTTACTAAGAAAACTGCCATGTTCTCATACCCACCCTCTCCACAGCCCTAAGCTCCAGGACATTCTTCCACTCCTTGCCCTCTCACCACACAGAACAGCAATCATTTGTTGCTGGTCTCCCCTCGGACTTACAGGAACCAATTCTCAGTCACCCTGATGTTCTAAGAAATTGACACAATGCCCCACACATTGTCAGTGCTCTCTAAGTGCATGAACGCAAGAGTGAATGTAACTGAAGGTTCCCTCCCAACAAGGAGTTGAAGAATTCAAAATTGAGCTGCTCATCTGGTGCTAAGTCTCTGAAGACGGTGAGATGCTCCAACCCATAGGTGAAAGAGGCTGGGAGAAAGGGTATTTATTCATTGAGTTCCACTGTTTCAGCTTTGGTGTCTAGATTTACAATCACCAAAGCACAAGGTCATTGGAGCCCTGCCTTTGCATTTCCTAAGATGGGTGAAAAGGTTGAGCACATAAGAACAGCTGCTTAGATGGAGAATCCATGCAGATGCTGTTAGAAACATAATTGGACAACAAAGCCCCATTTTAACACTTTCTCTACAGGGATATACAAGTGGCATTTTTGGGCCCACAACAATTTCAAAAGTGTAGTACTGGGGAATAGTCTATGTAATCATAAAATTACACTGGAGATAAGATTTAATTATCATTTTCACCTTTCCAAACACCTTTCACAAAGTAATGCTTCAAAGCTTTGCAAGAAAGAATAATACCCTTAAAGTAATAACACACAACAATGAAAGCACAAGACCAGCTTATTTTTTTTTTTTTTGACAGGCAGAGTTATACTGTGAAAGAGAGAGAGACAGACAGAAAGGTCTTCCTTCCATTGGTTCAGTCCCCTAATGGCCGCTATGACCAGCACGCTGCGCCAATCTAAAGCCAGGAGCCAGGTGCTTCCTCCTGGTCTCCCATGCAGGTGCAGGGCCTAAGCATTTGGGCCATTCTCCACCGCACTCCTGGGCCACAGCAGAGAGCTGGACTGGAAGAGGAGCAACCGGGACAGAATCCGGTGCCCCGACCCAGACTAGAACCTGGGGTGCCGGCGCCACAGGCAGAGGATTAGCCTAGTAAGCCGAGGCACTGGCCAAGACCAGCTTTTATAAGAGCTTACATTCAGGAGTATCATGCAAAATTATAGCAGGTGACTGCTATCTATTGGTCTCAAAGGAATGCCATTGAAAAACCAAATGAGCACCATTTCCTAAGAGATCTTTCCGTTTTCACCATACAGTGAGCTTACAAAGACTGTTGCTATCAAAATAGGCAGGCACTGATCACAAATTCCTCAATATTACTACATTTTACCATAAATCACAATGCACCAAGCATTGTCATTGATAGAGATGTGTAAGACAGAGGGCAAGAAAAGGCAAAGGGTCATCATGTCTTCTAAGGACGGACCCTTGAGATGACAACAGCTACTTGAAAATCACTATTATCCATCCTGGATGTGGATGTAAGATTAAACATCATGTGCTGTGTTTGTAAACTTTTGACCAGCTTAAAAAGTGATCAACAAATGTCAACGTTGTGAACAGTAAGGAAAAGCTGAGCAAATGAAGCATAGAGGAGGCTGAGCACCCATTCAAAAGATGCTCTAGGGAGCTCCTTTACCCCTTCCAGATGCGAAGCTGCAACACTATGGCCCCATCTTTGAAGGAAAGAGCAAGTCCTCACCACACCCCAAAACTTCTGCCACCTTGGTCTTAGACTTCTCAATCTCCAGAACAGTGAGGAATTCTTTCTATCAGCAGCCTGAATGGACTGAGACAATGACTAGGTGTAGCCTGGTCTTCTGCACTGGATTCTGCACCACAGAAAGGATATCACTGGGGACACTGATGAAATCGAGAGTTTAGTTAACATTTACGTTTTTGCTGACAAATCGCCGTGCTCATATAAGATGTGCACATCAGAGGAAGCCGAGTAAAAGTTATATAAGAACTCGTTATAATCTCAATAACTGTTATAAGTCTAAAATTATTTCAAAATCAAGTTTACTTTTAAGAAAGGTTAGATGCAGAGTCTCTTGGCTCTTCTGGTAGTTGTATCGCTTGGGCAATGGCAAAAACGATCCCCTGCCCTCCCTCTTCCCCTGTCTCTGCTTCAATGTCAGCATCGCCCATTGCCCAGGTCCAGCTGGCAACAACACACAGGAGCCCGCTGCCCCACACACCACAGGGCAGCCGCTTGAGAACTCCAGGGAGGGCAGAGAGGAGTGGAGAACGATCTGGAGGTATGCAGTACCCAGCCTCCTCGTTCTGTTGCCTTTCTCGTCCTCACTTTTCATTACTATTACACTTGTTTAATAATCATGCAAATCTCTTCATGGCTCACTTGTAGAATTTCTCTGAATCTAGTATAGCCGAATCATTTTGCATATTGTAAACCCTTTGATAGAGATCAAACCACACTCTTGACAAGATGCCGTCACTTCTAGAAAAAGAAAAAGCACAACTTGTCAAACAGCTCAGGCTAGCAACATGCAGAAGCTTCCGTGTGCTTTCAGCTATAAGGTAGGCTTGGAAAGGACTGTACCCAGATTTCCTACGTGGCCTCACCTGGCTTCACATAATAGTCTTCTTCCGTCTTTTAAGTCATGTTTTATATTCCCTTCGTCTGTGAAATCCTTTAAAGAAGCAAATACTTCTCTCCAGAGACAGACAGGAGAGACAGGACAGAGGGATGATGAAATACCACTGGAGCACAAAAGGAAGAAGTGCCAATTTCTGCAGACTTTTGAAGCTTAGAGAGTCACCAGATTTGAATTATTTGCCTTATGTTCATCACCTTTGGATTTTTAATTATGTGTACCAAAAATTCTAAAATTGTTAAAGTATATATAGCATTACAAAGAGCAGAGTGCGACTCACAGTTGAATTTGGCAGGCCGGCGCCGCAGCTCACTAGGCTAATCCTACGCCTGCGGTGCCGGTACCCCAGGTTCTAGTCCCAGTTGGGGTGCCGGATTCTGTCCCAGTTGCTCCTCTTCCAGTCCAGCTCTCTGCTGTGGCCTGGGAGTGCAGTGGAGGATGACCCAAGTGCTTGGCCCTGCACCCCATGGGAGACCAGGAGGAAATACCTGGCTCCTAGCCTTGGATTGGCGCAGTGCGCCAGCTGTAGCAGCCATTAGGGGACTGAACCAACGGAAGGAAGACCTTTCTCTCTGCTTCTCTAACTCTGCCTGTCCAAAAAAAAAAAAAAAGTTGAATTTAGCAATGGAATGAAGAGAAAAACATTGAGAGAAAAAGGGGATGGGGTCAAGGAAAAGAAGACAGAATGGAAGTGGACACAGGATAATGGAAGCATTATGGTGGCAGTGAAGCACGGGAAGAGGCGTGCCCACTGAACTCACCAAGACATCAGCCTGTGGTTCCCAATATACACGAGGAAAGAGCACTTCAAAAACTTCATGGAGGGGCCAGTGCGCAAGCATCCCCTATCTGAACTCTGTTTCAAGTCCTAGCTCCTCCCCTTCCAATTCAGTTCCCTGGAAAAGCAACAGAAGAGGGCCCAAGTGCTCAGGCCCTGTACCCATGTGGGGAACCTAGATGGAGTTTTAGGCTGCTGGCTTCTGTCTGACCCGGCCTTGACTGTTGCTGTCATTTGGGGAGTGAACCAGCAAATGGATGATTCATTCTTCCTCCCTCCCTCCCTCTTTCCCTCCCTCTCTCTCTCTCCCTCCTTCCTTCCCTCCCTCCATCCCTCTTTCTTTCTCTCCCTTTATCACTCTACCTTTCAGATAAATATTTTACTAAAAACGTTGTAGAAAGTATAATTAAAAGATAAGCTTATTTTGATACCCAAAAATATTTTAAATTCACACATATTAGAGATCTTTAGAAAGTTCTCAAAAATCATATTAAGAAAAAACTATGCACAGGTTAAATTTTTTGTACCAAAATAAGCTTATTGTTTAATCCTATTTTCCACTAAGTTTCTGAAATGCTCTCATATATATAAAACACTCATGTTCAGGTACGTTCTGCTTCAGCAACTGAGATACCAGGGCCAGCTTTGTGGCACAATGAGTGTGTGACCCTGGATCCCATATCGGTGACCAGGATGGAGTTTCAGGATCATGGCTTCAGCCTCTACTAGCCATGGCTCTTGCAGCCATTTGGAGAGTGAACCAGCAGATGGAAGATTTATGTCACCCTGCTTTTAAAATAAATAAAAATATTTTTTAAAAACTTAGATACCAGCCGGCGCCACGGCTCACTAGGCTAATCCTCCACCTTGCGGCGCCGGCACACCTGGTTCTAGTCCCAGTCAGGGCGCTGGATTCTGTCCCGGTTGCCCCTCTTCCAGTCCAGCTCTCTGCTGTGGCCAGGGAGTGCAGTGGACAATGGCCCAAGTGCTTGGGCCCTGCACCCCATGGGAGACCAGGAGAAGCACCTGGCTCTTGCCATTGGATCAGCGCAGTGCACCGGCGGCAGTGCGCCAGCCGCGGCGGCCATTGAAGGGTGAACCAACGGCAAAGGAAGACCTTTCTCTCTCTCTCTCTCTCTCTCTCTCTCTCTCTCTCTCTCACTGTCCACTCTGCCTGTCAAAAAAAGAAAGAAAGAAAAGAAAAACTTAGATACCCAAAAAGTCATGTTTCTCTGATAAACAGGCTGCAAAGACTCTGAGGTCTACCTGCCCAGATGAACTGTGATTTTCCTTCCCAGACATTCTCAAGAAGACATAGGCTGCTTAGCGCATAATGTTGGTCTTGGTTTTCTTGTTTCAAAGATTCTGTATTTATCAGTCACTCATTCAGCCAATGAATATTTATTGAGCACCTGCGGCATCAGGTAAATACTGAAGATGCAACAGAGAAATGGAAAACAAGGTCTCTTACTGACACAGATCCTATGTTCTAGTGGTATAAGGTAGGCAAATAACAAACAAGATAAATTCCCTGAGCAATGTGCCCTAAAAGGGAAAACAGTAGATTGCGCTCTTAAATAAGGTCTCCATTAGTGGGAAGAAGATCAAATGTAGCTGGCTGAGAAAGCCTCTCTGAGCACAGAATATGGACAGAGCTACTAAATGGCAGAAAGCAATCAGCCTAGCAACAACGTGAATGTGAACACTGGAGGCTCACGCATGGAAAGGCAAGTGCAAAGGCCCTGAGAATGACTGACTGATCTGACATGAATGTCAGGTCAGAAGAGTTCAAACCTTGGCCATAAGCTGTGTCCAGAGCCAGTGCTTCCTAAGCACCACCTGGGTAAGTCTGCATCAGAAGCCCAAATATTTGAAGATTCAACACAACCCCCAGAAGAATCTATGATCTATTCCCATTGAGATGTGAATTTCAGTTGACTCATGTACCCCTAACAAAGGCCATTTGGGAGGACAATCACAGAATCCTTGAGAAGAAAATATTACGCATTCTCCCAGCATAGCAGCAGGGTGGAAAGCTACACTTCAGGGCAACAATTCTTATTTTGATTTTTTTTTTAATGCCAAACAAAGGAAGCTGATCCCAAAGTTAGTTGACACTCTCCATCACTAGTAACTAGATTGGTCAGGAATCCTCACATAGCCATCTTGCCTAAAATAAAGAACATAGTGTGGGTTTAGCTGAAGAGGATTCTCTGCAGGATGTGCCTGGTGTCATCTGGCTCAGGCAGGAAGGAGAGAAGTATGTAAACTAGGCTGCAGCTCCTGGACATGGGGATCAGACCCTGCCAAAGTGACATGATCATGCAGTACAAACAAGAAATCGGCATTTCAAAGCAGAGTGGTAACAGACAGCATTGGAGTTGGTTTTTTTTTTTTTTTTTGGACAGGCAGAGTGGACAGTGAGAGAGAGAGAGACAGAGAAAGGTCTTCCTTTGCCGTTGGTTCACCCTCCAATGGCTGCCGCAGATGGTGTGCTGCGGCCGGCGCACTGCGCTGATCCGATGGCAGGAGCCAGGTGCTAGTGCTTTTTCCTGGTCTCCCATGAGGGTGCAGGGCCCAAGTACTTGGGCCATCCTCCACTGCCTTCCCGGGCCACAACAAAAAGCTGGATTGGAAGAGAAGCAACTGGGACTAGAACCCGGCACCCACATGGGATGCTGGCACCGCAGGTGGAGGATTAACAAGTGAGCCATGGCGCTGGCCCCCAAGCATGTGTGTGTTTTTTTTTTTTTTTTGACAGGCAGAGTGGACAGTGAGAGAGAGAGACAGAGTGAAAGGTCTTCCTTTGCCGTTGGTTCACCCTCCGCACTCATCCGATGGCAGGAGCCAGGTGCCAGGTGCTTCTCCTGGTCTCCCATGGGGTGCAGGGCCCAAGCACTTGGGCCATCCTCCACTGCACTCCCGGGCCACAGCAGAGAGCTGGCCTGGAAGAGGGGCAACCGGGACAGAATCCGGCGCCCCGACCGGGACAAGAACCCAGTGTGCTGGCGCTGCAAGGCGGAGGATTAGCCTGTTGAGCCACGGCGCCGGCCTTGGAGTTGGTTTTAAAGTATGTCTATAAATTTTAAAGTATGTCCATAAATTTCTTTGGCACAAAGGTAGCTTCAAGGTAGTAGAGCCTAATCCCTGCCCCCTTGAGTTTAAGTTGCATACTTGGGGACCCGAGGAACAGAATGTTGTAGAAGTGAAGCAGCATGATCCTCTGGATGAGGGTGCAGAGGCTTCCTCCTTGCTCCTTCTTGGATCAGACGCTGTGAGGGAATCTAGCTACCAAGTCAGAGGAACACACAAGCATTCATGTGACAAGAAACTGAGGCCTCCTGCTAAGGGCCATGCCAGTAGAATCTGATCCTTTTAACACCAATCAAGCTCTCAGATGACTGTACCCCAGCTTACATCTGCACGGTCTCCTGGATACCCACTATCCACAAGCTAGACCACTCTCAAATTGTTAACTCACAGAAACTGCATTTTCTAAGATGATAAACACTTATTATTTTTAGTAACTAAGTGTTTAATTGGGCCATTTGTTAGGCAGTGACATAAGCAGCGAGGTCTGAAAGCATTTATATGGGGCTCTATAGGAAAGCACTGAGCTTTGGGATATATTGTACGGGAGTGTCTGGTACCTAGGTTCTATCTCCAGGCTAGTATGGCACAGGGACACATCTATGATATGAAAGCAGGGGAAACATTTTTGGAGTTATCAAATGTCTCTGAAGTAGAGAAATTCAGGAATTGTCAAAGGCCAATCTGCTCAGACGGTGCCCATTCTGAGGCATCCATTCCTATTTGGAGTTAATAATCACGCTGTTCTTACATTGTTATCATCTATTACGCTTTCAAAGAATACTAAAAGGACAACTTAATAGACTTCTGATTGGCATGAGGAAATACTCTGATATCAGGTCTATCTCGAGACTGAAAGGGGATAATATAAGAAATTCAACCCATAGTAAGACTATGTGAACCCTTGTGGCAAGTAATCTCAGAGCCTTGCATTCAGGTTTTTTCGGTGTAGTGGCAAGTAAAATCTGGATCTTGAATCATCCAATGTACTAAAGCCCTAGATTGACAATATCCCTCCATGTGCCAGCATGATTTCTTTAGGTTAAGAAGAGGATACAAACAAGCAATATTATTTTGGAACCAAGACGTGTTATTTGCAGGCTTAAATTTCTTCACTCTCATCACATCTGCTTCCCAAAATATCAAAAATATCAAAAATCAGGAACTGTCAAAGCCAAATCAACTCAGATGGTGCCTATTCCGAGAGTAGCATGTCAATAGTGTTTACGCCCCTTCTTACACCACATAGTCTAATTACCACTGATTATGTATTTAAGGAAACTTCCATGCACTGTAAACACTGCAAAAATATATCCCTTCAGCTTCTTATTTCCTCCATCTGGCAGAGATGAGGAATCCCTAGTCAGTTAATGTCCTTGTCTAGGACACTGCACCTACGGTTTAAGGGACAGAAAAAAAGTAACAGCTACAACTATTCATGATCGATGTCAAATTTCTCTTTTATTTTCTATCTTACCATCTTCCCAAAACTCCAGCCTAAGACAGGGTGTTCTTTTGGCAAAGATAAAATCCAGATGGCATCCGCACTATCAAACATGACCTCCCCCGAAACTGACTTGAGGACAATAGCAGCACGACTCTGCCTGGTTGAGAGAGAGCTATTAAGATGGGCAAATCATAGCTGAGGAACTAAACAAGTGAACAGGGCACTGGCCCCAGTAAGGCTTTTTGTGGATAATTGTTTGTTGAGCTTTTTTTTTTCTCCTTCCTGGGATAGTGTTCCAGTGAGTCCTGGGGAATTGTTACAATTCAGATCCTCATTTATTTTTCCCTGTGTTCTTGTCACCATAGTCTTAGAGTCAAGTGGTTTAAATTCCCAATGGCAAAGTGAAACCATTTCAGTTTGGGTTTCTATTCCCAGAACAAACTAAGGTTCAAAGTCCCCCAGCAAACAAAGGCAGCATTCTTAGAGGGTTTCTCCCATGGGAGAGCTCCTGATGGAGACTGGAGCCACTGGGGGGAGCCGGCACTCTCAGGGGGTGCAAAAAAGGACTTCTTACAATTTTAGACAAAGGTACATTCACCTCTAAAGAGAGCAGTCAGAGAAAAGTGATTGTCATTTTTTCTAATATTAAAATTATGTCTATAATAAACCCAGTAGTGGATTCAGTATTTCATAAGCACCATAAAAATCAGAAAACTGACAGTTGTTCCCAAGATATTTTTAACTTCCACTCAGTAAGAATGAATTAACCAAAGGTACATCCATAGATCTATACATTCATTCACTGATTGAGCATCTTTTACACACAAGGCATTATGCTAGGTGTTGAGTGAGCCTTGTTGAGGAAAAGATAAAAAATGATTTCTAAACTCATGAAGCTTATAAATCTAGAGGGAAAGTTAGAAATAAAATGTATGTGTACATGTATGTGTATACACGCCCACTTCCATGTTCATGAAGAGAGAGAGAAAAATAATTGGTGGCTGGCAATGTGGCGTACAGGGTAGGACCAGGACCTTCAATGCCGGCATCCCATATGGGTGCTGGTCCATGTCTCAGGTGTTTCACTTCCAATCCAGCTCCCTGCTAACAGCCTAAGAAAAGCAACAGAAGATGCCCAAGTACTTGGGTCCCTGGCACCCACGTGGGAGACCCAGATGAAGCTCCTGGCTTTGGCCTGGCCCAGCCCTGGCCATTGCAGCCATCTGGAAGATCTCTTTTCCTGTGTCTCCCTTGCCTCCCTCTCTGTAACTGCCTTTCATATAGATAAAATCAATCTTTAAACAAATAAATAATTGTTTAATCATCTTTTCATCACTACAACAAAATACCTGACACAGGCTACTTATGAAGGAAAGAATCATTTAAGTCAACGTTTTGGAGGCTGAAAGTCCAGATGGCATGATGCACATTTTGCCAAAAACCCTAAGGAGGACGCCAGAGGACATGCAGATAAAGGATCACAAGAAAGCAGACAGAGTAGGTGGGCTCAACCTGTTTTTTGTAATCACCCTTTCAGGAGAACTGTATTCTGAGTATGCCTCCAGTGACGTAAAGACCTCCCCTTAGGCCCACAGCCTAAGGTTCTACCATCTCCCAAGTGTAACACCCTGGAAGCCAAGCCTTTAACATATGAGACTTTGGGGGACACTGAACACGCAAATGAAAGCACTCATAGGTCGATACACTTATACTAAAATGGTGAACTGACCCAGTCGAGGAGGCCAAGGAGAGCGTCTATGAAGGAAGGATGACTGAAATGAATTTGAAGAAGATAGGTGTAGGTAATCTGAGGCAAGAACTAAAAAGAGAACACCATACTCATGAAACTGAAAGGAAACCATTACATCTGCATTGTAAAGACAAAGGAGAAGCCTAGCATAGAGGACAGCTGTCAGGGACAGACCACACAGTGTTTTCTAGAGCATGTGTGCAAGAGTGGCCTGACTCCAATGGTAATGGGAAGCTACAGGAATGTGGGGTTTTTTGTTTGATTTTTTCTTGCTTGTTCGTTGAGAGGCAGAGACTGAGAGGGCTCCAATCTGCTGACTCCTCAAATGCCTACAGTGGCTACAGCTGGGCCAGGCTGAAGCCAGGAGGCAGGAACGCGATCCAGGTTTCCCACATGGGAAGCAGGAACGCAACCATCAGATTGATTACTTGCTGCCTCCCAGTGTCTGTGTCAGCACGAAGGTGGAATCAGAGAAGAGCTAGGACTCAAATTCAAGCACTCCAATTTGGGATGCAGGCTCCTTAACCCTGCGTGACATGCCCATCTGCTGTTCGGAAATTTTAAGAAAGGAATGTCACAATTAAATTTTTGTTTTAAAAGGACCCTTCCAGGGGCTGGCGCCATGGCTCACTTGGTTAATCCTCTGCCTGTGGCGCCAGCATCCCTTATGGGCGCCAGGTTCTAGTCCCGGTTGCTCCTCTTCCAGTCCAGCTCTCTGCTGTGGCCCAGGAGAGCGGTGAAGGATGGCCCAAGTGCTTGGCCCCCTGCACCCGCATGGGAGACCAGGAGGAAGCACCTGGCTCCTGGCTCCGGATTGGCGCAGTTCTGGCCATAGTGGCCATCTGGGGGATGAACCAATGGAAGGAAGACCTTTCTCTCCATCTCTCTCTCACTGTCTATAACTCTACCTGTCAAATCAATAAAAAAAAAAAAAAGGACCCTTCCACCATACATAGCAGATGGAAGGAAGGCCAAAGGGATTTAAGGACACTGGTTGGAGCCACTGAAGTTCATCTAAAAAGGAGATGTTTGTACTAGCATGACACTGTGGACCCAGTCTCTCAGTTCCATGTCAACTTTTATCTACTCTGCTTTATTCTACCAGGGAGTCTATAAACTACACTTCCCAAGTCCCCTTGTTAGGTTCTTATTCGTGGTAGGCTTTGCAAATGGCAGGCACTAGCAGGAGGCCAAACAATAAGAGGTAGAGAAATTATCTGAGAAAATATAGGAAATGACAGAGAAAATAGTTTTGCCAATGTGTCGACTGCCCTCCGAAGCAGATGGTTGCTGTTGTGCGGGTGGGGATGGAATGTTTCTGAACTATAGCAGCCAGCGTAGGCAGCTGCAGGCCTGATTAACACAGCACTGCCTCAGTCTATCCAGAAGGGACTGCAAAGGAAATAGGGGAGATGCAACTTTGGGGGCTTGGCACCAGGGCATTGGCAGTTTCTTACATGTGAGTACCAACTCTTCTCTTTTTTACCTCTTTACGTCCCCTCTATTTCCTTTTTGCTCTTCGAGCCCTCCCTACAAATTTATAACCACTTCCCCACATGTAATTCATTTTGCTTGAAATACCTACCATGCTCTCATACTCCCTGAAACAAACAAAATTTAGACCCAAAGAGCTCAGAAATTAAAATTGGGAACAAACTCACTAAATAAACCACTCACCATTAAATTATATTTGTAACTGAACACTACACACTTGTGTTTGTTTGGAACATTTCAGAGACAGAAATTATCCTGCTTAGTAGGGGACCCAAGCCCACTGATGGCACTCCTTCTATCAATGTGAATAAGACAAATCTGCTCATCCACTCACTCAGTTAATCACTGGGTGTGATCCAGTATGGGTTCATCATGAACTTGGCATATGTACCTGACTTCAGTTACCTGAAGACGAGTATTATGTCTACTCAGATATCCCTGGCCTCTAAACTTTATGATTTCTGAATTCCTCACTCCCTTGGCCATGTCTCTTTTAGCCACAGATCTTTATCCAAATTCATACATGGTAGTCTTTGATCTGGTAGAACTAGTCTTGAAGAGTTTCAATGGAAATCTGGTCCCACCCTCTCCCTGACCAGACCTTCTGTCCAACACTGAGGAGGTCCTGGAGGCACCTTCTCCAAATTTCTATTACTCTACAATATTATCTTCCTTATAAAATAAAGAGGAGGTCTTCAAAAAGTTCATGGAAAATATGCATTCTGAAATAACAACATGGATTCCAAATTTTTGTCACATCAAAATAGTTACCCTGTAATTCCATTTTCCATGAACTTTTTGAAGTTGCTTTATATATCCTCCTCCTGGCTTACTGCACAGATACTCACAATGTGATCTGAATAGGGATCTCTCTGGATCTGATCACACTACAGATGTAATGTAGCTTAAGACTGAAATGGATTTTGAGTGATGTGTTTGTTTTAGAAATTGTCGTTTCGTTCTTGGCTTATAATGATAAACAAATACATTTTGAATACACACTGTATATTATAGGTCCTAAAGAGAAATAAAGAATGAAAAGGGGGAGAAGGAGAAGAAAGAAAAGGAGAATAAAAGAGAAAAGAGGAAAAAGAGGAGGAGAAAGAGTAGAAACTCCATAGGCTAATCCTCTGCCTGTGGCGCTGGCACCCCTGGTTCTAGTCCCAGTTGGGGCGCCGGATTCTGTCCCAGTTGCTTGTCTTCCAGTCTAGCTCTCTGCTGTGGCCCAGGAAGGCAGTGGAGGATGGCCCAGCTCCTTGGGCCCTGCACCTGCATGGGAGACCAGGAAGAAGCTCCTGGCTCCTGGCTTCAGATCGGCACAGCGCATGAGCCATAGCGACCATTTGGGGGATGAACCAACGAAAGGAAGACCTCTCTCTCTCTCTCTCTCTCTCTCTCTCTCTCTCTCCCTCCCTCCCTCACTCCCTCCCTCCCTCCCTCTCCTCTCTGTGTAACTCTGAATTTCAAATAAATAAATAAAAATCTTAAAAAAAAAAAAAAGAAAGGAGAAAAGGGTATTGTACCATCCCCAAAGGACCTTTAGGGAAATTACATATAAGTCTATGAAAAGATGACCAAGCCTTGCAGTTAGTAAATATTAAGGTCAATATGAGTGCTATAAACAATGCATTCTTTTGTTACTCTGAATAGGACCTCATTGCTTTATTTTGGATCACTAGAAAATGTTTCAGCAAGTGGTGACATTAGAATTGGATATTTTGCATGAGGACCTCATTCACTTATTCACTGGTTTATTTTTTAAGTATTTATCACTTAATTCTCTATTCTAAGCTCTGTGTTAAGTCTGAAAAAAAATATGGTTGAAATTACTACTCAAAGATCTCACAATTTAAAGGCAAAATTGTGAGGCCAGCATTGTGGCACAGCGGGTTAAGCCACTATCTGTGATGTGAGCATCTGATATGGCAGCTGGTTCAAGTCCCAGCTGCTCCATTTCTGATCCAGCTCTCTTCTATGGCCTGGGAAAGCAGTGAAAGATGGCACAATTCCTTGGCCCTCTGCATCCATGTGGGAGACCTGGATGAAGTTCCTGGATCCTGGCTTCAGCCTGGCCCAATCCCAGCCATTGCAGCCATTTGGGGAGTGAACCAGTAGATAGAAGCCCGATCTCTTCGTCTCTCCCTTTCTCTAACTTTGCCTCTCAAATAAATAAACAAACCATTTTTTTAAAAAGGCAAAAATGTGGGACTGGCATTGTGGCACAGCAGGTAAAGCTGCCACCTGCAGTGCTGGCATCCCATATAGGCACCAGTTCATGTCCTGGCTGCTCCACTTCTGATCCGACTCCCTGCTAATGGCCTGCAAAAGCAGCAGAAGATGGTCCAAGTACTTGGGTCCCTGCACCCACGTGGGAGACCTGGAAGAAGCTCTTGGTTCCTGGTTTTAGCCTGACCAAGCCTTGGCCGTTGTGGCCATCTTCAGAGTAAACCAGAAGGTAGAAGATCTCTGTCTCTCCCTCTTTAACTTTCAAATAAATAAATATTTTAAATAAGTAAAAATGTACAGGAAGGCAAGTGTGATTTTTTTGGTGTGCACAAAAATTAAGGTACCTGGGTTTTTCAGCTATGAGTTTATAAAGGAATAGTTAGAGAAGAGAGTGGAGTAGTTAGGGAGCCAAGTGGAGAGGAGTTTATAATGACAGGTTAATAATATGGATCTTCACCCTTTTGTTCAAATTACTAGGATGTGCTACAGATTACTACAAAATTTACTACCATAAAACAACCACATATTATTCTTACAGTTTCTGTGGGTAGAATTTCAAACAGAACACAACAAGCAGAGCTTGTCTCAACTCCACAATGTCTGGGGCTCCCCTGGAAGACCTGAAAGTTGAGATCTGGAGTCACGTGAAGTGTCCATCACTTGATGCTCATTGTTGGCTGAGGGACTCGATTCCTCTCCACAGGGTTCTCTCCTAGTGGGCTAACTCAGATGTTCTTTTAGCACAGCAGCTAGATTTCAGGAAAGCAGTAAATGAAATAGGGATTCATATGGTAAAGGAAAGGGGTGGGGAGAGAAAAGGGGACGAGAGAAAGAAACAAAAGCTTTGTCCTCCTTACGACCCAACATCGGAAGGCACATGTATCATTTTGTCACATATTTTTGATAGAGCAGTTAAAAGCCCCCTCCCATTCTCAAGAGGAGCTATCACTTCTTGGTTGGAGGAGTGTTGGTCACCATATAAGAAGACAGAAAATCATACAGGAGAAGGGCAGAGAGGGGAAAGAAGGAGAAGGAGAGAGATCTTGGGAAAACACCATCTGCTACACCTTAGGATAACACAAAGTCATTTGAACAGAAAAGCAATTTGAGAAGTTATTCTTTAGGACTATCAATCTGATACCAATGATTATATATAGATGGAGCATGGAAATGGATAAAGCAATGTTCAAAGTAAAACTAAAGTAGAAACTGACTTCTTGGCTTCTTGCATATGAAGTTCCTTCTGCGCGTCACTATTTCTTTGGACCCCAATACACTCTATTTGTAAATGTTAACACTGTAAGTCCTAAAGTGTGTTCTGTAAATTATCTGTCCCATAAAATGCTCCAACAAAAGCAGACCCTATGTTGAGAGGGATGTAGACATATTGCGTATTTTACCCAACTCTTGGAAATTCTCAATGTTCCATAGTATATTACAGTCTTCTAGAAAGTCAACAGTAAAAAAAAGTCTATTTATCATTATTTATCAAAATGTCTTGCAACTTTCTTGACTACAGAACTTCTTTGCTTTTACTGATTAGCAACCTGTGAAGCAAATCTTAAAGGCCACTGCCTCATTCAGCCCTGGGTAGAATAGCAAAAGAACAGGCAAATAACCAAGCAAGTGCTCTGAAATGCATAATTTCAATTGAGACTGAAAATAAATAAAACATGATACATTGATAATATTTTAAGTCCAATAACATAAAATATAGAAGAGAAACTTTGAGTTACTTCAAGGAAGTCCAAAAAGATTTAATGGAAGATACTCATGAGATCTCCTTTAAAAATTATTTACAATTGTACATATTTGGGGGTCACAATCTGGCATTTCAACCCATGTAAACAACGGGTACTGATTAACCCAGGGCAACTAATATTTCCCCTTTCTTGACATCATTTTGTGACTGGAGGTTTAGCACTCCCTTCTTTGATTTGTTCATAAAATACATATAACATAGGTTATTGTGAACTACTCATCCCACTATGCTTTCATTAAAAACTCATTTTTTCAATCTTTGATTTGATACTCATTATCCAAAAGATTTTGAGAATTTAAATTTGCTGATTGAGGCTGGATGCTCAAAGTTCTCACTCCCATCAAGTTTCAGGAAAGGCTAAAATATTGAGAAAACAGTTTTTAATGAATGCTGAAAAATTGTTTATCTCCCAAAGATTGCTTTGTATTCCAATGTGACCATTACTTGCATGCAAAAAAGAATTTTAAACCAAAATGTGGCACCAACAAGGAACTCCAGATTCAATGGAGCACGCTACCGAAGCAAGTAGGGCAGTCCACCACAAACCACCATTGGCCTCGACTGATGGGCTTCTGCTGGTAGAAAGACACTGTTCTGGGAAGACGAGGCTGTGCTACTGGTCTCTTTGTCAACGTGGTGGATCACAGAATCTGCGACTTTCCTTCCTGAAAGCCGGCTTTCTTCTACCCCATCTCCTTGCTGCTCTCATCTTTCCAAAACCCTTTCTTCTTGCCTTCCCAACCAATACATCTGCCTAGACAGAGGAAACACTCAAACAGAACTCCTTAGTCTAGGTGTCAAGTGAGTATTTCAATCTGCTATCAGGAGCAGACTCCAAACCAGAACTCAGGCTGCTGTTGCTGAGTGTGAAAATAATTAGACTCTGTTACAAGTAAATTCTATAGCTGTCGTCAATTTCATAAAATATTCTTGATTCTTCTGTTTTGTCTCAGGATCTGACATCTATCTTAGCCTCATTCTTTCCACAGCTTGAACTTTGCGCTTGATCTTCAAATGACTTACTCTTCTGCAATCTCATTTCTTTTTCATTTATCCTTTTTTTCCAAACCCATTCTGAAAAGTACCATCCCCAGAATAAAACAAGTATCTACCTCCTTGGTTATCATATATGGCATAGGTAGGATGATTAAAGCCACTGCAGTAACAGGCATCTGCCCTGAGGTTATCAATTTGAGACACCACATCCCTATCAGTACCTAAGCCACTGTGAAACTGTCACTCCCCATTTCAATTTCCTGCTAACGGGAAGCAGCCATGGTAATGAAGCAGCAGGTAATGAAGACCTAGACTGAGTTCCCAGCTTCCTGCTTTGGGTTGGCCTAGTCCCATTCATTGTAGGCATCTGGGGAATGAACCAGTGGACACAGCTCTTGTTTTTTCTGTCTGTATATTTCTCTGTCTCTCCATTTGCTTCTCAAAAAAAAAAAAAAAAGCCACTATCAATTCTGACCCTAGTTATAGAGAGGTCAAGTTTCCAACCTCCAATCCCTGCCTGTCCTTGGTCAGCTCATACCTATGCCCAAATCTCCCCATTCTCCTTAGCCACCTGCTCCACACCTACCACATACTCTGAATTCATGGGGAGCTGACTTCTCCTTCAGCACGGAAGTCAAGGACATCAAGTAAAATTTTCTAAACCCCCAACCTACCTACACCTATAAATTTTTTAAAAATATCTATTTATGTATTTAAAAGTCCAAGCTACACAGAGAGAAGGAGAGGCAGAGAGAAAGGTCTTCCATCTGCTGGTTCACTCTCCAATTGGCTGCAATGGCCCGAGCTGTTCCAATCTGAAGTCAGGAGCCAGGAACTTCCTCAGGTTCTCCCACCCGGGTGCAGGGGCCCAAGGAATTGGCCATCTTCCACTGCTTTCCCAGACCACAGCAGAGAGCTGGATCGGAAGTGGAACAGCCAGGTCTCGAACCAGCACCCATATGGGATGCCAGCACTGCAGGCAGAGGCTTTACCCACTATGCCACAGTGCCAGCTCTATCCTGTAATTCTATATTGATGTTTGTCTGCTATAATTCCATACTACTCCCTTCTTTGCCTCTATAGTCTTGCCACACTGGTCTTTCTGTTCTTTGAACAAGACAAGTTCAGTCTCATCTAATCGACTTTGTTCTTGCTTTCCCCTCTGCTTGGAACATGCCTATGATGTTACCTGCTGGCTCTTTCCTGGTATTCAGATATTTGCTTAAAAATCTCAGTGAGGTTTTTCCAAAGCAATCCATATAAAGCATCAAGCCAGCTCATTTAGGAATTCGCCCGACTCCCTACACAGCTCTTATTTAGTAGTGTGTTATTTATTTGTGTATCATCTGTATGATGCTCAGTCCTCAGAGCCTATGTTACTGTGCAAGACACAAAGTAAATGCTCACCAAATGAATATTGAATACATTAATGAAATAATCATTTGCAGCATGTGAGTATGCATATACTACTAGGGGAGAGTGACAGATTGTAAGGAAGTGTTGAATGAATATCCACCCTTAAGAGCAAGTCTCAAGATTCAAAGCAGAAAGCATCCTTCCAGAAATGAAAACAGGCGGGCTGGTCAGTCTGTGCTGATGCAAACACCAGCAGTCTGGGAAACCGGATCAGGGAGAAGCTGGCTTCCTTCCACCAATGGAAACCATCTTCTCTCTCAGCCTACAGTGAGTTCTCTGACAGACAAAGCCGGTAGGCAACTGTTGCATAGAGAGACTTGCCCAACTGTTCTCAGCCGCCATGAGGACTCCCCTGGATGAGGACAAGTGACCTAGGCAGCAAGCCAGGCTGGTTCTCTGAGAACCTGGTGCTGGTTGATGGTGCTTTCAGATCTGTCTTCCCCAGGCTTGCCTGGAGTACCCACTTTATCGTAAAGGCAGCTGAAAGCTTGGACAAGAAACTGGAAATGTGTGCTCTGATGTTTCTCAACCGGAGGTGGAAATATTAGCAAAATGCCCAGGTCTAGACTCCCTCCCACTCTCATGGTGACAACTAAAGATACGCCAGTATGTGTCTGTTCAATGTGTCTGATAATACTAAAATAAGAGCATAATAAACTATTTTGAAGTTTACAGTGGACACAGTAAAGGAAGATGTCACCAAGAAAATGTTCTGAAAAGTTAGGGATGACAAGGAGGTCATATCCATGGGTCAGCTCTGGCCATTGGCAGTGAGAAGGACTCTAGAAACCGTGTCTAAATGAAACAAGAAAAAAAATGCCAGGACTGATTACTGATGCCTGCTAGGTTAGAGAATGGACAATACAGGCATAAGTGCCACATACAGTATTTGCTCTGCAGCCAAGATCCTATACAAAGCTAACAACAAAGCCCAGTCTCCAGTCGCTTTGCATTCCAAGTAAAACCCTCCCAGGCAGCCAGAAACAAGTTCTGGTTCTGCATTTGCTCAGCAGTGCTTATTTAAAGATGGATTGTATGGGGTTGGGCTGAAATGAAAAGAGAAAGTCAAACCACGTGCTTCTCAAGAGCAGGTCCCAAAATTCAAAGCAGAAAGCATCCTTCCAGAGACTAAAAGGGAGGTTTCCTAGGAGAAACACAGCTAGGATGCACACAGACTGTGAGCAGAACAATGTCTCCCAGCTCAGAGAATTTTCTGTGCATTGCTCAAGGGTACAGTGAAAGATAACAACGATGTTTTGAACATGGTTAGATGTTGCATTACCAGAGGGAGCTACAGAAAGCCTAAATTCTCTGACTGAAACAGAAAATAAAGAACAAAAAGGCACATTGTGCATTTTGCTTACTGTCAGTTACTTCACAGCATCTCTTAGACACCTGAGGCATGACTTGGTGGGGAGGGGTGTGGGGATATCATTTCAAATAAAGGCAGTTTTCAAAATGCCTTCCAATAAAGGTTATTTGTGATAGGTCAGGGTCAGACATGGGTCTTCCGGGGTCTTAGCTTCCCTCTAATATGGCTAGACCAGAAGGGGCAATGAGGACCCAACTGCACTCACCCCTCCCATGGGGGATACCTGGGAGGGCCGTCCTCTCCATTATCCCCTCGCACTTGGCTGCTCTGCTGTGAGTTCACACCTACCCCAGCATCGCTCTGGAGTTCCCTGGTGCATTTTTACCAGCAGATTTGTCTGCAGTAGGGAGTGGGGCAAGATACTGCACTTGACCAAGTCAGATAGGAGACCCAGCTCTGCTCATATTGATGAGTTATTTAACCATCTCTATCTCCGTTTTATATCTGAAAGTGGAGATAGCGACATCTTCACAGGGTTACTGGGAGGATTGAAGGCCATGATAAAGCACTTTGTGCAAGGAAAAGCAAATGCAAAGCAGCCTGTGCCCAGTTTTTCCAGCCTTCCATTGACTGTGACCTCAGCTCAAATGTCAGCTCCTTAAAGAAGTTTCCTTGGCCACACCAGGAAAATTATTTGTCTTCCCCGCCATCACCTTCCCCTGCTTTATAACACGATGACTCCCTGACATTTAAAGCATATCTTTACTTAGTTGTTTGATTACTGTCTGTTTCTCCTACCAGAAAACCATGGGCAAGGACTTGTGTCCATCTTGTTGTTGGCTATAATCCGCAGCCCAGAACTGCACCTGGCCTGTAGCAGGCACTCTATTCTCTAAGCAGACAAATGGATCTTTCTGCACTCTGCCACCTAGTTTAGAGGACAAGGGCAGGGACTCTTAGTGGGACATCTCCAAGCCAACCACCAGAATAAAGCAGATACCTACTCAAAGACCAGAATGATGTTTCCATTTAACCCAAATGTATCTAGGACAGCTTCATATAAAAAAGAAACATGATGAAAAATTCTTCGGAATAAGTCCTAAAATTCATTTTACTGTGTGGAATCGATTTTAGTGTGTCAGGAAATTCTAAGCTCCACAACTATAAAAAAAAAAATCAAAGAAATTTTTCCCTAGGAGGAAAAGGGAATTTCGTTCTAGCTGAACACACTGTTTATAAGTTGGTCGCATAAAGGAAAATTCACCACGAACAAAAGAGGCCTAACTCAGATCTAGCTCTATTTGAATAATAGCTGAAGTCTTTTTTTATAATCTTTGATTGAAGCTGGCCTCAACTGGTCTCTATAGATGCCAGCCTCATAGAAACAGCCCTCCAGAAACCGGAAAACACGACATCAAGGAGCCTGCTAATCACTCACTCATGTCAATGACTTTTTTTTCATGCCCAGGAAATAAATCTATTCATAGTGCCAAGGTCTACAGAAATTTTTTCATCATGCCATTTCAGCCATTTTAAGAGTCCCTAATTAAATATGTGCAGCTTGGAAAGCAAATAAATTTTAGCTACAGAACCTAGAAGGCAAAACTGTACACAAACAATGAAGGGCAGTCATCCTCAAAAACTACTATGCCAACAGTTACCTTCTAACCACCAGCCAGATGTCAAAAGGAGGCACAGTATGCAGTTAGCAGTCTATAAAATTCTGAACCTATTCCTTTCATTGAGAGAGGCAAAAGCTATCACTTCACATTTCTTATTTTTGAACAAATGTTTCAGGATTAAGAAAAATCAGTTAGAATTGCTCCTGAAATATTCATCAACATCAATCACGATTCTTCAGAAATGCTCAAGCTTGGGTGTTGATCCTGGCAGCCTTGAGCACAGAAACAGAACCATGAGAACAGGTGCTGTATTTGTCCTGGTGGAAGGCAATGAGGAAGGTCACAGGTTCTCTCGGGATACTCCAAACACATTCTAATATGTCCATTGCCCTTTAAATGGATCTTGATAGTTCCTCCAGGTGCACACACACACACCCCAGCATCACTACGTGAGATGTCCATTACGAATGCCTCTGCATTTCCATTTCCAGATACCTCTCCCAACAGATCCACTTAATGTGTTTTCAAGTCCATACTTCCTATTGATACCAAACTGTCTTCATTTTTTTTTTTTTTTGGACAGGCAGAGTGGACAGTGAGAGAGAGAGAGACAGAGAGAAAGGTCTTCCTTTGCCGTTGGTTCACCCTCCAATGGCCGCCATGGCTGGCGCACTGCGCTGATCCGAAGGCAGGAGCCAGGTGCTTCTCCTGGTCTCCCATGGGGTGCAGGGCCCAAGGGCTTGGGCCATCCTCCACTGCACACCTGGGCCATAGCAGAGAGCTGGCCTGGAAGAGGGGCAACCGGAACAGAATCCGGCGCCCTGACCAGGACTAGAACCCGGTGTGCCGGTGCTGCAAGGTGGAGGATTAGCCTATTGAGCCGCGGCGCCGGCCCCAAACTGTCTTGATTCTAACAACCATTGTCTTTGGACTTCTGGGAGTCTCTATTTTTTAATTTATAAAGTTCATTTATTTATTCAAATTATTTTAAAGAGAGAAAGGAAGATCTTCAACCCACTGATTAACTCCGCAATTGTGCATAACAGCTGGAACTAGGCCAGGTCCAAGCCAAGAGCCTAGAACATCATCCAGTTTTCCATGTGGGCGTTAAGTACCCAGAAACTTGAGTCTTTGTTTACTGTCTCCCAGGATGTCCATTAGCAGGAAACTGGGTCAGAAGCAGAGGCAGGACTTGATCCTAGGCACTCCAGTAGGGGATATCCCCAGCAGCAGCCATGAGATCCTGTTACCTGTTTGGATGACATCAGTTTTTGGCTTCTAGCTCTTCTCAGAAAGGAGCATAGGTTTTGGGTGAGATTTGCATCCACTACCTGTGCCCAACATATCCTACCTGGGAGACTTCAGGCCACCTTGCAAGGCCTCCACCTCTTCATCTGTAAAGTGAGTATGCTATCAACCACCAAGGAAGGAATAGTATAAGGACTGCTAATTCCTAAAACCTCACCTCCAAACTACTTTACTATCTTCTCAGTCATGCCCTGCAATATTACAACACTGGAACCTATCCCAGCCAAAATGTTTAAACTAAAATTCTTGTCTCTGAGTAGTATATGCTTTCCCACGTGCTCACTCCTGCTAAACACATTCTGTTCCCTTATCGTGACAGCCAAAAATACATCCTCTTGCTTGGATCTTAATTCCCCCTAGACCAGGGCCTCATGCCCTTTCCAGTTCTGTTCATCCTACAGCCCAAGCCAGGTCCATGCCACACCCCTCAGCTTCCTCTCTTGCAAGAGCCCTAGAGTTCTTCAACTCTGACCACCTCCCACTTAAATCACCTGGACACTCTCCAAGCCTTAGAGATCTACAAGTATTTAGAAAAAACTCTAGGCAGATTGAATTTACTCTCAACAGTATTTCCTTTCAGCCGGCCCCTTGCTGTAGATGAATCTCCTCCTTAACTCTACTGATCTTCTACCTGGAGCCCTGTTCTCAGCCACAAACCTCTAGCTCTAGCAGTGGCACTGCACAAACATTCAAATTAACATGGCAGGAGCCTTCACAGCATCTCTCTAATGCACCTGCTCACTCAGAGTCTCTGGCGACTTCTCACAGCCATGACCTCAACTGCTTCCCTGCACTTGATCCCCTGGCTCTCCACTTCCTTCCTGAAGCTTGTTCTTCCCTCGTCATCCTTCATACTGCATTCAATTCTCCTGTCTTTCTCCTCACTGGTTCATCTTCTTCCTCCAAGCTCTAAGAATGTCAATTTCCACCATTCTGTGCAATAGCCCTTCACCGTCTGCCTTCTATGCTCTCACTGGAAATCTCATCCATCCCATTACGTGTCACTTTCAAATTCCATGCCTCCAATTCCACCAAACACTCTGGTCATTTCTATCAAGATAATCTGTGGATACCTCAACACCTTTAAAATTTACTTTATTCCTTTCTCTTACCCTCTTTCTCTTCCATTTCTATTACAATGTTACCTATCTCCCTATCAAGTCACTCCACTCTTTCCTTTCTCTCATCCTGGACAATTCAGTCACGCCAAATTGCACATATTCTTAACTCTCCTATATGTCACACACACTGGAGGCCTTCCACAACAGACCACCAGATATGATCTCATCTCTTGCAGAGCACGTTGTCCTTTTATTGCTTATAGGACTGAAAATACCTATATGACTTTCTCTTTTTTTTTATTTATAGATTTATTTGAAAGTCAGAGTTACAGAGAGAGAGGAGAGGGAGGGAGGGAGTGAGGGAGTAAGGGAGTAAGGGAGAGGGAGAAGAAGAGGGAGGGAGGGAGGGAGGGAGAGAGAGAGAGGGAGGGAGAGGTCTTCTATCCGATGGTTCACTCCCCAATTGGCCACAACAGCTGGAGCTGCACCGATCCGAAGCCAGGAGCCAGGAGCTTCTTCCAGGTCTCCCACACAGGTACAGGGGTCCAAGTACCTCGGCCATCTTCTACCGCTTTCTCAGGCCATAGCAGAGAGCTGGATTGGAAGAGGAGCAGCCGGGACTAGAACCGGCACCCATATGGGATGCTGTTGCTTCAGGCCAGGGCATTAACCCACTGTGCCACAGCGCAGGCCCCCTATATGACTTTCTAATGTTGCTTGCTTATAGAAGTGCCCCCCTAAGCTGGAGACTTCTGCCTCCTTTCCTGTCAAGCCCCATGACTTCTGGAATTATCCCCTCTATGCTACTGTTGGTAATTTGGACAACACTCTCCTTTTTCCCCTTGCCTTGCTCTACTATTTCTCTGGAGCCAAAAATTCCAACCACCACTGGCACCATAAACCCCCTTCTATCAAAGGGTTAAGTCTCTTCCAGCACCTTCTGATTCTATATCTACTCTGACCCTGAGAGTCAAAAGTATACAAGCTAAGCCACATACTTGCAATGGTGGTCCTGTACTCAGAATGCTAATCTTACAAAATTCCTATACTTTGTCTTTCAAACTCAGTCTTTAATCATCTGTTTCTATCATTTTCTTCTTTTCCATCACAAGTGAATATACTCACATACATGACTTGATAAGCTGAAAAAGGCTGGAGTCCCCATATATACCTATCAAAACAGTTAAATCCACTTCATTTATAATTACTTGATGAAATAACCCCACAACTTGAGACATCAACCTGACATTTTATTTTTCCAGGTTTTAACTGTTTTAATCATCAGGGGGAAATTAGATAAAACATTTAAATAATATGCATGTGTGAGCATAATGAACAAATAAAGATGGAAACACCAAAGAAACTAGAAACATCAAAATTTTGAAATATTCTATTGCCTTTTGTATGAAAGCCTAAATTTGGCCCACAAAAGATTGCCTATGGATATCAACTACAATGTACAAAAGTGAAGGGTGCACGAAGGTTGAGACCCACTGACACTTCCCATCCAGCACCGGGGGCAGCATCCTGGCTCTCTCCAATCCATCTCACCAGACTCAAGTTGGGAAGGGAGGAGCCCTGTTCCCCACACATGGGGGTTCTAGGTTTGCATCGCACTGAGAAATAAGACTTAAAATGCTTCCTATTGTGTTGTTTCAACTCCATAAGGAGTTAAGGAGTCTTTTTGTTGTCTTGCTTATGATTACAATTGTGTTTTGTAAACGATAAAGTGTTATATAATTGCAATGTGCTAGAATGTTGTTTATATGGCAAATGCATTCTAAATTACTTCAAAATGCACTTTAAAATGTGTTTCATCATAAGCTTTTAGAAGGCAGGACTCATTTCTTATTTATCTTTGTATCTGAGCTCATATTTTTAATATCATGTGCAAAACTTTTTATTCTAAGCATGACCAAGTGAATTGATGTAAAAGGAAAGGCAGAACTAGCCAGCAAGAAGTCTCTAAAAACGTAATCACTTGGCGGTGCATAAACCCCTCTAAGTTACTTCGAATGGGACTATTTAAATCAGACTCTCTGCAAATAAGAAACAGAAAGCCTACAGATAAGAAAACCATTGTGTACATTTACATCTTCATCAGATTATATTTCCTCTCATGCAAATCAGCAGAATCAACTTGCACAGAATTTGACAATGAGTCTTTGGGCAAGGATGAAGGAATGTTATGCCACCTTCTTGGTTCAACAGTAAACTTGAGCTGGGGCTAGAATGGAGAACAAACATGAGGGCAAGAGAAGGCATCCAGAGAAGGTGGGTCCTTTGCCTTTGGGGTATTCATATACTCCCTCTCAGTGGTCAATACGAGAGCAGAAAAATATCTAACATGTTTTAAATGGTGTTGCATGTGCTTGCAATTTAGGAAATCACTTAGCCTGAGGGTCTGTATCGTCACTGCATGGCAATTATTAACACACACACACACACACACACACACACACACGCACCCTTTAAACCACCACTGCTTCCTCTGAACCCAGAGCTGGCTCCTCCACTGAGAATCTCTTGGTTGGCCAGGAAAGACATCAATGGAGCAAGGAAATTGTCTCTACCTCTGGGCCTGTTACCAGGGCTCCCTCTTTTCAAGGCTTGCCACAGCCATGCTCTGAGAAACATTTCTGTATGCTCCCCTCATTGTCCCGCTGCACGAGAAACAAGCAGCAGTAAAAGAACAGTCATTATTTGCATTTGGCAAGAAAGGCGGCAGTGAAAACTGAGAGGCTGTGGGTCTGTAAATGTCAAAGTGAGTATGCGAATGAGGCAGGGACAGGAAGCAGTGAGGAGTCATCTCCGTGGAGAGGAGCCACGAGTAGAGAGAGGAGCATTTACTGGAGACGAGGGAAAGGAAAGAAAGAGAGAAAGGGGAGTCCCTTACTTCAAAGAGCAAACAAACTCTGGTCCTAGCACTGCTCCCACCTCTGCAGATGCACAGCTGCGTGGCTGACGGCCACACAGTCTCTGGAATTGAATGTCCACAGTTCAAATCTTGGCTCTGCCCCCGCTGTTTCCGGGACCTATACAAGGTAATCGCTTAACCTCCTTGTGCCTCTGTTTCCATATCTGTAAAATAGTTGCGATGCTAAGAACTAGCTAATAGAACAGTCATGAGGACTGAAGGAACTGATCCTGAGAATGGTTAATGTGAGGACAGCATCTGGTAGGTAGCAGCTGTTTTTATGATCTGGTGAGAGTCACTTCACATGCCTGACTTCCTTTCCTTATTTGGAAAAATAAAAACAGCCAAGCCAGTCACTTCCATCTCCAGTATTCTACCATCTGATCCACCAAACATATTATTTGGCATAGGCCTTGAGGAAACAGCCGCCAGAGCGTGCCACAGCAGAGGCCCCAAGGCTCCTGCACGCTGGTAACAGGGCCTTCGGTGTGGCTGAACACAACACAAGCCTCTGTAGTGGTCACTGCTGCCTCCACACGGCACACAGCACCTCGAGGGCCCCCACCAGATCAGATTCCTCCTGGGGATCTGCACTCAAGTACCTCAGGAAGAAGGTTCTAAGAAGTGTCATTTCCAGGCCAGCGCCGTGGCTCAACAGGCTAATCCTCCGCCTCGCAGCGCCGGCACACTGGGTTCTAGTCCTGGTCGGGGTGCCGGATTCTGTCCCGGTTACCCCTCTTCCAGGCCAGCTCTCTGCTGTGGCCCGGGAGTGCAGTGGAGGATGGCCCAAATCCTTGGGCCCTGAACCCCATAGGAGAAGCACCTGGCTCCTGCCTTTGGATCAGTGCAGTGCGCCGGCCGCAGCACGCCAGCCGCGGCAGCCATTGGAGGGTGAACCAACGGCAAAGGAAGACCTTTCTCTCTGTCTCTCTCTCTCACTGTCCACTCTGCCTGTCAAAAAAAATATATCATTTCTAAAATCACACTCAGCTTCAGTAAAAGAAAACGCTGCCATACAAAATGCATAAGCATCAGGTGTTTTGCATTTCCTTCGCATTTGGCTTCAAGATCAATGGTTAGTCAAATCAAGCAGGTGAAATCTAACTTCCTGGGCCTTCTCTGGTCCCTTACCCTGTGCCCCTTCCAAAGAGGGCAGGGTTAAAGAGCAGGATAGGGTCAGTGGGACATTCTGCAAGGGGCACTGAAATATCACCAGGACACAGAACGTTGCCAAAAATGTCAGGAAATTCTTTTTGTACAAAGGGGTCCTCAAAAGGTTTGTGGAAAATGCATTTTCTCTTTTATTTTTTTCACCAACTTTTGGAGACTTCTCTTGCATCCTTTGAAGAATGCAGTAAATTGGTGGTTCTCATCTCCACAAGTGTCTGGAATTGGTAGAGGGAGACAGTCACAACTACTGACCGAGCACTACTGGTGTTAAACACGTAGAAGGTGTGGCCAGGAACAAAAATGCCTAAAGCAGAATTTTTCTGTCTAAAATGGCATTGGCTACCTTGTTAGGAAACACAGCAGCGAGTGATCCCCAAGAGTCTGCACCTTCTCAGAATGGCAGCTCCTGGGTCCCCACTCCCAGCCATAGGTCTAAGTAAAGTGAGCATTGCCAACAGGGGCCAGAGCTGAACTGTCAGGCGACAGGGTAAGGCCACTACCAGCAGGCCTCCTGCACGCTGCAGGCCATCATCACTTGCTCCCTGGCTTGAACTCCTGGATCCCACAGCCCCAGGTTCCCATTTTGGCATGGAGGAACGCCTTTTGACAGATGCCCTACAACTGTCACCCAGATGGTGTCACGTTTCTCTCTCACAGCAACTCCTTGGGGGTGAGACAGTAGTTTTCACAGCATCTCTAGGAAGACAGGAGAAGACAGGCAGACTCTGTGTAGGAATTGCACCTGAATTCTCACTGCAGTCCTGGTCCTTACAGACTCCATCCTGGGCTCTGGATCCTGCCACGGGACCACCTTCCGTGCTGAGCCTGGATACAACAGGCAGTTCGTTAGAGGCTGTCGGGCATCGCCAATCCCCAAAGCAAAGTTCCACATGCCTTGTAGGCAAAGTGGTACCACATGCTCATGCCCTATATGCACAAAGAGTGAAGGGCAGTCTAATTCCTAGCAAGGCCTGATAGGAGTTGTACTTCTCCAACACAAAAAGGAAGCTCAGACGTTATTTGTATTTGGAGGTCCCAAGAGCCACAACAGCCAACCTCCACTAAGAGCAAGGTGATCACATACCCTCTTCGCCAGGGATGGTCTCATTGATGCCTGTTGTCTTAATTTTTAACATAGTTTTCACTTTTCAAGAGTTCCTTTTTGAAGTTCCCTCATGTTGCAGGTATTTGCATGTATGTATGTACATGTATCCACACATATGCATACAAGTGCCCATATGTGCACCCAAACTGAGTAATATGGGCACGACTTCAACTTCTAAAAACCACTCATTACAATTTGAGATCCTGCTTAAGAGTGATTCAAAGGAACCACTTCCCTAATAGCAGAACTGCCCTGACTTGGTATGCGATTTGTTGCTTTGTATTGGAAAATCGGGAAGTGTTAATTCCTGGAAAAGATTCTTTTCACCGTGTCTGTTCTGCTAATGCTAAGTGCATTTCTCAGATTCCGTTATTTTATCTCACTTCCCTCAGGACTTTGCCCTTAGCTTTCAAGTAGCAATGTAATTCACCTTTTTGCTTCGACTTTAAAATGCCACCATATTTTCAGTATTGTAGCCCTTTGGGGATAAGTGGCTGGATGAGGAGTAAGACAAGGAAAAGAGAATCCCCAGAAGGAAGGTTGGAGAATAAAACAGAATGAATGGGGGGCAGGAAGGAGAAAGAGGACAGCAGGAGAGAAAGAAAGAAAAAGGAAGAAGGCAATCAAATGAGAGGGAGGAAAAGAAAGAATAAAGAAGAGAGAATCAGCTTACACAAGACATTATTCAAATGTTTATTTCTCTTGGCTGAAACACGTGTTGGTGGTGAGCTAGCAATTCGGCAAACTTGGTGGTCTCCAATGAGCTTCTCTGGCTGAACTGGCTCTGGGCGTCTGAGCCAGTAAGAGCTTCTGTCACATGTCACAGGACTCCAGAGTCCTCAGACTCTGAACAAGAATCCACCCAGCACACAGTGCTGTGTGGTGGAAAGAATTGGATAACTGGGTCTATGCAAGCTGACACTCCACACAATGCCTGCGCTCAGCCCCTTGTGATGTAGTTCCCCCGGGGAGCATGGCCAAGTATTACCTAATCCCTGACTATTAGTTCCAGCAAAGCCAAACTGAGACCCTTCCAAGGCTACAGATAACTTTGCCTGCAAATCTCCGCGCCTTGAAAGAAAGCTGTCTCATTTTGGAAAATCCTTAAATCGATTCCATTTAAGTCTTCTGTTATTCCCAGTGATATTTTAGAGCAATTTTACTCAAATACATATTTCTAAAGCAGTAGATGGGGAAATCACACTTTGCAAATGAACACAATGCCAGTTTCCTAAATAAATCACACCCTATCACCCTGCTAATTTCCTGGGAAGAAGAACCTGTTTACAGGTCGTGGAGACCCTCTGGCATGTTCTGATAACTAAATACACGGAAAGATTTTTAAAGCTTCTATTTTAACTTGCCACCTCAATCTGATACGTACATGTCTACAAAGATAGTGATGGGGGGAGGAATATTACTTCTCAATGATCCAACCTCACAATGAATAATTGAGAATCTCTTTTTCTCAGTCTCTCTTGCCTTTTTTCTTGCTGAACTAGAGTGTGCTCTTCAGCTTGTTAAGCTCAGCTCACTCCCACTGATAATTCACCAGAGATCATAATTTATGGACAATTGAAGCTGCAGAAACATCTCTTAGAAGGAATAGAGCAGAGCCATAGCAACAATTCTTCAGGGGAATATTAATCCCCGGCTTTATGTAGTGCTAAGTGTACAATAGTAATCAGAACTTGAGTAGAAGCTGCTAATCATTGAGGGAAAAGGCTGTATAAAGAATTCATAATGGAATTAGCCTGCGGCAAACAAAGAAAGACAAAATTAAATCAGCCATCAAATTGCACCAAGGAATTTTAATTTACAGGTTAATGTAGGATTATGTAACTAATCACAGCTAACATTTTCAATGAACAACCAATAAAATTCCGCTCTTTTTCCTCTTCTAATCTTACTAATAGTATTCCAATAGCATGCTTCTATTACCCCATAATATCTTAGAAATGATTCTCAAAAAAATTCTAAATGTCTTGTCCAATGGACAGAACCAGTATATTAAAAAAAAAAAAAAACACATAGCTTGGAAAGAATCCATCCAAAGTGTGTATCTGGAAAAGTCACTCCTCAGTTCAATCCAGACCCAATAATATCTGGGTAAGTTTACATAAAATAGATTTTCATAACCATATAGCTTTAAAGTATATGCATGTTTTTCATGCAGGGTGGGGAGCTAAAATGGGACAAAAGAGGCCAAATTAAATATGTGAAACTAATTTGAAGCACAAAGTGTATCAACTAATTCTAAATAAAACCACTGCCATAGATTTATATGTCAATATTGCAGACATATCCAATGACATACACACCAAGGACTGCTCTAACAGAGTTTTCACGGTTTATAAATGTGAACATCATAAAAAGAAATAAGGTTTCTAGGATAAAAAGTTGATTAGCATTTCCCATGGGAGGGGGTCAGAATCTTGCATCCTCCCCAGTAATATTTTGATATCAGCCAATGCATGACAAAGACAGGGAAAAAAAGCTCTCTACACAATTTGAAAAATTATATGAAACCTACTGCTTCATAAATATAAATATATAAAAAGACAGCATAACTCTTTGCACATTGGCAAGGAGACACTCCAAAATTATACTGTACGCTTAAAAAGACATCAGTTTAATCAAAAAGATCTTTTTCCAACATATGGCAGAAGGAAAATTATTATAAATGGAGTAAAAAGTATGTTCATAAGCTTTACTTCACGAGGGAAGTATGCTGGGAAGAAAAGAGACGGCATTCTTCTTGCATATGTTTTTCTTGTCGAGAACAATGTGGGAAAGTCTCATTTTCCTTTAATCTAAATGTTCATTTTATGGAAGCAGCAACATTCAGCCCAGTTATTAGCAAAGGAGTTTTGTTGCTTTATAAAGTCTAATTTTAAGATGCTCACTTCCAAAAAAACATTATGGTGTCAATTGCACTACCCTTCAGCAATCCTGTAATAACTTTATTCAACCATTTCTAATTATAATTATATTTTCAATTCCTTTTAGCTATAGAAACTCTTTATCAATCAGAGCACAAGACAGAAAATTACTTTATTACAGCTACAGCTCGTTAGGCTGAGTGCTCTTAATGAAGCAGCCTCATAATCAGATGAAAATCATGCTGGAGAAAACTTGCATCATTAGTCTGGGCCTTAATTACCAAGAAATATAGTCACTAACAATGATATTCCATTTCATGATATGGTGCATGCACCTTCTACACTAGTTGCAATTAATAATTCCACCGACTGCTAGAGAATCTTTTCTATTTGTTCATAACAATGGAGGGGGAAATTCTAAATTTAATTGAGCGCTTCGGATGGTGCTCTCTCTCTCCCTCTCTCGCACGTTCAGATTAAAATGTCACAAGGCTAATATTCTATCTTACAATAATTCATCATTTTAATTACATATTTTATGTATGTGAAATGTCTTTTTCAGCTTTGCAGTGGAGGTTGACATTTTTGGGGACGCATCTATGAAAATGGGTGGCCTCTTATGAAGGTGCTTCCTACCACCCAGGACCACATCAAGTAAATTAAAAAAAAAAAATCACTGCTGTTTGCCCATCAACTTCACCCATGTTGGAAAAAGCTGCCTTACAAGAACAGGGACATTCATTGAAACTGACGGCTGCATCTTCTGATAGGCTTGGGATGGTAAAAGGGTGACATTCTGGGGAGAACAGGCTGTGTCACTGGCCTCTTTGTTAGTGTGATTGATCACAGACAGAATCAGCGACTTGCCTTTGTGAAAGCTAGCTTTCTTCTGCTCTGTTTCTCCTTCTTGCTCCTCTCTTCTCTTCAAGATCCCTGTTTCTGACCTCTTAAGGGACACCTTCAGCAGCTCAAGGGTGGATCCCAGCAGACGCCTACCTACATTCCTGATGGCTCTCCAGGCTAGCTTCAGGCTGGAGCACCAGGTGTTGTCACAAGGGCTGCTCTTTTTCAAACCCAAATTAGGTTACTTGCTGAGGGCAAAGAGCAGACAGGGGGGTGTGGGGGGCAGGGCAGAGGGCAAGGGGTTGGCAGAGATAAATGAGATCTCCATTTGACCTCCAAACCCAAGTGTGCCTAGAGCTGAACTTCCTGCTTGACCCCGCCTTTCAGAGAAGGAGTTGCCAAATCGCTGATGAGATTAATCCAGGGTGCCCTTTCCCCAATCATCAGATTTATGAGCACCAAGCAGTTTGACAAATGACATTGACTGAAGAGAATGGGGGAAAAAATCCATGAGCCAGAAGAGGAAGGGTTGGTTAGGATAGAAGAGAAGGATGATTCTTTGGAGACATCTTCTGTACCAAACAAGCCGAGATTCTCTACTTAAAGATTACTGATTTCATTCTATATTGTGGATAGGACAGTTTTTGTGGAAGCCATTCTCCTACCCGAGTTTGGACTCCAGATAAACAATGACTGAGTAAATTAATAAATGAAAAGACTCCACAAAACGCTTCAGATAGAAATGAGCCTCAAGATGGCAAAGACCTGAGGATCATTAGTGATTCTCTCTTGCTCCTGGCATGACTGGTGCTCCCCAGCAAAGTGGTGGCAAGTGGCATCCTATTGCACATAGACTTCCCAAGCAAAGGCGGAAGAGAGGATGAGTGTAAAGGATGCAAACCTACAAACCAGGAGAGTCATGAGTCACCTGGACCAAGGCAAAAAGCTGCAGGAAGCAGCAGGAACTGAAACAGTCCAGGAAGACAGCAGAAGAGAGAACATTAATCAGAAGCACACAGAGCACATTTCCATAGAAAAAATGCTTGGTATGCTGGATGGTCCAATGGCTTGCAAAACAACTCTAGATGTGCAGTGATGCCCAAAGACAACTGGTTTGCAGGGCCCAGTAAGATACTCTGAGAAGCAGCCACAGGAGAGCCAAGGAAGGGTTAAAGGAACCAGCTGAGGTTCCACATTCTCTTATTAATGGGATGCCAGGAACAGGCCTCAGCATGATTGTCTTTACTTTCAATCACTCCTTAATGTCTCCTCCCAACAGCACTTTGTTTATGCACAGAAATCATGGCAGATACTTCCGTCTACAGGGGCTACCCACACAGACAGGGAAGATGCCCTTGGTGGAAGTCTAGACCTTGGTCCAGGGCTGTGGCCTGCATTCTGTTGTCCCACTCCCTGTGCCTCACAATGTCCAGATCCAGCTCCATAGTGGAAGAGAGAGAATAGTAGAACAGCCACATCTGAGGGGCCTGGGACCAACTTGAGGGTCTCTATGCAGGGGCCCCAGTCTAGCAGCCCAATCCCCCTTCACCAGTACAGTGGCTACAGCCTAAGATTTGCTGCATGCCAGCTGGGTAACTTCATAAGGACAACTTAACTCCTCTGTGTTTCAGTTTCCACAAGTGTGAAATTAGGACAATAATAATTTCTGCTCCCTAAGATTATAGCAAAGGTCATCTGAGAGAGGCAATGTAAAAGTGCTCCCAACAGAATCTGACACATTGTAAGTTTCTAACCCGTCAACATCACTGTCATCATTTTAATCACACCACAGACAAGAGGCACCCATGCCTTACTCTAAACATAGGTGCAAGGATTTCAAACAGTAGTCTGCCAACCTGGCTACACATTAAAATCTCCTTCCTCAAATTCCCCCACCCTGGACCAATTAGATAGAATCTGTTGAGGGAGATTTTTTTTTTTTTTTTGACAGGCAGAGTGGACAGTGAGAGAGAGAGACAGAAAGAAAGGTCTTCCTTTGCCGTTGGTTCACCCTCCAATGGCTGCTGCGGCCGGCGCGCTGCGGCCGGCGCACTGCGCTCATCCGATGGCAGGAGCCAGGTGCCAGGTGCTTTTCCTGGTCTCCCATGGGGTGCAGGGCCCAAGCACTTGGGCCATCCTCCACTGCACTCCCGGGCCACAGCAGAGAGCTGGCCTGGAAGAGGGGCAACCGGGACAGAATCCGGCGCCCCAACCGGGACTAGAACCCGGTGTGCCGGCACCGCAAGGCAGAGGATTAGCCTGTTGAGCCACGGCACCGGCCAAGGGAGATTTTTGTAAAGCTGCCTGCATGTGTCCAGTGTGCTATCATAGTTGAAAGCCCCCAGTATGGCGTCTCAAGGCCCATGCATGATATTTAAAACATGGCTGCACCAGCTGAACGGCCTGCATTTTGGCAGCTGGCAAAGCCCCCATCTGGGTCACCCAGAGAGCAATGGGTATCTTGTAGCTCCACTTTGAGATATGAGGGTTTGGAGCATTTATGGCCCGTGAATGAGCTTCCACAGCCATGGCTAAAGGAATGAGCCTGTTGGCTTTTCCTGCTTGTAAAGTGGTCCATTTCCAATACACAGAGCACACTACATGCAGCCAAATGTTCCCATAGGACAGCCACCTGTGACTTGCAAACACTTCTGTTTGAGGCCTGGACACACACGGAATGCAAGACAGAGAGTCACTCATGAGCACCAGGGCAAGGACTAAATCCTTGTGTCTTGGGCAGAGCAGCAGCCTGTGCAAAATGCGCCCAGGGAGACAACAGGACGGCCACAGAGGGAGGAAACATGAAGGTTAACCCATCTGACTGTACAGAGTTAGATTCAGGCTAAGCCTGGAGGTGACAAATCTAATGTGGTAAGTCCTTCACTGTCTTGATGACTTTGGCAGCTATGTGACACTTGCATTGACAGGATGTATGAAAACTGAAGATTTCAACTACTTAGATTCCTCAACCTAAATAAATCTACCAGGCACTCAAAAGATAATCCTCTGTTTATTTATTTGCTTTTGATATGTAAGACACTTCCGCCACAGAAAGATCTCTGAGAGCATGTATGAAATGCTAGAAAACCACAATTTGGGGAAAAAATGAAATTAAGAAACCTAAGCAACATCTTAAACTCATCTTTCATTTCAACTCACATTTTTCTTCCGGCAGGAAGGGATTTACTTAGACCATGGTGGTTCCTGGAAACCTGAAAGGGGTTCATTCCACAGTGGATGGGTTACCACAGCCTCCCTTCTGGTCCTCCGGGGTATCAAAGAAACAGAGGAGGGTTCTATTTTCTGCCCCCCAAGGGATACCAAGCTCCCTTCTTTGCTGACCTCCAACTAGTTTTTCACCCTACAAAAGGATCATGGGAGAACGACAAGTATAGCAAAAAAGAGAAAATTATTAACAGCATACCAGAGATTAATATATACCACCAGATTTAGAATGAAATCCTCAAAGTAAGAACTAGCATGCCAAAGAACATAAAATCAAACTCAGAAAAGCATAAAAGCACAAATACAGTATGATTCTGCTTACATGAGAGACCTGGAATATTGGAATTCATGCAGTCAGAAAGTAGAGACGGGAGGGAAGTACGGAGTTACTTGATGTCACTGGATTAAATACACAGAAATGGTTACAATGACAAATTTTCTGTTTTACACATTTTACCCTAATTTAAAAAGAGCACACACACATTTATCTTCACATTGTAGAGACACTGTATAATGTATCATGAGGCTTTATTTCAAGGATTATTTTAAGAAAGCAACACAAAAAAAGATCACAAAAACCAAAAATCTAAACTTCCTTGAAATACCAGAAGTAGACCAGAACAAGATTTGGAGTATGAGACAGAGTGAGTCAGGAGTTCTGGGTTTAAGACTTCGTTAGACTTTGAGGAGCTGTATGGACTTAGTTTACTGTACCTCTCAGAGCTTGGATTCCACATCATTAAAATCAGGGAGTTAAAAATGGTCACTTAAGAGACAACTCTGTGGCTTAGTAGGCTAATCTTCTGCCTGTGGAATCCACATCACTTATTGGTGCCAGTTTGTGTTCCAGCTACTCCTCTTCTGATCTAGCGCTCTGCTATGGCCTGGGAAAGCCATTGAAGATGGCCCAAGTGCTTGGGCCCTTGTACCAGCTTGGGAGACCCAGAAGAAGCTCCTGGCTCCTGGCTTCAGATAAGCCCAGTTCTGGTCGTTGTGGCCACTTGGGGAGTGAACCAACAGACAGAAGACCTTTCTGTCTCTCCCTCTCTCTGTACCTATGCATCTCAAATAAACAAATTCTTAAAAAAGAAAAAAAAAAAAAAAGACGGCCAATGACTCCATACCAGTTGTAACACCCACAATTCTATACTTTCTTTCCTTTGCTTCAGTTCGATCTTGATAGCCAGTGTAGTCGGATCTGGTTAGAAGTCCTGAGCCTAGGCCTGCCTTTGAATGAGTGGCTGAGACTGCCCTTTAGGGCTCAAGAGCCAGGGGTCCAGCACTATGGTGCAGTAGGTTAAGTCACTGCCTGTGGCGCCAGCACCCCATATGGGCGCCAGCTTGAATCTGGCTGCTCCACTTGTGATCGAGTTCCCTGTTAGTGTGCCCAGGAAAGCAGCAGCAGGTGGCCCAATTACTTGGGCCCCTGCACCCATGTGGGAGATGTGGACGAGGCTCCTGGCTTTACTCTGGCCCAGCCCTGGCCATTGCTGTCATCTGGGGAATGGATTGGCATACAGAAGATGTCTCTGCCTCTGTAACTCTGCCTTTCAAATAAATAAACAAATCTTTAAAAAAAAAAGACTCACCGTGTTACTAAAATTGTAATTATGAAATATATGAAGTTTGTATTCCTTTAATAAGGAAAAAAATCTGGGAAAAAATAATTTCTACCTTTGAACCCCTAAAGTGCTTCACAGTGTTTTGCAAACTGTAGCATTAAATAAATGCTTTCTGATTGGGATTTTAAAAAAAGTTTATAAAGCTGATACGCTTGTAAGTGACAGCTTAAGGCTGGTTAGGTTAATTGAATGGATAGGTATTCATATATTAATTTTTTGCTTTAAATTTCATTTTTTTCTAATATCAGTTTTGCTACCTTAAAAAAAAAGACTAAAGAGCCTGCTCTGTGTACAGGGTACATAAACAGCCAGGTCATTACTCCAAGAAAACCGCTTTTTCTGTACCTCTATTTCCCCTCCTGGCCTTAACTCACAATTTTCTTGAAGTATATCTACCATTGTTGGCCTATTTTTTAATATAATTTTTATTATCTGAAAGGCAGAGAGATTTTCAATCTACTAGTTCACTCTCCCAAAACCCTCAATAGCCAGGGCTGGGCTGGACTGAAGCCAGTACTCTGGAACTCAATCTAGGTTTCCCACGTGGGTGGCAAGGACCCAAGCAGTTGAGCCATCACCTGAAGTCTCCCAGGGTGTACATCAGCAGGAATTAGAATCAGAAGTGCAACTAGGATTGAAACCCCAGGCACTCTGATCACTGACCTATTTCTCCACTCATTCTTTCCTCCTCTACCCAACAATGCTAGAAATCAGTGCCATGGTTTCCAGGGACTACTATCCCAACCATTATTCACACCGTTTCATCTGACTTTTCCCTTTTCCTAATTTGACTCTAAGGTGCGTGGAAAGTAGGCACTCTGCCATGCATCTCCTTGCTGAGCCCCCCGGAATCCCAAGCAAGGTTAGGAGCACGCACACTGCATTCTGTTCTTAGAGCCAGCGGCACTCAACATAAGGAAGTGTGTCCCATCTTCCTCCCCAGCACATCAGGCAGTGTCTCAATACATGTGTGGCTGTCATAACTAAGGAGAGGAATGCTGTTGGCATCTAATGGGAAGAGGCCCAGGGATGTTGCTCCACAGCCGCAATGCACAGGGATGTACCCCCACCCCCTCACTGCCACCACAGCAAAATCTCTTCAGCCCAAAATGTCAACAAGGTTGAGAAACTTGCCGTTTACATTTTTCAAAGTCATAGCAACTATGCAACAGATTTTCTCACCCTCACTTTTCAGATACAGACCAAAGAGTTATGTAATTTCTCCAAAGTTACCTGGCAAGGAAGCAGAAAACCTAGGACCAGATCTTAAGTCTTTTAGTTCAAAGCCTCACTACTGCTCCCCGAATGAACAAATGGGCCAGTAGGGAATGAAAAGCCAGACATTGTTCTGTGCCAGGAAGGGCAGCCCACAACTAGAGGCAGATCTGAGACTGCTCCTGGGTATCCCCCTTGATGTTTCCAGCCAGAGGTCAGGATAGATGTGCTCACAGCCTTTCCACCACTGCTCTTAGGAACCACCCATCCCACTGGAGCGGAAGCAGTGCGATCAGCCACCAGGACCTTGCATCCCCACAGCATCATCGAGCTGCAGCAGCCACCTAGGGAAGGCACGGGTACCAGCCTCCAGAGTGGACGCTGGGGGCTGCAGGGCTGCATGCAGGGGACACGCAGGCCAGAACTGGCTGCCTGAGAAGGCAGCTCCACCAGCCCAGTGGCCCTCTCGGAGCCTTTCTTCCAGGAGACAGAGATGGATTGGGAGACAGTGACCGGAATGGCCCCTGAGTTTCCCGTTGGGAGGAAGCCACCTCTCCATCAACAAACTACCTTCAATCCCTTTGAAAAGAAAACATCCACCCAGCAGAACCACACACAAGACAGTAGTGTTTTTCAACAATAACAACTCCCCTTTTGCTGGCCAAAAAGTCTGCTTCCTGCCACCAATCAAGGTTGCCAAAGGCCCAAGACAAGGCCCAGCCTTCATGATAAAGCGGAATGGGGAAGGATTGTTTCTAGAACCTGGTCCCTGGGGCCCAAGCCAGGGAGGTTCTTCTCCTCCCAGTGCTCCTGCTACCCCCGCCCTCACTGCAGTGCCACAGACAGCAAGCGGGCCAGGATAATTAGGGCTGCTCTGTCAGCCATGTCTGCTACACATCTTCAGGAAATTCAACTCCCTCAGGCCCCAGGCATTAATTAAATCCCTTTTATCCACAATCTCTAATTGTTCTGGAAGCAGAAGACGGCTGGGAGAGAAGAGGAGAAGTCCTATGGCCATGTCACCACAGCTGCCAGGGGTCTGAAAAGGGCCACTCTCCTGGGGATCAGACCACAGCAATGGAGTGGCCTAAAGCCCCCAGAAGCTGCAGCACATGACAAACTCACCTGTGGCTCTCAGGTCACCTCCCAGGCACTGGTGGCTGGTAGAGCTTTTTTCCCCACAATTGAGGAGGAGAAACAGAATGTATTAAATGATACATGATTCCTTCATTTTCCTTTTTTACTATTAACTAAACTTCAGACTTTATTTGGATATCACCAGCTTTGCCACTGATGGCCTTTCTCTGTTCCAGGATCCAATGCAAGATAATGCACCACTGTATATAGTCATCTCCCAGGTTACTCTTGTGCAAGTCAGTTTCTCTGGGCACCCTAGTGTTTTGGATTTCAGCACTTTTCACATTGCTCAGGCATTTTGTAGAATGATCCTCAATTTAGGTATGTTAGGTGTTCTTCTCATGACTAGTCTGGGCTTAAGAGTCTGGGGAATGAATATCACAATGGTGAATGTCTTGTCATTCTATCATCGCTGGAGGTGCCTGGCCTCACTCCACACAATATCCCTGGAGATGTGGACCTTGATCACCCGGATCAGGTGATACACCCAGTTTCCTCTGCTGTAAACTTACAAGCTTTTCTTTTCTCTCTTCTTTCAAAGCAAGACATTTAGTCCAGCCCACACTCGAGGAGAAGAGAGTATTTTTATCAGGTTCTGACATCAGGGCTTTGGATTCTGGTCTCAGAAGCGACCTGGGCTGTGTGGTCACTCAGTTGCTGGCAGTGGCTCATGGCAGTCCCCATCTGTAAGAGCAAGCACAGTGCAGTTCTGCCTTCTCCACAGGGTTGTGAAGGGACCAGAGCCAGACAGGGGAAAGGACTCCCAGCTGCCAAGATCCATCCCAAGGCTAGCGCCTTTTACACTGCCCCCAGCAGCCAGGCATGAGTGCTGGTGTCCTGGGTGCAGCCAGCACTTGCCTATCGCCTGCTTTTGAGGCTGCTATTCCCTCTGCCAGCAATGCTCTGCCCCCACTCTGCACAGAGCATCTCTCTCACTTAGGGGGGGCCTCTGCCCAAACATCCTGCGCACAGCTGCAGCTTCCTTGACCCTCTGACCTTCCTGCACAGACTCCACCCCTCGGCCCTGCTGTGGTGTTTGTGGGGCGGCCAGCAGGCACTGCCTACATTATGTTCTAAGTTCTCGTTTCTATCCTTCATCCCCTCTCCTAACTTGTTTGCTTCATGAGGGTGGGGAATGAGTATGTTATATCCCACCCCTGAATTCCTGGTACCTAGGACAGAGCTGGGTGCTCAGGAGGCTGAGCCTCCAGAGGCAACCAGTGAGTGAAGGCCACCTGAGAAGCCTTGCCTGTTGATGTCTGTGTCGGTACAATGCTTGGCGACCTTGCAGATTCACAAATCTTTGCAATACCTGTCCATCACACAACCTCCCACCACGTTGGGAAGTCTGGTCTAATCTGCCAATGACTTAGGTTTTAACTTTGGATGGCTTGGGATACTGTAGGTAAGACAAAGACTGTACACAAAGATAGAAAGGTAGTTTTGTCTGCCATGACAGAAGGGTCCATGGACAATGACTGCCTGTCGATTATGAAAAAGGATTCTTAGTTGTGTAGGACCAAGCACTATGAGTGATTTGTAATGTCTGCTACTGGTAAGAGAGCAGGGATGCATATATGATATATATATATATACACACACACACACACACACACACACACATACACATACACAACATTTCTGACCCTTAAATCATTCCATTATGACACTATGAGTAGGTCTGTTCTTTTCTTAAAATAACTTTTATAGTTTATTTGAGGGCAAAGAGACATACAGAGACAGAGAGTTCCCATCTACTGATTCACTCCCCAAATGCCAGGAGCTAGAGACTTAACCCAGGTCCCCCATGTGAGTGACAGGGACCCAAGGACTGAAGTTGTCACCTACTGCTTCCCAGATCTGCATTCGCAGGAAGCTGGAATTGCGAGAGGAGCCAAGACTCAAAGTCAGTCACCCTGATACGGGATGCAGGTGTCTGAACCACTGAGCCAAACACCCACCCTTCCCTTCATTTTCAAATTAACGTGAAATGACTGTCACTTAACCACACTTCTGTCAAGTTGTTACCTATAACAGAAATTGGAAAATTTGTATGTAAAGGGTCATACAGTAAATCTTTTTTGGCCTTGTGGAACAGAGGGTAGCCTGTATGGCATATGCTCACTTCAGCCATTGTAGAGGAAAAAGCAGTCAGAGAGGATATGCAAGCAGATGGTCAAATGGGAATAGCCGTGCTCCCAGAAAGCTTAAGTTACCAGAATAGGCTTCAGGCTCAGTTTGGTGGCCATGGCTCACCAATCCCCGACCTCCATGAATTTCTTTTCAAAGAACACCTTCCCCAACCCTACCTTCTCCCCTTTCCCAAAGTGCAACAAAATCTTTAGCAAAACCAACAATTATTATTCAGTCTTATTCAATCAGCTGACTTATTGTTTTGAAGCCTGTGGAGATTATTTACATATCAACATTTCCTGGCACTTTAAGAGTTATCAAAAATATCACCAGTCACCAAATGTTTCATTAATTATTGCAAACATCTTTAGGAAAAAATGCCACAGTGGGTTTCTTTCACCGAGTGATTTACTTCAGATATAATTTCAGTTTAATTAATAGGGGATTTGGCTGTGACCCGGAGGGTGTGAGAACCAACAGCGTCTGTGGTTTGGTTAGGAGAGAGCTAGAAACCTGCCTGTGCCCGTAGAAGGAAAATTTTATTTAAAAAAAAAAAGAAAGAAAGCTGGCACTTTTTCAGCTGTGAACACTCAGCCGATACCCTCATTAAGGGCATCAGTGGAACATCTTGAAAAAGCAAATTAAAAAGAGGAGGGGGAGGAGCTAAGGACAAATTGGCAGGGGGTGGGGATGAGATATGGCTTATTTATACCGCGTCTGAAAAGAATCCCATTTCTTAGTTGCATTGTGATCTGTATCTGCGCCATCCAGCCTTACAAAGCCCTAAGCCAGCAAAAGAAACAAATCAACAACACGATTTACGAGGCCCAGGCTGGCACCAAATAACAAAAGTCAAGGCATGGTCCTTGCGCTTGAGGAGCCAAGTCTTCCTCAAAGTGGCTTCATCTGAATGTCTGGCATTCTAAAAACATTTAATCACTTATCTAAGCAATAAAGCTTTTTTTTTTTTTTGCGAAGTACATTTGGAGGGAAGATGGTTGTTGTTTTCAATTACCAATAAGCAAAATGCCTCGTCCACATTTCCCAAAACACCAGGTTACATTAGTTTCAGTTTTAATATCCTGCCAAAAAGAAAAAAAAATCCCCAAATACGAACCAAATACATCTGTCTAATATTGCTGTTCAAAATGCCACTGCATTAAATAAAATTCCATGCTGTAAAATTTTGCAAGGTGATAAAACAAAAATGATATAATAAATATAAAACATCTGCGTTTTTTTTAACAAGACATTTGGAAACCAATTTCATTTATATTTAAACTTGTTTTGAAGTGCTGCTAGTTTTGAAAAACATCCTAGTTACAGTATATTAGATTTCTTTCCCCTAGGCAAAAGATTAAAGAGCTGATGCCCACGTGAAGGAAGACAAGAGAGGAGAAACCACCATTGTGTGTTGCAGAATTGAGCTTGAATCTTCAGCTGGCTTTTAGTTATAAAGAAAGAAGTGCATGCCCTCCATCAGCAGTCCTGGAAAATGGATTCTCACATACGCACAAAAATGTATTAAATCAACATTCACTTTCTGGCAGCAGCTTAAGCACATGCGAATACACGAAAGCGGAGAGTTGAACGGCATGTCTGTTTCTACCAGTGCCTAGGTGGACAGTTCCTAAAACACTGGAGAATAGCTAAGACCACCCACCACTGCTGGTGGAGGAAGGTGTCAGTGTGGAGAGGTGAGGCTCAAATATGGGAAGCTCTGCCTTCACCATGAGGCTGGAAAGTCCCTCATCTGAGCATGTTAGCATCAGACTTTCAGTAGCTCCAAAAGACCTCAGGTTTCTTCTGGAAAACCAAGACAAATGACTTGTGTGGGACAGCAAGAGAGGGACAAAACATGTACTTCTGCCTGCTACCATCTTAAGCTCCCTTGTTCTCAGCATGGATGCCTGGAATCCCATATGGGAACTCCACCATCAGCAACATACCAAGACATCATTTTATGTAACACCCATCTTTTGGCCACAAATCCAACTACAGCTGCCAAATTAGGAGTTCTTTGCTTATCTCATTGTTCACAGCAGAATGAATGAATGGTCCTTGGAGCAATCAAGAGAAGAGAATCTAGACTGAGGACTTCTCACAAATGAGTTTTCAATATCAATATTAGCTGTCTTTTAATGAGTACCTCTTTGTATGAGTCATTTTATAACCACTGCTGTATTTCATCCTCAGGACCAATACTATTGTAAATAATCACTATTGTCACCTTCCAAGTGAGGAAGACGTACTTCAGAGAGCCTGAATAAATCACTCAGCATCATCCAGCTAGCAGGTGGCAGAGCAGGAAGCTGAACCCTAGTGTGAACAACCCCAGCAGTACATAGGCATTCCTGTCATTCCTCAGCATCTGGTAAATAGGAATGGGTTGTAGCCCAAGTTTTATAGAGAATTTACTGACTTCAACAGCTAAGGAGAAGAACTCTGAATGGATGAAAATTCTGCTCAAGAGAGTATTTGAACAAAAATACAGTTTTTAGTAAGTAGGTTCACCACATTTTGTCAAATAGAAGTAATAGCAGTTTGTGTGTAACATGCCACTTATTTTCCAAACAATTTGCTTTCATGAACACAACCCTTTCTACAATCTAATTTATCAACTTGTTTTGGTAACCTTTTCTTCATAGTTTTAAAGCAATCATCATTCCCAGACTTACTCGCTTCACATGAAAGTACTTAATGAACATTTCTCTCAACACCATGTACATCCACAACTGCCCACCAAAAGTTGAATGTTCACTACTTAAACAACATTGTGCCATGACGATTTCCCCAAGTGCCTAACTAATTCAGGGCCTGGTTGACTTGTTGTTTGCGGGTTCTCTTATATGACTGTGAGCTTCCTTATGGTCTCCTCCATAGCATCTGCTCCATGCTCCCCAGGAGGTTTGCCTAGAGTGACTCAACTCTAGTTCCAGTTTCCAGATTCATTGTCATCTCATCTCTCTTGCCAGTCAGCCCAGGCCTAAACTAGCCAGCCCAAGGCTCAGAGATGATACAATCATGGTGAAGTTTAGGAATCTTGCTGGACGCTTCCATGAAGGCACTTTCCCTTTGCCCTGTCCAGAGGGAAACCAACCTGGGAATGAACTAAGAACGAAGTCCAATCCACATACAAGAAGAGCACTGAGAAGTCCTTACAGAAAGAGAATCAAAGTCCTAACTTAACTACTTACTGTTCCAGGGCTCCTCAGCAATCAGCCCCCTCCATTGTGGAGGCCACCTTGCGCCGAGTTTTGTTTTGCTCTCAAGGAGAAGGATTCTAAGTGGCAAGCCAAATTTTCTAGAATGCTTTGAGAATGCACTCTGAAACTCCCAGCTGTCCTGTCCACTCAATACAATGGAGTTGCATCTTAAGACAAAATAGTTCAGGTTCTAATACCAAGATGAGAACAGTCACATACAGCAAAATTTACTATGGAAAAATTCCAAGAGATGTTGTACAGTAAAGACAGTGCATTAACATTCAAAACTCAACTACAAGAAGAAACACTAAAACATTTTCTGTTGGAAAATTTTTACTATGGATGAACAGGTCTCATATTGAGAATATATGGAAATTTACTTTTTAAAGAGGCATTCAGGGTCCATGAATCTGACCCAACTAGACCACCTGCCTCACCACATTTCATGCCTTCCTGCTCTTTCATATGCTCTTTCCATGGAAATTACCTCTGCATTCTTTCTCACCTGGCACACCACTATTTATACTTCAAGGCCCAACCCAAATACCATTGCCTGCCTTAAGTCTCTTGCCTCTTCACTAAAGACCTACTTGCTTTCGCCTCTGGACTCTCATAGCACTATGTTCCCATCTCTGCTAAAGCAGTTACCTTGTGGTGTGAACTTCTCTAGCTATCCCACTTACCATGAGCAACTCTACAGCAGGGACATGTCTCATTCATAATTGTATCTCTTGCCTTAACTCACAGTAAGCTCTCATTCCATTTACTGAATAATGTCCTTAACTCAACTGAAAGCATTTCCTAAGCCCATTTACTTCCCTCTATCCTCACCATGGTCTAATCCAAGTACCACTCTCCTCTCACCTAGGGGACTACAGATATTCTTAAATGATCTGACTGCTTTCATCCCTATCCTTTTTCAATCTCTTTAGGGCCAGGGGTATCCTTATAAGAATTAGAAGAAGGCACCTTTATGAGTGGATAAATTAGTAAAAGGTGGTCTCTCTAGGCTGAAGCAACTTACTGGAAAACAAATGAAAAACAGAACTCAGTTTTCACCAAGGTTACTGGAGTTGCTGGTGGTCATGAGGACAGGGGAGGGGCATTCCTGAGACTGAGGTCGACCATGTGGAAGAAAGAACAGAACAGATTCTGGACTGTGTTGTGAAGCACCTGGCTACAACCATACCTGAAAACATTAGCCCTGGACCTTCCAGTTATTTGAGCCAATTAAGTCACCTTTGTGCTCAAGTTAATTTGAGTTGTATTGCAAATATCTACCATATAAACAGGTAAGATCACATACCATTGGGGCCAGCATACTGTGGCATACTGGGTAAAGCTGCCACCTGAAGGGCTAGCATTCCATATGGGTGCCGGTTCGAGTCCCGGCTGCTCCACTTCTGATCCAGCTCTCTGCTATGGCCTAGAAAAGCAGAAGATGGCCCAGGTCCTTGGGCCCCATGTGAAAAACCCAAAAGAAACTCCTGGCTCCTGGCTTCAGATCAGCCCAGCTCAAGCCATTGTAGCCATTGCGGAAGTAAACCAACAGATGGAAGACCAACCTACCTAGCAGGTGCGCTCTCTCTCCTCTCTCCGCCTCTCTGTAACTCTGCCTTTCAAATAAATGAATAAGTCTTAAAAAAGATCGCATACCATTCCTAAAGGCTGAGTATATAACATTAAAGCATGACTCAGTCAAAAAGTTTTTGCAAAGACCTAAACTAGAGAGGACTAGAAAAATGGTCTATAGGAGCTAGTACAGAGCTAAAATCTCCAAGATATTCAATTCAAATCACTTATGGAAACTGCTGAAGTAAGGACTCATCACTATAGTTCTGTGCTTTGGACTCAAAATGAATGAGCCCCAAAATGCAACACACTATTTCACCTTTTATTTTTAAACTGTATTTGCCATACACATCAGAATTGAGACGAGGTTCTCATGAGAGGCCACCACAGATATCCTTGTGTCTCCACGTAGCTCTTCCCTAAATCACCCCCAGAACAGAATCACCTAATAACTTCTTCAAAAATGAAACAACCTGACCTTCTGAAAAGTATTTGAATGTTCTGATGGTTTCATATTGTTTTTTCAAAAAATATTCAAAGTTATTGATGCAATCTCATGAAACATTGAACGGAAAGGATTGAGGGCAAGTCAAAAAGCATCCAACATCATTAGGTATGTTGCCCTATTCAAATCAAGGTTATAATTGTGGTTTAAAAACAAAGAAACTCAGTGGATGATTTATCTATTTATTTGTTGCTACTGGCACATCTACTGCCCCTTCCCATTCCCCCACCTTCTTCCACACAGAGTGGATGATTTAAGAGAACCTGTGGCATGGTAAATGGGCATGGAGTTCTTTTCCTAGTTCTGCCAGATGACTTCGGACAATTTCCTTCTCTGAGCTTCAGTTTACTCCCCTGAACAAAGAGGGCCTCTAGTCACGCACAGGCCAATTCCAAGCACTAAGTGTGGCGTCAGTAAGAAAAGATATTCTAGAAACATGTGTTAGCTTGTTTTTCATCAAATGAACTGTCCTTGGAGAAACTAGCCAGTTATTTTGATATCAAGTAAAGCAGTTTAACCACTCCTTGTCTAAGGGGGCCACTCAAGGTAATTTGCACCAACATCTATCCAGCTTCTCAAGCTTAAAGAATAGCACTATCTTTAGTCTTTTTTTTCCTTCACACCCACATCCAATCCATCAACAAGATCTGTCAGTTACAGCCCAATAAATATCTCAGATATGACCACCCCTCCCTTCCTCGTACTACTTTGTCCATGTCATCCTCATTTCTCAGCTGGTCCCCCTGCCTTCCCTGCTATCTCTCCTTACCTCTCACACAGCAAACCAAGTGACATTTTCTGAAGTGAAAACCATGTCCAGTTACTCTCTCGTTAAAATCCTCCCAAACCCTCCAATTATATTGTTAAGGATAACAATATCTATAACTTACTGAGTACTTCCTACAGATAAGTCATTGGTCTGAGCTCTGTTTAATCTAAAATAACTCTTTAAGGCAGATCCTGTTAAGGCCCATTTTAGCCCCATAAAAATGGAGAGGCACAGGATGTAGGATGAGGTACAAACCTGTCTCCCAAGAGCAGGGCAAGAAATCATTTTTCTACCAAGGGACACTGGATATGCATAACATCATTCAAAGGCTATACAAAATTATCAACTTAAAAGTTGGCCTGCTCTAGAGCTATCAAATTTTGAATCATACCTTTGACTGCCTTGGCAGGGCCATACCAAATGATTTTTTGGACCTTTTTTGGCCTAGGCTAGACGTTTCCCACCCTAGAGGCTCCCCACGCCCTTGCCATCCCCTGTCTGCTTTCTGTATCACCTCATGATTCTCTCCTCCCCCTTGTTCCCCTGAACATTCTGACCATTTTCCATCCTCAAACATAGCCCAGCTCATTCTTTTTTCAGGTTCAAGGACACTATTCCAGGATCTACTCAGAAGATGGATGGGGCCAGCACTGTGGTGTGGCAGGTAAAGCCGCCGCCTGCAGGGCCAGCATCCCATATGGGCACCAGTTCAACTCCCGGCTGCTCCTCTTCCCATCCAGCTCTCTGCTATGGCCTCGGAAAGCAGCAGAAGACGGCCCAAGTCCTTGGGCCCCTGCACCTGCATGGGAGACCCAGAAGAAGCTCCTGGCTTTGGATTGGCACAACTCCAGCTGTTGCAGCCAATTGGGGCATGAACCATCAGATGGAAGACCTCTCTCTCTCTCTCTCTCTCTCTCTCTCTCTGACTCTCCTTCTCTGTGTAACTCTGACTTTCAAATAAACAAATAAATAAATAAATCTTTTTTGAAAAAAAAAAAAAGAAGCCACCATGGAGAAGCCATTCTTGACCACAGTGAGAAGGACGTGTGCTCTTCCCTTTGCCACTATAACCACCACTGCCTCATGAGCCCAGGACTCCTTGAAGGCATAGTACTGTTTTATTTGTTTGGAAATCCTGAGAGTTTAAAAACCTGGGGAGGGTACTTACTCATAGTCCTGCGATTTGTCATTTATATCAAGTAGTTCATAAATCCCCTTGCTTCTGAGTTTAATTCTAAACAGAAAACTGCCTGGGAAAAGAGCAGAAGTCCATGGAGTGTTTTTGGAAACTGCTTCTCAGAACCCTGGAAGGGTTTTGCCCTCTTCATGAATGAACCACTCTCTGGAAAACTCTGAAGGCTGAAAACCAATGGTACTGAAAACATTCCTTCACAAAAAGGGCTTATTTTAACTTTTTAAAAAATATTTGTGTTTCTTCAAATATTCCTACAGTTCTTTTTTCTAAAGGCCATTCAATTTAGGGGGAACATTATGACAATATGCTACTTCATGCCAAAGAAAGCTTTTTATTGGCCTCTCTTGTGTTTCTAGCTTTCTTTTTCCAGCTGTTATATCAGACATAATCATCCCAAACCGTGATTTGTCATCTCCATCAAATCTGTTTTATAATTCTCAGTGTTGCCATTGATATGAAAACATTTATGGATTAATACTCAAAGCAAAATGAAGATTTCAGTAATTTTGGACAGGCTAGTATTTCTCAAAAGTTTGGATTGCCAACAGACAGGGGCAAACACCAGGGTTTATCCCAGTACCAGGGCAATACTGGCCATCCTACTGCAGCAGTGAGACAGTAAGACACAGGCCATCACCCTGCCAGGCAGCCTGAGGATCTGAACCCTTCCATCAAGTCACTGGACAAGCTGAGGAGGGCAGGAGACAAAACTTAGTTCCTCCATCACTTGACCTGTCAGTCTAAGTGAAATGACCACATTAGGCACTTAATTAAATTTGATTAGCATGCTTACTCTCCAATCCACAATCACTGCCTTCACTTGAAACATATTGATCAAAGTAGCTAGGATTTATTGAATGATTATTTTGTACCAGGCAGTGTGCTAGACAATTCAGTGCCTTATTTTATTTGGCAGATATTTGTTGAATAAGTAGAGCTTCTTTGTGTCAGGGTGAAGTCTATGAAACTGACATTTAGATTAAAACCAATGCAAAAAGACCAGTTCCACACTGTTGGATCTAGTACTTCTCCTGTGTCACCCATCTGACCCAGCACAATGCTTATCATAAACACACACAGAACTTGGTAAATTTATTTTATTTATTAAGAGTTTTTACAGAAAACAGCCTCTCAGAGAAGGGAAAAGGTGAGATTTCAAAATAGAGTCAATCCAGTCAACTCAATTGCATTCATCTCAAGCCATGCAGGATTCCTGTGAAATATCTCGGGCCACTCACCTGCCTCTACTTCTCCAAAGCTTACTTAGTAAAACAGTGAGAACAGCTCCTGTGAGCTATGGGACATTGCTGGCACTCACTCAACTACTGCTGTTTTCTCTCATCTCCAGGCAATCTGCTTCTTCCTCTCTCAAAAGTCACCATAAGAGAAAGTTCTCAGTTAAACTCCTGCAGAACAGCTACCCAGGAGTTTGCTCCTAAGGTTGATCTAAATTTTGAATTCTAAAATCTGTATCTAAATTAGTAATACATCATTTTTGGGGGATGAAATTACATTAATAGAAAGAAGCAGCTTAAGAAAAAGATTCCCTTCCTAAAACAGAGGAGAAGATGCTCAACAGCCCCAACTGAAACCTGGGAAATTTAGAATAAATAAGACTAGGAGAGGAAATGGCCCATACATAAGGGAAGTGGAAATTGGTCCCTTTTTAAAACATTGCCTGATCTCCAGATCTGCACACACTCAACCCCAAAACAGAAAACACAGCTAAAGGAAACCAAACAATGCCACAGTCAAGAGGTTCCATTTCACCCAGAAGTCAAACTTAAACTAAAGACCAACTGCTGAACAACAGAGCACGTTTCAACAAATCTTACGCAGAATCAGAGAAAACAAAGGTGACACACCAGATTTTGTATGTCCTGTGTAAGGAATTATTTGTCATTTGGGGCGTGGAGAGTTCAGACCATCCCTAAGCCAATATTTCTGGTCTGCTCAGTATGGATCCAATAGACAGGGAAACATCTGCCTGCCAGCTGTGAACATGAACCTGCTGATTTATCTGCAGACCTCAGATGCCCAACTGCCTTAACTACTGGAACAGGCAGGAGGGAAAAGAAGAGAGAAGGGAAGAGAGGAATGAGGAGGGGCCAAGAGAAGAAGGTAGGGGAGAAGGAAGAGGAGAAAGGCAGAGTAGACAGGGAGGGGGGAAAGGGAGAGAGAAAGGAGAGGAGGAAAGAAGAGCACTTTTCAGAACGCAGAGTCAAAAAAGTTCAAATAAAGGATCACTGTGACCCCCCAGATATCCTTACTTCTTTTTCCCCCTTCCCCACTTCATCCCCTTATCTTCATTAAAAAAACAAAACAATGGAAAAAGGAAACGTAACAATAGACACCACAGAAATAAAAAAAAAATCATCAGAAATTACTACAAGGACTTGTATGCCAGCAAACAGGGAAACCTATCAGAAATGGATAGATTCCTGGACACATGCAACCTACATAAATTGAACAAGGAAGACATAGAAAACCTAAACAGACCCATAACTGAGACAGAAATTGAAACAGTCATAAAGGCCCTCCCAACAAATAAAAGCCCAGGACTAGATGGCATCACTACTGAATTCTACCAGACATTTAAAGAACTAACTCCAATTCTTCTCAAACTATTCAGAACAATTGAAAAAGAGGGAATTCTCCCAAATTCTTTTTATGAAGCCAGCATAGCATCACCTTAATTCCTAAGCTGGAAAAAGATGCAGCATTGAAAGAGAACTACAGACCAATATCCCTCATGAACATAGATGCAAAAATCCTCAATAAAATTCTGGCCAATAGAATGAAACAACACATCAGAAAGATCATCCACCCAGACCAAGTGGGATTTATCCCTGGTATGCAGGGATGGTTCAATGTTCCCAAAACAATCAACGTGATACACCACATTAACAGTCTGCAGAAGAAAAACCATATGATTATCTCAATAGACGCAGAGAAAGCATTTGATAAAACAGCACCTTTTCATGATGAAAACTCTAAGCAAACTGGGTATGGAAGGAACATTCCTCAATACAATCAAAGCAATTTATGACAAACCCACGGCCAACATCCTATTGAATGGGGAAAAGTTGGAAGCATTTCCACTGAGATCTGGTACCAGACAGGGATGCCCACTCTCACCACTGCTATTCAATATAGTTCTCAAACTTTTAGCCAGAGTTATTAGGCAAGAAAAAGAAATTAAATAGATACAAATCGGGAAGGAAGAACTCAAACTATCCCTCTTTGCAGAAGATATGATTCTTTATTTAGGGGATCCTAAGAACTCTACTGAGACTATTGGAACTCATAGAAGAGTTTGGCAAAGTAGCAGGATATAAAATCAATGAACAAAAATCAACAGCCTTTGGATACACAGGCAATGCCACGGCTGAGGAAGAACTTCTAAGAACAATCCCATTCACAATAGCTACAAAAACAATCAAATGCCTTGGAATAAACTTAACCAAGGACATTAAAGATCTCTACAATGAAAATTACAAAACCTTAAAGAAAGAAATAGAAGAGGATACCAAAAAATGGAGAAATCTTCCATGCTCATGGATTGGAAGAATCAAGATCAACAAAATGTCCATTCTCCCAAAAGCAATTTACAGATTCAATGCAATACCCATCAAAATACTGAAGACATTCTTCTCAGATCTGGAAAAAATGATGCTGAAACTCATATGGAGACACAGGAGACCTCGAATAGCTAAAGCAATCTTGTACAATAAAACCAAAGCCGGAGGCATCACAATACCAGATTTCAGGACATACTACAGGGCAGTTGTTATCAAAACAGCATGGTACTGGTACAGAAACAGATGGATAGACCAATGGAACAGAATAGAAACACCAGAAATCAATCCAAACATCTACAGCCAACTTATGTTTGATCAAGGATCCAAAACCAATACCTGGGGTAAGGACAGTCTATTCAATAAATGGTGCTAGGAAAATTGGATTTCCACATGCAGAAGCATGAAGCAAGACCCCTACCTTTCACCTTACACAAAAATTCACTCAACATGGATTAAAGACTTAAATCTATGACCCGACACCATCAAATTATTAGAGAGCATCGGAGAAATCCTGCAAGATATAGGTACTGGCAAAGACTTCCTAGAAAAGACCCTGGAGGCGCAGGCAGTCAAAGCCAAAATTGGGATTGCATCAAATTGAAGTTTCTGTACTGCAAAAGAAACAGAAGAGTAAAGAGGCAACTGCAACAGATAGAGTGAAGAGGCAACAACTACGCAACAGATAAAGGGTTGATAACCAGAATTTACAAAGAAATCAAGAAATTCCACAACATCAAAACAAACAACCCACTTAAGAAATGGGCCAAGGACCTCAATAGACATTTTTCAAATCCAAATGGCCAAAAGACACATGAAAAAATGTTCAGGATCACTAGCCATCAGGGAAATGCAAATCAAAACCACAATGAGGTTTCACCTCACCACAGTTAGAATGGCTCACATACAGAAATCTACCAACAATAGATACTGGCGAGGATGTGGGGAAAAAGGGACACTAATCCACTGTTGGTGGGAATGCAAACTGGTGAAGCCACTATGGAAGTCAGTCTGGAGATTCCTCAGAAACATGAATATAACCCTACCATTCAACCAGCCATCCCACTCCTTGGAATTTACCCAAAGGAAATTAAATTGGCAAACAAAAAAGCCGTCTGCACAGCAATGTTTATTGCAGCTCAATTCACAATAGCTAAGACTTGGAACCAACCCAAATGCCCATCAACAGTAGACTAGATAATGAAATTATGGGACATGCACTCTATAGAATACTATACAGCAGTCAAAAACAATGAAATCTGGTCATTTGCAACAAGATGGAGGAATCTGGAAAACATTATGCTGAGTGACTTAAGCCAGTCCCAAAAGGACAAATAGCATATGTTCTCCCTGCTTGGTGACAACTAACTGAGCACCAAGGGGAAACCTGTTGAAGTGAAATGGACACTATGAGAAACAATGACTTGATCAGCTCTTGTCCTGACTGTTGATGTACAATGTAATACTTTATTCGTTTTAGTATTTTTTCTTTGTTTTGTTCTAGTACTATTGGTTGAACTCTGTAATTAACAAACAATTATTCTTAGGTGTTTAAATTTTAACTGAAAAGTGATCCCTGTTAAATATAACAGTAGGAATAAGAGAGGGAGGAGATGTACAATTTGGGATATGCTCAATCGGACTTGCCCCAAATGGTGGAGTTAGAATCGTGCCAGGGCATTCCAATACAATCCCTTCAAGGTGGCATGTACCAATGTCATCTCACTAGTCCAAGTGATCAATTTCAATTTACAATTGATCACACTGATAGGTCTAAGAGTCAAAGGGATCACACAAACAAGACTAGTGACTTCTAATACTAACTGATATAATCAAAAAGGGAAAGAACGATCCAATATGGGAAGCAGGATACACAGTAGACTCATAGAATGGCAGATGTCCTAAATAGCACTCTGGCCTCGGAATCAGCCCTTAAGACATTTGGATATGGCTGAAGAGCCCATGAGAGTATTTTGGCATGGAAAGCCAAGACACTCTGGGAAAAAAAAAAAAAAAAGAAGAAGAAGAAGACCTAAATGAAAGATCTCTGTAAGTGAGATCCCAGTGGAAAGAACAGGGCCATCAAAGAAGGAGGTATCTTTCTCTGAAGGGAGGAGAGAACTTCCACTTTGACTATGACCCTGTCAGAATAAGATGGAAGTCGGCGAACTCAAAAGGCTTCCATAGCCTTGGCAACTCATGACTAGAGCCTGGGGAGATTACTGACGCCATAAACAAGAGTGTCAAATTGTTAAGTCAACAACAGGAGTCACTGTGTACTTACGTCTCATGTGGGATCTGTCCTTAATGTGTTGTCCAATGTGAAGTAATGCTATAGCTAGTACTGAAACAGTATTTTACACTTTGTGTTTCTGTATGGGTGCAAACTGATGAAATCTTAACTTAGTATATACTAAATCGATCTTCTTTATATAAAGATAATTGAAAATGAATCTTGATGTCAATGGAATGGGAGAGGGAGCGGGAGATGGGAGGGGTGTGAGTGGGAGGGAAATTATGGGGGGAGGGAAGCCATTGTAATCCATAAACAGTACTTTGGAGATTTATATTTACTAAATAAAAAAAATGAAATTGATAAATTTCAGGTTTTTAGCTTCTAGAAAGCCAAATAAGTGATATGTGCTTAGCCCCAGTGACAGCATGACCAGATGCTATTATCTTAATTTTGTGAAACGAAGGAGGAAATGCAGCAGTCCTGGCACAAATCTATGTGGAAATGCAACATGGGTTTAGAGTTACTCTGGATGAACTTGCATAGTCTCTGTACAGCGATGAGTCACTCCCTATTACACTGGACTCAGAATGGTGCAGATTACAGCATATTCACTCTCTACCAACATGCACAGAGAACTGATGCCACACGGACAACAACCAGACAGAAAAATCATTGTGTGCTCTTCTGTAGCAAAGCAGTTCTGCCTTATGAGCTAGGAAACTCCATATCAGGAATCAGAGTGCAGTGTTCCTGCATACAGGTGACCACACTGTAGCAGCTGCCTAGGGCAACAAGCTGTTCACACCTCCCTGACTATATGGCTTCTGAGGTTCCCAAGTGATTGCCTCAGAGCATTATATGTGAGTCTGATAAGGATGCCACTGGGTGAAATCTTACAGAATACTCTCAGATTTTCTTGCCATGCTTTGAATATGATTTGGGTCTCTGGACTCATTTAGGAGTTTAATCCCCAGTTTCATGTTAATGGTGTTAAGAAGGTAGAAACTGCTTTTTAAGATTTATTTATCTCATGTATACAAAGAGAATTGAAAATGAATCTGGATGTGAACGAAAGAGTGGAGGGAGTGGGCAAGGGGGGAGGGTTGCGGGGGGAGAGGGAAAATATGGGGAGAAAGCCATTGTAATCCATAAGTCGTACCTTGGAAATTTATATCCTAAATAAAAGTTAAAAAAAAAAAGATTTATTTATTTATTTGAAAGACAGCATAACAAAGCAAAAAGGAGAGACAGGGAGAGAGAGAGAGATCTTCCATCTGCTAGTTCACATCCCAAATGGCTGCAAAAGCCAGGTCTGTGCCAGGAGCCGGGAACTCCAACCTCAACTCCTACGTGGGTGGCAGGGACTCAAGTACTTGTACCGTTATCCCTTGCTTTCCCAGGCTAATCAGCAGGAAGCTAGACTGGAAGCAGAGCACCTGGGACCTGAAACAGCACTCCAATGTGGGATACTGATGTCGCGAGTGGCAATTTAATCTGCGACATCACAATGCCAGCCCTAAGAAGGTAGGAACTTAACCCAAACATGGTGTCATGGTATTCTGAAGTGGGGGCTCTCGAAAGTGGGTTGGGTTAGATTAGCTTATTGCACTGGAGCACCCTGATTGAATTCTGGTGACTTGAAAAGGAGAGGGAGAGAGCACAAATCATAAACAGAGAAACAGCTACGCTCCCACCATGATGTGATGCAGTCAATGGTTGGGCTGGACCTTCTTACCAGAGTCTCCATTATGCTCTTTGGACTGTGCATCTCTGGAACCATGAGCCAAAATAAACCTCCCTCATTTCTGAGGTAGCCAGCCTTAGGCATTTTGTTATGGTAATCAAAAGCTGCCTAATGCACACGCTCTCGTCCACTTCAATTTTATCCTGTACCCCTGTCCACTCCCCCAAAATGCACAAGAGTACAGGTTAATTTTTATTCTCCCTCATGTTCAAGCAAGAAGTCCAAGGCTTGAGTCAACACCATCAACAAGACTGGCCTCACAGGGAAGAGTACGGGCTTTGGAGCCTGAGAACCAAGTGTTGAATGCTGATTTGCCCCTAACCCTAGGCAAGTTGCTTAACTTCTCTGTGCCGAGTTTTCTCCTGTATAAGACAAGAATGGTAACTGAATCTAAGCAGTAGTTAGTGAAACATTTTAAATAAATTAAATGAGTTAATCTACATAAAGGATTTACAACAGTCATGGTCATATAGTGAGCAATAATAAATGTTAGCAGCAATCATCATCATTTTCCCAAGTTACATTTTAAATTTTTATTTATTTCAGTGACAGAGAGACAGAAAAAAATACACACAGATATACACAGAGAGAGAAAAAGCTCCATCTACTAGTGCATCTCCAAAAGCAGACAATGGATGGATACTTAATGGTAGGAGCTAGGAACTCAATGCAAAACTCCCTGTGGGTGTCAGGAACCCAATTACTTAAGCCATCCCAGGGTCTACAGTATCAGGAAGCTGAAAACAGAAGTCAGAGAAAGGACTAAAACCCAGGCACTCTGATATGGGATGTGGGCACCTTAGCAAGTGTCTTGACCATTAGGCCAAACATTCACACTATTTTTAAGGTGAAAAACTCTGTTCTTGGTTGCCTATCGTTTACAATTTGGTGTGAAGACAAAGTTTACACCAAAAACAATATGTAAATGAAACTAACCTCAAGTCAAGAGCTGATGACATAACAGAGACCATATTTCCTGCTCAGGTCTAAATAAGGAGGGCAGAGTCTGGCACAACGGGCTGAGAGAGGTTCCTGGAGGAGGAGGAGCCCCTTGACTCCTTGCCCAAAGGTGGCATTTAGACAGATGAAGGAAGGACAACAAGGATACTGTAGACTTCATTTCCTTCCAAAGATTCTGAAGGGTGTGGGGGAAAGGGGCCTCCTGTAATTGACAAGGAGGAAGAACTGTTTCAAAGCTCTTCTCTCAGTTACCTCTCTGGGAAATTTTTATTGTGGTAAAACTGCATGTGTAACACAGGCCCAAGTGCAAACGAGCAGGGTTTATTCCCACGAAAGCAATCTCCTTCCAGCACCGCCCCTCCCCTGCCTGTAGTCAACACTGTAAATAGAACTGCCGTGTTATTATTGAGAAAAGGGGTAGCGCCCATGCAAACTACATATTTGATTAGGATCTGAACTCTTTGCTGAACCATGAATTCAAAATAATTTAGGTGATACATATAAATTTAATTTCTTTGTTCAAAACCTCCACGTCTGAAATGATACCCTGCAAATGTGGAGCTCTCGCTGTGGTCTACAAAATGAGTCTCCTTCTAACTCATCTATACTATGTGGAAATAATCTTCAAGGAAAGGAATAAACCTATTTTAAAAACAGCTGAGTCCTTTAGATCATATACCCTAACCAATTTATGGAGATAAATGGAATTCAGTATTAAAGAAATATATTTTTCCACTGCTCTAGAAAATGTAAATGCCAGTTACAAAAATAGAAAAGAAAAGAAAAAGACAAAGAAATCAAGAACAGAACTTCACAGAAAGAAAGCAGGGGGAAAAAAAATAACTCAGGGACAATTGAGGAAGGAGCCTCATCTTACTGTCCCTACCTGCTTTTCCCCATTATCTCATTTCCCCATTGACTCAGAGGAAGTATATAGTGGAACATAACAGAGAAGAGGAATCCCAGGAAATCAACAACGGAAGAAATCAGTATTCATGTGCCCCGTCCAGAGTCAGAGAAGGTAGAGTTCTCTACAGAAAGAAACCGCCCTCTGTGCACCATGGAAGACATCCACTGGGCTCTCCTTCCTGCACTGTGTCCTATGTCAACAACTCTCACATTAACCCTGGCTGATTACCAGGGCTGATGAGAAAACAGCAAAGAAACAGCAAGAAAGGGAAAACAAAGTAATACTGTGAGTGATTGCTTGTGTCCTATTAATATAAACGAATACAAAATACCTTTAAAAAAATGCATTAGGCAGATATTGGCCTATGATGGGGTCAATATCAGGATTTATTTAACTCTGGGGACAATAAATCTTGATATTGACTAAAAACATAAGTCAATATGTGTACTGTTGTGTGTACTCTATTACAAAAATGAGGTTTTTAACTTTAATGGCCACTTTTGCAAAGAGGAAAAATAAAAGAAGTCCCTCAATGGCCTTCAAATCACAAACACAGCAACACCTGCATTAGTCAATCGGTCAGTTGCTCAGTTAATGCCACAGCCAGAGTAACTGGTTCCAGTTCTTCACCCCTCCCTCTCCACCTGTAGTAGGCTACTTCTTGACTTAAGGCTTGGCTTGAGATACTTGAAGCAATCAAGTGTGGGCCAAAATGAGTTTTGCCAGTCCCGACCCAATTGTGGCAAGGCATCTTACATTCCGCTTCTCATCTTCCAACTCTGCCATCACAAATAAAAGGGCTTCCTTTCAAAGAGATGCATTCCCTATAGACCAAACTCCAAAATCAACCCACGCAGGAGCATACCAAAGCACGTGCCGTCCTGAGGTACTGTGCCCACTGGGACCTCCAGCTGCAAGTGGAGCCGCAATGCAAGCTCCTCTAGATGAGCATGTCTCCAGACAATCTGTCATGTGTGAGAAACCCCGCCTACTGCAAATGCCACCATGATGGTGGAGGTTGCGGGCTCTGCTGCAGTAGCTGACAGTTACGTTCACTGAGGGATCATCACTGCCAGACCACTGTGTGCTGCTCCCTTGTGGGATCCTCGTAGAAAGCTGGAGTCATTTGCTCTTACTCTAAGGAACTCACAGAATGGGATAGGAAGCAGGGCAGCCACCTGAAGTAGCCTGGGCAATGGTCAGACCTCTCCCCATGCCCTCAACCAGGGATACTGCCTTCCTCAACTCCACACATGCTCAGAAGGAAGACATAGCCCACTCACCGGTTTGCAAAAACCAGTATTCTTTATTTTTAAAGATTTTATTTATTTGAGAGGTAGAGTTAGAGAGGAGAGACAGAGAGAAAGGTCTTCTATTCACTGGTTCGCTCCCCAAGTGGACCCAACTGCCAGAACTAGGCCAATCCGAAGCCAGGAGCTTCTTCTGGGTCTCTCATATGGGTACAGGGGCCCAAGCACTTGGGCCCTCTTCCACTGCCTTCCCAGGCCACAGCAGAGAGCTGGATCAGAAAAGAAGCGCTGGGACCCAAACCAGTGTTCATGTGGGATGCTGGTGCCACAGGCAGAGGCTCAGCCTCCTATGCCACAGCACGGGTCCCAAGACCACGATCATTCAAACCACTGGGGGATTTTTATGGGTTTTGGTATTTTTTTTCCTTAAATATCAGAAAGGGATCAGAGGAAGCTAAGAGGGACACATACAGCATTCTACAAATATTAAACTCTGTATTTGCCATTTTATTTTCCCCAGCTTCCTCCTCAGTTATGTACAAGGGCTTCTCTCCCTCCCCTTCTCTGACCTGGTATCTAGCATCCCCCGCTACTCCTTTGTTCCATGTTACTTTCAAGAGCTTTAAGTTCCCCTCCCCCTTTACATCTCAGAAAATTCGGCACGTTCTGCTTCTACCCCAGAGCTTGCATGAACTAACTCATTTTGTTATAAGCAAATAAGAAGCCCTTTGACAAACAAAATTCCCCTCTTTAGACGGAAGGTCAACTATCAGAGAAGATTCTTTAGTGTCTTGTGCTTCACCCCAGGAATTGATCAAAGCATTTTTCTGAATACATATGTAAAACCCTGAAAAGTAATTTTGGTGGGTAAAATTGTCCTTATCTCCTTATGAGCATTCATTCATTCTTTTCAGTAAGTGTTGACTAAGTGAATCATTGTGCAAAAGGCTGGGGTTACAACAGTGAACAAGAGAGAAATTCTTCGACCTCATGGAATGCAGTGTCTGGAGAAAGAAAAAGACACTAACCCTACACCCACAGAGGAAGGTCATGTGAAGAGAGCTGAGGCAGGCTGAGGGCATCCACACCACAAGCAACAGCAGAGAGGCTGGACTCTGAGGCGGCCGCAGAGGAGCAGCGCCCTGCATGGAGCGTGAGTCTCTGCCTCTTACTTCAGCCATGATCTAATGAGTATTTGCTACTCTGAATGCAGGGTGTTGGCTGCCAAGGGGCACAGAGAAGAAACATATATGGATACTCTCTTCAATAATACTTAGTGAAATAAAAGAAACAACATACACGTTTAAAGAAAAAAAATTCTATGATTTGGGATAGAAAATAATATGAGCTGTATAGCCAGAATAGCAGAAAGGTTTGGAGGTATGAGGAAGCACACCAGAAGCCCACAAATCCTTTCATTATTTTAGTTTATTCTATTTACTTGACAAGCAGAATGTCAGAAAAAGAGAGACTCTTTTACCTGCTGTTTCACTCCTTAAATGGCCCCAAAAGCCAGGGCTGGGCCAGGCCAATGCCAGCAGCCAGGAACTCCATCCAGATCTCCTTTGTGGATGACAGGGACCCAAGTATTTGAGCCATCACCTCCTACCTCCCAGGATGAGCATCAGCAGGAAAACAGACCAGAAGCAAAGGCAGGGCTCAATCCCAGGCACTCATACTCATGTAGGCATCACAAGCAGCATCCTAACCCACTGTACCATAACACCCAGCCCACAGAGCCTTTAAAAATCATACATATTTTAAGCATGGGCATTTGTCACAGCCGTTAAGACTTTCTTGGGATGTCCACATTCCATATTGGAGCGCCTGGCTTCAAGTTGCAGCTCCTCTTTGGATTCAGGATTCTTCTAATACATAACCTGGAAAGTAGCAGGTGATGACTTAAGTACTTGGGTCCCTGCCATTCATGTGAGTGACCTGGACTGAGCTCTACCTCCCTTCAGCCTGGCCAAACCCCAATTTGTTGCAGACATTTGAAGCATGCACCATCAGATAGACACATGCATACATACATGCATGCACGCATACATAGATGTCTCTGTCTTTCCAATAAATAAATAATTTCTAAATCATAAATTAAAAAAAATTTTTTCTGAAGAACCTAAGGTAATTTTATAAAAAATGAGAAATTTTTCTACCTCAAATTTTAGATATTACTAGATCCTTTACATACAAGTGTAAGCCAAATTTTGTGTGTAAACCAATGATCTCTATTTTATAATATCAAAAAATTATTATAAACAATTTGTGTTTCCTTATTCCCCCACTTGTTTATGAAGTATAAGGGGAGTGGTAAATAATTTAGGTAGAAAGGATTTTTCTGCCTTTATTTTCAAAATTAATTTTACAATGTAAATCTCTGCGTTTGGGAGCATAGGACAAGCCTTACAACAGGATTCAAATAGATCACTTCTCTGAGAAGTTACAGAGAATGTTCATATATTAGCTGGCAGTAGCCCTTGGTGTTCACCTGTGACTGGCCAACTGAAATGCAAATTGAATTATCTCTCTATTGATTTCTCTAGATTTCTGTTGACTAACCATATCCTCCATACTCCTCTATGAAAAAGCTTACATTTCCCTGCTGAATGGACTTGGAGTGGGTAGGTTATAGGGAAGGAGGGGGTTGAGGAATGTAATGAAAATTGTTAATTATACAACAATATTCACTTGCTGATTATTTAATAAAATTTTATGTGTTTAAATTAATTGAAAGGGGCTGGTGCTGTGGTGCAGCAGGTTAACACCCTGGTCTGAAGTGCCGGCATCCCATATGGGCACCAGCTCTAGTCCCAGCTGCTCCTCTTCCGGTCCAGCTCTCTGCTGTGGCCTGGGAGGGCAGTGGAGGATGGCCCGAGTGCTTGGGCCCCTGAACCTATGTGGGAGACTTGGAGGAGGCTCCTGGCTCCTGGTTTCAGATCAACACAGCTCCGGCCGTCGTAGCCAATTGGGGAGTGAACCATCGGATGGAAGACCTCTCTCTCTCTGCCTCTCCTCTCACTATGTAACTCTGACTTTCAAATAAATAAATTTTTAAAAATAAAATTAAAATTAATTGAAAATAGATCTCAGTAAAAAATAAGAATAGGAATAAAAGAGGGAGAAGAGATAAGGGTTGGGAGTAGAGGTGGAAGGGAAGGTAGAGTGAGAAGAATCACTATGTTCCTAAGTTTGCATTTACAAAATGCATGAAGTCTGCATACCTTAAAAAATAAATAAAACAAACAAACAAAAAAAAACCTTTGGAATTTTGGCTGAATCTAGGGCTGTCCATCAAAATGGCTTACTGCCCAGACTCTTGCATCTGAGTCCGCTGTTGACCATGTTCTCCTAATGGTAGGTATGTGGGAACAATGCACCTCATCTCCAGAGTGCATAGTAGGAACACACTCCTCTTGCTCTCTTTCCCATCCTGCCCACTTCCCATTGACTGGACATGGCACAAATTTGAGCATACACTTTGAACTCAGACTCAAAGACCACATATGATGATGGCAGAGGCACCCACTCAAGTCCTGGACCTCTGACTATTCGCTTAAAGAGAAATACATTTCTACCATGGTTAACACACTGTACTTAGATATCTTTATATCTTGAACTTGTACTTTATATCTGTACTTGTATCTTTGATACAACAGCTTACTCTGCACCCTAAGCTACATGAGAGAGCCAGCAATATGGCGACCATCAAATGCTGCAAAACTAACTGTTCCAAATGAGCGTATTCTTGGCCAGGTTTGTAGAAGTAGTGCTATCAGTGGCAGAAATATTTGCCTAAGTCTGGATTTGGCATTAATCATCTAGTTATCTTCTCCCTTGGATGTAGCCATGCACACACAATATCTACACATGACAATGTTGCTCATGCTATGTGGTCACCCTGTGATGACAGTCCTTTCCAGACCCAGGAAACAAAGCTGTTCAATGACCAAGAACAGGTATCACATGAGCTCTCAGAGACTGTAATAACTGAAAACTGATCTCACTACTACTTTTCAGCTTGACAGCGTGATGCTTCTTGAGTTTCTTACCTGATATTCTACTCCCATCTTGTTTTTTTATACAGAGGAAGTTTCTATGGTGTAGCTTCACAAAAAAATCGTTTAGATAAGGAAGACAGCAGAGGGCAACATAAGAGAACACAGTTTTCTTTTACTTAATCACAATATCTGTAGAGGGAGAAGCTATGAAATGAAAGATGTTCACACTTGATGATTGAGAAGGCCGATATGTTTTATTTAGAAATCTGAATACAGTTTTATTCTAAGAAACATTTAAATAGCTCAACTACTAGTAAAGAGTTTGGGAACAAGGGGACAAATATTAGAAAAATAAGATTTCATGAAATATGAGGACAAGAAACAGAGCAGAAGTTGGGAAATGACCAAGTGGGAGATGGACTTGGCAGGTACTTCTAGATTCAGGGTAGTCCTGGGGAAATTACTGGCAAACATTCTTGGGCCTTCATTTGCTCTTCCCTATTAACCTGATTAGGTTACTCCCTCAAGAAAGGAAGTATGTTATGTCCTATATCAACTAAACTGGGCTCTCAATATCCCAGTTCTTAGTTCCTTTCAACAAAGACTAGGAGTAAGGGAAGTTCCCAGAAAAAACAGACTGAAGATGAACCAGGAATTCCAAAACAAACTCACTGCTCCAACAGTCAGGGTGCAACAGAGATGCCTGAAATCTTACAGGCAAGTTGCAGGCAGAGGACTGGATTCTTGAGTTCTTTTCTAGTTCTCTGATAACACTTTGGCTAAGGTCATCCAAGCTAAGAGATCTTAATTCATCTATTTATTCATTCATTCAAACATTCATTCAATAAACATTTATGAGCACTTACTCTGTGCTACAGACTCGGAAAACAAACTTGAATAAAAAAAGAATATGTTTCCATCAGAATCTCACAGGAGATAAATAGTTACTTCTCAGATAGCTTCAATATTTGGAAAAATTAGGGAAGGAAGGTTAAACATCGCTCAAAATGTGAATTTAAAAATAACTGATTGAAATACTGTTTAAAATGGTTTCGATGTAAGTTGATGTTTAAACTATACATGAAATCATTTACATAAGTAAACTTATTGGCACAAGAATCACCCACATCTCTTAAGAGGCTAGCCAACAGTAGCTCAGACAATGCCAGTGCGATCTTGCTTCAGCTAGACCCTCCTACTGCAAAGGGTATCTTCCCTGCCACCCACTGAGTCACTGTTGCTAAGAAATTTGAACATCAGTTTTTAAATCCCTGCCCATTTGACATTGCTTAACCAGTAAAATATGAATCAAAGATATCTGTTCCAAAAGTGTCAAAGAAACTTTCCTTGTTCATCAGAGATCACTCTAAACATACTCTTTTTGTCCATTGCCTACAGAAATAATCAAGCATTGCTTTCTCAAGATGAGAATAAGAGGACAGTTTTCATGGATTTCCCATTTTTTCCAGTCAGCTTCATCAGTTCATTGAGATGCAAAGGAAGTTAATTCATTTTTTCTTTTTTAACCTTAAACCTCTTACATTTCCTTGACATGCATAATTTAATTTATTTGCTTTTGGTTTTATAGTCTACCCTTTCTACACATTGCTCCACTCTGTGAAAGTTGTGATTGTATGTTAAATATTCTATCTTGCCTTTTCCCCGCTTCCCAGCGTCTTAGTTATTGGGTAACTTTATTGGATTTAAACACCTACTGCTCATTAACACTGCACGAGTAAATTTTGTGCAAGTGGCTGCCAGTGATGCTTGCTATATATTAATTGGAGGGATGGGGGCAATATTGTTATGTTACAGTGAACGACTTAGCACCTATGGCTGTATAGTTCCAAATGAAAAATATACACATTTGTACATTGTTGTAGTATTTATCTGAGTGTACTAGAAAACACAAACTACACACTGAGCAAAACATACTTGGGCAACCGAGAATGGACAACATACATATGATAAAGCATGCACAGACTACATTTCCAGAACATCAGAGAGGATCACCAGTCCCATGGGGACAGGGGGATCAGGAAGAACACCGTGGAGAAAGAGGGCTGGTTGAGGAAAAACTTCACTGTGAAAGTCACTCTTGTGGCATGACCATTCAGGAAAATGAAAGAGAAACTAAACTGGTTTGAAACTGAGGTAGAAAGGACACAGGATGCCTAACTGCCCTAAAAACTGAGGACCTCTTTTGAAGTAGAGATGTCTTCCATACCATCAGTGTACAGCCATCTCCATGTCCATCATCTGCTGCTAGGCAGCAGGATGTGTCCTGATGCTAAAGAGGCTTCAAAACCTGCTTTAAAAATTCTTCCCACAAACCCCACCTCCAACCTGTCATCTCTCAGACATACCTACAGGCATTATCATAACCGGCGGGGCTTCAATAAAGCAAATCCTAAGGTCAGTGGAGCCAGCAGCTTGCATCATTTTCCAACGCACCACAGCACACCTCAGCCTCCAACGTGGCTTAGCCACAAATCCTCTCAGAAAAAAAAAATCACAAATCAAGATACTGTTGGTTTCTTTGCCTAGGAAACAATACTGAAAATAACCCACTTGGGACTATATTTCCCAAATAACTAAGAAGACGACAGAGAGACAAAAAAAAAAATCCACAAAATGCTTGCCATCCTTTGTGAGACCTTTCCCATTTTTAGGCCACCACGGCTGATGTGAAGTCGTCACTAACTAAAACTGCCTTACTTTAAAAAGGGGGGGGGGGTCTTTCAAGCAGAACATCTCACTTGTTTGTGTGCCTGTGAACAGAGGCAATGCAGGAAGAAACACGACATAACAGCTCACTTATCCCACCCTTCTTTCTCAAGACACTATAATGCCCTGGATGTACGAGATAAGGCAGAAAAAGCCTCTTCTATTATTTTTTTTTTCTCTTTTCCTCCCCAATACCTTTAAAGACTTCCCTCTGAACTAATATGGGACTCATCATTTGATGACGAATTTGCATGTCGATCGGCAGCCAGTGTAGCAGCCCTCAGATTAGGGACATTCCACTGCACACTAAAAGGCGCAAAGAACAAGAAGTGCATTTCCATCTGCCCTTCCTTTCCAGTCAGTGCATTCCCAGCCGTGTCTATTGATGAGCACTTGGAACAATACCAAAATGCAGTGTAAGATCAATCCTGCTGTTTACTTCGCTGAGCTGAAGGAACAAAGCACCGAAGAAAGGCCTTAAATCCAGCCATCATAAAGGAGCGGGATGAAGGATGGAAAATGGGTCCGACGGGCAGTTGCACAGAGTAACCGTATTTGGAGAAGCAGCAGCTCCAGCTGAGATAAAGCCAACAATGATTTGTATTTTGTACTGTATCTTCAGGGGATAAAAGTGCTTCCATCAGATCGCAGTGGAGGCAAACTTGAAACACTGCGGTAAAGGGCATAGTTCCTTGCCAGAGAGAAAATAAAAACTTCTGTAATTGCTAAAGAGTGTTAAATATCTGATTGTGCCTGGGTCTCTCCTCCCACGGTGAGGCAAGTCAACCAGGCCCTCCATTCAACTCCTCCGGCCCCTGCTGGCTGGGCTCGCTGTCAACAAAGCAACAGGATACTGGGTTTTACTTGGATAAATACCAGTAACTGTAATTTGTGGGATTATTTGTCTTTAAATCTTTTTAAAGTTATTTGAAATGGAAAGCCTAGCAACTTCATTGCTGCCAAAATAAGACTTGAGGATGGGTTGTGGTGGGGATTGGGGCTGGAATGAGATTAGAGAGGCAGAGGTGATGTTCAAATGAAAATATTTTGAGGAAGAAAAGGCAAAGGAATACGTCCATTACAGCAAAGTGGGATGTTTCTCGTTCTGAATAAACAGCAGATGCAACCCAGTGCTATACTATGTGATGAAATCACGTGGAAAAGGTCAGAAACACCCAAGCAGAATGAGGTACATCCTCCCCAATCCTCCTTTCAGGGCTAAATCTAACTCATCACTTGGCCTTACAACTCAAGTGTGGTCCCAAGACCAGCAGCATTAGCATCCAGGGAGCCTGGCTCAAAGCAGAAAAATACTTCGACTGGCACTACTAGTCCCAGCATGGCATGTTACCCAGAGAACTCTCCACACAAGCATCCCAAACCCACCTGATGGCTGAGGAGGAATGGAGGCAACATGGTGTGCAGCAGAGTCTAGGATGGGTTCACTACAGGATTCATGAGCCAAAGCCATATATTCTTCTCTGTAGACGACCTCCTCCAAAAGATCAACAAAAATGAAGTCTGTCTGGAGATCGTCAATTCTTTTCAAATTTAATGTATATGTGTATATTAGCTAGAATTCAGTGAGTGCTTGAAAAATGGGCAAATCATTTACCCACACTCGTGCATAAGCTGTATTCTTCACAGCAGCAGAACTCGATTAAGCACAATAGCAAGTAAGTTGCGGTAAGATGTTTAAGATAAAATTTCCTGGGACTGGGGCCGTGGCGTAGCAGGTAAAGCCACCACCTGCAGCGCCAGCATCCCATATGGGCACTGGTTTGATTCTCGGCTGCTCCACTTCCGATCCAGCTCTCTGCTGTGGCCTGGGAAAGCAGAATATGGCCCAAGTCCTTGGGCCCCTGCACCCATGTGGGAGACCCGAAGAAGCTCCCAGTTCCTGGCTTTGGATTGGCACAGCTCCAGCCATTGCAGCCAACTGGGGAGTGAACCAATGGATGGAAGACCTCTCTCTCCTTCCCTCTTTCTCTCTCCCTCTCTCTCTCTGCCTCTCCTTCTCTCTTTTTATAAATCTTTCAAATAAATAAATAAAATCCTTTTAAAAAAAGATAAAATTTCCTCTAGTCAGTTTTTCTCTTGATGTAAGTGCCTGTTTGACTATTCCTATTACTTATGTTAAATAAAATTTGTATGTTGCATTAAAAAAAAAGAAATGCAGAACCTTAGGCCTCACCTCAGATCTACTAAATCTGTACATCAGGAAGTAATGCTGACGCTCAGCCAGGGCTCAGATCCACAGTCCGAGAGCATCCCTAAGATGCTCCACTTCTCTCATCACTCAGCAAACCTTCTCTTCTCTGAACCTCGTATCTCTTACTGCTGTTCCAGTCACAATCCATTAACACATGGCTGCAAATGCAGTGAGGCTCAACAAAAAATGTTGCTATGTTGATATGTCTTGGCTTCACTGCTGTTTGTGTGTATATTTATGTGCCCTGACTTACCCATAGGACCCTCTGTTAGTCCTCTTTGAAGCCCTCTCAATCCTCAGCACGTATCTGGTCTCATTGACTGCGGAAGCGTTGACCTGGGTACTGAGTCTCCTGCTCCTACTGTGGGATACTAAAGTAGACATGTTTCATAGATTTTTCACTGTCAAGGAAAGGTCAACATTTTCATTCTTTAATTACTCTGACAAACTGACAACCACTGGGTTCTCTATCATCAAGTGACTCGATCTCCCCGACTGCAAAGTAAACACGGGAAATCATATACACTTGAGTAAATATTTTATAGAGATATTAAAATTTAATTTAAAAGTATTTATCTCGGGGGGATTACTGAAGAGATGCAGCTTAGCAAAATCTATGAATTTGCATAAAAACAAATGCAGCCTCTTAACTTACCTTTTAATGAAAAAGACTAAGTTACAAACATTATATGGAGGTGATCTAATTTAACCCTCAAACAACTAATTGAACAGGCTATAATTTACCCTAAAATAAGGACACTGAGGCTCTAAGAGACAAAATAACGTGCCTAAGACCAGCAAGTCATGCAGCAGAGCACAGAGTGTAACACCACAGTATTCCAGAAATCATACCTGGCCTCGAACACTGCACTGGAGGGAAGAAAAATGGGGAATTAAAGTAGCACATCACAGTGTGATCTGCAGGTCGCTCTGCACACTCCCAGTGACTGGAAATACATGCAACCGTGGGCACTTGGGTTTCATCGACCAGAAGACAAATAAGCTCAATGCAACAACTCTGTAATTATACAGGTAAGTAAAAGATTCATCAAAGCATAAGAGTATGTCTAGACACTGTCAAAGAGCTGATTTTTAAAAGAAAAATATTCAGTCACTCGAATATTTATAAATAATGGCCCCTGACTTTTCCACTTTTTCCTCAAGTGCTTGAGAAACATACAGACACAACATAGAAGTTCCAAACTTCTGATGGAGATTTCCTCCAAGAACTTCAACATTAACAACAACAACAAAAAAAACACATCAAGAATCTAAGATGGTTCTTATTGTTCATAATATCTGAGCACAGAAAACACACTAGACATCATACAGAACATTAAGGGAGGCTCAATTTCCATCAAAAGGGCTCATACTATAAATTAGAAAGACACAAGCTAAATTAAATAGACACAATCTAAATTAGATAAACAACATCATCAGAGTTCTGATTTCCTCCCAGCAGGGATTGTGGGAGAAGAAGTTTCTCACAAGCATTGACACACAGAAAGGTCTGCATTTCCTAGGTCAGTAGGTTATTCTGTTAAATTTTATTGTGCACACACCATGTCTAAGCACTGACCTTGGTGTTTTCCTGAATAAGCCTAGGGTAGCTGAAAATAACACTGACTTCATATGGAAGGCATGGCCATCAAGGATGAGAAGTTTACAGTTTATCTGTCTGTTTCATAAAAATTGTTATATTAGGAATTTTAGCTTCCTTAGAGTCTCAATTACTATCCATTTAGCCTCAAAAGATGGCATTCCACACCTTGCCTTTCAACTCTATGTTCTTCCCACAAAGAGACAGCCTAGCACAGATGGAAAGGGACCTTGATATGTTTTTCCCAGAATCAAAAGAATGTGAATGCCTGTACCCCCCCCCCCCCAGACATTGTCCAAAGTGACTTTTGGGGAAAAAAATAAGACAATTACCATCTCATACTTTTCAAGTGCTCTAACACTGACATCTCTTTCTTGGGTGAGTTTCCAAGCAGGCTTTTCCATACAAAATTAAATTAAATTAAAACTATTTGCAGAATGCTTGGAGGTCTTCTTCCAGGTCACATATTAAATCAGTGCAGAAGTAGGATGGAGACCAGTTCTAGAAACCTGGAGTACTACTACTCTTCCCTCTCTGCCTTACCCACTTCTAGCACTGTGAGCACAAATTCCAAACACAAGTATCATTTTTTTTGACAGAGTTAGAGAGAGAGACAGAGAGCAAGGTCTTCCTTCCATTGGTTCACCCCCCAAATGGCCACTACAGCTGGCGCACTGCACCAGTCCGAAGCCAGGAGCCAGGTGCTTCTTCCTGGTCTCCCATGCCGGTGCAGGACCCAAGCACTTGGGTCATCCTCCACTGCCCTCCCGGGCCACAGCAGAGAGCTGGACTGGAAGAGGAGCAACTGGGACTAGAACCCGGTGCCCATATGGGATGCCAGCACCTCAGGCGGAGGATTAACCTAGTAAGCCATGGCACCAGCCCCCATAAGTATCATTTTTAAATTTTTAGTGGCCACATTTTAAAAATGAAATTGGTTGTGATAATAACTATTACATAACCCAATATATCCAAAATTTCATCATTTCAACATGTAACCTATAATAAAATTTACATTAACCTGTATTTCAAAAATTCTACTATATAAAGCTTTCAAAAATCCCACATGTGGGCCTGGTATAATGGTACAGCAGGTTAAGCCATCTCTTGGGTTGCCTGTATCCCATATCCAAGTGTTTATTCAAATCCCAGCTGCTCCACTTCTCATCTAGCTCCCTGATAATGTGCCTGGGAAAGCAGTGGAAGATGGCCCAAGTGCTTGGACCCCTGCCACACATGTGAGAAACCAGATGTAGTTCCTGGCTTCTGGCTTCAGCCTGGACTGTTGAAGTCATTTGGCAAGTGAACCAGCATATGGAAGATCTTTCTCAATCTCTCAATCTCTCTCTCTTGCTCTCGCTCTCCTTGCCTTTCTCCCTCCCCATTCGCCACCACTCTCACCCTATCAGTCTACCTTTCAAATAAATACTTTTTCCAAAATCCTACACGTATTTCATACTGTCAGTCCATCTCAGGTTATACTAGACCACTTTCAAGTGCTCAGTGGCCACATGCATCTTATTGGACAGCACAGCTTTGCCAAGTCTAACCTTTGATCAGAAAGTTGCTCTGCAACCAGGACTGTTGAAGTGAAATCCTCCCAACAGCTTCACTCGGATATGGGAGAAAGGTCTCCAAACAGCCTCCAACCCCAAAACAACTCCTATCTCTCCTATAAAGTCTAAAAAACCTGTAACTCCTCCTCTCTCTACAGTGCCAAGAAGACACCATATTCACACAACCCCCTGGCAAGGTGTTGAGGGAACATCACAGGGAAGAGTTACATCACATGTTCTTACAGATTACTTATTACTTCATAAAAAACATAAAGAGAAAGCACATTCACTGTTTCAACAGGCATCTATCGAATGATGGTTGGGGTAAAGTACTGAGCTATGTTCTGGAGATACAACAGCAAGCAAACTGACAAGCTTCACATGGAGATGATTCAGAACACACATACACACACACAATATTAGAATACGTAATAACTCCTACAAAGGAAGTAAATGGGATAAAGAGAAAGAAGCAAATACAGGCATTGGATCTAACCATTAAGATGTCCACATCCCATTTCTGGGTGCCTGGGTTCACATTCTGCCTCCAGTTTCCAGCTAATGCAGACCCTAAGAGGCATTAGAGATGGCTCAAGTAATTTGGTTCCTACCACCTTCTTGGGAGACCACTATTAAGTTCCTGGATGCCAGCTTCAGCCACAGCCAGCCCCAGTCATTGTGAGTATTTGGAGAATGAAACAGCGGATGGAAGTTCTCTCTCTCCACCCCCGGCTCTGTGTGTGTGCACATATGTCTCTATTTCTATTTCTCTCTCAAACAAGAGAGAGAAAACTAATGCTCACTATATGTTACTGTTATCAGTCTCCTATGCCTGAGGGAGTACTCATAATGGCCACCATTTATTGGAATTTAAAAACTCAAGAAATATAGAACAAGAATTATAGGCTAATTTCTTTATTTACATCACCTCTACTCTTAACATCCTTGCCAATTAAATCTTACACACTAAAGCCCAGGGTTCAAAGAGATCATTGCCTGAATCCACACTGCTAGTAAGCAGAGTAACCAGGAGCCTGGCTCAGATCAGACAATAAATCCTGGATCCAAGGCTGCTTAAGAAATGGATCCATCCCAGGATTACATCTGATTAAACATGAGTCAAAATCCAAAACATCTTTCTGCCCAAGCTGAGGGTGCACTTAGTATCCCTGGGCCTGATCACCAGATTCAAAACTCTCATAGGACCCAAGAGTAAAGCCACAAACACTAGACTGACTACAAGTAAAAGCCAACCCAAGCTACTCCTGGTTAACATTTACCAAAATCCTAGTGAGGCAGATTTAGTAATGGAAAACCAAACTGCATTGTAGTGATAAACTATTTGTGATTTGCCAATGATTTATTTCTTATGAAAGTACTTATGTGGAGACTGTGTTTAATCTTCATCAAAGCATATCTTTAGTCATTTTCCTCTAACCATTCTGTGGTACTTTAAAAGCCTCAAGTTAACAGTGCTCCTTAGGGTGAGCATTTGGCTCAGTGGTTAAGATGCCACATCTCATACTGGAGTGCCTAGATTTGAGTTCCGGCTCTGATCCTGATTCCAGCATCCTGAAAATGCAGACTAGGAGACAACAGGTGATGGCATTAACGGTTGAGTCCCTGACACCCACGTGGGAGACCTAGACTGAGTTCCAGGGTTCTGGTTTAACCTGGTCCAGCCCTAACTGTTGCAGGTACTTGAGAAGTGAACTAACACAATTTGTCTGTCTCTCTCCCCACCCCCATCTTTCCTCCAAAATAAATAAATACATAAATAAATGTACTTCTTTCAAGTTGTGTAAGCACAAATACCTAAGCAAGCAGAACCAGTACATTTCTTCCATCACACTCTATATCCCTAATCGATAGGCCTGGAGAACATGTCCTTAGCTCAGCAAATGTCCAAAGGGACTCTGAGCTGGGAGCACACCAGGTTACTAGTGCCATTTTTCCCCACAGGGACTGGCTCACAGAGAACACATGCACAACTAATCCAGAGGAGAACTTGCAAGGAGCAGAGTGATCACACCGGACACAACAGCACCCCCAAGGGAGCCTGCCTGGGCCCTCCCATCTTCTCTAATCCCAGAAAATGGTTATGCTAGCTTGCAGTGGAAAAGAGACCACCTCAAACTCTTCTGAAGCCCCTACCTCGCCAACCTAAACCCTGATATTACTGTGTTTTCCACAACAGTCAGTCACAGGGACGTGAAAATCTCTCTGTCTTCCGATCATGGCACAGCCACAGGAGGACATAATCTTTGGATGAGAAAACTTCCTCTTCAGACAAAGGAACATTTCTCCCTGTGCGGCCGGGAGACACGCAGCCCTCCCCTGTTGTGGAAGGGGAGCCTTCCAGGCTTTAGTGATGGGGGTAATTACAAGGGGATTTGCAGCCAGGGCAAATCCTGCAGGTGGGAAGGAGGCAGGAGGAAAAGCCAGAGTCCCAGCAGCTTTCCATGTGGGCAAAGCATCTTCATGCTCAAAATCAAGTGATTCCATATCACAACCTCCCTCCAAAATCAGATTTTCTGAGTTACAAAAAGATGCTGGTAAAAATGGTTCCCACAGTCTGAAATGTTACACTTTCTGAGAGCCCTTAGCACTTCTTGGCTTGGCACACAAAAGTACAACCACCAGGCAGATATTCTCACAGCCTCTGCCATCTTTATTTCACACTGTGATGCAAACAGCCAGGGTCCAAGTGAACAGTCATTTTATAGCTAAGGCTGGTTATAAAATAAAAAAGCCAAGAGCCTACTGTTTAGAGAGGCCAGGCAACTATCGGTCCATCTGTTTCAACAACCAGGATGCTTAGAAGCCTCATTTCAAGGGCAAAACATCAGAAAAGAAGAGAGATATAAAAGGTTAAAAAAAAAAAAGACTACCATCCAAGGTAAGTGTCTCTGTGGACAGCCATGTTTCCAGTTCAGTGATCTGAGCTGAAACCAGGGCTTGGGCTGTCCTAAAGAGCTTGTACAAAGCCATCTGCTCCAGTGAGCAAAGGGACACCTTGTCCTTGTCTAAGTGCATGGGGAAATCTCATCAGCCTCTTCACCACCTGGAACTTCTGCAGTGCTTTGGGTGGTAGGTGTACGTCCTAGCCATGAAAGGAGTGACAATGTGTTAGTGGAACTCTCTACAACTTTCATCCTGCACTCGACACATCTCAAAGTACATCGAGAATTCTCATATTCCTTTGCTTTTGTGGGTGGGTTGGTTGGCCAATTAGTTTTTTAATTTAAGTCACCCTCCTTTATACCCCTAAAACCAGATTTCAAGATCTGCCAGGGGGAAAAGTCAGAAGATAGAATGGTGTAGTGGCCGGCGCTGCAGCTCAATGGCTAATCCTCCACCTTGCGGCGCTGGCAACCGGGTTCTAGTCCTGGTCAGGGCGCCGGATTCTGTCCTGGTTGCCCCTCTTCCAGGCCAGCTCTCTGCTGTGGCCAGGGAGTGCAGTGGAGGATGGCCCAAGTGCTTGGGCCCTGCACCCTAAGGGAGACCAGGAGAAGCACCTGGCTCCTGCCATCGGATCAGAACGGTGCGCCGGCTGCAACACGCAGGCCGCAACACGCCTGCTGCAGCGGCCACTGAAGGGTGAACCAACGTCAAAGGAAGACCCTTCTCTCTGTCTCTCTCTCTCACTGTCCACTCTGCCTGTCAAAAGAAAGGAAGGAAGGAAGGAAGGAAGGAAGGAAGGAAGGAAGGAAGGAAGGAAGGAAGGAAGGAAGGAAGGAAGAGAGAGAGAGAGAGAGAGAATGGTATAGTGGGGTTTACGATTTCAGAAGCAGAGGAAAGCTGAGTGAAAACATACAATATCGGCCAGGGTCACAGCTCACTTGGCTAATCCTCCACCTGTGGTGCTGGTACTCCAGGTTCTAGTCCCAGTTGGGGCACTGGATTCTGTCCCGGTTGCTCCTCTTCCAGTCCAGTTCTCTGCTGTGGCCCAGGAGTGCAGTGGAGGATGGCCCAAGTGCTTGGACCCTGCACCCACATGGGAGACCAGGAAGAAGCACCTGGCTCCTGGCTTTGGATGGGTGCAGCGCACTGGCCATAACAGCCATTTGGGGGGTGAATCAATGGAAGGAAGACCTTTCTCTTTCTTTCTCTCCCTCTCTCTCTCTCTCTCTCTCTAACTCTGCCTGTCAAAAAAATACCATATCTTGCTGTATGTTGCTCAGACCTAGATTTGGTCTCATCTCTCACAGAAGGTATTAGATCTTCTGCCCTGAGTGCCCAGACTGTTCTACTTCAAGGACATTATCTGAGCAATCTTCACAAAATGACCAGGAGGGGAAAATCACTGTCAGTGAACACTTGCTATTTCGTGGCACATTTTAAAATACATATCATTTCATTTCTAGCATGCAGATGATTAGAGGACTTCATAAACAAGGGCAAGACTTGTCCAAAGACAAGAAGTTCCAACACTCAGGCTAAAACTCACCAAAATGTTGGAACTTGGAAGTAAAGGATGAAGAGGAGACAAAAGAAGCCAAAAGGAAGAAAAAGGAGAAAATTCTCTTTTCTACATAGCCACAGGACATAGGCAGAGGCAGAGATTGGGGGTAGATTATAGGTAGAGCAATTCATAGCCACGCCCCCTCTACCATGGGACTTCCTTATTAATATTCTACCATACCCTTCTTTCCTCACATATTTCTGTCAGAAGTATCTTTTTTTCATTTTTAAGGGTTTAGTCTATCTGCAGGTTAATATTTTTATTTATATAAGGTGAGAGTTCATGTGCTTCATATATACAGATTTAGGAGCACAGTGATACTTCCCACCCTACTTTCCCTCTTGCCCATGTTCCCACCCTCCATCCTTTCTTTCATATTCTTTCTTTTAATGTTTACATTGACATACTCTGTTTATCTTATAATCATAAGCTTCACCCTCCACTAAAGGATTCAACAAATAGTAAGAAGAAAAAAATCACTGTTCTTCAACAGTAGCAACAAGGTCCATAAACGATAATCAATTCTCAAAATGTCAGTTTTGCTCATGCATATTTTAGTTTTTGCACTCTGTTACCACAGATAAGCAAAAACACGTGACATTTGTCTTTTGTGGATTGGCTTATTACTAAGTAGAATTATCTACTAAGTAGAATGGTTTCCATTGCATTCATTTTGTTGCAAAAGACAGGATTTCATTCTTTTGTTTACAGCTGGGTAGTATTCCATAGTGTATGTGTACCACATTTTCTTTATCAAGTCATCAGCTGATGCACATCTGGATTCTTTATCTTAGCTATTGTGAATTGAGCTGCAGTGAACATGAGGGTACAAATAACTCCTTCATATGCTGATTTCATTTGATTTGGGTAATTCCCAGGGGTGGGATGGCTGGGTCATATGATAGGTCTCTATTCAGATTTCTGAGTCACCTCCATACTGCCCTTCCCTAGTGGCTGTACCGATTTATATTCACACCAACAGTGGACCAGCATACATTTTCCCCCTACATCCTCACCAGCATTTGTTGTTTTTGATTTCTGTATGAAAGCATTCTAACTAGGGTGAGGTGAAACCTCACTGTGGTTTTTATTTGCGTTTCCCTGATTCCTAATGATCTTGAGCATCTTCTCATGTGTCTGCCGGGCATTTGAATTTCTTCTTTTGAAAAATTCCTGTTCATGCCCTTTGCCCATTTCTTAACTGGATAATCTGGTTTGCTGTTGTTGAGTTTCTTGAGTTTATTATAGATTATACACATTAATTCTTTATGAGTTTCACAGTTTGCAAATATTTTCTCCCATTCTGTTGCTTGCTTCACTTTGTTGGGGTTTCTTTTACACGGCAGAAGCGTCTTACCTTGATATAAGACCGTTTGTCAATTTTGGCTTTGATTGCTTGTGCTCCTGGAGTCTTTTCCTCGCCTTTGCCAATATCTTGCAGTTTCCCCATTGTTCTCTGGAAATTTGATGGTATCTGGTCATAGATTTAGAATCCTGATCCATTTTGAGTTGATTTTTTGTATAAGGTCTAAGGTAGGGGTCTTATTTTGCACAGAGATCCAATTTTCACAGCACCATTTGTTGAAGACACTGTCCTATCCCTATGGATTGATTTTAGCTCCTTTGTTAAAAAATTAGTTGGTTATAGATGTGTGGATTGGTTTCTGAGGTTTCTATTCTGTTGCACTGGTCTGTATGTCCATTTTTGTGCCAGTATTAGGCTGTTTTGATTATAACTGTCCCACAATATGTCTTGAAATCTGGTACTGTGATATCCCCGGCTTTATGATATTTAAGATTGATTTAGATATTTTGGATCTCTTGTGTTTCCAGATGAATTTTAGCATATTTTTTTCCAAATCTGAAAAGAATATTAGTATTTTGATTGCAATCACACTGAATCTGTAAACTGCTTTTCATAGGAAGGATACTTTGATGATATTAATTCTTTCAATCCACAAACATGAAGATTTTTCCATTTTTTGTCTTTTTAAATGCTTTTTTAATTTTCATTGTAGAGATAGTCTACCTCCTTTATTAAATGTATTCCTTTCTCCCTCCCCACATTTTTATGCTCTTAGTCAGTTTCCTTTCACATATAATTTCAAAAATAGTGGCTTTTTTTCATATTAAGCACTCCCTCGTGACCCAGAATGCTCATAAGAATCATCGTTTCTTCTGTAGACTTTTTCTTCTTTCACACCCAAAGTTTCCCACTTTGAATCCCATCCCAGTGATAAGAAGACATAAGTCTCTGAAAGTCACCTACTTCCTTCCCGGCATACCTCATGTGCTCAAGACAGGCCTCACCGTCAATCAGCACAGATACCTCCCACCACCACTACCACCAGACAAGTATGGTAAACAAACACTGGGATCAAAGATGCTATTAATAATAATACCATTAAACAGGCCCTGGCAGGCTGGGGTTAATCTGGAAACACGCATGCTTATCACACATGAAGCCTGTAATACATGATGAGGGAGAATCTTAATTCTTCAACTCACTAGCACTCATTTATATTCCAAGTCCCTACACCTCTCTCTCTATGGAATCATTCAACACAATAGGATTTTCTCTGCTCAAACCCACCTTCACTTTAAAAGAACCAGAAAGGATGGGCTTAGCTCCTATCGCTAGCATCAAGGCTTTTTCTCTTTGACAACAGGCCCAGGGATCTGCAGCTTCATCTCTTCATCTGTTTTTGTTTGTTTGTTTGTTTGTTTTTGGTCTGTATACACTTGTGCAAAATCCACAGCATCTTTACTATAAGCAATAGGAAATTCTATTGGATTCTCATTGACCTAGCATTGAATGGTCTTGCAGGCTAGAATGATGTGATAATAATTTTTAACCAGTCTGGATTAAAATGAACTAGCAACCCCTGAAAAGTAACCCAGGAGCTGATCTGTGTCGCCTCTAGTTTGACTTCAGTAAAGAAGCACAGTGCCACTGGCACTGCGGCTGAATAGGCTAATCCTCCACCTTGCAGCGCTGGCACACCAGGTTCTAGTCCCAGTTGGGGCACTGGATTCTGACCTGGTTGCCCCTCTTCCAGGTCAGCTCTCTGCTGTGGCCAGGGAGTGCAGTGGAGGATGGCCCAAGTGCTTGGGCCCTGCACCCTAAGGGAGACCAGGAGAAGCACCTGGCTCCTGCCATCGGATCAGCGTGGTGTGCTGGCCGTGGCAGCCATTGGAGGGTGAACCAATGGCAAAGGAAGACCTTTCTCTCTGTCTCTCTCTCTCTCACTGTCTACTCTGCCTGTCAAAAAGAAGAAGAAGAAGAAGAAGCAGAAGCAGCAGCAGCAGCAGCAGCACAGTGCCAAGAGCTAGGTTCAGCAGCAGCTATCCCTAGCAGTAGTCACCCTCAGCCAGCCTTCCAGCCAGGAGCAGCAGGAAGCAGCATATCAGTTTTTGTGTATGACATCAGTGGGAGGCAAAAGTATATGCCAGCCAGCCCAGCAACTGGTACTTCATATCTACTACAACCAAATTCAACATGGAACCTCTTTGAATCCAGGTAGGAACAGCATCATCAAAGAGATCATCTGTTTTCCCAGACAAGCCATCAGATAATTAATTAGATACCCCTGTTCCACCCCAGATTATTCAGAAACATTTCCTTTTTTAAGATTTATTATTTATTTGAAAGGCAGAATAACAAAGAGAGAAAGAGACATACCGAAAGAGAAAGAGATCTTCTATCTACTGGTTCACTCCCCAAATGGCCACAAATAGACAGGCCTGGCCAGGCCAAAGCCAGGAGCCTGAAACTCCCTCCAAGATTCCCACTTGAATGGCAGGGGCCCAAGGATGTGGGCCTTGCTCTGCTGCCCTCCCAGGCACATAAGCAGGGAAATGAATCAGGAGGGGAACAGCTGGGACTAAGGCCAGCACTCACATGGGAAGCCAGTGTTGCAGGTGGTGACTTACCCTGCTGAACAACAACACTGGGCCCAACATTCTCAGCTGTTTTCCCCATCCTTGATTTTATATAACTATAAGGCAGCTTCCTTCCTGTCAAAGTATATGAAGCATGCTTAGCTACAATTCTCAAGACAAAACTCATTTTATTACTTTTTCATTTTTCAAACTATCATTATGCTATTAAATCTGTTTATATGAAAAACATGAAATTTGTTCACATTATAAATAACAATTTTTAAAAAGAAAGTGCCTTGCACCACCTTTAGGAGGAAATGGAGTGTAAATTATATTAAAATTAAGCAAAAGATACTAGTGTTGTGTCTCTCAAAACAGCAATGTCAATAAATATATTGAATGTAGGACAAAAATATTCAGTCCACCAGATTCACCAGTATTAAGACACCACTTGGAAAGCGTGCATCCCATTTCATAGTGCCTAGGTTCAGTTCTTACCTTCATTTCTGATTAATGCACACCTGAGAGGCAGCAGCTGATAGCTCAAAAACTCGGGTTCCTATCACCCATGTGGGGGACCTAGAACAAGTTCTGGGCTCTTGCTTTGGCCTAGCCCAATCCCAGCTATTGAAGGCATTTGAGGAATGAACTAGCAGATGGAAGCTTATGTGCTGTTTCTCTTTCAAATGAAATGAAAATAAATTTCAAGAAAATTAAAGTAAGGCTTCCTTTAAAAAAATAAGGGAGAGAAGCAGTAAAGGGAGAGGAAGAACGGGGGGAGCAGGAGGAGGATAGAGACAACAGAAGGAGGGGGGACTGGAGAGGGGGAGGGGGAGGGAGAGGGAGATACTTTGCTTGTATACAGTGATGAACTCTGGGACATCAAACTACATTTTCCCATGCAGCACAACCCAACCATTGCTTCATAGATTAGACCATAGACTGGCAAAGACTTGCGTCACTGCCTTCTGTCTTCCTTCTCTAAACAGGCCACATATGATTGCAACCTAGAGAGCTGGCCAAGGCCTGTGTGGACCAGTGGCCATTTCTGCTGATGAAACATAATTTCAGCCACTGTGCTCCTAGGCTAGTCATTTTTTATTCCTCCATTCATTCAATAAATAGGGGTGAAGCCTCTACCCCTCTCTAAGTGTGCTGCTGGATGCCCAAGCCCAAGGTAAACAAAAGTAAGCTGGCTGCAGATTAGCATAAATGATGTGAAGAGACAAATAGGGGGTTAAAATAGATTCTCGTAGATGGACTGTGTGAAGGCTTAAGAGCTTTCTTAGCCTTTTGTTATCTGACCGTCTCAGCTTTCACTGAAGCTGAGACCTAAAGTCTGGCAAGAAACTCACAAGGCAAACTTCAGGGCATAATGCTCTACTTACATTAGAGGAGAGGAAAGAATGCAAAAACTCCTAGTTTGGGGAGTGAGTGGTCAGTTAAAATGCCTGCGTCCCACATGGGAGTGCCTGGGTTTGACTCCTGGCTCTGGCTCCTGATTTCCAGCTTCCTACCCTTGCACACGGTGGTGGACAGTAATGATGGCTCAAGTAATTGAGTTCCTGGAACCCACATGGGATCCCTGGATAGCACTCCTGGCTCCTGGTTCCTGGCTTTGACCTGATCCAGTTGTGGCTGTTGCAGTCACTGGAGGAGTGAAACAGCAGATGGGAGCTCCTTCTCGATCTCTCAAATAAAAGAATAATTGTTTTAAAAAAAAAAAGCTCCGAAGTCATTAAGCACTTTGTGACTCAAAAGATAAAAAGAGGCAGGCTTGCTTGATGCCTGGTCACTGAAGGAGAGCCTGGTACAACAGGAACTCCACATCCCCTACCCTGCTGGTATACTCAGCACCCATCGCCCACCCTCCTCTTTCTGGAGGAAATATGATGGAATGCAAGTAAGAAAAGGAATAGCAAAGAGAGAGTCTTCAATCTGCTACAAGTTATTTAAAGAAATAATTACAAACTTTGAGACTTTACCTGAGGTGGATAATAACTGGTCTGTGGCACATCTAAGTCCTGAATATACCCGATTTGGAACACCAGGGCTGAAAATCAGAGGTTCAGGACATAGGCTCTGGAGACCCACAATCCTGGCTGCTAATCTTGCTCCACGCTCCTTAACCCTCACTGAGGTTCAGTCTCCCACTAACTGGTGATGAGATCTGCCAATGAGACTGATCTAAGAAACAGCATCTTCATCAATTGTTACTCTTAGCGCTAATCCTTTCAGTATGTACTTAAACATCATTAACTGATATTTTAGCAAATAAATAACTTCATCTAACTTTAATTAATAAATTTTCTTAATCCAGTCCACTTACTCTGCAAACAAAAATGAATCTCCTTGGCAGTGCTATCCAATAGAAATTACAATGCAAATCACAAATGTGCAGTTTTAAACTTTCTACTGGCCACACCAAAACCAGTTTTTTTTAATACAGAAGTTAATTGGAACAATATATTTAACCCAATATATTCAAAACAGGATTTCTTTTTTTTTTTTTTTTTTTGACAGGCAGAGTGGACAGTGAGAGAGAGAGACAGAGAGAAAGGTCTTCCGTTGCCGTTGGTTCACCCTCCAATGGCTGCCGCAGACAGCGCGCTGCGGCCAGCACACCGCGCTCATCCGATGGCAGGAGCCAGGTACTAGGTGCTTATCCTGGTCTCCCATGGGGTGCAGGGCCCAAGCACTTGGGCCATCCTCCACTGCACTCCCGGGCCACAGCAGAGGGCTGGCCTGGAAGAGGGGCAACCGGGACAGAATCCGGCGCCCCAACCGGGACTAGAACCCGGTGTGCCGGCGCCGCAAGGCGGAGGATTAGCCTGTTGAGCCACGGCGCCGGCCCAAAACAGGATTTCAACACATAATCAACATTTTGAGAACTATTGAGATATTTGACATTTTCCATTTTGTGTCATTTTTGACATTGAGTGTATATTCCAAAATGGTAACATAGCTCAATCCAAACTAACCACATTTTAAGTGCTTAAGGGTCACATGTGGCTACCGGTCACTATGCCAGATAGCATAACTCTATAGAAAGTCACATTTTTAGATTCCTGTACTCCATGAGACATCTTTAAAATAATTCCAAGACTGCTTCCCCACAAAGTGCACATTAGCAGGAAGCTGGAACCTGAAGTATGGCCAGGCCAAGATCTGAACCCAGGCATTCCACTATAGCATGCAGGTGTCCCAAATGGCATCTTGACCGCTGTGCCAAATGCCCACCCCACCCCCTTTTCCAGTGTGTATTGAAATGATGCAATTTTTGTCTCCTATTAATGATGTATTACATTGACTGATTTGTGTACATTGAATCAACTTTGTATTTCTGTAATTAAATCCATTTGTATATGGTGATGATTCTTTACATGTGCTGCTGGATTTGTTTGGTAGATTTCTTAAGGATTTCTGTGTCTCTAATAATAAAATAACGAAGCATAAAAATAAAAAATAATTCCAAGACTGATGCTGGTTAAGAGAAAAATAAGGCAATACAGATAAAGCCATTCACTGTTTCAGAGATCTATTCTGGCTTCTGGATGTTGGTGAAACTGAATTCTCCCACCTATCTGAACCATTTGTGGAGCATTCACATAACCATATTATTCATTAACTCAACTAAAATTCCTCAAACATCTCCCACTGTCCAAGTACCAGGTGCTAGGGACGTAGACACGCACAAACATAATCCCTGTCCAACTGCCCAAAAGCTGTCCAATGTCTATGGGAATCTTCCAGCTTAATGGTGGTCAGCAGATCTCCAGGTTCTGTCAGCCAGAATTTTGGAGGAGTGGGTTCTTGTTTGGCCTCCTTGGCTTATAAGCTAAGTATTCCACCAGAGACAGCAGTCTCCCATCTCAGCCTATGTTTCCTTACCTATAAAATGTAAGAATTGATCTTTATAACTACAAAATGCCCTTTGCATCGGATATTGAACTTCACCCGAACCCCATGACCCCACAACTTGTCCTAATGCATGGGAACTTGGGAGGGCAAACTAAAGACAGCCCCCACACCACCACCATCATCACCACCACCACCATCACCTGGAGAAATACAATTTTGTTCAATTCTGATTCCTTTCTTTCCTGTGTCTTTTGTGGTTACAAGAATGGTCTATCTGTTTTGTTTTGCTCTGTTTTAATTACATTCAAAATTAGCAAAACAATCCCCAAGATCCACCTTGAGGAATAATTGGCCCATTTGGTACATCTGACTGTGTGGTGAGATCCCCTTGTCATCACACCAGAGCTGCACACACATTCTGCTTCCAGGTAGATGATGTCTAAGAAACCCAGAGAGCTCATCTAGTCCATCATTAACCTCATTTTGAGACAACCCCAGAGGCAGTCCTTTAGCCACCAGCACAGCCGGCTGTCAATTGTGTCAAGCTAGTAACATATTAGTTAGCAGGGGAGCAATCCAAAGAGGTAGCCATAGATCCAAATGCCTGAAAGATACTCTGGAATGTGGTAATTATGTCCTGCAGCTGCCAAAGCTGTCCTCTGTGAGTTCACAGATAGATGTCGTACCATGGAAAGATGAGGATGGATAATACCATCCAAGCTGTTAATAACAAACAGCAGGTCTTGGTTTTAACTCAATGAGACAGTCCTCAAAACTCATATCATGATTCATCTTCAAGTTTGTAAGTGTTCCCAAGAGACTCTGATCCTCTTGGTTTGGGTTCTGTGTGTTTGTGTCCCTGATCAGAGGTGATAAGGGCAAGGAAAAGAGGGTAGAGAGTTAAGAATAAATGATAGGGAGGTTAAAAAGAGAATAATCTATGTCTAGCTTTACTAAGCATTCCATGGCTCTATTTTTACCCATAAAATTTGCTAATTTCCCTGTTTTTAAAAATGAGTAATTTTTCATATCTTATTTCAAAATAGCCTTTGCTTAGTTTGCTTTTCTATTTAGAGTAAAATGGAATAAAAGGGCATCAAATTATCTAAAAATGCAAGTGACAGTTATATCAATGGCAGGAGTAGAACTAGGGGCTCTAGAGTAGCAGAATCTTTGGGTAAAGCCAATAACTTTCTTCTTTCATGAAATGCCAGCTCCATTATTCACTGAAACCCATATCCTTAAGCCCTCTCCAGGTGAGCCCATGTCCATGATAGGGCTTGTCCTTCAGCACTGCTTGCAACAGTTGACTTAGGCTCTACAGGTTATACTCCCACCCACTCCAAAGAGCTGTATATCTGAGGCACAGGGGTGCATCCTGAGCCCACAGCAGCTATTGTCAATTGACTATGTCAATACTCACAGAGCACAGTCTTAGCCTCAGAATTATTCTCAACACACAGCTCTGGGCATCACCTACCAAGTAGTCCAAATTGACATGCCTCCTGGCCTATAGTCTCCCCTGCACTATAAGATGACCACATATATTCATTTACTATGGCCACTGTATGAAAAACCATGAACTCTGAGGCTTCAAACAACACAAATTTATCATCTTACATTTCTGGAGTTCAGAAGTCTAAATGTGTCCCCAGGACTGCATTTCTTCAGGAAGTATGATCTGTTTCTACATCTTTCCATTGTTTGGAGATCAACTATATTCCTTGGCTTGTGACATTTCCTTATCGGAGCAGCAAAGACTTTAACATCATCTTTCTTCTCTGACTTTGCTTCCATTGCTAAATCCACTCCAATTCTCGTCTCCCTCTCAGAAGAATCCTTGTGTTTCTACTGGGGTCACTCTGGTAATCCAGCATAATCTCCCATCTCAAGAACTATAATTTAACCTACAATTATTTTTTCCCTATAAACTAACATATTTACAATTTCAGGAACTTAGAAGTGGACATCTTTGGAAGACATAATTCAACCTACCATACCATGCCTTGTAGAAAATTCCCTAGTACAATTACAGAAAGTATCTGTTGGTAATTTTTACTAGTAAGATTTGGGCACACAGCAACATGAGGTCAGGATCTTATTCACTATCATTATTAATATACAATGGTTATCCTTTGGCCAAAATCAGTCAAAATGTTTCTGGTCCAACTGACTAAAATACACCATAAAATTATTTTACTTCCAAGGTGTTGAGTTTGATATTATTTTCTATTTTGTGTTCCTTTGGTCTTGTGTCCTATCTTAGTATAACTGTTCCATGAAGGCACAGCATTTGAAAAGCAAACTGTAACTGAGCAAAACTAAAGATCTCATCTTTTGGGGCTTCGGTAACTACATGACAATTTGCCAGGACCTAAGACAGGAAAAATGCAGCTCTTACTGCACCCTTCTTATGCTTAGGTTTTTATTAAGAGTCTTATTTTTATTACATGCAATGAAGGTGGGTTTCATTACTGCCAATCTGCAAGCTGCTACAGTCACTCTGGGAAACATTCTTGTTACCTCTGGACCAGCTGGGTGACAGAATTCTGTAATAGGTCTCTCCCTCTTTAGCTTTAAGAACAACATAAATTAACCACAGATAAGCATACCATTTCCTAACTTTCAACACCACACCACACCACCCTCTCCCCCGACAATGGCAGTGACAAATTGGCATCAGTGAATGCCTGGAAAGGTACAATACCATGACAAAAAGCTGTACACATCTAGCAGACCCAAAGATCCTTTCCAAAGAAACAGCCTCTGCTAAACTTGAAATTCAGCTAACGTGCCCTCTAAGAAGATATGTATTGAGTAACGCTAATATGATATGTATGATATTCCACTAAAGAAAAATCATGACACTTTTGCTAAGGGTGTGTCTAAATAATTAAAAGAAGGAAACATGCTCAAAAACATCAATAATGGTTAATTCAAGCTGCATTACATCTATTTTTTAATTATTTGTTTTTGCTTGTGTTGCAGTTTCTAAATTTTCTGCAAAGTAATATTACATTAATAAAACCGTAAGTTTTTTTAAAAATAATGACAATCAACAGTACCCACCTTGGCAATAAGCCTGACCAAGTCATGCATGAACCTTGAACGAATCAGAGAAACAACAGAGTACTAGAACTTGTGTAAGCTTGAGTAAATTTGATAGGTAGAGTTATAGACAGTGAGAGAGAGACAGAGACAGAGAGAGGTCTTCCTTCCGTTGGTTCACTCCCCAAATGGCTGCCACGGCCAGAGTGATGCTGATCCGAAGCCAGGAGTCAGGTGCATCCTCCTGGTCTCCCATGCAGGTGCAGGGTGCCCAAGCACTTAGGCCATCCTCCACTGCCCTCCTGGACCACAGCAGAGAGCTGGACAGGAAGAGGAACAACTGGGACTAGAACCGGCACCTATATGGGATGCCAGTGCCACAGGCGGAAGATTAACCAAGTGAGCCACAGTGCCAGCCCCAATTTCTTCACTTTTCTGAGTCATATATTAGGCATGTACTATAAGCCAGATACATTCCTAGTGATGGGAATACACAGCTGAGGAAGGTAAGCAAAATCTCTTGTGGGGCAGAGGAAAGATGATAAAACACAACACCAAGAACATATTAAGTATTTATAAACATGATGATAAGGAAGTAACATGGTGCTCTGACAGGGTGTGAGCATGGGACTTTCAGCAACGGATAGATTAACCAGACAGAAAATCAACAAGAAAGAACAGAATTAATCAACACTATTGATCAAATAGACCTAGTAGATATCTACGCAACCTTACACCCTACAGTTAAAGAGTACACATTTTTCTCTCCAGTACATAGAACTTTCTCTAGGATTGACCATATGTTAGGCCCTGAAGTGAGTGTTAGTAAATTAAAAAAAAATCAAAATCATACCACGCATCTTCTCAGACACAATGCATATCTACATCATATGCAAACATGTGAAGAATGAACAACATGCTCTTCTATGAACAGTGGGTCATAGAGGAAATCAAAAGAGAAATCAAAAAATTTCTGGAAACAAATAAGACAATGATACAACATACCAAAATTTGTGGGATACAGAAAAGGCAGTGTTAATAGGAAAGTTTATAGCAATTGGTGCCTATATTAAGAACCTGGAAAGGGGAGCGGCAAGATGGCGGAATAGGAAGGGAGCACACCGATAGTCTGGGGAGAGACAGTTTAATAAAAGTGGAGATTCTGCAGGCTCAAGGAAGAGTAGGGGAAGAAACAGCAGAGAAAACCCTTCCGGAACTGGAGATTCACAGTGGACCTGCGTGGAGAGCGTGGGAGCCCGCAGTTTGGGACACCAGCAGCAGATTCAACACACCAGCGTTGGAACGCGAGGTGAGCAGAATCTCAATAGCCCGAGATACCAGGAGGGAAGCAGAAAAGGGAGCCTACAGCGAACAAGGCTTGAAACCCTGCAGGGAAAAGTTCACCAGGCTAACTAGAAGAGAGAGAGAGAGAGGGAAAAAAAAAAAAGTGACCCATACGGACACGAGCTTCTCTCTCTCCGCTCACCTCTCAAAGGTGAGCAAGACAAAGAGCAGGCACCATTTTGGAATACGTCATAAGCAGGGCGACCTCGGGTCGAAACCGGCCCCGAGCCTAGCAGAAAAACCTGACTCTGGGTGGGAGGGGTGAAATAACAGGAGATTAGAACCTAATGAATGTGTGGTGCTAATGAACTGAGACTGTGAAAAAAGAGACTGTGGGGGAGAGAACTCACGGAAATCACGAATTCATGTGAGTACTCTCCAGAGACGCTACAGTTCAGTAGCCTTGGCAGCCCAGTGGGAGACTACAGGAGAATCACAGCCCACACAGAAGGGCCGCAAAGATTCCTTCTCTGGTCCTTGGGAAAGAGCTTCCGATCTCTGGCTCCTGTGGGTATATCATTCGCCTGCTAACCACCCCCAATTCCATTCAGCTGTGTGGAATTACTTCCCTTTTGAACCAAAAAAAAAAAAAAAAAAAAGTAACAGAGAGAGATTTACCATGCCTAACCTGGGAGTGTCTCCTTTGACACACCCTCAACCCTGAGGAACCAAACAGAGCTCTCAGGCCACACCCATCTCAAGCCTCTAAAGCTCCATCAAAAGCAGACAGTCCACTTAATCTAGAGTCATAGTATAACAAGAAAAAAACACCACAGTGAAGAAACCAATATGCCAAACAACAAACGCAAAAACCGAGGTAATAAGAACAAGGAAGACACTATGGCATCCCCAAATGAAAAAGACACCCCAATTCAAGATTACAAAGATGATGAGATAGAAGAGATGCAAGAAGCAGATCTCAAAAAATTGATAAGAACACTAAGAAGTACTCAAAAACAAATTCTTGAACTACAGAAATCCTTAGTGGACAAGGTAGAAAATCTCTCTCGTGAAAATGAAATATTAAGGAGAAATCAAGCTGAAATGAAACAACTAGTAGAACATGAAACTGTGATAGTGACGAGAAATCATAATGAAGTGAAGAATTCAATAGATCAAATGAAAAACACATTAGAGAGCCTTACAAACAGAATGGGTGAGGCAGAAGAGAGAATATCGGACTTAGAAGACAGAGCACAGGAAACTACACAGTCAAACCAAAGAAAAGAAGAGGAAATTAGAAATCTAAAAAATATTGTTGGGAATATACAGGATACTATTAAAAAACCCAACATTCGAGTTCTAGGAGTTCCTGAAGGCATGGAGAGGGAGAAAGGATTAGAAGGCCTTTTTAGTGAGATAATAGCAGAAAATTTCCCAGTTTTGGAGAAGGACAGAGACATCCTAGTACAGGAAGCTCATAGAACCCCTAGGAAACATGACCAAAAGAGGTCCTCACCACGACACGTTGTAATTAAACTCACCACAGTGAAACAGAAAGAAAGGATCCTAAAATGTGCAAGAGAGAAACGTCAAATTACACTCAGAGGATCTCCAATTAGACTCACGGCAGACTTCTCATCAGAAACCCTACAAGCTAGAAGGGAATGGTGAGATATAGCCCAGGTACTTAGAGAGAAAAACTGCCAGCCCAGAATATTATATCCTGCAAAGCTCTCATTTGTGAATGAAGGTGAAATAAAGACCTTTCATAACAAACAAAAATTGAAAGAATTTGTTGCCACTCGTCCAGCCCTGCAAAAGATACTTAAAGATGTGTTACACACAGAAACACGGCCATCAACATGAAAGAAGATAAACGAAGGGAACCTCACAGCAAAAGATCACAGGGAATTCAAAGCATACATTTGGATAAAGAAATTATGGGACATGTACTCTGTAGAATACTATACAGCAGTCAAAAACAATGAAATCCGGTCATTGGCAATAAGATGGAGGAATCTGGAAAACATCATTCTGCGTGAATTAAGCCAGTCCCAAAGGGACAAATATCATATGTTCTCCCTGATCGGTGACAACTAATTGAGCACCAAAGGGGAAACCTGTTGAAGTGAAATGGATACTATGAGAAACAATAACTTGATCAGCTCTTGTGCTGACTGTTGTTGTACAATGTAATACTTTATCCATTTTAGTAATTTTTTTATTCTAGTACTATTGGTTGAACTCTGTAATGAACAAACAATTATTCTTAGGTGTTTAAATTTTAACTGAAAGGTGATCCCTGTGAAATATAAGAGTGGGAATAAGAGAGAGAGGAGATGTACAATTTGGGACATGCTCAATCAGTTGTGCCCCAAATGATGGAGTTAGAAATGTGCCAGGGGATTCCAATACAATCCCTTCAAGGTGGCATGTACCAAGGCCATCTCACTAGTCCAAGTGATCAATTTCTGCTCACAATTGATCACACTGATAGGTCTAAGAGTCAAAGGGATCACACAAACAAGACTAGTGTCTGCTAATACTAACTGATAGAATCAAAAAGGGAGAGAATGATCCAACATGGGAAGAGAGATACACAGCAGACTCATAGAATGACAGATGTCCTAAATAGCACTCTGGCCTCAGAATCAGCCCTTGGGGCATTCGGATCTGGCTCAAGAGCCCATGAGAGTGTTCTGGGCATGGAAAGCCAAGACACTCTGGAAAAAAAGGAAGACCTAGGTGGAAGATCTCTGTGAGTGAGATCCCAGTGGAACGAATGGGGCCATCAAGGAAGGAGGTGCCTTTCTCTGAAGGGAGGAGAGAACTTCCACTTTGACTATGACCCTGTCGGAATGGGATTGGGGTCGGCGAACCCTGAAGGCTTCCATGGCCTTGGAGGCTCATGACTGGAGCCTAGGGAGATTGCTGAGGCCATGAACAAGAGTCTCAAATTGTTAAATCAACTTCAGGAGTCACTGTGTACTTACGTCTCATGTGGGATCTGTCCTTAATGTGTTGTCCAATGTGAAGTAATGCTATAACTAGCACTGAAACAGTATTTTACACTTTGTGTTTCTGTGTGGGTGCAAACTGATGAAATCTTTACTTAGTATTTACTGAATCAATCTTCTGTATATAAAGATAATTAAAAATGAAAAAAAATCTTGGTGTTAAATTGGAAATTGCCTAGAAAATTAATCAATTTTTTAAAAAATATATCATGTAGGATCTCTGTCCTTAATGTGCTATACATTGTGAATTAATGCTATAACTAGTACTCCAACAGTATTTTTCACTTTGTGTTGCTATGTGAGGGCAAACTGTTGAAATCTTTACTTAATATATAGTAAACTGATCTTCTGTATATAAAGAGAATTGAAAATGAATCTTGATGTGAAGCAAGGGGAGAGGGAGTGGGAAAGGGGAGGGTTGCGGGGGGGGAAGTTATGGGGGGGAAGCCATTCTAATCTATAAGATGTATTTTGGAAATTTATATTCTTTAAATAAAAACGTTATAAAAAAAAAAAACCTGGAAAGGCACCAAATAAATGAACTAGCTATGCACCTCAAGGATCTAGAAAAACACCAGCAAAACAAACCCAAAACTAATAGAAGAAAAGAAATATTTAAAATTAGAGAAGAAATCAACAAAATTGAAACAAAAAATACAAAAGATCAGCAAAACAAAGAGCTGGTTTTTGCAAAAACTACACAATTTTCACACATCATTGACCCAACTAACCAAAAAAGGGAGAGAGAAGACCCAAAACAATAAAATTAGAGATGAAAAAGGAAATAAAACAACAGATACCATGGAAATAACAAGAATCATCAAAAACCACTACAAAGAGCTGTATGCCAACAAACTGGGAAACCAAGAAGAAATGGATAGATTCCTGGACACATACAACCCACCTAAATTGAGCCATGAAGACATAGAAAATCTAGACAGAACCATAACCAAAACAGTAATTGAATCAGTAATAAAGATCCACCCAACAAAGAAAAGCATGGGATCGCATGGCTTCACAGCTGAATTCTACCAGATATTTAAAGTACTAACTCCAATTCTTCTCAAGTTATTCAAAATAATTGAAAGGGAAGGAATCCTCCCAAATACTTTCTATGAAGCCTGCATCACTTTAATTCCTAAACCTGGAAAAGATGCAACAGAGAAAGAGAACTACAGATCAATTTCCCTGATGAACATAGATGCAAAAGTCCTCAACAAAATTCTGGCCAAGGGAATCCAACAATGCATCAGAAGGACCATTCACCCGGACCAAGTTTGATTTATCTCTGGTATACAGGGATGGCTCAACATTCGCAAATCAATCAATGTGATACATCACATTAACGAACTGAAAAATAAAAACCATATGATTATCTCATACATGCAGAGAGAAAGCACTTGACAAAACACAATACCATTTCATGAAGAAAACTCTAAGCAACTGTCGCTTCTCGGCCTTTTGGCTAAGATCAAGTGAAAACTCTAAGCAAATTGCATTTAGAAGGAACACTCTTCAACACAATCAAGACAATTTATGACAAACCTAGGGCAAGAATCATATTTAATGGGGTAAAGCTGGAAGCATTCCCACAGCGATCTGGTACCAGACAGGGATGCCCTCTCTCACTACTGCTATTCAATATAGTCCTGGAAGTTTTAGCCAGAGCCATTAGGCAAGAAAAAGAAATCAAAGGGATACAAATTAGGAAGGAGGAAGTCAAACTATCCCTATTTGCAGATGACATGATTCTATACATAGGGATAAAGTATCAGGATATAAAATCAATACACAAAAATCAACAGCCTTTGTATACATAGACAATGCCATCCCTGAGAAAAAACTTCTAACATAAATCTCATTCACAATAGCTACAAAAAAAATTAAATACCTTGGACTAAATTTAATCCAGGATGTCTAATTAATAGCTATGATGAGAATTTCAAAACATTAAAGAAATAGAAGAGGATATCAAAAAATGGAAAAATCTTCCATGCTCGTGGATTCTAAGAATCAATATCATAAAAATGTCCGTTCTCCCAAAAGCAATTTATAGATTCAATGCAATACCAATCAAAATATCAAAGACATTCTTCTCAGATATGGAAAAAATGATGCTGAAATTCATATGGAGGCGCAGGAGACCTCGAATAGTACAACAAAAACAAAGCCAGAGGCATTACAATACCAGATTTAAAGACATATTACAAGGCAGTTATAATCAAAACAGCATGGTACTATTACAAAAATAGGTAGATAGACCAATGGAACAGAATAGAAACACCAGAAATAAATCCAAGCATCCACAAGCAACTTATATTTGACCAAGGAGCTAAAACCAATCTCTGGAGCAAGGACAGTCTTTTCAACAAATGGTGCTGGGAAAACTGGATTTCCACATGCAGAACTATGAAGCAAGACCATTACCTTACACAAAAATCCACTCAACACAGATTAAAGATCTAAATCTATGACCCGACAACATCAAAGTAATTGAGAACATTGGGAAAACCCTGCAAGACATTGGAATAGGCTAAGAGTTCTTGGAAAAGACCCCAGAGGCACAGGCAGTCAAAGCCAAAATTAACAAATGGGATTACTTACAATTCAGAAGCTTCTGTAAGGCAAAAGAAACAGACAGGAAAGTGCAAAGGCAACCGACAGAATGGGAGAAATTATTTGCAAACCATGCAACTGATAAAGGATTAATAACCAGAATCAACAAAGAGATCAAGAATCTCAACAACAAAACCAACAACCCACTTAAGAGATGAGCCAAGTGGCCAGCACTGCAGCTCACTAGGCTAATCCTCCACCTGCAGCACTGGCACACTGGGATCTAGTCCCAGTTGGGGCACCAGATTCTGTCCCGGTTGCTCCTCTTCCAGTCCAGCTCTCTGCTGTGGCCCGGGAAAGCAGTGGTGGGTGGCCCAAGTGCCAGCCATAGCGGCCATTTGGGGGGTGAACCAACAGAAAGGAAGACCTTTGTCTGTCTGTCTGTCTGTCTCTAAGTCTGCCTGTCAAAAAAAAAAAAAAAAAGAGAGAGAGAGAGAGAGAGAGAGAGAGAGATGAGCCAAGGACTTAAACAGACATTTTTCAAAAGAGGAAGTCCAAATGGCCAACAGACACATGAAAACAATATTCAGGATCACCAGCTGTCAGGGAAATGCAAATCAAAACCACAATCAGGTTTCACCCCAGTTAGAATGGCTCTCATACAGAAATAAAAAAAAAATGCTGGAGAGGATGTTGGGGGAAAGGTACCCTAAACCACTGTTAGTGGGAATGCAAACTGTTAAAGCCACTATGGGAGGCAGTATAGAGATACCTCAAAAATCCAAATACATACCTACCATATCTCCCAGCCATCACACTCCTGGGAATTAACCCAAAGTAAATGAAATCAGTAAACAAAAGAGCTATCTGCACCTGCATGTTTATTGCAGTTCAATTCACAATAGCTCAGACATGGAATCAACCTAAATGCCCATCAACTGAAGAATGGATAAAGAAGTTTTGTGATATATACACTATAGATTACTACATAGCAGTAAAAAAAATGAAATCTCATCATTTTCAACAAAATGGATAAAACTGGAAAACTTCATACTTAATGAAATAAGCCAGTCCCAAAGGGATAAATACTTTATGTTCTCCCTGATTAGTGAGAATAGTGCACCTAAAACAAAAGCTGTAGAAGTAAAATTGACACTTTGAGAATCAATGTCTTGAACAGAACTCATCTTTACTTAACAGAGTTAATCATGTATATAAAGTCAACTGAAAACAGATCTCAGTAAAAAATAAGAGTGGGAGTAAGAAAGGGAGGAGGAAGCTTGTAACTGTAAAGCTGTATAGTTCTGCATACAGTCCTACGGATTTACTTCTAAGGGTACAGTTTAAAAACTTGTCATGGGACTCCAAATCTCATTAATATTGGTGGTAAAAATGCCATCATAGCTGTTAAAGTGATCATATTAAGTGTTAAAGTGAACATATAGATAGGATTAAGTGTTAAAGAGATCATATAAATAGCATCAAGTGCCTGGTAATAATAGACAGAATTATAAAGGAGGGAATATCCAAAATGGGAAGCAGTCCACACAGCAGACTCATAGAATGACAATTGCTTTAAGTAACAATCTGACCTCAGAATCAGCCCTTAAGTCATTTGGATGTGGCTTAAAAGACCATGAGAGCATTTCAGGCTTGGAAAGCCAGGACACTGTGGCAAAAAATATGCTACATGAAGGATCTGTGAGACGCCAGTGGAAAGATGGAGCCATCAAAAAAGGATGAGCTTTTCTTTAAAGGAAGGAGAGAACTTCCACTTTGCTTATGGCCTTGTCTATATACTGACGGAGTTTGTGATCACAAAAGGCTCCCATAGCCTTAGCAGCTCATGGCAAGAACCTTAGGTGATCATTGACATCAAAAGTATGAGTGTTAATTGTTAAATTAACAACAAAAGTCACTGTGCACTTACTCCCCACGTAGGACCTCTGTCTTTAATAAGTTGTACTATGAAAATTACTGCAACACTTGCTCTTAAACAGTACTTTATAGGTTATTTGTGTGGGGGGGTTCAAACTTGAAATCTTTATTTAGCATAGAGTTGGTCTCCTGTATATAAAGTTAATTAAAAATGAATCAGAGCCAGCGCTGTGGCGCAGCAGGTTAATGCCCTGGCCTAAAGCGTCTGCATCCCATATGGCACTGGTTCTAGTCCCAGCTGCTCCACTTCAGATCCTGCTCTCTGCTATGGCCTGGGAAAGCAGTACAAGATGGTACAAGTCCTTGGGCTCCTGCAGCCACGTTGGAGATCTGGAAGAATTTCCTGGCTCCTGGATTTGGTTTGGCTCAGCTACAGCTGTTGCAGTCAACTGGGAAGTGAAACAGTGGATGGAAGACCTCTCTCTATCTCTCTCTCTCTGCCTCTCCTGTGTAACTCTTTCAAATAAATGAATAAATCTTTTTTTAAAAATTAATCTTAATGAATGGGATGGGAGAAGTAGTAGGAGGTGGGATGGGAGTGTGGGTGGGAGGGTGAGTATGGGGGGGGGCAGGACTACTATATTCCTAAAATTGTACCTATTAAGTTTGCATCCATTAAATAAAAGCTTTAAAAAAAAAAAAAAACATGTCTGATATGTTCAAAGAAGAAAGTCCAGTGTGGCCGGCGCCGTGGCTCACTAGGCTAATCCTCCGCCTTGCGGCGCCGGCACACCAGGTTCTAGTCCCGGTCGGGGCGCCGGATTCTGTCCCGGTTGCCCCTCTTCCAGGCCAGCTCTCTGCTGTGGCCCCGGAGTGCAGTGGAGGATGGCCCAAATGCTTGGGCCCTGCACCCCATGGGAGACCAGGAAAAAGCACCTAGCACCTGGCTCCTGCCATCGGATGAGCGCGGTGCGCCGGCTGCAGCGCGCCGACCGCGGCAGCCATTGGAGGGTGAACCAACGGCAACGGAAGACCTTTCTCTCTGTCTCTCTCTCTCACTGTCCACTCTGCCTGTCAAAAAAAAAAAAAAAAGTCCAGTGTGGTCAAAACTTTACGAGCAAGGAAGAAATGGAAGAGCATGAGGTCAGAGAAGGTACCAGCAGCCTGGTCACAGAGAGCCCTGTAGACCAGTATTGGGATTGGATACTATTCATAATGTAATGAGGAACTAAAACTATTGGAGAACTTAAACCATGAGAATGCCATGATACGCTTTATATTTTCAAAAGATCAACCTAGCTGCAATGAGGGAACTGAATTGAAATGTGAAAGAACATAACAGACAGTCTAGTTTGAGGATACTGAAATAATGCCCCTGACACAGTGATACAGAGAAACCAAGAGATATATAACAGAGTTTACAGGATTCACTGATAGATTAGATGACAGAAAGATATCAATCAAGGATAAGTCACATTTATTCAACAAGTACTTATGAGTACTGAATGTGTGCAAAGGACACAGCCAAGATTGAGAAGCTGATAGGTGGTGGCACCATTTGCTAAGATGCATAAGTTTGGAACAGGAGAAGGTAAAGGATAGAGGAAACCAAAATATCTACTGAGGCAGGTTAAGGTTAAGAGGCTATATTCATTACGAAAAGTCTAGCTGCCTCTCCAGAAAAACATAAAAATTCAACTGTTTAATGCAAAAAGATTTTATTTCTTGTTTAGTTGAAATCCAAGTCAGTTATTTCTGACTGGTTGGAAGCTCCCTTCCAAGTTTTGATTCAGGGGCTGCAATGTTGTGACCCTTCAATCTTTAACATTTAGGTTTTTTTTTTTTTTTTTTGACAGGCAGAGTGGACAGTGAGAGAGAGAGAGGGAGAGAGAAAGGTCTTCCTTTATCTGTTGGTTCCCCCACTAATGGCCGCTGTGGCCAGTGCACTAAGCTGATCTGAAGCCAGGAGCCAGGTGCTTCTCCTGGTCTACCATGCAGGTGCAGGGCCCAAACACTTGGGCCATCCTCCACTGCTTTCCCAGGCCACAACAGAGAGCTGGACTGGAAGAGGAGCAACCGGGACAGAATCCGGTGCCCTGACCGGGACTAGAACCTGGTGTGCCAGTGCTGCAGGTGGAGGATTAGCCTATTGAGCCACGGCACTGGCTAACATTTAGCTTTAAAACTCAGAATGCTCACATGCATCAGTCTAAATAGGTGAAGAATTTGGAAAATTGTATCTGGGAGTTTATAATGGGTCAAGCCTAGAAGTGGTACTTATCACTTCTGCACACATGCCATGTGCTAGAAATCTGCCACATGACCAACCTGCCAGTACAGGCTAGAACTGATTTCTAGGTATATGTATAGGAAGAAGTATCTCCTAAACAGTATCTCCTAAAGATGTCTATTAGACATCCAATAGAGAAACCAAGTAGCAGCTTAATATACAAGTTTGGGGGAGTGACATGAGCTAGAGACAAAAACTTCATCACAATCGCTGATGATGCTCTCTAGCTACAATGTCTATAAAGTAAGTGGGAAGCCTAGCTCATGTCATCCTCTGGCAGTAAAGCAGATGATGAGAAGCCAGCAAAGGAAGCTAAGGCTGAGTTTCCAATGGGATAAGAGCAAAACCAGAAAGCAGCTGTCACAGAAAAGATGAGAAAAATCTTCCCAGAAGGCAGGCAGACAGCAGTATCAAAAAACTGCGGAAAGGGTGCCTGTTCATGTACCAGCTGCTCCACTTCTGATCCAGCTCCACGCTGATGGCCTGGGAAAAGTAGCTGAGACGGCCCAAGTATCTGGGCACCTGCACCGATATGGGAGACCTAGATAAGGCTCCTGGCTTCAGTCTGGCCCAGCTCTTGCTATTGTGTGAACCAGCAGATGTAAAATCTTTCTCAGTATCTCTCCCAATCTCTTTATAACTCTTTCAAATAAATAAGTAAATCAGGAGAAGGAAGAAAAAAATGCAGAGATGGCTAGTAAGATGAGGACAAAATGCTGAACATTGAATTTGGAAACATAAACATCAGGACTGGTGTTTCCCAACAGCTTCAGTTTCATTCCAGGTCCCCAGCTCCCTCCTAATGCACCTTGGAATGCAGCAGATGATGGCTCAAGTGCTTGTGCCACTACCACCTGTGCGAGTGACCTGGATGGAGTTCTGAGCTCCTGGATTCGTCCTTGCCCAGCCCTGGCCCTTGCAGCCATTTGGAAAGTGAACAATTAGAAGATCTTTCTCTCTGTGTCTTCCCCTCCCTTTGTGTCATCTACCTTTCAAATAAATAAATACATCTTCTTAAGAAAACCTAAGCATCACTGACCTTGATAATGGACATTCAGTGGAGAGTGTAGGACAGGAGATAAGGTAAAGAAGCAGAGACAGCAACTACACACAACATTATCAAAATGCTATGCTGTGAAGAGGAGCAGAAACATATATGGGATTTAATACAAGTAAGTTTAGATGTATGCTTGAAGATGAAAAATATGCTAGAACACATTTATGTGCTCATCGAAATAATCCTATAGAAATAATAATGCTATAGAAAGAATAATGTTATAAAAAGAAATAAGAAAAATGCAACACAAAGTCTTTGAGAAAGCATATGGACAGGATCTAGAATATAACTGAACAGATAAAATAATCCCAAAACACTTCACTGTGACAAAAAGAACATGGAAGGTGTGTGTATAGGTGGATAGTTTGGTAGATTTGTGTGGTGGGAAGTAGGGGTAGCTCTTAGCCGACTGATTTTGTTTTTGTAAATTTCAAGGAAAATTTTTCAACTGGACGTGGATAAAGTGTAGGAGATTTGAGGAGAGAGCTGTTGAATAGTAACATGGAGAGACAGAATGCATTTCCTTCCTAGCAAAATGTAGTAGCAATGCTAGATAGATGAGCACTCATTTGAAATTTATGCTCCTGGTTTTAATGTGAGATCAGTTACCCCAGTTGTACAGTTTCTTCAACAAGATTCAGCCATTTAAGTGAAGATATATATGGAGACAGTGGGTGGTGTTAACCAGACCCAGGTTTTACCAAGACTCAGAGAGGGACAGAAGAATCAAGGGTGTAAGCATGGAGTGATCCTAAAGATAAACCAGGGAAAGGTAGGAAGTGAGAACATCAGAACAGAAATACAGTGAAAAGGGGAAGCAAACCTCCCCTGATGGCTCAATGAATGTAGAGACAGTGGTGATGCTCCGATCATGGGTGTGATCATGGGAATAGGCAAAGAAGCAGGGAGGAGGTAAAGATTTTGGAGGTGAAAAAGTAAAACAGCTGTGAGGCCATAATTTTTATGGATCAAACAGCTGACTGTTAAAGTCAACATGAGCAAAAATGAAGAGGGGACCAGGGGAGGAAAGGTCAATAGTGAACTGAATACTAAACCCATAAATGAATTTGGTTGACACACTGGATACTTGCCATTCCCACACCACCTTCTCACTGTGCACAGTGAGGAACATGCAAAAAAGCTCCTTTGCCCCCTGGCTTCTAATTGGAAGGAAGAAGGCCGGTGACTTTGGAATATTTATGTCCCAGGTTCCATTACTGCAGGATTTCTGGGACCAGACTCACCTCATGTTGATAGCATTGGGAAACAGGCCTCTCCCTCCCCATATTCACTCCCTCCCCTCCCCCTTCAGTCTTAGGTATATAACAAAGAAGCTCTACTATCACCAGCCCCAGGCACTCTATGTTTGGGATTTCCCTCATGCTGACTGTATTTTTGTAAATAGTCCCTTTATTAAACTCTTCACAAATTATCCTAATTTGTGTGGGCCATCTGTTTCCTGCTGGGAGCCTACTGATGCAGTAGATGACAGCAATATGAATACTTACCTTGTAGAGTCATTGAAAAGATTAGAGAAAATATATGCAAGACACAACATAGCATCTGACATATTTATAGGTGTTCAACTAATAGCAATTTTTTTAGTTATTGTTAGGATAAACCTACATATTAAAATACAAATGGGTCTTATAATTCATTTGTAATAGTTAATTGAGTAGTTAAGACCTGGCTTCTGGTACTACCAAGAAACTCAGAACTAGCAGCAGTCAGTCAGGCCAATCAGAGCATTTATAGTAACAAATACACTCCCCCAAAAAGAAAGGAGGACTATTTCAAGAAAAATATTTTTAAAAAACTCTTTTTTGATCATCTCTGAGGAAAGGCTGGCCAGGCACAATGAATTCACATTAGGTAAATGGGGAAAATCTGGAGAACAAACAAAAGAGCTCACCTCCATGCTTTGCATATCCCACACATCTCCCTGCTCTTTGTAGCTGCTGTTTTCATCCAGAATTCAATAGTACAACTTCCCCCTAAGAATACAGGACCTTGGCCCATAAGAGAGCCGAATATTTCAAAAAAGTTCCCAGCTGGTCTTGGGATGTGGTCTAGAGGGTGTCTTTATACGACGGTTTCCTCCTTCAAAGCCAGTTACCCAACTCTGGAAAATGGAACACAGAAACCACCAGTCCAAGACTTACAGATCACATCACCTTAGATTGACAACAAAGTAGAACAAGCTTGACGAGAAATATGCTAAGAAGACAAGAATAAACTCAGAATGGATCCAATTCATTTGCCGATTTTGAATACAAAGAAATCATGTGTGTTGCCATCAATGTTCAATGTAAACCAAAATAAGAGTGCTCATTTGGGGAGGTCATCTGATACTCCTCTTCTCAAAATAACTTCCCAGTGCCTTTCTTGTAGAAATAATTTCCTCTTAGCATTGAAAAATAAGGCATTACTGCTGATACCACAGTAACACAAAAGGTCATAAGAAACAACTATGAACAATGCTAACAAATTGGAAAATCTAGAGGAAACAGATAGATTCCTGGACTCACACAAGTGCCAACACTGACTCAAGAAGAAATGGAAATTGAAGCAGTAATTAAAAATTGTCCATCAAAGGAAAGTACTGAGTGGCTGACAGCTTTACACCTGAATTCTAAAAAATAAAAGAGAGAGAGAGAGATTCCAATTCTTCTTCTTTCTATTTGAAAAAATTGAAAAGGAGGGAAATCAAACTCATTCCATGAGGACAGTGTTAACTCTGATACCAAAACCAAAAAATAAAAAAAAAAAAGAGGAAACCACAGACCAATATGAACATAGATGCAAAACTGATGAACACAGATGCAAAACTTCTCAGTAAGATATTAGCAAACCAAATCCAGAACATAAAAAAATATACCACAACAAAGTGGGATTTGTCCCAGACATGCAGATATTTCAATATATTCAAATTAATAAATGTACTACATGACATCAATCAAGTGAATAGAAAAACCTTATCAAAAGGTGCAGAAAAATAATTCAATAAAATTCAATATCTCTTCATGATAAAAAATACTCTCAATCAGGTATTGAAGAAACATATTTCAATACAATAAAGGCTACATATGACAAACCTACTGACAATATCAAACTCAATCGGGAAAAGCTGAGAGCATTTCCTCTAAGATCTGGAAAAAGACGGGATCTCTACTTCGACCACTCTTATTCAACAGAGTATTGGAAATATCAGCAAGAGCCAATAGGCAAGAGAAAGAAATAAAGATTATTCAAACTGGAAAGGAGGAAGTTATCTCCATTTTCAGATGACATGATATTACATATGAGTATTGAAAAATGTAAAATGTGCAACCAAAAACTGGTAGAACTGATAAATCAGTTCAGTAAAGAATGATATAAAATCAGCATGCAATCAGTAGCATTCTATACATCAATAATAACTTCCTGAAAAAAAAAAAAACAAGGAATGTATCTAATTTATGATAGCTCCAAAAGACAATGAAATATCTTGGAATAAATTTAACTGAGGAAAAAATAGATCTCTTCAATAAAAATTATAAATCACTGGGAATACACAACAATGTTCATGGATTGGAGGGATTAGTATTGTTTAAATATACATACTAACCAAAGTGATCTACAGATTCAAGACAATGCCAATGACATTCAAAATGCCAATGATATTCTTTGCAGAACAAAAAAAAATCAGTCCTAAAATGTTTGTGGGACCACAAAAGACCATAAATAGCCAGGGTAATCCTGAGCTAAAAGAACAAAATTGGAGACATCACAATACCTGACAGTAACCAAAACAGCATGGTATTGGCATAAAAACAAATACAAACACAACAGAGAACCCAAAAATTAATCCACACACAACCAACTAATTTTCACAAAGACACCAAGAACATATAAGAATCATTCTTGTTGAAAAAATGGAATTAGAGAGCGGCAAGATGGCGGAATAGGAAGGGAGCACACCGACAGTCTGGGGAGAGACAGTTTAATAAAAGTGGAGATACTGCAGGTTCAAGGAAGAGTAGGGGAAGAAACAGCAGAGAAAACCCTTCCGGAACTGGAGATTCACAGTGGACCTGCGTGGAGAGCGTGGGAGCCCGCAGTTTGGGACACCAGCAGCAGATTCAACACACCAGCGCTGGAATGCGAGGTGAGCAGAATCTCAATAGCGTGAGATACCAGGAGGGAAGTGGAAAAGGGAGCCTAGAGCGAACAAACTTGAAACCCTGCAGGGAAAAGTTCACCAGGCCACCAGGTTAACTAGAAGAGAGAGAGAGAGAGGGAAAAAAAAAAAAAAGTGACCCGTACGGACACAAGCTTCTCTCTCTCTGCTCACCTCTCAAAGGTGAGCAAGACAAAGAGCAGGCGCCATTTTGGAATACGTCATAAGCAGGGCGACCTCGGGTCAGCACCGGCCCCGAGCCTAGCAGAAAAACCTGACTCTGGGTGGGAGGGGTGAAATAACAGGAGATTAGAACCTAATGAATGTGTGGTGCTAATGAACTGAGACTGTGAAAAAAGAGACTGTGGGGGAGAGAACTCACGGAAATCACGAATTCATGTGAGTACTCTCCAGAGACGCTACAGTTCAGTAGCCTTGGAGGGCCGCAAAGATTCCTTCTCTGGTCCTTGGGAAAGAGCTTCCAATCTCTGGCTCCTGTGGGTATATCATTCGCCTGCTAACCACCCCCAATTCCATTCAGCTGTGTGGAATTACTTCCCTTTTGAACCAAAAAAAAAAAAAAAAAAAAAACCTAACAGAGAGAGATTTACCACGCCTAACCTGGGAGTGTCTCCTTTGACACACCCTCAACCCTGAGGAACCAAACAGAGCTCTCAGGCCACACCCATCTCAAGCCTCTAAGGCTCCATCAAAAGCAGACAGTACACTTAATCTAGAGTCATAGTATAACAAGAAAAAAACACCACAGTGAAGAACCAATATGCCAAACAACAAACGCAAAAACCGAGGTAATAAGAACAAGGAAGACACTATGGCATCCCCAAATGAAAAAGACACCCCAATTCAAGATTACAAAGATGATGAGATAGAAGAGATGCAAGAAGCAGATCTCAAAAAATTGATAAGAACACTAAGAAGTACTCAAAAACAAATTCTTGAACTACAGAAATCCTTAATGGACAAGGTAGAAAATCTCTCTCGTGAAAATGAAATATTAAGGAGAAATCAAGCTGAAATGAAACAACTAGTAGAACATGAAACTGTGATAGTGACGAGAAATCATAATGAAGTGAAGAATTCAATAGACCAAATGAAAAACACATTAGAGAGCCTTACAAACAGAATGGGTGAGGCAGAAGAGAGAATATCGGACTTAGAAGACAGAGCACAGGAAAACTATACAGTCAAACCAAAGACAAGAAGAGGAAATTAGAAATCTAAAAAATATTGTTGGGAATCTACAGGATACTATTAAAAAACCCAACATTCGAGTTCTAGGAGTTCCTGAAGGCATGGAGAGGGAGAAAGGATTAGAAGGCCTTTTTAGTGAGATAATAGCAGAAAATTTCCCAGTTTTGGAGAAGGACAGAGACATCCTAGTACAGGAAGCTCATAGAACCCCTAGGAAACATGACCAAAAGAGGTCCTCACCACGACACGTTGTAATTAAACTCACCACAGTGAAACAGAAAGAAAAGATCCTAAAATGCGCAAGAGAGAAACGTCAGATTACTCTCAGAGGATCTCCAATTAGACTCACGGCAGACTTCTCATCAGAAACCCTACAAGCTAGAAGGGAATGGCAAGACATAGCCCAGGTACTTAGAGAGAAAAACTGCCAGCCCAGAATATTATACCCTGCCAAGCTCTCATTTGTGAATGAAGGTGAAATAAAGACCTTTCATAACAAACAAAAATTGAAAGAATTTGTTGCCACTCGTCCAGCCCTGCAAGATACTTAAAGATGTGTTACACACAGAAACACAGAAACACGGCCATCAACATGAAAGAAGATAAATGAAGGGAACCTCACAGCAAAAGATCACAGGGAATTCAAAGCATACATTTGGATAAAGAAATTATGGGACATGTACTCTATAGAATACTATACAGCAGTCAAAAACAATGAAATCCGGTCATTTGCAATAAGATGGAGGAATCTGGAAAACATCATTCTGCGTGAATTAAGCCAGTCCCAAAGGGACAAATATCATATGTTCTCCCTGATGGGTGACAACTAATTGAGCACCAAAGGTGAAACCTATTGAAGTGAAATGGACACTATGAGAAACAGTAACTTGATCAGCTCTTGTGCTGACTGTTGTTGTACAATGTAATACTTTATCCATTTTAGTAATTTTTTTATTCTAGTACTATTGGTTGAACTCTGTAATTAACAAACAATTATTCTTAGGTGTTTAAATTTTAACTGAAAAGTGATCCCTGTGAAATATAAGAGTGGGAATAAGAGAGGGAAGTGATGTACAATTTGGGACATGCTCAATCAGTCGTGCCCCAAATGATGGAGTTAGAAACAGGCCAGGGAATTCCAATACAATCCCATCAAGGTAGCATGTACCAAGGCCATCTCACTAGTCCAAGTGATCAATTTCAGTTCACAATTGATCACACTGATAGGTCTAAGAGTCAAAGGGATCACACAAACAAGACTAGTGTCTGCTAATACTAACTGATAGAATCAAAAAGGGAGAGAATGATCCAACATGGGAAGCGAGATACACAGCAGACTCATAGAATGACAGATGTCCTAAATAGCACTCTGGCCTCAGAATCAGCCCTTAAAGCATTCAGATCTGGCTCAAGAGTCCATGAGAATATTCTAGGCATGGAAAGCCAAGACACTCTGGAAAAAAAAGAAGACCTAAATGAAAGATCTCTGTGAGTGAGATCCCAGTGGAACGAATGGGGCCATCAAAGAAGGAGGTACCTTTCTCTGAAGGGAGGAGAGAACCTCCACTTTGACTATGACCCTGTTGGAATAAGATTGAAGTCAGCAAACTCTAAAGGCTTCCATAGCCTTGGCAACTCATGACTAGAGCCTAGGGAGATTACTGAGGCCATAAACAAGAGTGTCAAATTGTTAAATCAACTTCAGGAGTCACTGTGTACTTACGTCTCATGTGGGATCTGTCCTTAATGTGTTGTCCAATGTGAAGTAATGCTATAACTAGCACTGAAACAGTATTTTACACTTTGTGTTTCTGTGTGGGTGCAAACTGATGAAATCTTTACTTAGTATATACTGAATCAATCTTCTGTATATAGATAATTGCAAATGATTAAAAAATCTTGGTGTTAAATTGGAAATTGCCTAGAAAATTAATCAATTTTTAAAAAAAATATATCATGTAGGATCTCTGTCCTTAATGTGCTATACATTGTGAATTAATACTATAACTAGTACTCCAACAGTATTTTTTCACTTTGTGTTGCTATGTGAGGGTAAACTGTTGAAATCTTTACTTAACATATAGTAAACTGATCTTCTGTATATAAAGAGAATTGAAAATGAATCTTGATGTGAAGCAAGGGGAGAGGGAGTGGGAAAGGGGAGGGTTGCGGGGGGGGGAAATTATGGGGGGGGAAGCCATTGTAATCTATAAGCTGTATTTTGGAAATTTATATTCTTTAAATAAAAGCGTTATATAAAAAAAAAGAAAAAATGGAATTAAAGTGTTTATTCTGGTGCAAAAAAATATGAAATCCATGCACAGTATTTTTCATAATATGCATTTCCATGAATTTTTAAATACCCTTCATATGCATGCATTTCAAATTTTTTTTGCACTAAAATAAATGTATTTTTAGAGTACCATCATTCATTGAATAAAGAACAATGTCTTCAATGGTGCTGGGAAAACTGGATAAATATATTCAGAATAATATTCAAACTAGACACTTCCTACCTCCTACTACATTGAAATATCAACTCAAAATGGATAAAAGTTATGAAACTATTAAGCAGAAACTCTTAAAAAATTTGTGTAGGCAAATATTTTTTTCAGTTAAGATACCAAAAGCAGTCAAGATAAGAAAAAACAGACAAATGGAATAATAGCAAACTAAGAAGCTTTTGCACAACAAAAGAACCAACTGACAGAGTCCATCCTACAGAATGAGAGACAAAATTTGCAAATTATTCATCTGATAAGGGGTTAATACCTAGACTACATACAGAACTCAAACACTCAACAACAAAGAAATTTAAAAATGGGCAAATAATCTGCATAGACATTTCTCAAAAGACAACATATATATAATCAACAAGCATATAAGGGAAATGCAATCCAAAACCACATTGAAGTATTATCTCACTTGGTTGATGGCTATATCAAAAAGATAAAAAATTAACAATTCTAGGGAAGATAAGGAAAAAGGGAATTCTTATACAATGTGGATGGAACTGTTAATTAGTACAGCTACCATGGAAAACAATAAGGTGGTCCCTCAAAACTAAAACAGAACTACCATATGTTCCAGCAATCCCACCACTGGTTATATACCCAAAAGAAATAAAACCTTTTTAAACAGATACCTGTAGGGGCTGGTGCTGTGGCATAAGGTAAAGCTGCTGCCTTCAGTGCCAGCATCCCATATGGGTGCCAGTTCACAACCCAGCTGCTCCAACTTCCAATCCAGCTCTGTACTTTGGCCTGGGAAAGCAGTAGAAGATGGCCCAAGTCCTTGAGCCCCTGCATCCACATAGGAGACCTGGAAGAAGTTCCTAGCTCCTGGTTTCGGATCTGTGCGGCTACGGCTGTTGTAGCCAATTGGGGAGTGAGCCAGTGGACGGAAGACCTCTCTCTCTCTCTCCCTCTGCCTCTCCTTCTCTCTGTGTGTAACTCTAACTTTCAAGTAAATAAACAAATCTTTAAAAAAAAAAAAAGAGCGAGAGATACCTGAAGTCCCATGTTTATTGCAATATCATGCACAGCATATCAAACTGTCTATCCATGGAGGAAAAGATAAAGACAATATATTATACATACACGGTAGAATATTATTTAGCCATAGAAAAGAAGGAAATCTTGTCATTTAAAACAACACAGAGAGAATCTGGGGGTATTATGTCAATTGAAATGAACCAGCCCAGAAAGACAAACATTGGTTGCCCTTACTGTGAGTAGAAGCTAAAAAGTTATTTCAGGAAGACAGTAGAAGAGTAGTCACTAGACACTGGGAAGGAGAGTTGAGAGGGGAAACAGAGAAGTCAAATGACAGAAAACAAAACACAGTTAGATACAAGGAATTAGTTCTGGTGTTCTACAGAATAAGAGGCTAACTCATCTATAACAATTTATGATGTATTTCAAAATAACCAAAAATGAAGATTCTGCAGGTTCCCAAGACAAAATTGATAAATATTTGAGGAAGGGGAAATGATAACTGCTTTGATTTGATCATCACACATAGAACATGTGTATCAAAGTATTGTACTGTATCCCCACAGATGTATGTACAAATATTATGTAAGTATCAATTTTTTAAAGTTGTAGGAGTGGACATCTAACCTAGCAGTTAAAAAACACTGGTCACGATGTCCACATTCTAAATAGGAGTACATGGTTCAGTATCACCAGCTCTAGCTCCTGACTCCAGCTTCCTGCTAATGTGCAATCTGGCCCACTATCTGGGTACTCTGCCTCCCATTCAGGAGACATGGACTGAGTTCCCAGCTCATGATTTTGGCAAAGCCCAGGAATTATAGGCATTTGGAGAGTGAGCCAGTTGGTGGAAGCTCTTTCTGTCTGTCTGTGTGTTTCTCTGCTGCTCAAATAATTTTTAAAACATTTTTAAAAGTTTTTTTTACATCTCTCATATTGCCTCACTCTTTATAACCCATTCACATTTCATCTGGCTTTTCAAATCCTCACTTGTAGTGTGCCCTCTCTGCCATAAGAGCACTTTGCACACACTCTTCCACCACACTCCAAACCCTTCCCAACCGTTCCATTCACCACTAGGTGATGCCTGTTCATATCCACACTCAGGACTCACTATATTTTCTTTCTTTCAGGACGTCTCCCATGACCCTCCCAGAACAGATATGCTAGCCTGTAACACTGTCTTCTACCACTCATTCAGTGTTTTTAATTACTGTTTAACATCTTCCCCTGCTAGACTATCTACTCCTTGAAAGCAAAAATATGTCTGTCTTAATCTCAACTACATCCCAAGTATACAGTACATAGAAAGGCCTCAGTAAACATTGGTTGGATGAAGGAATGAGGGTATAATGTATATAAACTGCTATGCAGAACTCTTAAAATCACACAATCTGATTACCTTTATATAAACTTTAAAATTTAAAAATGTGTTATGGACTAGAATGTAAGAATTATAAATTGCTTTTTTCTAATTCTGCAAAAGTGTTGATTTGTAAATAATTGATTACATTCGCAATAACTTACGATTTACAAACAAAATCCTCTACCAAAAAATGATAAAGTGTTTAAGAGAAAACAATTCATTCTCTGAGTCTAAAGGATTCACCAATAAAAAAACTGCACAATATTCCATTATTTTTTAATGAGACTAATGAATTACATGTTAGAAAAATGTTACAGAATTCAAAAGCTGTTTTTCTCCATTTTTAAATTTTTCTTGACATAAAGAACAAATTTTATGTATTTCATAGGTATAATTCTAGGAAGAAAATACTTCCATTCTTCCCTCAATCTTTCTCCTTCCTTCTTTTCTGTAATTTTTGCAAAAACAATTTCAACCCGCTCTACATTCACAGGCTTAAGGCAGCACTAACCATAACATTCAATAAGTAAAAAGTAGAAAGATGGGCCAGCATTGTGACATAGTGGGTTAAGCTGCCGCCTATAATGAGGGCATCCCAAATGAGCGCCAGTCCAAGTCATGGTTGCTCCACTTCTGATCCAGCTCTCAGCTATGGCCTGGGAAAGCAGAAGATAGACCAACTCCTTGGGCCTCTGCACCTGTGTGGAGACCTGGAAGAAACTCCTGGTTGTATCCTGGCCCAGCCCCACTATTGCAGCCATTTGTGAAGTGAAGCAGTGGCTTTCTCTCCCCTTCTCTCCTTATGACTCTGCCTTCCAAATAATAAATCTTTTTTATAAAAAAAAAAAAAAAAGGTAGAAAGACCACAGTTCCATAAGAATATAAACAAGGGCTACAAACAACAATCAAATCACAAGATGTGCATTTCACTCCTACACATTTTTTGTGTTCTGTATTAACTCCCACATATCAAACAAAACCTATGATATTTGTCTTTCTGGGAATGCCTGATTTCACTAAGCATAATGGCTTCCAGTTCCATCCATTTTGTTGCAAAAGACAGGATTTCATTATCTTTTATGGCTAAGAAGTATATTTCATGCCAGTTAGTGTCCCAGCTGCTCCACTTCTGATCCAGCTCCCTACCAATGGCTTGAGAAAAGCAGCAGAAGATGGAACAAGTGTTTGGGCCCCTGCTATCCACATGGGAAACCAGGATGAAGCTCCTGACTCCTAGCTTCGGCCTGGCCCAGCCCTGGCCATTGCAGCCATCTTGGGAGTAAGACTGCAGATGGACAATCTATCTCTACATCTCTTTCTGTAACTCTTTAAAGTAAATAAAAATCTTAAAAAAAAAAAAAAGCCTGGATGTCCAACAGAATTATCAATAGTATAGTACATAGTGGCATAATCGCATTATGGAATATTATGCAAGCTATTACAGTTCATTGTGAAGACTGTTGCAAACTGAAAATATTTGTTTTTAAGAAACACAAAATTGTGTATTTTATAATTACAAAGTTGTACATTTTTTTCTGCATATGGGTAAAACAAATAAAAGGGACATCAAGAAAGGAAAGTTTGAGTTTTTCAATTTTGCATCCAGTCATGTTAAAATAAACACTTTCATTATGAATCATTGCAATATGGTTTGTCATGGTCGTGGTAAGACAGAATAAAAACAAGAAAAGAAAAGAAAAAAAGACATGAAAAAATTAGCTCAGCTGTAAACAAAGAGAAATGGCTTCTTGCCACTGACATGAAAAATGACCTGGAAATTTTAATTCCTGTAGGTTAAGATCAGCAAGCAATGCAATGTGGCTGTTAGCATGAACATAGTCCACAGTGTACAAATAAAGCCACGTGGGGTGAACTTGTTCCCTGAGCTAACAATCAGATCACACTCTGGGAATGTGCTAGCTTGCCGTGTTGTGCCTTGAGCAGAAAGCCAGCTCCTAAACCGCATTTGTGTCACAGGGGAGAGGTCTTACCAGGAAGATCTCAGTGCCTCTCTTTCAGCATGAAGAGGGGATATTAATGTCACATTGTTGTGATTCTCCTATTGTGGACAGAAGTTTCACTAAAAGTTACTTTTTGCATCTAATTTTAAAAGATAGAGGATACTGCCTTGTCAGGAAACTTAATATCTCTCAAAAGATTTTTCTCCCCCTCCACACTTTCTGGGGCACACTTCTGTCAAGCACAGAATGCCCGAAACAACTCGTCTGCTCCCTTGCTGTAACCTTCTCACTTTCCATACTCCACTACTCCTCGATGTGCACCCACAAGCCAGTCTGTGCAAGCCACTCACAGATCCCTGGATGTGCTTTATGCTCCTAGACCTCCTAACAGTTCCCATTCTGCAGAATTTACTTCTTTACCACTCACAGCCCCCCTCCCCCCCCACCAGCCAGGAGAGCGCTGCCCTTCCTCCTCTGTGCTCCTTTGGAAAAGCCACCGGGGACGGCCGGCGCCGCAGTGGCTCAACAGGCTAATCCTCCGCCTTGCGGCGCCAGCACACCGGGTCCCGGTCGGGGCACCGGATTCTGTCCCGGTTGCCCCTCTTCCAGGCCAGCCCTCTGCTGTGGCCCGGGAGTGCAGTGGAGGATGGCCCAGGTGCTTGGGCCCTGCACCCCATGGGGAGACCAGGAAAAGCACCTGGCTCCTGGCTCCTGCCATCGGATGAGCGCTGTGCGCCGGCCGCAGCGCGCCGACCGCGGCGGCCATTGGAGGGTGAACCAACGGCAAAAAGGAAGACCTTTCTCTCTGTCTCTCTCTCTCACTGTCCACTCTGCCTGTAAAAAAAAAAAAAAAGAAAGAAAAGCCACCGGGGAAACAGCACCTTCACCACTGAGTTTTCTGCAGGTAGGTCTGTTTCATTGCTTCATCCCAGCAGGTGGGACATATTTACACAGAATACTCTGTAACTACCATCTCCTTTGCCTCTGCAGAACTCCTTTACCCATTTTCACAGATGTTGCCAATTCAGAATACCTGGGGCAAGGACTGGAAAAGTACCTTTGTGAAACAGAAAGAGGTGGCCTCTTTCTCCTTCCTGTATTCTCAGCAGAGACGCTCCAATGGCACAACCCCAGAAACCATGACAAATGTGTGTAAATCCCATCAGCCAAAAATACAAAACATAGGCAAAGGCTTTAACTCAAACTATGTACTCTGCCATTGTTGGGTTGTTGGTTTAAAAAAAAAATCCCATCTGCCATAAATCTACATTCCCCCAAATGAAATATAATCCCCCCACTTTCCTCTAGCAGTCAGATAATCATCTCCTTGTTTTACGGGAAATGATTTAGAAGAGAAAAGAATTGGTCTGACAGTCTCATAAGTTTCAGAAAGTGCTTACCCTGACAGTCCCTTCCTTGCTTGTCCTATTTCTTCTCATCTCTGCTATACATGCATGCATGCCTACACACACAAATACATGTACACATTCTTGCACACACACACTTGCACATGCTCACACACAAATTGAAATCTGGGACTCTGTCACATCAGGCCATGACTGTGAACCTGCTGTCGATAGTCTGTCTTAGACTTAAGCACATTCTGTCTCTCAGTTGCTTCTTATCTATTTTTGATCTGCTGGCTATTTTTCCAGTTTCCTACTGATGATTCAGGTCAAGGATAATAAAGAGGACCCTCAATTTATGCAGTTTTCAATACTGACAGTAGGAAACACTCAGCTGGAACTTCTGGTATGGTTGAGGGGGGCAAGAGAGACCTACTGTTTTACCCTATTTTGGCCCTGACTTCCATGCATTTCCCTTCCAAGGCTGCAGGCACAGTTGTCTACCTGCCTCTTGGCCAGAACTGCCCATCTCTAACGAGTGGCAGTCATTTCCTTAAATGCTTCCAAAAATTCCTTTCAGTGGCTGCTTAGCAGTGTTGTTCACCTTGAGACACAGAAGATGACACCATGTAGGTGAAGGAAACATGACAGAGGCCACCACCCCTCATCACTTCCCCAAGATGGAAAAGCCCTTAGGGTACTCAAGAGAATGAGAAACCACCTTCTTTACCACTGATGTTTATTGATTTGTCCAGTTCATAGGGAGCATCCCTTAATGCTCTGCTTTCATGTTTCTGCTTTGTTGCATGGGTGCCGAAAAGAATATTGCAAATTGATCTGTCTTCCAGGCCTTTGTTGGGAATGGGCTCCTATTTAGTTTCTCAAGCCCGTCATCACACGCTCACATTCCAGGGCATATATAATCAGCCTGGCTAAACACTGAACACCAAGCTGATTAATTTCTAACATTCTTGCCTGAATCCATTGATGGTGTGCCTGTTTGATGATCCCTGCAATAGATGGCCACTTCTGATTGTTTGACCTTTGCCCTTCACCCTGGAGCTGTCTCTTCTAGTACCTGCTTAAGCTGACAGCACGTACATTGCGTCTACATCACATTTGAAGAAAACCGTAGTGTCGTGATGCCATGAAAGCTTAGGAAAAGGGCTTTTAAGGGAAACCCATTTCCATTACCAGTTGAACAGCATTTGAGAACCAATCATATATCCATTAAACAAAAAGAAAAGGCATTATCTATAACCTATGATATTATACTTTAGAATCTATCCATTCATTCTGATTTAGCTTATGTGCTAATTATGATCAATGGATTTCCACAAGAATGTAAAACTGTGTCACAGCTTTTAATTTCTCATTCTACCATTTCCCAGAATTCTGTTATTTTAATTACTTTATATCCCATTTACTTCTAATAGCTCAGGACAAAAAGGTCATCATCAGCATCATCAATACGTATATATGCACATAATTTTAGGCATATTGGCCCATTTCTAATTTAATCCTAATATCAGGCTAGACAGGTTTTATTTTTAGTTTTTATTATAGAGAGGAATCTCTTCAATTTCAGAGATGTAGTTCACTTATCCTAAAATACCTTTGGTTACAAAATAGATTGGGGTCTATCTATAGAGCTCAAAATCTGCATCCTTGCTCACTGAGAACCAAGCAGTTAGAGAGCTAATGCTGGTGCACTTGGCAGCAATTGTTTTTAAGGTCACACCAACTCATATAAACTCCACAGGAAAATAGAAGGCTATGAGAAAACCAAGGTTACCCAAGGACAAATCACATATACACCTAGTACTGAATCATGTGTGTCATGGGCTGAATGCACAATGAACAGCAGACTGAAAGGAGAAAACCTTAAGTATAAAGGTAAATACGCTGAACACTGAACGTACTACCAAAGGTGGGCCCATACTTCATACCAAATTATGCCTCCTTTTGAAAATTGTACAGAAGGGGCCAGCGCTGTAGCACAGTGGGTTAATGTCCTGGCCTGAAGTGCCAGCATCCCATATGGTTGCCGGTTCGAGACCCGGATGCTCCACTTCCAATCCAGCTCTCTGCTATGGCCTGGGAAAGCAGTGGAAGATGAGCCAAGTCCTTGAGCCCCTGCATCCACGTGGGAGACCTGGAAGAAGCTCCTAGCTCCTAGTTTTGGATCAGCACAGCTCTGGCCGTTGCGGCCAACTGGGGACTGAACCAGCAGATGGAAGACCTCCCCCACCTCCCCGCTTCTCTCTCTCTCTCCCTCTCCGCCTCTCCTCTGTGTAACTCTTTCAAATAAATAAATCAATCTTTAAAAATAAAAAAATGGTACAGAAAAGAAATCTTGGTTTCTTGGTGGAATTACAGAATTTAACAGCATTCAGGAGTTGTTGAGATCACACAGCACAATCCCCCATTTACAAAAGAAAATGAAAAAAATAAATGAGAAAGGAGCACACATGGGAGTGAGCCAGGTGAAGGGGACCTGGCTCCTCCTGCTGCTATTACAATTCCCTGCGCTTGCACCAGGCCATGACCCCTGGGGAGGTCACTTGAGCCACTTTTCTCCTACCCTGGCTCACATCATCATCCATTCCCCACGTTTCAACAAGAAAATACTAAATATTGCATTTTTATAAGCCATTGTTCAGTTTGATCTCCCTAAGAGACAACATAATGAACTTATGGTTCAATTCCTGAAGGTCTGGGTTATATAAAAATCTATATTTTTTCTTTTTGTTTTTTAAAGATTTATTTATTTGAAAGGTAGAGTGACAGAGAGAAAGAAGAGAGAAAGAAATCTTCCATTCTCTTATTTACTCCCCAAATGATCCAGGCCAAAGTAGGAACCTGTAACTGCATACCAGTCTCCACATGGTTGAGAGGGGCCCAAGTACTTTAGCTATCATCTGCTGCTTTTCCAGGCATGTTGACAGGGAACTAGATCAGAGGCAAATTATCCAGGACTCAAATCAATGCTCAGATACAGGATATCGCTATTGCAGGCAGCAGCTTAACACACTGTGCCACAACACAGGCACCTGCGTAACAAAATCTAATGCCTATATTCTTTTTTTCTTAAGATTTATTTATTTGAAAGGCAGAGTTAAAGAAAGGCAGAGGCAGAGAGAGAGAAGTCTTCTATCCACTGGTTCACTCCCCCAAATAGCCATAACTGCTGGGCCTGGGCTAATCCAAAGCCAGGAGCCAGGAGCTTTTTCCAGGTCTCCCACATCGGTGCAGTGGCCCAGGGACTTGGGCCATCTTCCACTGCTTTCCCAGGCCACAGCAGAGAGCTGGATCAGAAGTGAAGCAGGGGGCTGGTGCTGTGGTACAGTGGGTTATCACCCTGGCCTGAAGTGCCAGCATCCCATATGGGCGCCAGTTCTAGTCCCAGCTGCTCCTCTTCCAATCCAGCTCTCTGCTATGGCCTGGGAAAGCAGTGGAAGATGGCCCAAGTCCTTGGGCAGCTGCACCCATGTAGGAGACCTGGAAAAAGCTCCTGGCTCCTGGCTTTGGATCAGCACAGCTGCGGCCATTGCAGCCATCTGGAAAGTGAACCAGCAGATGGAAGACCGCTCTGTCTCTACCTCTCTTTGTAACTCTTTCAAATAAATAAAATAAATTTTTTAAAAAAGTGAAACAGCAGGAACTCTAACCAGCATCCACATGGGATGCTGGCACTGCAAGCGGCATTTTACCCACAGTGCTGTATCCATAGCTATATTATTTTAGCTTCTGATCAACTTGATTGGTTAGATTGGCTAATTATGTTTAAATGAAAAATGACTCATAGTATGGAAAAATGCCTAAAAAACTTAGAAGTTAGGTTTTTTTTTGCATCATGTGAAATTTCATATGAGCTTAACATAAGGTTAAGTCAAAGAGACCAAATTCACACACATTTATTTGTGTCATTTAGGCTTTAGTTTACATGTTACATATTTTAAAAGAGAAGAATCTGTACAAATAAGTATTGTGTATGCATATTTGTGTGAATTTCAATTTTTCATTTTATTAAATATTTCAAACACACAGGAAAACATACAGAACAAGTGTACGATTCTCGCTCCTCCCACCCCCTTGCTTTAAAAACCATTCACTCTTTCCATATTTGTTACAGATTTTTTCATTTCATTTCAAAGAAATAAAAAAAATAGGAATGTATTTAAGCCTGTCTGGGTACCCATATCCAAACACATTCCTCTCTTGTCCTCCTCAGAGAAAATGCATTTTGCATTTACCATTCACATAATTTTTCTTACTTTTACCTCTTAAGTATTTATTCACACATAATATATAATAATATTTTGCATGTTTGCAACTATTGCATAAATAGTATCTAAACTATGTCACTCTATGTCATTTTTTAACTTGCTTTGTTATCCCTTCTGTTAATTTTGAGATTTATCCATGAGATTAAATGCTGCACTAGTTCACTTTAAGGAAGAATCTGTATGTTATTAGATAAATATGCAACAATTTCTTTATCTGTCCCCCTTTTGGTAGATATTTAGGTTTTTCCAGTTCTTCGCTGTTATACACAAGAATTCTTATACATATGACTTACGCATATTTGTAAGAAATGCTCTTTAGGACATTCTAAAAATGGAAGCTGTAAGCTGTATTTTCAAATGTACTAGGTATCACCAAATTACTCTCCCAAGTTATGACATGAGTTTTGAAATTTCACACTCACATCAGCAGTGTGTGAGACATCTCACATGATTCCAGACCCTAGCAAGTCAGACTTCCAGATTTTTGTTATCTTATGGGTAAAACTTATGCCTCATTATTGCATTAGTATGCAATTTTATTACTACTAGGGACACTGAGCATCTTCTTGTATGATTTTAGCAATGTACGATTCCCATTGTTAACTCACACCCACTGCTCCTTTTCTATTGGACTGTTAGTCTTACTGATTTAAAGTAACATTTATATATTCTGAACAAGGCTAGCAATAATGGCTCATATTTGGGGTTGCTTACTAAATGCAAGACATAGTCTTAGGACTTGACACATGCTGATTTAATCATCACAACAATCCCACGGTACCATCAACATCATTGCCCTTTTTAAAAACTGAAAAACACTGAAGTTCAAGAGGTTCAACAACTTGCCTAAAGTCTCATACAGCTACAGTGTGACTGATTCAAGATTCAGATTCAGAAATCTAGATCTAGGGTATGAGTCTTCTGACCCTGTTTCAATAGATCTAAACTTCATCAGCTTTATACTTTGCAAATATTTTCTTATAACCTTCAGCTTATCTCTTCAATGTATTCACTGTGTATGTCATTGTTCAGAAGCACACACAAGTCTGTATATGTGTGTGTGTATGTGTATCATGTTATATTTGTTTCAAATTACCAAGTATTTATTATCTGTGCTTTGTATGTCCAGTTTAAGCAATACTTCCAAATTTCAGAACCAAAAAGATATTGTACAGTATTCTAAGGTTTTGAATGTTGGCACTCCATATTCTTTTTTATACAGAAAGAAAGATTTAATTTTGCATTTTAAGATATGGATAAACACTTGCCTTCACATTATCATGTAAATATTTTCCTTCATGGGTTGAAATGCCACATCCTTCAAATGCCAGGTTTCTATATATTCCTGTATGTGGGTCTGTTCTGAGTTCTCCACTCCATTTCATTGATCTATTTGCCCCAATGCCAATGCCACAATGTCTTACTATAACTTGTAAGCATTCTGATATCTGATAGGCCATGTCTCCCTACCTTATTCTTCTTAAATTGTCTTTGCCAGGTGAAATCCTATATTCTTCTTTCTAAATTTTAGAATCAGATTGTCAAGTTCCATAAAAAATCCTAATACAATTTTTGTTGTAATAGCATTCAATTCTATTCATTTGGAATATCTTTATGATACTAAACATTTTCTTTCAGCAACATGGTATAATTCTACATTTATTCTAGTCTTATAACCTTAAGAAATGTTTTGTAAAATTCTCATTAACAGTCTATTTTTATCACTTTTATTCCGAACTCACCGATGCTGCTTCCTGTTGTAACTGGGAACTTGTTCCTATTATAGTTTGTAATTGGTGCTGCTGTTTGATGATCTCTGCAACAGATGGCCTCTTCTGACAAGCTGACTTCTGACCTTCATTGTACAACTGTCTCTTTTACTATCTGTTTAGGTTTACAGAACTTGATCTGCTTCTACACGGTCTTTTAAGGAGACCATAACAGTATCTTAGCTACATGAATGCTGAAGAAAGGATGGAATTTACAAACAGTATTGATACTGTGTATTGGTCTGTGAGGCTCAACTTTTTAAAACCCTATTAGTTCTAAAAATTGTCAGCTAGTTGCTCTTATCTGCATATTCTATCACTCATCATACTTTTACTAAATTTACTCTGCTGTTATTTATCGAGCCTCTAGAGTTGAACAGTTATCTCATTTATTTCCAATATTTTTGGGGTGGCTAATGAATTTTTATAAAACTTTAAATCTCCTTTCTCTCTGTCTCTCTCTAACTCTGCCTGTCAAAAAAAAAAAAAAAAAAAAAGGCCTTTGACACAGCTCACTAGGCTAATCCTCCACCTGCGGCACCAGCACCCTAGGTTCTAATCTTGGTCCTGGCGCCAGATTCTATCCCGGTTGCTCCTCCTCCAGTCCAGCTCTCTGCTGTGGCCCGGAAAGGCAGTGGAGGATGGCCCAGGTCCTTGGGCCCTGCACCCACATGGGAGACCAGGAGAAGCACCTGGCTCCTGGCTTTGGATTGGTGCAGTGCACTGGCCATGGCGGTCATTTGGGGGGTGAACCAACGGAAGGAAGACCTTTCTCTCCATCTCTAACTCTGCCTGTCAAAAAAAAAAAAAACTTTAAATTTACCTCTATATGCAGTATGACCATGACCCACAAATGTGATATGGTTGCCTCTTTGGAACATGAGTTATTACGAGTGAATTTCATTGCTCCTTGTTCTGCTATATTTATGTGATTTTTTATTTAATTTCATTGAGATCAGAGAACAGGATTTCCATTATATCAATTCCCTGAAATTTGAGAGTGCCTTAGAAATCTAGAACATAGTAAATATTTCTAAATGCTTGATTGATTTATACTCACATTGAATCTATTAAATACTAATTAAAATTTTAACATTAAATTAAAATAAATATATATATATGTCTATTTGGGGGACCTACACTTGCTGTTCAAAATCTGTGTATTCATGTTAGTGTTGTCTACTCAATAAAATGTGTAGAAATTTCCCATAAAAACCAGAGATTTAGTAAATTTCTCCTATAATTATGTTAGGCTTGGCTTCATATATTTTGAGACTATGTTGTTTCGTAAGACAAATTCATGCTTGTTAGAACTTCTTGGTCTTACTTTTCCTTGTGTTATTATATAGTATCCAATTATACCTGTTCTTTTTATTCTCTTCCGTCTGTTACTAATATCACTACAAGATTTCTTCTGGTTAGTATTTTCCTGATATATACTCTATTCCCATCTCTGAAATTTAAACATTGCTGCATAGTTTTACTTTCTGTAATACCTATTTATTCATTTTGTTTCATTTGTTTTTATTACAAGCTCATCTATAACATTTTCTAATAAATTTCTATCTACTTCCCAGATGCATACATTTTGGTTGGCTGAATTACCCATTAAAACATTCTCATATTTAACTGCTATCTAATGTTTTAATTTAACATATTTAAACAAAAACACAAAAGACTCTGAATAGCCAAAGCAGCTCTGAGCAAACAAAGCAGGAGTCATCATACTACCTAAATTCAAAATATGTTACAAAGCTATGATAATTGAAACACCCTGGTATTTCAAAAAAAAAAAAAAAAAAACCAGACATATTTGCCTGGAATCTGATAGATGTTACAGAAACAAACTCAAGCATCTTTGGTTACTTGATTTTTAACAAATGTGCCCAAATCACACATTGCAGAAAGGGTAGTCTGTTCAATAAACAATGCTAGAAAAACTGGCTATCTACATATAGAAGAATGAAACTGGACCTTATTTCACCTATTATACAAGAATCAATTCAAAATGGATTAAAGACTTTAATCTAAGACCTGAAACTATAATCCTTCTAGAAGAAAAAATAGCGAACCTGGTCAGGGAGATTATTTCCTGGCTATGACTTCAAAAGCAAAGCTACACAAATGGGACTCTATCAACCGCAAAGCCTCTGCACAGCAAAAGAAACAAGAGTGAAGAGAACCCACAGATTGGGAGAACATGTTTTTAGATCATGAACTGAATGAGACACTAATATCCAAGTACACAAGAAACCCAAACTAATCAATAACAAGAAAACAATTATATTTTTAAAGGTGTAAAGGAATTGCATAAGCATTACTCAAAAGAAGACATACAAATGGCCAACAGCTATGACAGGTCTTCAAAAAGTTCATGGAAAATGTGTATTAAATAAAAACTATGCACAGATTTCAAAACATTTTGTACCAAAATAAAATAACTTCATAATTTTACTTTTGGTAAAAATTCTGGAGTACTCTCTTCCATGGAAAGAAATGTTCAACATCACTAATCACCAAGGAAATGGAAATTAAAACCAGAGTGAGATATCACCTCAAACCTGTTAGAAAGACTAATAACAAAGAAATAAAAAGTAAATATTGGAAAGAATGTTAGGGAAACGAAAACTTGTGTGATATTGGTCACACAAGTCAGTTAGTACAGCCATTTTGGAAACTGAGTACTACGGGAAAAAAAAAAAAGGTAGAATTATCATATGACTAGCAATGCCACTACTCAGGACAAATCCAAAGGAGTTCAAACCAGTATGTTAAAGAGATGTTTGCACTTCTATTCATTGTAAAAGCATTCATAATAGCCAAGAAATGAAAGCTACTTAAATACTCATCCACTGAAGAATGGTTTTTCACATGTGGTATTTATACATAATACAATACTATTCAGCCTTTTAAAAAGAAGAAAATTCTGTCATTTGTGAAAACAGAAGATATTTTTCTAAGAAAAATAAGCCAGGCATGGAAAGTCAAATACTATATGATCTCGTTTATATGTGAAATCTAAAAAAAAAACACACTTAAATACAGAGTGGAATGGTGGTACTCAGAGGTGGAGGAAGGCAGGGTAAATAGAGATGTTGGTCAAACAATAGTTACAGAGGAGGAATATCCCGGGAGGGCAGTGGAAGATGGCCCAAGTACTTGGGTCCCTGCACCCATATGGGAGACCAGGAGGAAGTACCTGGCTCTTGGCTTCAGATTGGCGCAGCGCCGGCCATGGAGGCCATTAAGGGAGTGAACCAACGGAAGGAAGACCTTTCTCTCTGTCTCTCTGTCTATAACTCTCTCTCTGACTGTCTCTCTCACTTTCTAACTCTGCCTGGCAAAAAAAAAAAAAAGTGGCCCAGGAGAGTAGGAATAGGTTCCAGTGATCCAATGAACAACTGTATTTTCAAAATTGCTTTGAAAAGTGGATTTTACATGTTCTCATAACAAAGAAATGACAATATGTGAGGCGACACATATGTTAATCAGCCTGATTTGATCAGTTCACAAATAGGAGGGGGTCTTCAAAACATTCATGGAAAATGTGTACTGTGGAAAAATTGATGGATTTCAAAATTTTTGTACCAAAGTAAATGTGTCTCTTCATCCCATTTTCCACAAACTTTTTGAAGAATCTACATACATTTATCAAAACATCACATTGTATCCCATAAATATATACCATTAGTATTTGTCAACTGAAACAAAATTAAAAGACTCTAAAATAAGTTATTCAAGCTAAACTATAAAGAAAACTCCATTTGAACAAATTAATTTTCTGACTGTTGGGTTTTGTTTTTGTTTTGTTTTGTTTTTACTATCTTCCATTGACTTGAGTTTCTTTATGTGATTTGAAACTTAGCTTTTGAGGCTGATTCAAATGACAGAATTTTTTTAACTGCCTTGTCCTCTCTCCCTTCCTCTTACTGCATCCACTTGTGTAGCTCACTGATTTGACCTCCCACAGCCACAATCCAGCACCTACTTTAATAAACATAGTTTGATGCACCTGTCTCTCCATGATTTAGGGGTATCATAGACACCATCAGCCAAAGAGCAGCTGGATTTAGTTCAGGCTCTCAGCCCTCAGTCCCCAGTCTTCGCTGGGTTTGCAGATCCTTTGAAGCTATAGTCCCAGCAGCAGCAGGTGGTCATTTTTTCCTAGATTTCTCCTACAAGTAGGCTCTGAAGTAGAGAGAACCACATCCTTAACATGGCTTCCAGCAAGAAGTCAAGATCTAACCCTCCATTCTTCTACTGAGCATCTGTAGTCCAGGATGGAACCAAGCTCCCTGCCACCACTGCAGCCACAGTTGCCTCTCATGCAGCTCTGCTCCCCACCTTATGGAGCTGTCCAGTTGACTGCCTTGTTTTTAAGATTAACTGTCTTTTGGGTTGCATCTATTATAGTTTGTATTTTATTGTTGTGTGTGTACAAATAATTGTTACATGGTCCAAGCACAGACTTACTCTTAGACTGTGAACACAGCCTCATTTTATAACCTACAACAAATGATGCTACATGAGGGTGCACCTCCTATCACTATTACATTGCTCACAGGAGGTGCTAACTAAAGATGTGTTGAATAAATAAATGGGTACAAATCATTTTCCTAGAAAGACAGCAAAACTTTCAGATGCCATGTTTCAGTTGCCTCAGAACTAAGCTCTTGAGGACAGAACCTATAGCCTATCTACCATGTTGCCTAGTATAGTCCTGAATATGATAACTGGGCTATAATATTTCAAAGAGCCAACAAATTTCTCCTGTAAATTTCTCATATGGTGGGAAAAATGGAAGTTCCAGATACATGTAGCGCTGTTCTAAAAGATTAAAATCACTGTCTCCTGAGCTGTTTCATAACATGTTGGTTTTTGCCTTTGAACTATATTTTTAAAAATAAATGTTTCTTAATGAAAAATATTTCATCCAAGTGTAGAGGTGGTCAGGATGAAGTAGAATATTTACACTAGAATAACATAAATGTGGAATATTTCTAACTTTAATCAAGAAATCAAATTAAAAATCTCTTTCTGCTATTTTATAACAATATCAGACCAAATGCAGAGGAAATGCTAAGTAATCACAATTCCTCCTGTGGAAATAACATTTTTCATACAAACCAAAGGACAAGGGGACAAAGAGATTGTCCTTTTTGATTAATTACTTTTGGAACGAGGCCCAGCATGAGGACAGAGTCGAGTCTAGAGATACAAGGAAAGGCCTACCCTTCATCCCTTTGCCCTCCCAAGAAACGATTCACTGATTTGCTGAGAGACTAAAGCACTTAGCTGCTTAGAACCATGATATCTGTTTTCACAGATATTCAAAACAAAGCCATATTCTCTCAATCAACAACCTCTTTAGTGTTGTATGCATTGGGTATCTACTGTATACCAATGCCGTACAGAAGTGAAGGTAACAGAAAAATTAGAAAACAATTCATTGAGGGAAATAAGTGACACTCAGACTATCCCTGCACACAGGCCTGCAGGGGCAAATGGGTACAGATGTCTTGTTGTGGGAGATGCTCAATATCTCTGGACCTTGGTTTCCTTATCTGTGAGAGATCTGGGTTAATTTTTTTTTTTTATTTTCATCTTATTTGAAAGGCAGAGGGAGAAAGATACATTCCCCAAATGCTGCAACAGCCAGAGCTGGGGCAGGCCAAAGCCAGGAATCTGAATGCCATCTGGGTTTACCACACGGGTGGCATCACTACTGGAGCCATCACCACTACCACCAGGTACCCAGCAGCAAAACACTGAAGCAGAGCAGAGGAGCTGGGACTCAAACCGGGCATTGTGGTATGGGCTGTGGGTGTGCCCACAGTGACTTACCCACTGCACCCAATGCTTGCCCCTTGGGTTAATCTCTGTAAAATTCTTTCAGTTGAAACATGAAGCAGTTCTCTTCTTTACTCTCTGTAACCACAGTACCCCTTGCAGCTTCTGTAACTTGGTAAATAACATCCACTGCCTGCTAACTCCCTGAGAACAGCCTGGGAAACTTCAGAGACCTCTGCCTCCAGGCAAAGAAACGTTCCTCCTCCTTCAGAAGGTCTGCCTCCTAGGGGCAAAGGCTGAGAACACCCAGAGCTCCTGCAAGGATGACAAATGGGGTCCCAGAGCGTGAACACTGGCTTCCAATCTCGCTCTGCTGCGCCCCCACGTAGGTGCCCCCTGAAGACAAGCAGCATTCAAGATTGACAACTGATTTAGACACAGGCTTGATTATATGCAAATCATCTCTTTCTGGTGATTTAATTGTGATCCAATGGAACATGTATAATTAACACATGATTTAAAATAAATGTATATTTAATTGATATGCATATTTATAAAAATGAATATTTACATATATACGTTGCCTTGTTTTGTATTTGGAGGTGAATTTCTTTCCCACAGAAGGAAGGGGTTGAGGGCGCCCCATCATGAACTTTTTCAAGATTAAAAGAGAGGCCGGCACCGTGGCTCACTTGGCTAGTCCTCTGCCTGTGGCGCCGGCACCCCTGGTTCCAGTTCTGGTTGGGGCGCCGGACTCTGTCCCAGTTGCTCCTCTTCCAGTCCAGCTCTCTGCTGTGGCCCAGGAAGGCAGTGGAGGATGACCCAAATGCTTGGGCCCTGCACCCACTTGGGAGACCAGGAGGAAGCACCTGGCTCTGGATCAGCGCAGCACACTGGCCGCAGCGGCCATTTTGGGGGGTGAACCAAAGGAAGGAAGATCTTTCTCCCTGTCTCTCTCTCTCATTGTCTAACTCTGCCTGTCAAAAGAGAGAGAGAGAGAGAGAGAGAGATTTAAAGAGAAACAAAGGGGTGAGAACTTGCTTTCAACGCCTGTAAGCAGAGAAAGCAATGAGTGGGCAGTCACAAAGGCTGATTCTAGACCTCCCTTCCACCTCATGCTGTATGACTTTATCTCTGGGCTTCGTTTCTGAAACTATGAAAGGAAAGGTTTGACAGGCAATTTCCAAGTCACCCTCCAGCACTGAAATTCTATCGTAAGCTCACAGAACCACTCTGATCTTCAGTATCTTCAGTCAAAATGACAGGACTCCAGCCACTGACAGCCCAAAGTCTCTCTGACGTAATTAATGTGCCTAAAATTGTGTTCAGGGAGTGCTTTGTCCAAGCCACAGGACTCAAGGAACAGCAGTCCCTAGAACAGACTACATAAACGTGTATCTGCGGAACAGGAATGCACAGAGTTTGTCAGCAAAGGCCAGGGCACTCAGGGAGCAGCACCCATTTGGAAGAAAGTGAAAAGGAGGGTTTCAGTGAGACATCAGGCCTTGTCCTGCAGACACCAGCTAAGTGGACAGGGGCTCAATGAGAAACAGCACAAAAAGAAAACACAATGGGTCAACTATACCGCCACACCCTTTAGCAGACAAACTATACAGAAAAATAACTGCACTTCCACCATTTATACAAGTGAAGTCTTTCTCAATCTTTCACAAGCAAAGTGACTTACTATAAAATTTTGTAGGGCCCAAAGTAAATGGCAGATAGTAGTCCCAGGAAATGCCACGTGTGCTACGGTTCTGAATATTTCCTGGAAGGATCGTAGACTGAAAAGGCCAAAGTTTGGGCAGTCCTCCCTCCTACTCTTGCCTGGGTAGAACTTCAAAAGGTAACTTTCTGATTCCTGCCCTGTCGTCCCTCTTCTGGCTCCATTTGTTTTTAAAAAATATAAGTTAGCCTTCATCAAGTCCCCGTTGAAAAGGCTGTCCCAGATTCCATGCTATCATTATAACTGTGAATATGACACAGTATCTACGATGGGTGTTGAGTGTAGTGGTTAAGGCATCACTGGGAATACCGATACCTCATGCTGGTTCAACTCTCACCTCCTCTGCCTCCTATCCAGCTTCTTGCTACTGTGCACCCTGAGAAGCAAAGATAACTGTTCAAATCATTGGGTCCCTGTTATACATGCAGGATCCCTGTACCAAGTTCCTGGCTCCTGGCTTCAGCCAGGTTTAGCCTTGGATGTTGCAGGCAATTAGAAAACGAAACAGATATTCTCTCTCTCTCTCTCTCTCTGTGTGTGTGGGGGGTGTTTCAAATAAAATATAAATAATTTTCCAAAAGAAACAGTATCCAAGATTATAATCTAATGAAAAGAGAACTAACCACAATGCAAGGAGGAAAGCACCTTCACAGTGTGGATGGTGTTCAGGGTAAGAAGGCAGAGACACATCAACTCAACTAGAGGGGCTGTTTAGAAATCAAGGCCTTGAAAATGAGCAGTTTTTCTTCTTTTTTTAATATTTATTTATTTTTTTGAAAGGCAGAGTTACACAGAGAGAGCAGAGGCAGAGAGAGAGAGAGAAAGGTCTTCCATCTGCTGGAAGAGGGCTGCAATGGTCGGAGCTTCTTCCAGGTCTCCCATGCAGGTGCAGGGGCCCAAGAACTTGGGCCATCTTCTACTGCTTTCCCAGGCCATAGCAGAGAGCTGGATTGGAAGTGGAGTGGCCAGGAATAGAACTGGCGCCCATATGGGATGCCGGCACCATAGGCAGTGGCCTTACCAACTACGCCACAGTGCCAGCCCCTGAAAATGAGCAGTTTTTCAATGAAGGTGGAAGAACCATGACAACATAGTACAGGTAAGAGTTGATTTAGTGGTCCAGACCTAACTGTTCACCTATAATGCTTCTAACAACCGCTGAGCACAGTATATTTCTCTCTGCTCCCACATGCATCTAGGAAACTAACTATATAGGGGCCTCTAAACCAGCCCCTCTCCGCAACAGCACAGCTATCCTGTGTTCCTAGCCGCTGGAACATATCAGATTCATTAAGCAAGCATAAACGAGACTTCTCGTGACAGATGCTTATTCACAACCAAAGTCACATTTTAGCCACTAGGTGCAAGCCACACTTGAGCCATTATGCATGTTCCATGGAAATTGGCTTATAAGTCAAAAAACCTCCTTAACTAATTTTGTTGATCACTTGAAGTCTACATATTACTAGCTGGCTTGCTCACCAGAAAAAAAAAATACATACAAGATCATAACATGCACACACAGAGAGAAAGAGAGAGAGAGAGATAGCATTTCACTCTATGCTTCAACACATGCACTTCATCTGGGTAACAGTGCCTTTTGCAAGCAGGTGGGGGAGAAAGATTTTAAAAGATGGACCCCTATTGTTGCCCCCAAATGACTTAAAACTGGTCAAAGCCTCAGAGGAGAGAAAAACAAAGCCAGCTCTCTGAGGTTTTCCATCTAACCCTTCAAAAAATAGTCAGTGTCCTAGACAAGACTTCGAAAAGTATTAAAATTTGAGCAACACTGGTTTACTTGTTTATATGCATCCCCAAAGAATCCCCACTACATCTACAGAAGCTTCAAAGGCTGCACCGTAAGACCCATCAGGATGTGGGGAGAGGGAGAGAAAGACACTGCTCCAGCCTTGGGAGACTCTGCCTGGGCACGCAGGCTCTCAGGCATCTGGTTCTCCCAGCCTGACACAGCGCCTGCAATTTAGACTGTTTAATTAATTCTGATAATACCACATCGCAGGTGCTGCAGGAAGTATGTTAATTTAAGATCACATCTTCCCAATTCCCACAGGTTTCATTCGAACCTAATAAATGAAATAATCTCCACTGTGAGCGTCTCGCTTACCTAATTAGGCGTAGGGCCAGGAAACAGTCACACTTGGGGTACATCAATGGCACTGGTCACCTTCAAAAGCATAACTGAAACCTGCCCACAGGCTCCTTCCCCCAGCATCTATCATGGGCAGATCAAAGTCAAACGAATAAGGGACAGCATTACCCTTCCCCTACCAGCAATCTTGTTTTTTTTCTTCCCTCACCCAATTTCTTGTCTTCCCTTCTTAAGCCCATCTATAGCACCGGATCCTTTAAGATCTCACTTTGCTTAAACCAAAACTTCAGTTCTAATTTTATATTCATTTAATAATTATCATAAGACTCTGGTTACTTTGAACGAATGAGTTCTTTCTAACCAATGGACTCTTTCTACATTGATAAGGCATGAGAGAGAATTGTCTAATTCTATCTGAACCAGTGTGATGATAGCCAAGACAAATGGCATTCTGCCTCCCCTGTCTCTCACACACCACCCATCACCCATCTGAAACAAGTTGCCTACTTTTGTGAGCTGGCTGGAATGCTCTTTACCACTTTCCAACCCCATCACTCCTCCCTCTCTTCCTTTATGCTCATGGCCAAATGCCACCCCATCAGCAAGGCTTTCCTGAGTTTGCAAGCAGAGCCTCCCATCCCTACATCCATACTCTAGCCAGCCTAAAAACAATGAAGATTTAGCAGCTGCAATACATAGCTGATTGGAACAGTGGAACAATGGTTATTAACTCTAGCCGCTCATGAGATTCACCTGGAAAGCTTGAACATCAATATCTAGACCTCACCCACTGTGATCCTAATTCACTGGGTTTGGAGTGGGCTCCTAGCACAAGTGTGTATGAAATATCCCCCCAGCTCAGAGTAGGGAACCACAGATGCAGATAGTCAAGCAGACCCAGCCAGCCTGGAAGCAACTGACGGGGGATGATCTGTGTTGAGCATCTCAGTGATCAAACAGAGTAATGATTTTCCCAAGCTCTGCTGAATTGAGCAAGAAGTTATTCTCATGTCCCTTCATTTTTCTGCTTCCTTCCTGTCTTCCCTAACAGGAAGAATTTACCTTGACTCCACTTCTTGGCCTGGTTTCTCCATGGCCAGCAAACAGGAGTGACATCTATAAAATGGGTCTTTTCCTTTGTGCCATATAGAAACTCACAGAATGAACTGAAGCAAGACATAAAAAACAGGACCAGAACCGGGGCCAGTACTGTGGCACAACAGGTGAAGCCACAACCTGCAGTGCCTGCATCCCATTTGGGCACCAGTTCGAGACCTGCTTCCAATCCAGCAATGGCCTGGGAAAGTGCTTAGGCCCCTGCACCTGCATGAGAAACCTGGAAGAAGATTCTGGCTCCTGGCTTTGGATAAGCCCAGCTCTGACCACTGTGGCTATCTGGGGAGTGAACCAGCAGATAGTATCTGTGTATGTATGTATCTCTCTCTCTTTCTCTCTCTCTCTCTCTCTCTAATTCTGCCTTTCAAATAACTAAATAAATCTTTAAAAAAAGAGAGAGAGACGCCCATGTCCAAAATAAACAAATAAATAGGATCTCTAGCCCTCTAGGTCTTGTCAAGGTAGTGAAATGCAAAGAAGAAGAAGTTGCTCTGAAGACTCCCTGGATCACTGCAGGTTTCTGAAGCATCACCCTCAGCTGTTGAGCCTGTACTCTCTCCCTGCTCACCCAGACTCTAATTCTTCATGCTCCCTCCTCCAGTACCAGGGGGGTGAGGTTGCACAGGGCCCCATTTCTGGCTTTTCCACTGAGGAGAGCAATACCTTTCAGCAGTGTCCTCTATCCACACAGTTCTTAGCTGGATCCCAGGTGCCTCCCCATCTACCCTGTTTACAGGAGCATCACCCAGCATTAGTCCAACCTCAAGTTTCTGGACTCACTTGGCTTCTTTCATTTTCCATTTTCTGAGCTTGGCTTTGAACACAAGTTGAACAAATCTCCAAATCTCAGAGGGGAAACCCAGAAAACAGTGCCAGGTTTCTCTAACCCCTGCTTGAAGTAATCAAACCTCCAGCGAATACCCAGACTCAGCCAATGCTGGTTCAGCCGCCAGCCCCAGCCTTGCTAAAAAATTCATAAACCACAGAACAGCTGGGCCACAGTCTGCTTTCAGAGCAAAGCATCCACTATCAGGTTTTCATCTGGGCCTACTGAGGAGCCAAGTATTCATTCCTGACAGAGACTTGAAAGCGGAAATCTTACTGGCTGTCTACACAGAGTCACACGAGGACAGATTTGATGGGAACCCCATGCATATTCCAATGAGATAAAAGATATTATTTATTCCTAAAATGTCTTCAGAGACCATTAATGGAGAAATTCCAAGTGACAGACAGAACCAAAAGAAGTCTCCTAATATCTACATACAATTGCATTAGGATGGATCAGGGGAAGGAATGCTTAATAATAGCCCCTCCCTAAAATCATGTTTCTTTCCTTTTCATCACAAAAGATAAGAACTGGCTGTGGGAAATGATGGAGGGGGGAAGAGGTCCCCTGGAAAACATGTGGGACCAGTTAAGCACTCCTTTTCTCTACCCGGAGAGATTTCATTAGGAAGTGGCCATATTTAGGCTATTTCTATGGAGACACGTCCTCCCAAGAATTTCCTCGATCTTGACAGGCTTGGTAAGTGATACCCTGCAATCATGCCATCAATATTCCACGCAATCTGTACCTTAAACAGGCATTAAAAATATCTTTATTCTTTCTCCAAAGACTGTGTCCTAAGGAAAAAGAAAATGAAGCTGAGCCTCTAAATCTTGTGTCCGATCCAATAGGGAGCCCAAATTAAGATTCTCAGATTCAGGGAAACCATTTTTCTGATGCAAAGGTTGTTTTGTTTTATAATTACAGATAATTTTCTTGCACTCCAATCACAACTCTGTGTTAACTAATGCATCTATCCATCACTAGTACAATAATTACTGCTCATCGTGGTGATCTTAAAGCCCTACAAGACTTCATAGCTGTAACAACAAGATAATGTTGCCTGCTTTTGTGTTCCCAGTCGTTGAAAATAAATTATTTAGCAATAATATAGAAAGTGACCCTAATTTAATTGCCTTTACTTCCATTTTCCTTATATACTAAATGATGTGCCCAAGTCCACAAATATCAGATGAGTGGATAGATGGAAAGAGGGGAGGAGCAAGGGAAGGGATTTGTTTATTACAGCTTAGAGAATCTGTAGACTGCCTACTTTAGATAAACTGGCTCAGGGGAAAGCTTGTAAATTCATAAATCTGAAGTTCCACTTCCCATTTGCATAATTCTTCTAGTCCATGTAAATCTGCTATTTCATACTTTACAGATACCCCTAACAGAAATAGAAGGTGAAGCAGAGAATAAAACTCAAATTAAATCAACACTAGTCTATCTACTATAGACAATGCTTCGCATTTGTTCTAGAACTCCATGTTTCAAAACACCTTTACAAAGACTACCTTGAACTCTTACAACCGCCCAGTGAGATAGATACTACAGGTGCACTACTGCCAAGCTAAGCAGCAGAGGCCAAGAAAAATTAAATCCACTAAAATCATGAGTAGATTAAGATGGGATCAGAATTAGATGTGGGAGTATTTCTACCCCTGAGGCCTTTTCCATACTGTGGAAGTTCTTGTGTTAGTTAGAGTATGTCCTCTGCTCAGGAACAGGAACAGGAACAGAAACAGTGATTGAGCAACAGCTGAGAAGTCTGTGGAACCCTGGGCCTACATCAAGCCAACCAATTTTCCAGAATCAGGGCCTTTATCCCTCTCAGGCCATCATTCTTGCTCTTTTTATTCTGCTCTTTCTGTGCTTGCCCTTTCCATGTCTTCTTTCCCCGTGTCAACTCCTCCATGAAGTCCCCCAAGTCCCCCCAGTTAAGACACTTCCTCCTCCTGACCTAAACACTTTGTACCCTCATGGCAGTTGCAACATGGGACCTCACCACATCCCTCACAAGTTGGCCTTGAATTTTAATTTGCACTTTGGGTTGCCACTGCACTTCAAGGTGGGTGTGCCCACAAATAGACTGTACTTCTTACAGGACAGAGAAGACAGGTAGTGGGCATACATGATTTCTACCATATACCTGAATACTTCCACCAGCATCCAAGCCCTCTTGTTCTAATACTCGCACCTCCTGAGAACCCTCTCCACTCTCTGTCTGTGGCTTTGAGGTAGTCCAAAACCTTCTCCCCACTTCAGTGATGGACAGATGTTCCAAGCTGCTTAGGAGATTCAATTTTGGGACTTTGGGAAGCAGTGAGAAAGAGGAGCTCATTTTCTACTAAGATTATCAACAGAGATGATAATTTAAGGTTGAGGTTCTGGGAGCCTCATGGAGGACACAAGTCTGGATCCAACACACCAAGGGAGAACCAAGGAATGAGTAATTCCAGGTCCTGGTGGGGATGTTTGAGCCACTCTATCCATAGCTACTCCCTGGACTTTCTTGGGTACATGAATCATTTGCTTCCTTTATTGGTTTAAATTTGTTTGAAATTGGTTTCAGTTAGAGTCTCTTCATTTCTTTTAGGAAAGTCTTTAGACACAATCTGACTTGGAGAGAGATTACAATTTTCTTATAACTCAGTTGTTTCATAGCCAGCTTGTTTATAGTAAATTAAGAAAAACAGGAAACTTCCTAAGATGCTAGTATTCACATTTTACAGAAAGAAAAGTTCCACTATCCATAGTAAAGGAAAATAATAATCAATGCATTAAGTTACATTAATATGCTTGTCATGAAAATCACTATTATTATTACTCTTCTTTTTCCATTCTTAGATGCACATTATTTTCACATTTTTACAATCCCTGAAATCAGAATATGTCATTCAATCAATGAGCTCTTATAATCTCTGGGCTTGAATTGCCACTGAATTCTTCCAGAGAGGATTTGTATGTGTTTCTACCATACAGAGGAACCTGAGCCCACCTGAAATTAATTACCCTGCTTAAGGATTATTGGGGCCCACTAATGGTGTGAATTCAGACCTCAGACCCATGTGAGTAATAGAACGTAGCTCAGATTCTCTGAGAGAGTTGTTTTCTCTTTCTTCGGCAAATTTCCTTGTTGGATCTTTCAGAAAAATTCCCTTGACCATCTCACTGAGTGGGTAGTTCATTAGCACCCTGCCTTTACACAAGGATCTCCCATTAGACTTCTCATCCTGGAATTTTTTTTCTCTGCACAAGTGGTACATAAAGTAACAGTGCCTTTTACAACAGATGGCACCCTGATTTGATGAAATATGATAGCTATTAATATTAGAATGAGTTTGAGAAAATATTGGTGATCATGACATTGAAAAGGGAAAATCTTCCAGAATTAAATCCTTTTTGCTGCCATGGGAAATCTTTCTCTCACTGGAAACCAAAGTGTCTAGACTCTGGGACTGTGTTTAAGCACCTTTTGAAACTTCACCAAAACTATAACAAAGCCAGAAACATAGTAGCTGCTTAATAAATGCTTAATATATGAACTAAATGCATGCCTATTTAGAATTTCATGAACCTAAATACAAATGTAAGGGCAAAGGAAAGAGGCAGCAGGCAGCTCTGGAGCTGAACGACTTCTAAACAAGGGCTCAAGACATGGTGCCTGTTGAAAGGGGCTTTCCATTTAGGAGAGACCAATTAAATATCCCCCACATTGTGCCTCACCACTGGAAACACAAGTACCCATGTGTCTAGAGGCACTCAATGTGGCAACTGAAGTGGTTTTCTGCCTCTTCTTGTGGATTTTCCCGGAGATTGAGGTAGTCCTCCAACTGCCCGCCTTGGATAGAAGCAGTTCAAGTACCAAATGAGTATTTCATCTCATTCATTTGAGCTTCCAGAAATGCCACAAATTTACTCTCCAGTATTCTAGGAAATGATTCCAGATAAGGTTGAACAAGACGCAACCTTTCACCCTCTAACTCTATTACTGCTGGGGTGAAACCTTTGTTAAATCCAGATTGATAACCCTTCTCCGTTCATATTGCCTAGTGGTTCTGTAAGCACGAAGCCTGCATTTGTTGCCAGAGAGATAACATTTGGTCAGTGAATTCTCTTGGTCTTTGTCTCCTTTCTCTTGAGGTTTGTTAGAAAATAAAGCACTGACTCCCAGTCTCTCTCTTTTTCTCTTTCCCCTCAGAGCCTCTTGCCATATAACAAGATTGTTAAAGACAAATTGCTAACCATCCTTCTTACACACACACCTCATTAAATCGGGTGCACGATTTTCTTTCATTCTTTCTCCAGGGCTGCCATAGGAATATAAGCCATTTATAATAACTGCCACTGTTGAGTGTAGCAGTTGGGCTCAGGTGAGAGTGTGTCTAAACTCCTTGTTTGGCAAATGGCTTTCTTTCAGGTAAAAGTCATTTAGTTCTGTTCCTCAGATGAATGACTGGCATATTAGTAGACCTAGGTCACCTAGGGTTCATGTTGGTTTTTAATGAATTCTACTGAAATGCTGGGAACTACATGACAGACTTCTAAATGGGCACATGTTATAAGTGACTATAGTCATCCTCCTCCTCTTCCTCTTCAGCATTACTGAAGAACTAATGGAAAAGAAGACCTACCCCACCACCACTTCAGCTCATCCAATTATAATCCCAGATTTCCCAAAAAAGGGAATGAAAATCAGGGAGGAAGTACATATTTGGATAAGGCACTTGCTCAGGAATGGAGAGGCTCAGCAAGACCTAGTCCTACTGCTCTCCCAGGTTGTAGTCTGTGACCCCCAATTTCCCCCATATGAAATGGAAATAAAACTCTACCCATTGGAGAATCCTAAAATCATTCCAAATAATATTTTGCCTGAAAGTGACTTGGAATATATAAAGCAGAAAACATGTGTAAGGTATGTTATCCACATGTTAGTGGGCTGTCATACAGTTTGGCAAATAGCCTTTTGAATGCAACTTGAAGGGGTTTACTGGGAATCAAATACAAAAGGAGTAAGAAGGGAATGAATCCGGGTAGCTGTGTGCTTGCTGGGATTCTCGGGAGCTGCAGAAGCCAGTCCTGCACATCTTGGCCTATAACATTTACTGCCCTCTCAGGAGCTCAGAGCCTAGTAAACGTTGTTGTGTCATCAGCTGAGCAACTTTCCAGGCAGGCCGTGGAATGGAAAGCATTAACTGTGGTTTATGAGAGAGAATAATCACAAAGCCCAAACAAGGTAAAGGCAGTGACCCTGGCCAATGAAACAGCTGTAAGGAGGGATGCAAAGCCTCCCTGCGCTCAGTCCAGTAACCTTGGCCATCCCAAAACAAGCCCCTCACCCAGCACTGATGCCCTCTAACCACGCTTCTTAGCTCCATCCTGAGCCCGTGTCCCCATGTTTGAGAATGATTTGAAAGCCCTCAAACCGTTGAAATCTTTACGTAATATGTACTAAATTGATCTTCTGTGTATAAAGAGAATTGAAAATGAATCTTGATGTGAACAGAAGGGGAGAGGGAGCGGGAAAGGGGAGGGTGGGGGGAGGGAGGGAAGTTGTGGGGGGGGGGAGCCATTGTGGTCCATGAGCTGTTCTTTGGAAATTTATATTCTTTAAATAAAAGCTTTATATAAAAAAAAAAAAAAGAAAGCCCTACCCAAATGAGCTGGTGAGGATGGAGTTAGTCTTGCTGCCTTGGAGCCCAGACACCCACATATTAGCCAAGAGCAGTCCTCCCCCAACCTCATCCCATTTGTCCTCCATGGGATTAGTACTGAAACCAAAAATGGGCCTATTCCAACCATGGCCAAGTTCACTCCACTCTTTTGGACATCTCTATTATGATATCCCTAGAACTTGTTAGTGAACCTGACACAGCCTATCTTACTCCCAGTCTACTTCCCCAGTCTTCAACAGTTCATCAATACATAGGTCTTGTGTCTCCACCATTTGTCTGGGTTTTAGGAACTCACAGCCACTTTTCTGGGCCAATGTGACTCCCTAGGCAGCTGTATAATGGTTGGAAGCCTTGTTCTGAGTCACATATTCTAGGTCCACTTCTCAAACCCCACCATTTAAAACCTGTGGAACTCTGTTCAAGTTCTCTTCCAACACATATTTTTCTCCCTTGAAAAAGTAGAATAGCGGGGCTGGCACTGTGGCGTAGTGCTTAAAGTTTCCGACTTGAGTGCTCACATCCCACATGGGTGCCGATTTGAGTTCTAGCTGTTCCACTTCCGATCCAGCTCTCTGCTATGGCCTGGGAAAGCAGTAAATGATGGGCCAAGTGCTTGGGTCCCTGTACTCACCAAAGACCAAGAGGAGGCTCCTAGCTCCTGGCTTTGGATCGGCACAGCTCCGGCCATTGTGGCCATCTAAGGAGTGAACCAGTAGATGGAAGATCCCTCTCTCTCTCCCTCTGCTTCTGCTCTCTGAATTTCTGCCTTTCAAATAAATAAATAAATCTTTAAAAATAAAGTATCTTGCATAAGATAATATATAATACAGAAAAAATTATAAAAAAGTCAAATAACAGTACCTGTTAACAGAGTTATCCTCAGAATTGAGTATGAATGAAAACTATAAGGTGCTGCAAAACATTAGATGCTTTTTCTTCAGTTGTCCAAAAGTAAAAGATGTAAAGCTTATATTGTCGGAATCTAGGCTCTCGGTAATGATTTGTTAAATGAATATATGAATGAATGGAACCTACACTTCAATTTTCTTGTTTAAGCAGGGTCCATAAGCCAGATGAAATATATACATTAATCTTTTTTTTTTTTTGACAGGCAGAGTGGACAGTGAAATATATACATTAATCTTTTTTTTTTTTTTGACAGGCAGAGTAGACAGTGAGAGAGAGAGACAGAGAGAAAGGTCTTCCTTTTGCCGTTGGTTCACCCTCCAATGGCCGCTGGCCACAGTGCATCGCGCTGATCCGAAGCCAGGAGCCAGGTGCTTTTCTTGGTTGGGCCCAAGCACTTGGGCCATCCTCCACTGCACTCCCAGGCCATAGCAAAGAGCTGGCCTGGAAGAGGGGCAACCGGGACAGAATCTGGCACCCTGACCGGGACTAGAACCTGGTGTGCCAGCGCTGCAGGCAGAGGATTAGCCTATTGAGCTGCAGCACTGGCCTATACATTAATCTTGAAGAGCTCCATATATCTAGTGTGTTAAAAGTGACCTAAATGTTTTAATAAACAATGTCTTATATACTTTAACAACTGTCTCTCGAAAACCAATAGCTATTGTATTGTAGACCCCTGACACTTTGGGGAACCTTTTTATGAAAACTATCTCTTCATCAGTCTTGCTGGGTCCTCCTATGGTTGGTGAGGCCCACATCCAAAGGACCAAGTTGGGGTTGTGAAACATGGATTGCAACAAACTATAGTAACAGATGGAATCAGCCAAAGAAGTGGCCAGTAAAGGAATGCCAAATGGCAAGCCCAGGCAAAGAGCTGACCAGAAACTTCACCACTAAAAGAGCACCAGAATGAGAGAAAACAGACAGAGGTGGGGTTGAGGCAGAACACAGGGTACCAGTTTCACAGGCCATGGAGTGAGGCCAAATCACATCAGCCTCAATGTGATGCTTCTGAAGGCCTTCCTTCTACTTTTCCTCAGAGCTTAATTGTCAGCCATCTGATATCAACAGTCTCTGTTCTTCAACCTGTACTATGTTCAACTCACCCTCTTAAGGTCTGCTCTGTTCACTCCCTTTTGCAACAAAGCTTCCAACGTCCTGGCTTCTTATACACATTCTACTCATCTTAACATGATCACCAACAACCTTGTCTCCATCCTTCCCCAGTCCTCTGTCTTCTGCTCCATGCACTTGTTCCCCAGAATAACTGACCCTTTCTCATTTCCATGCTTTTCTACACCATGCCTCCTATATAGAAAGCCATTGACCTTCTCCCTACCTTACCAGATTCCACAGTTTTTAAACACTGTCCAAGAAACAGAGTGAAAGTGGTAAAAATGCAATTTATCAAGGACTGTTGCAACATGGGGAAAGAGACCTCAGCATAGAACTGGGCTCAATTCAGAACACACATGGCCAGCTGGAAAGTTATAGCTACAGAGCAGGGTGAGGAATGGTGGATGGAAAATTCCTAAAGAGCAAACATAAAGATAAAGGGGGATTCTGGCTCAGCTGATCTAACAGGATTGCTGATTGCTGATAGCTGGTCAGGGCCATCAGACATAACCTGAGCAGTGGTAGACATTGAGACACCCAATGGGGGATGCTGGTTAAACCAATTTAACAGAGATCTTGTTGAAACTGAATTTTACAAGGAAGTACAAAGATGTCTAGGAGCAGTTTCAGGAGCCTGACAACAACTTGATCAAGCAAAGAATCCTGTCAAAACCTATGAAAATCCCTCTTCCCCATGAAGCATCCCATGATTGCCAAGCTTGCAGTGGCCGACTCTCCTCTGAAGCACCACACCCCCAGCTCTCTCATTATTCATTTGGGATGAATGTCTCTTGTAGGATGATGGTGCACAGTTACCTTTTATCATTTCTGTTATTTAGTTCTCAGTCTGCTTTATATATTAGTGAAAAGAATCTTATCACATTATTTTTTTGGTATCCCAAAAGTACCTGAGATGATATCTCAATCATAGCAACCCTTAGTAAATAGCAATTAATTCCTCTATTGAAATTGTTGACTTTACACTTCCTCTGTACTAGGAAAGGTCACTCTAAGGCAGGAAGCACAACAGCAGTGGGGCTAAGCATGTTCTTGAGTCAGACTACTAGCATCAGAATCCTGGTGGTGCTACTTACCACCTGTGTGTTCTAGAAAATTACTTAACCCATCTAGGCCTAAACCCTGTATGTAGAACTGTTAATAGTCCTAAATAGTCAGTAAAAAGGTACTTATATCTTAACTAAATGTAAACACTTATTAATAGGTGACTATTATTATAACATAAGTCAAAATGTACTATGAACTGAAAAAAGCTATAAAAATGTGAATAATTAAATTTGTATCTCTTTGAATGTTTGAATTAACTCAAAATGCTTTTCCTGTATATGGACAAATGATGTATTTCTCAAGAGTCATTAAACATATTTTGGTTGTCTCTCCAGTGTTCAATCTTAAGTTTAGCAGTCTCAGAATCTATAGAAGAACTGAAGTCCTGTGGTTCAACAAAAGGAGAGAAGAAATCCCCCTCCCACCATCCTTCAACAGTTCTCACTCCTGAAAATGGGGTTTGATTATTTTTAATAGTGAAAATGTTGCCATAGACCATTCAAAATCGATTTATTAAAATTGACAGATTATCCAATCCTTTGCCATAAAAGAATGCACCCACACGCTCGGCAAGCTTTTCTCCAAGAAACCTGGGGTTGCAAATGCCTTCCTAGAATGCTATCAATTTAAATGATTGAAAAAAACAACACATAATAAGTGACAGATTTTTCAAATCAGATAAAGATGGGAACCAGATTATCTGTCTGGGGGTGATAGATTGCCGCAATAATAAATTCACTTGAAGACACTGGATCAATTTTTAATCAAGCCAAGAATTATTATTGCAGAAAGATAAAATGACCCATGAGAAGATGCCTTAATTTTCCACCAATCAAATTATAGCCTTTCTAAATAAGATGTAATGAGATCCATAGAATATCCAGGTTACACATCCCACCTAATTACCCATGTTCCCTGTCATGTAGTGATATACTAGTGGTAAACTGACCTCTGAATTTGCCCAGATGAAAAGGTAATTAGTTTTTCCACCAGGCTGTAGTGAAAATAACAGCAGTGACACATGTCATCTCCTTCCACCAAGTCACAGTCTCTGAGGTGTTTGTTCTTAAAATATACAGGATATGACCTACTGGGTAATAAACTACACAGTCATTAAGTGAAGCTTGTGTCTGACAGAAAAACAGCCGCCATCTCTAAGTTGAGAAAAAAGGGCCTGGAGGGAAAGCAAATCAGTCTACACTTGACCTTAAACTTCATCAGCAGGGACTGATGTCCCTCCCTCCCCTCCCCCAGGAACCACTGAGCAGGAAATGGAGCTTGTAATTACTGACCATTGTGAAGACCCTCAAGACAGGCTGGGGCCAGGTGCTCCCGCTGCCCCGGTTGTTCCCATCCATCCTTTGGAGCTGAAACTGCTCCTATTTGGGATCTCTCCCAAGTCTGCTTCCTTTACTCATTCTTACTAGCAGTATTTGGAAAAGTATCAGTGGAAACCTAGGTATACAAATCCCATTGCACCTTTTTCCATTGATGCAGTCATTCAACACCCACCCACTGTTACGGGCACACATTCTCCCTTTTCCTTTCTCCAAGGCTTCAAACAGACAACCCTCCCAGCTTGGAACATGCATCTCCATCAAACCAACTTGTTCCTCATCCCTGTCATGGAGCACATAGCCCAACTCTTCCAGCATAAGGATTTCCTAAGTCTACTGGACATTAACTCCGTTTATCACTTCCTTCCACCTATTGTTAATTTCAGACCAAAGTTTGTGTCTGCCTGTAAAAAGACTGTGAGTAAACTGCTGACCCAGGGTTATGTATAGGGTTCCCTGGTTAATGGTAATCAGCTGTTGATTTGAAAACATCTCTAATTTAATTGTTATTAAACCCTTTGAAGGGGGCCAGTGCTGCCGCTCACTTGGTTAATCCTCCGTCTGAGGAGCTTGGCATCCCGTATGGCTGCCGGATACTGTCCCGGTTTCTCCTCCTCCAGTCCAGTTCTCTGCTGTGGCCCAGGAGGGCAGTGGAGGATGGCCCAAGTGCTTGGGCCCCTGCACCCGCATGGGAGACCAGGAGGAAGCACCTGGCTCCCGGCTTTGGATCAGCGCAGCGCTGGCCGTAGCGGCCATTTGAGGGGGTGAACCAACAGAAGGAAGACCTTTCTCTCTCTCTCTCTGTCTATAACTCTACCTGTCAGGAAAAAAAAAAAAAAAAACCCTTTGAAGAACTGCTTGCATTGCCCCAAGTGTGTGTGACTTACAAAGATCCTGCATTTTCAGTTTCTCATCCAATAATTATAAAAAGGCACAGCATCTTTTAAGCCAATGAACATGGAGCTTTCATGAGCAGCCTTATCATCCAGACTCAACAAACGAATTTCCTGCAAAATTTTGCCCCAGAAAATAATAATGCTTGGCCAAGTTTCTGTTTTTTAATCACTACATATTTATTTACTTCATTTTGGTAATGTGTGATCCTTCAAATTGGGGTATGCTCACAATAAGGGAAATATAATGTTTAAAGTACTTTGTTATTTAAATATAACACCAGATATTTTGTTCAACTGCAGAGCCCAACACTGTTAACCCTAAAATTCATTTAATAATAAATTTATCATTTAACAGATGTTAGTCATTTCATTATTCTTGCTATGTAGTATATTATATACATTATGAACAGAATATTTGTGTTCTCTCAAAAATTCATATAATGAGCCACAGCACCCAACGTGCTAACACGGAGATGTGGCATTTGGGGAGGTAACTAGGTTTATGAGTTCCTAAGAGTGGAGCTCCATGATGGCTTTGATGCCTCTGTAAGAAGAGACACTGGAGCCCACCTTCCTTCCTTTCCTTCCCCCCCGCCACATATTCCCTATTTCCCTCCCTCCCTCCCCCTCCTATGTAAGGATACAACAAGAAGGTGGCCAACTGTAAGAAAGAACAAAATCTGCCAGCACCTGGATCTTGGGGCTTCCCAGACTCCAAAATCATAAGAAGCAAACATCTGTTGTTTAAGTCACCCAGTCTATATTTTATTATAGCAGCTGAAGTTGGCTAAGACAATAAACATTCATTTTATGAAGATTAATATATAATATATAAAATAATGTCAGCTAACACTCTTTCAGGCACTCTGTTAACAGTTCTATATTCATTGTCTCAACCCAGCAGCTCACTCAAGAGGTCATTCCTTTATTCTAATTTTACACATGAAAAAATCAAGGCTTGATGTGGAGAACTAATTTGCATAAGGTCCCACCAAGGATGAGAACCCAGGCAATCTGTCTATACATTTAACCACTAAAACACAAAGTGAGCTTTCCAGGAAATGGGGCAAGTTCATCTTCAGTTAGCCTTTCAGTAGGATTAAAATTCCTGGACAACCACCACTGCTAAGATGCCTCACTAATGATTTTTTTCTCTCACTTTTATGATATCTTGGCTTTGGATGTTACTGCCTGCTCTGAGCACTCCATCTTAGAAATAATTGGCTCAAGCACAAAGAGAGTTACCCTCAGTTTAATGAATTCCAGCAATTCATCCTTTTGTACCCCCCTTCCTAATTTATTAATAACAGTTACAACAAAATTGGCATGCTGTATAAATTCTTACATCTTCTCTTTACCTTGAAATATCATCCTCTGTGGTCTTAAAAGGTGATTCATTAAGATTTACAGTTTATTACCAGTAACATAGCTATAGCCAATTGACCATAAAATCCAACTATTTTTAAGTAACTCAAAATGCCTATTGTAATAAATGGAATACTTTTACTATGTCTTTGGAATATTAATATTTTCAAATATAGTTTTGCATTTTTGCAGTTGATCAAACTGATACTTACACACTGATTGAAGATAGATTTTTCTTTATAGTATATTTTTAAAGATTTATTTATTTATTTGGAAAGGCAGAGTTAGAGAAAGAGTCAGAGACAGAGATCCTTCATCCACTGGTTCACTCCCCAGAAAGCCACAAGGGCTGGAGCTGGGCCAATCTGAAGTCACAGGCAAGTTTCTTCCAGGTCTCTGATGTGGGTGCAGGGGCACAAAAACTTGGGCCATCCTCTGCTGCTTTCCCGGGTACATTAGCAGGCAGCTAGACTGGAAGTGGAACAGCTAGGACTCAAACTAGCACCCATATGGAATCTGGTGTCACGGATGATCTACCACACCATAGCGCCTGCCCTATAGTATATTCTTAAGAATGAAATCAGATAACTACTGAAATATAGATAATTGAACCTAGATTTATATTACTTATCTGTATTAACATATGAATATCTGCAAGTAGTTCAAGGATTCAACAGAAAATATTTTTACAAATCTTCTATTACTGAATAGCACTTAATGCTTTGTATGCTTTTTTTTTCTATTTGTTTGAAGAACAATGAGAGTGCGAGAGAAACAAATAAAACTCTTCCATCCACTAATTCACTCCTCAGATGTCTACAGCAGCCAAGGCTGGGCCCGGCTGAACCCAAGAGCCTAGAATTCAATATAAGTCTCCTAAGCTGATGTCAGGGATTGAAACACTTGAGCCATCATCAGTAGTCTCCCACATCACACATTAGCAAGAAGCTGGAATTGGAAGCAGATCCAGGACTCAAAACCAGGCACTCTGATCGGACATGTAAGTGTCCCAAGAAATGTCAACCTCTCTTTTATTCAAGAAAACAAAGTAAGATTTTAGCCTTTCATCAAAAATATGAAAGTATAAAGACATTCAAATTTGAGATGAGGAAGGATAATAAATTTAGTTTTGAATAAGATGAATTTGAGATGCCTCTGAGAAAATAAAACAGATCCAGTAGATGGTCAGATATAAAGATTGGGGCCAAGATCAGAGGCTGGGGTGGAAGAGGTTTAGGAGCCTCTGGATTACAAGTGCAAGTTGAATGGATAAGAAGTAGAGAACACGAGAAGACCTGAGAAGAAGAAAATGAAGGCAGAAGATGACTATCTTTCCCAATCCCTTGAATTCCACTGATTCTTAAACCGCTTGCCCCTGGAATCTATTAAGCTGATTTCCTTGTACCTGCCTTGCTGGGCAGACTATTCTAACCACTCATGGGAATGCAGTTTCTTGACCTCCTCAAAGCATCTTCTCTTTATAAACATATTTCAAGTGTGTTCTGGGAGGCCTGAGGAACTTCAAGCTCATATTTGAGCAGCCCCTCCTCCCTTCCTTCTTCCTTCTTTCCTTCCTCTCTTTTTCTTTCAATAGATATTTCTGAGTACTAATCATGTGCCAGGCATGGCTCCATGCACTAGAAGCAGTGAACCCGAAAGCATATTCCTACAATCTATATTCATAGGTTATATTTAAGAAAAATGATCTCCCACGGCTTTTGTATTTTTTATTTTGCTTTATTAGAAAAACAGTATCAGAACTGTTAAAGACGCTAGAACTTGCTCTCCCAAGGGGAAACTGAAGAGCACAATATGGTTTCTAAAGGTGTAGATGTTCTTTGCAAGTAACTGAGTAATAAGGCATTGGATAAACATGAAGAATGCTATTAAAGGAAGACACAATAGAGTTTACAGCAAGCTCAGTTCTAAAATCTATACTGACACATCACCAATCATGACTTCCAATGTGGCATTTCATTCATGTGAGATTCCATAGACTAAACCTATATCATTCTTTATCATATCTGTCTCCCCACTCAGTGATTTGAAATGTGCCAGCTTGGTGGCAATTCCCATGGACTATTATTTCAGGATGCCTCCTGTAATGCCACTACTTGTTAGTGGAAAGTTCACAGATAATAAGAAAACATAGGGTTGGCTCCTTTAGAAGAAACTGGGCCTCCAAATAATATTTTAAAATATCCCCTTCATTTCCAAGAAGGCAAGAAAAATTATATTTAATTAAATGTTTAATGTTTATTATAGCTAGAATATTAGTTTTAGGTCAAATTTATGATGCACTAGATTTGTACCAGACGTTATAGTTCATTGAGATTTCTTGTATAATCAATGTATATAGTATATTTGAGCCCATTTATATGACAGAGCATAATTTTATTCTTTAAAATTATTACAAAGGTTTATAGCTATTGCATCTTTACTTTTACAACATATTTTTGTCACATCTATGGTTTATTTAATGGTAAGTCCTTGGTCAGGACTGCAACACCCAATTATGACATTGTTCTTATGGGAAAAGTGACTGTTTTATGATAGAGTTTCCAGGAATGGTTTGTGATTAAAGGCAGAAACTAACTGAGCTTCAAAAGGAAATTTGTGTATGTTTTGTCTGTGTGTATATGCATGTGTTTTGCATGTATGAAACCCCTTTTCCAGCCAAAACATGCCACCAGGCACCCTCTTGATTACTGAGGCTTTGATAGACACTTGAACTCTGCTGAGATCTTTTGTACCATTCATACAGATGTAGTGATGGAGAGAGAAACTCTACATGGGATTATCCACATGTCCATCACATACCTCAAGAACAAAAGCCACTTTGTCTCTCAGTTACAATTTCTTCCATTGCAGGTAGCAGGAAATATCAGTAGTTTCAAAAACTCGGTGACTTCTGTCATCTTAATGAGTGAATATGTTCAGCTGCTTTCTGTGAGATAGACTTGAGGAAGACCAATGGCACAATGACACAGAGAACCCACCAGAAAAGTCCATAACACCAAAGTTCAAACCACTGACTTCAGTGTGACTCTGGTATCCCTTGATACTCCTCCTTCCTAATTATAAGTTTATCAGGGGCCTATGTTGTAGCATAGCAGGTTAAGCCACCTCCTACAATGCTGGCATCTCATTATGGCACACTAATTCAATTCCTGGTTATACCACTTCTTAGCCAGCCCGCTGCCAATCAGCCTGTGAAAGCAGAAGATGGCCCAAGTATTTGGGCCCCTGCCACCCACAAGGAGTTCTAGGCTCCTGGCTTTGGCCTGGCCCAGCCCCAACTTTTGTAGCCATTTAGGGAATGAACTAGCAATCTTTATCTCTATCAATCTTTCAAATAAATAAATCTTTTTACAAAGTTTCTTATCTTCTGCACATGTGTTCAATATCTTTAAAAGGATTCCCTGAAGGATACTATTTGATAACACCTAGAAAAACACATACATAGGCATTTTTGAAATGAAACGTACTCTTCATTTTAAAAAAGTAATTTAAAAAAAAAAAAAAACAAATGAATGAACGAACAAATGAATGAAAAGCTGAAGGTGTCCTCAAAGGTTAGAAAAACCAATAAAGGGGCTGACACTGTGGTATAGTAGAGTAGCCTGCCTCCTGTAATGCAGTCATTCCACATCAGTGTAGGCTCAAGTCTCGGCTGCTCTGCTTTCAATCCAGCTCTCTGCTAACACAACTGGGAACGCAACAGAAAATGGTCCAAGGACTTGGGGCCCTTGCCACCCACATGGGAGACCTGGAGGGAGTTCTAGGTTCCTGGCTTTGGTCTGGCCCAGGACCAGCTGTTATAGCCAATGGGGGAATGATAGCAGATAAAAGATCTTTCTATCTATCCCTCCCTATGTATCTGTGTGTGGGGGTCATCCTTCCTTTCAAATAAATTTTTAAAAATATCTAGGGGAAAAAATGTCTAATAGGGCAGAAGGTATGAAAAACTTCTGATCAACCTCCAAAAATCAATTCATTTGAAATATCAGAACATGATTACACCACAAAACTATATAAACTCACATACAACTCATCCTTCTTCACCCCAAGTTTCAGAAATTTCAATTTAGTAGCGTTACTGATTGCTCAAGTCATAGGACATCCTTTGATCTGTAGTGGAGCAGCAGTGATAACGTCAGCAAATGTGTCCAGAAGTAAGGGGCGGAAAGACCCCTGCCCAACTATGGGAACAAGGACAATGTACGATTTTTTCAGGCTGGCCCAGAACACTAGTATGAAAGGTGAAGAATTATATTGTTCAGGGAGAATGGCCAGTGGCCTGTATATCAGTTAGGATTCGACTGTGGCCAACAGAAACCACTCTAGCTAGTTTCAGTACAATGTGATTTATTGCTAGGCATTAAGTGGCTTAAAACACCTATGCAGAGCTTCCAGGAATGAGTCTCAGTGTGCTGTCACAGTGGAGGAAACCTGTCACCACCATGTAGGAAGTCCTGAGTGTGGGACACAGCAACTCTGACCTAATCTAGACCGGCAAAGAGGATGCCTCAAGCCCTGCCTCTTGTTCTGTGCTACTCAGCTCCAAAACTTAGCCTTGCTTACAGGCAACAGCCATAGAGTACACAAAAACCAAGCTTCAAGGCAGTTCTTCCCAGCAGTTTTGTTCCCACAGCATCTACAACACAGGAGGTTGGAATGATTTTAAGATCACAGAAGGAAGTTTGCAGTCCACAGTGGGTATTAGAATCAACAGAGGAGCAAGGAGGGCTGGGGACAAGGATAGGATGCTAAAGAGAGTAAAATCTGGCTGCCAAAGGTGGAATAGGCCAAGTAGAAAAAAAAAAAAAACAAACAGGAACTTATATTGGAAGCCAGGAGTTAAGTTGGGAGGGTGTGTGATAGAGTCCATGTTCTTTCCAGAAAAGACACGGCCTACCAGCAGGATTGTGGTCCAGTATTGTTTGCTTGTTTGTTTATGGATTGAAACAGGCATCTGGGAGCTTCCTGATGAGATGCATCCTTTTAGCAGCCAAGACTCCTGCAGCTGACACTGGATGGAAAAGATGGTCTTAACTGAGACCCTGGCCATGGACTTGTTACATTCCAGTCACGATTACCTTCTTTAACCCTTTACAATCTGCCCTCCCTACAGGACAACCTGCTGTGGCATTCGGGATGCAGCCTGGGCTTGGCAGATGGCAGCAGTCCTACTGAAGAGGAGATGAGAAATCGTCTACTGAAGCAATCACCTGCCACTCTGCAAGGTCGGCTGCAGCTGGCATTGCCTCGGGCTTCTCTCAGCAGGGTTTTACCTGCTGGACATTGAAAGGGGGCTGCCAGCCCCTAGATCTTCATGAATGAAATACAGAGCCTCCCTCACACACACGTGTGTCTGGCCTTTACAGGCTGATGTCTTCGCAACTACTCTCAATAAAACCTCACTTATCTGGGTTTGGGGAGAAGACCTCTGCCATCAGTGCACCCAGTGTTCCCTGAGGCCAGCTCTACTCTTGCATTCCAGGGGCATGCCTGACAATAAAGCAACGCTGTTATTCAAGTCCCTACACATGTACATGTGTACTACAACCTTGGGAGAGATACAAAAATAACATAAGGGTTCCTATTTAAAGATGAGAGAACTAGGATTCAATGTAGATGATGACTCTGCCCAAGATAAATAAGTTGATCTGAGCCCAGACACCAGGCCTGCTAATTACAATTCAGGAGTGATAAACCACAAATCCAAGGGCAAGCTTCTACTTGTTAGAGCCAGATCCTAGAAGCAAATGAGAGGATTTGGAGGCCCCAACACTGAGCAGAAACAGGTTCTCAGAAGCCGGAGCACCAAGCAGCAGGTGTTTGGCACAACTATGGTGTGCTTACAACACCTGTATTCCATATCAGAGTGCCTGGGTTTGAGTCCCAACTCCACTTCTGATACCAGCTTCTTGCTAATATATACTCTGGGAGGCAGCAGGTGATGGCCCAAGTACTTTGGTCCCTGCCACCCACATGGGAGACCTGGACTGAGTTCCCAGTTCCTGGCTTCAGCATGATCAAGTCCCAGCTGTTGGCTATTACAGGCATTTGGAGAGTGAACCACCAGAAAGATAAAATCACTCTCATTCTCTATCTCTCCCTCCCTCCCTCCATTTCTCTTCTCTACCTTTCAGATAAGTATAAATAAATAAATTCTAACAAAATAAGTCAGAGCACTGAGCCAACCCAGGAAAAATTGATGTGCTTCATTGCAAAGAAGCCTCTTGAAGGTACATCAACTTATCCTAGGTCACAAAGGGGCAAAATAATTTCACATAATTCTGAAAACAATTTCAGAAATGAATTGAAATAAGCGGGGAAAGAAGGAACACAGGAAATTCTAATGCCCATCTCCAGTTTTTTGTGCTTCCCCCTTACTTAAGTCTGATTGACATTAAGGTCTTCTCTCATATCTCTTTCCAAAATAGACTTTCAAGTTAATGTTAACCTTGTTTCCAGAATCCCCTTACTTTCCCATAAGATAATTGAAAACACCTTTGTATAAGACTTATATGATGGAAGTAGGTAAAACAGGAAACTCATTGCCCTCAAACCTACCACAGTCACAGTCACATTTGTAGCACAGGGAAACTAGCAGCCTACAGATGCAAAGATGAGAAAACGAAGGAGAACCAAATATTTTTAAGCTTTAAGAAACAAGTTATTGTTTCTTTTTAACTTTTATTTAATAAATATAAATCTCCAAAGCACAGCTTTTGGATTCCAGTGGCTTTCTCCCCCATAACTTCCCTCCCACCCACAACCCTCCTATCTCCTGCTCCCTCTCCCATTCCATTCACATCAAGATTCATTTTCAATTATCTGTATATACAGAAGATCAATTTAGTATATATTAAGTAAAGATTTCAACAGTTTGCACCCACACAGAAACACAAAGTGAAAAATACTGTTTGAGTACTAGTTATAGCATTAATTCACAATGTACAACACATTAAGGTCAGAGATCCTACATGAGGAAGAAGTACACAGTGACTCCTGTTGTTGACTTAACAATTTGACACTCTTGTTTAAGGCATCAGCAATCTCCCCAGGCTCTTGTCATGACTTACCAAGGCTATGGAGTCCTTTTGAGTTCACCAACTCTGATCTTATTTAGACAAGGTCATAGTCAAGTGGAAGTTCTCTCCTCCCTTCAGAGAAACGTACCTCCTTCTTTGATGGCCCATTCTTTCTACTGGGATCTCACTCAGATCTTTCATTTAGGTTTTGTCTTTGTTTGTTTGTTTGTTTGTTTGTTTTTGCCAGAGTGTTTTGGCTTTCCATGCCTAAAATACTCTCATGGGCTCTTCAGCCAGATCCGAATGCCTTAAGGGCTGATTCTGAGGCCAGAGTGCTATTTAGGACATCTGCCATTCTATGAGTCTGCTGTGTATCCCGCTTCCCATGTTGGATTGTTCTCTCCCTTTTGTATTCTATCAGTTAGTATTAGCAGACACTAGTCTTGTTTATGTGATCCCTTTGACTCTTAGACCTATCAGTATGATCAATTGTGAGCTGAAAATGATCACTTGGACTAGTGAGATGGCACTGGTATATGCCACCTTGATGGGAATGAATTGGAATCCCCTGGCACATTTCTAACTCTACCATTTGGAGCAAGTCCGATTGAGAATATCCCATATTGTTCTTCTCCTCCCTCTCTTATTCCTACTGTTATATTTAATAGGGATCACTTTTCAGTTAAATTTCAACACCTAAGAATAATTGTGTGTTAATTACAGAGTTCAATACTATTAACTAGAACAAAAAAAAATATTAAAAGGGATAAAGTATTACATTGTACAACAACAGGCAGGACAAGGGCTGATCAAGTCACTGTTTCTCATAGTGTCCATTTCACTTCAACAGGTTTTCTTTTTGGCGCTCGGTTAGTTGTCACCAATCAGGGAGAACATATGATATTTGTCCCTTTGGGACTGGCTTAATTCACTCAGCATGATATTTTCCAGATTCCTCCATTTTGTTGCAAATGACCGGATTTCATTGTTTTTGACTGCTGTATAGTATTCTATAGAGTACATGTCCCATAATTTCTTTATCCAGTCTACTGTTGATGGGCATTTAGGTTGATTCCAGGTCCTAGCTATTTTGAGTTGAGCTGCAATAAACATTAAGGTGCAGATAGCTTTTATGTTTGTCAATTTAATTTCCTTTGGGTAAATTCCAAGAAGTGGGATGGCTAGGTTGTATGATAGGGTTATATTCAGGTTTCTGAGGAATCTCCAGACTGACTTCCATAGTGGCTTACCCAGTTTGCATTCCCACCAACAGTGGGTTAGTGTCCCTTTTTCCCACATCCTCGCCAGCACCTGTTGTTGGCAGATTTCTGTATGTGAGCCATTCTAACCGGGGTGAGGTGAAACCTCACTGTGGGTTTGATTTGCATTTCCCTGAATGCTCATGATCCTGAACATTTTTTCATGTGTCTGTTGGCCATTTGGATTTCCTCTTTTGAAAAATGTCTATTGAGGTCCTTGGCTCATCTCTTAAATGAGTTGTTTTGTTGTTGTGGAGTTTCTTGATCTCTTTGGTAACTAATCCTTTATCTGTTGCATAGTTTGCAAGTATTTTTTCCCATTCTGTCGGTTGCCTCTTCACTCTCCTGTTTCTTTTGCCGTACCGAAACTTCTCAATTTGATGCAATCCCAATTGTTAATTTTGGCTTTGACTGCCTTTGCCTCCAGGGTCTTTTCCAAGAAATCTTTGTCGGTGCCAATATCTTGCAGGGTTTCTCCAATGTTCTCTAATAATTTGATGGTGTCGGGTCATAGATTTAGATTTTTAATCCATGTTGAGTGGATTTTAAGAAACACGTTAATGTAATAAAAGAAGTTTCTTGCTTTTTATCCCAAATTGGGTTAATAATTATGGGCTGGCACTATGGCAGAGTGGTAAAGCTGCCGTCCTAGACACCAGCATCCCATATGGGCAACGTTTCAAGTTCCGATTGCTCCACTTCCGATCCAGCTCCCTGTTGATACACCTGGGAAAGCAGAGGAAGATGGACCAAGTCCTTGGGCCCCTTCATCCATTTGGAAAACCTAGAAGAAGCTTCTGGATCCTAGATTTGGTCTGGCCCAAGCCTAGTTGTTGCAGCCATTTGGGGAATGAACCAGCAGATGGAAAATCTCTTTATGTAACTCTGCCTTTCAAATAAATAAAATAAATCTTTAACAAAAATTATAACTAGGGGTGGGCATTTGGGGCAGCAACTAAATTCTTGGATCTCATTTTGGAGTGCCAAAGTTCATCTCCACTTCATTTACAAACTCATTCTACTAATGCCCACCATGGGAGGCAGCAGATGACGGTCCAAGGACTTGGATTCTTGCTACCCATGTGGGAGACCTGGATTGAGCTCTGGGATCCTAGCTTCAGCTTAGCTCAGCCCAGATATTACAGGCATTTGGAGACTGAACCAGCAGATGCCAGATCTGTTTCTTTTTCTCTTTCTTTCTCCCTCTCAGATAAAAACAAAATATTAATTATAACTGTCAACTTTCATTAGGATTCTGAGGGCAACTTTTGTGCCAGGTACTATGCTAAGCTTGTTTCACTTGACAGCACTACACCCCTGTTTCGTTTGACAATACTATACCCCTGAAAGTCTTTTTTTTACAGAAAAAGAAAACAAGAACAAAGGGGTTTTAGTTCTTACTAATTTAAATGTGAACACATGGTCTGCAATTCTTACCCAGATGCAAATTTTGATTTAGTAGGACTCCGTGGAACCAACACCCAGAACTACAAGCCTCCAGGTGACACTGGTCCAAGAACTTTGAGTAGCAAGGGATTGAGGAACTTGTCTGAGGCTGAACATCTAGGAATGGAGGAGGCCAGACTCAAAGGCAATATGTCCACTGCTATCCACCATGGCACTTATCCTCAGCGTTGTCCTAGACCTGCAGCAACTGCATCTCCTAGAAACTTCTTTGAAATGAAAATTCTAGGACCTCGCCCCAGATCTACCAATCAAAGTCTGAGGGTGAGATCCAGACATCTATGTGTTATCAAGCCTTCCAGAAGATTCTGAAACGCACTTAAGTTCAAAACTACCACACTGCACCATGCCTCGATTTTTCCATGTTTTGAAGTCTTCTCTGCAACTTAGCATTTGAATCTGGGATGTCTTTGGAGTTTTGACATGCTACAACGCTTCTGTGCTAATCACTACTGTGCAAAACGTAGTTTCTTTATATAAGGCTGAAAACATATTGCCCTTTAACTAAAACTGCATTGCTTTCATCTTCTCCACAACAGCAAAGAATGATAAACAATGTAGGCAGCCAATAAGATGGAATGCAAAGGAAGAACTTAACTGACTTTGCAAATCGAATTGTTTATGTGCTCTGAGGTTATAAAGTATAGCTGAGCTGCTGCAGGCACGTGTTTCATACCTAGGCAATGATCATTACCTAAGCCTAAGCCTAGGTCTAGGACAGATTTCTATGAAGGAAGGGAAATGTTTCCCCAGAAAATACCCCAGCACAGCAACAACAATGATGCAATCATTTCTTTTTCACATTCAGAACCACAGAACTTCTGAACTTTCCCCAAAGCAGGTCTCTGAGGCTGCAAGAAATAAAATATATTTATCAAACTCTAAGATGGAGACTAAATGCAACTTTTAAAAAAATGGAAGAGACAAGAATAACATTTTTCTAGTTATTGAGCCAAAAATAATAGTATTCCATTCTGTTCAATTTACAGTCTATTTAAGAACTGCTTTGGTCCTTCCTTTATCTGACCCAACACATTCATCCTAACACTCCCACCTCATACCCACCCTGGCCAGACTCCAGCCAAGATATTTTATAAGTTGAAAGTGTGATAGGCTCCTGATGACAGCACATATTTTTCCTGCATCTGCACTAAATTCAAACCATTCTTCCCAGTCCTATTAGAAATGAGCAAAGTCGCTTGTAGCCAGTAGGTGTCCTTTGATTGTATTTTTAGCATAGCCCATGAATAAAATAGAGTTGGATTACCCAAAGGAAACCAGTAACTAAACATGACAGTCTGAATACATCAGGAGAATTCCACTATTTTATCTGGAGAGTGGTCTTTCCCCGATGTTGTTGGAAGTTACATGTTATACTCTGACTCCTGATTTCCGATAATTCAAAAGAGCTGATTAAGGCGTTGAAAGATACTAGAAAGCAACACACAAGCAGAATAATACTCGGTGAATGAGCAGATGTGTGTATGAGCACACATAGATGTGTACACACACACACACACACACACAGAAATACACCATGCAACCCAAGGAAAAGAGGTTTCAGTGTTAGAAAAACAAATGTCCCAGCCTCCTACTATACAATCCACTCTCCTTGAATTCCAGGCTTTTCTCTACAGTCCAAACCTCCTCCACTGTAATCTTTAGATATTTAATTAATCTGCACCCACGTCCCCAGCACTCTTATTCCTCAACTTCCATCTGAGCTTAGCCCCAGGGAATCAAATACGTATTCACACCCTCAGAAGCTGGAACTCTTACCATATTTAACAAGAAGCATCTCTGACAGTAATTGGGGCTTCATATCAAGGTAAGTAAATGCTAAGATCATAAGAACATACTCCAGTGGCCCTGTGCATCCTGGAAATGCTAACATCAGAGAGCAAATTTAACATAAGGCCTCAGTGGAGATGAATGTTCTATAAACAAACAATGTGAAGAAAGCCTCACTTTTGTCATGTGTTATTCCCACTGAAGAAAAGATGAATATTCTGTTTCATATGTTTGTTACCAGAAGCTGCCGCTTCATTTATTTAATAGGAGGTTTTTCACTTCCTCATTGTGTGTACCACATGATGATCGTATCTTGGTCAGCAGTAGATACGCAATGTTATACAGCAGTGGCTTTTAAGGAAATTGTCTACATTATTAAGTGTTCTGTGATGTTAACTCTTTTTATTTTTTTGACAGGCAGAGTTAGAAAGTGAGAGAGAGACAGAGAGAAAGGTCTTCCTTTTCCGTTGTTCACCCCCCAAAATGGCCGCTCCTCCTGGTCACCCATGCGAGTGCAGGGCCCAAGCACCTGGGCCATCCTCCACTGCCTTCCTGGGCCACAGCAGAGAGCTGGACTGGAAGAGGAGAAACCGGGACAGTATCTGGCACCCCAACCGGAACTAGAACCTGGGGTGCTGGTGCCACAGGCGGAGGATTAGTCAAGTCAGCCATGGCGCCAGCCAATGTAATGTTAACTCTTAAAGTGAGTCAGTTTGAAGGTAGCTTATCTTGTTCTTTTATCCACATTCAAAGAAATACCCATCTTGGAGAACTAGAAAGCTTTCTCTGGGGCAGGGTTTCCCAGTCTCAGCAACATACACCTTTAGTGTTCAATGATTTTATTGTTGTTGTTGTGGAGGATGTGGTGAGCAAAATAATAGCCTCACAATGTAGTCTAGGACTTAATCCTAGACCTGTGAATGTGTTATGCTATGTGGCAAAAGGAAAGTCAGGTTTGCAGATAGTATTAAGATCCCTAATCACCCTTAAAAAAAGGAGGTTTTACTGGATCATCTGTGTAGGTCCAATGTTATCACAGGGGCCGAGGGAGAGGGAGAGGGAGAGGGAGAGGGAGAGGGAGAGGGAGAGCCAGACAGATGGAAGATGCAGAGAGATTTGAAACATGAAAGGGACTTGACTCACTTTGGCTTGCTTTGAATACGGGAGAAGGAGCCACAATCCAAAGAACTTAGGAACTTCAAGAAGCTAGAAAAGCCAAAGGATGGATTCTCCCCAAGTCTCTGAAGGAAGGCAGCTTGATGACACAATAGTTTTAGCTTGGTGAATCCCATGTCACATTTCTGATCTATGGAAATACAGAGTAATAAATCTGTGTTGTTTTAATCCACTAAATATATAGTAATTCATTACAGCAGCAATTGTTATGGTAGTCATTGTATGATTTTGCGGTTGTCCTGTACATTACAGGATGCTCAGTTCCATCCATGGCCCCAACCTGCCAGATGCCAGTTACTACAACCAGCAGTGTCTCCAAACACCTCAAATGTCTCCGGGGGGAGAGAAAGGGAGTGGGAGGTCACTTCCTGGAGAACTATCTATCAAACCTATTTAATTTCAGAATAATATCTTCTTCTCATTATCAAGTCATGAATACAGGATACTTCAAAAGGTTCACTGGAGGGGCAGGCATTTGGCACCACGATTAAGACACCCTTTAGGATGCCACATCCCATATCAGAGTGCCTGAGTTTGAGTCCCAGTTCCCCTTTTGATTACAGTTTCCTCCTCATGCGAGCCCTGGGAGGCAGCAGGGGATGGCCCAAGCACTTAGTTCCCTGTCACTCATATAACAGACCTGTATTAACTTCCAGGTTCTTGGCTTTGGCTAGATCCAGCTCTGGCTATTGTGGCTTTTGGGGAGTAACCAAGAATGCAAGATCTGTGTCTGTCTGCCTCTATCTTTTTGCCTTTCAAATAAAAAAAAAGTTCATGTGGAAATGGACTAAAGCCTGTTATATTTTGTATAAAAATGAAATCCATGTATAAATTTTTCATAATATATATTTTCCATTAAATTTTTTAAAGATTTTATTTATTTAATTCAGAGATAGACTTACAGATAGAGGGAGAGACAGAGAGAAAGTTCTTCCATCCGCTGGTTCAGTCTGCAAATGGCTGCAACAGCCAGAGCTGAGCCAATCCAAAGCCAAGAGCCAGGAGCTTCTTCAGGTCTCCAACATGGGTGCAGGGGCCCAAGAACTTGGGCCATCTTCTACTGCTTTCCCAGGCCACAGCAGAGAGCTGGATCAGAAGAGGAACAGCCAGGACTAGAACCAGTGCCCACATGGGATGCTGGCATTTGCAGCACAGGATGAACCTACTGCGGTATAGTGCCAGCCCCCCATGAATATTCTGAAGACCACTTACACACTCATAATTTCAATGAGACTGTTCATTTTAATATTCCTATGTAGTACACAGAAGACGGTATTTCTGTTTTTTAAAAAATATTAAAGGAAAAATCAAACAAGAAATATTTCAACAATCATATTATTTTAGGAAAAGCCTTACTGTATTGAGAAACAACAGAAGATGGAAAAGCTGCAAGCCAAGGTCAGTCCCACACAGGAGATTTGTCCATTGCCAGTATTGTTAAAAATAATAGCCAGGATAAAAATAACTAAGGGCTTAATATCTACTACTTCATTTAATCTTCAAAACTTCTATTAACTGCTGAGCCAGAACTTGGAAATGCTGGGATATTCTTGCCATCATTTGAGGGTTGCTGTAGCTGACACTTTAGATGTGAAGATGAAGCAAGCTTTTATTCAGGGAGAATAGAAGAGGGTCAAGGTCATTCTTGGGAAAGGAGGCTCAGTGCAGCATCTGCGCACACTGGGAGTTTTATAAATGTGGGGAAGTTGGAGAGGGGAGAGGCACACACACAAGCATTAAAAAGTGGCTCTTCATCTATTCAAATCCTAAGGCCCACTCCTCATTTGACTGGGTGTTCATGACCACTGCTGATGAAAATATACATAGAGATCTTAGAAAACTTTAAAACAAGATTTAACTGTGAAAACTCATGATGATTCTTTACTTAATCTAGGGCTATTCCTTCCACAACCCTGAACCAGTGTTACTCTCATCGCTGGACCAGATTTAAGAGCTTTAAATAATTGTGTCTCACAAATGTGCTAACTAGGTATCTAGAGGAATTCTCCATCCTCACCTGTTTCCTAACATTCGCAGTCCTGAACTTGATAGGCCCCATGTTCCCTTGGTTTCCCATGCCATTCTCTTCATGTTAAGCAAATACTTAGAATTTATTTGCAGTCCCACTTACTTTGAGAGCTTCCCAAATTACCCATTAGCCTTCTCCATCCCTAGACACCCTCCAGTATGGCCAAGTGGCTATGATCACATTAGGACCACTTCCATCTTCAGTTCTTTAGGCATGTGACCCATCTCTAGGAAACAACCTCATTAAAGCACTAGTCACTGGACGAACTGAAAATCCCCAGTCTGCCTGATGTTGTCTTATAAAAATGGCTCTTTTAATATTAGCGTTTATCTGTGGGCATTCATAAAGGGACTGAATATCCATTGAGAGGTGGGGAGACAAAGCCAACACCAGGACAGCCACTGACCCTTCCCGCAATGGAAAAAATCGTCACATTCCTATTATCATGAAGAACCATTCCACTAATGTGGATTATTTTCTTTTCCAGCTCTGCAGTATCTGGCTCATTTTACTATCATATTAAATGCAAGAAATCAATGCCAGACTCTTTGACTATGTAGAGTCCACTGTCAGGGCTCTTCCTTGCTTTTTTACCTGAATTTCTGCACCCTCTACTTTTTAGTGTTTTTTTTTAATCTTGTTCCAGGAGGTAATCAGCCTCAGGGTAAATAGACAGAAATGCAACATTGCATCAGAAAATATTTGGACTATATTTTATTGATGTTGTGCTTACAACACCCCCCAAAAATGAACACTAGTTATTTAGATAGGTTGTATGATTAAACTGTTTATTTCCTTATACTGAGGTAAATAAATAGATTCCAAACATGCAGCGAGTATTTAGGGAGAATAAAAAGAATAAAATGCAATTCCACATTGAACAAATGCACCTAAACTGCTGCTGGGATGACAGGCCCCACCAGAAATGCCTCCCGAGGCTGGAAAGTCAGGCTGCCACCAGTCCCAAGGCTTTTTCAGCAGGACTAGGAATGATTGTTCAGCAGTAAGTTGTGCCCTAGGCATCAAAATGGCAGGAAGGAAATACAAGGCAAGTGGGGCATAAAACCTCTCTACGAAGCAGAACACTCTCAAATTGGGTGCTTCAGTAGCTTTCACTTTGGGATCTTTTCAAGCTGAGCTGACAAGGCCTTGGGTAGACCCTTCAGGGGGAGTTGCTCTAATTCACTGGGGGTAGAAAAAAACAATAATGAAGGTGGCTCAGGCAACGTCTCTGTCCCCGTTTTCAAGGAAGAAACTCAAATCTATAGAGTATTGAATATTTTCATTTCTAACGGAGGGAAAGGAGACATTTAAATGTTGGATCAATTGTTGAAATGAAATTCATCCAACATTCATTTAGTACTTCAGTTAGCTGTGTAAAAACCATGGGCTCTGGCAAAAATATACTAAGAATGTCAATATATAAGACATGATCCCTTTGTTGGAATACATAAATGTTTATACAAGCAACTATAAAAAAATTCAGAATTCAATGCTTGCTATTGGAGAGATACAACCAAGTGTCCTCATGCCACCCACAATGATGAAGGAAGAGATCAGCAAAGGCTTCAGGGAAACCACAGCATTTGAGACCAGCCTTTTAGTCTGACAAGGATGGTAACAGATGGAGAGGACATGGGAGGGCACCCCTAGCTGGGAGCAAAGGCAGCAGAGGCTCAGCGGCATGGACGTGCGAAGCACATCTGGGGAGCAGAGTGTGCTCCCTGTGGTCTAGAAGCAAACATTGGAAAGGAAAATTATGTTTCCTGGTATATATTTCAAACAAGTTAAAAAAGCCACACTGGCATATAGTGTGCACTCAACCAGTAGTGGCCAACACACCCCAAGCTCACAGCCTTATCTAATCATCTCTCCTGGAGTTTGGGTGGTACCTGTGACTCACTTTTAACCAAAAGGATATGTCACAAGTGACAAGCTGTCACTCCTTTGATCAGGTTTCATCATAAACCTCGGGCTGTTGCTCTCATGCCCATATCTGCTATAGTTTGAAGACCCTCTCTAATCAGGCAGGAGAGAGAGCCTCCTTTGTAAGCTTCAAAGACATAGCTCTCCTGTTACAAGGTGGGCAGTCTCTAGGAGCTGTCAGCAGCCTCCAGCCAACAGCCAGAAAGAGAATTCTGCTGGCAATCAGAGGACGTGTGGAAGCAGATATTTCCCAACTCAAGCCTCACATGAGGACACAGCACTGGTTCAAAACTAGTATTAAGTCTGATAACCTGGGGCCAGCGCTGTGGCGCAGCAGGTTAAAGCCCTGGCCTAAGGCACCAGCATTCTAGTCCTGGCTGCTCCTCTTCCAATCCAGCTCTATGCTGTGGCCTGGGATAGCGGTAGAAGATTGCCCAAGTCCTTGAGCCCCTGCACCCACGTGGGAGACCAGGAAGAAGCTCCTGGCTCCCGGCTTCGGATACGCACAGCTCCAGCCATTGAGGCCATCTGGGGAGTGAACCAGCAGATGGAAAACCTCTCTTTCTATTTCTACCTCTCTCTGTAACTCTTTCAAGTAAATAAATCTTTAAAAAAATATATCTGATAAGGCTTGCTGGATTCCTGTGCCAGAGAAACTGTAAAATAATAGTTAAATGTTTAAGACACTATTTGGTGGTTATTTATCATGCTGCAGAGAAAACCAATGCATTGGATAAATAACATTGCAAAGGGTTTGCATTGAAGACCAGCCTTGAATATTGTGCTAGAGCAATTGACTCCTTTTGTGGAAGAGTAATTATACTTTAGGGCCCAATACTCTGTTTCTGATGATTGTCGATACCCTGTTAAATGAGCTAATACCTGTAAAGCGCTCAGTACGGTACCCAGAGCATCAGAGATGCCCCACATTTTAAATATTATTGCCGCTGTTACTATTTATTGCCATAAACAAAGACATTTCCTCGAGAAAAATAGTGTTCAAGATAAATTTTCACCTAAAAAACACTGCTCTCCTCAGGACTCAAGCTATTGTGAGCTTTGAGAATCTGAGGAAAACTGCATACCAACCACCACTGAGAAAAATGCACAGATTCCCACATGAGGGTTCTCACTAAAGTTCATGGAAAATGCACATTATGCAAAAACCTTGCATGAATTTCAAAAGTGTTTGCAACAAAGTATTTTTAATTTTCATTTATTCTTTGATTTGGGAGACAGAGACAGAAAGAACACTAACCTGATGGTTCATTTCCCAGAAGGCTGGTGGCAGACGGCAGGAACCCAACTAGATGAGCCATCACCTGCTGCCTGCTAGGAAACACATTAGCAGGAGCTGGAATCAGGAATGGAGCCAGGACTCAAACCCAGGCACTCTGACGTGAGATGAGGGTGTCCCAAATGGTCTCTTCTTATAGTTTTATTTTTAAGAGTCTTTAAAGTTTTATTTATGTACTTACATATTCATTCATTTAAAGGGCAGAGTTGGAGCTGGTGCTGTGACCTAGTAGGCTAGGCCTTGGCCTACAGCGCCAACATCCCACATAGGTACCAGTTCATGTCTCGGCTGTTCCTTTTCCGATCCAGTTCTCTGCTTGTGGCCTAAGAAGGCAGTGGGAGATGGCCCAAATGCTGGGAACCCTGTACCCATGTGGGAGACCTAGAAGAAGCTCCTGGCTCCTGCCTGTGGACTAGCCCAGCTCCAGCCATTGTGGACATCTGGAGAGTGAACCAGCAGATGGAAGACCTTTCCCTCTGTCTCTGTCTGTAACTCTCCCTCTCAAATAAATAAAATAAAAATCTTAAAACAAAAAAAGGGCAGAGTGACAGAGGGAGGGAGGGAGAGGAAGAACAGAAAGGGGAGGAAGAGAGAGAAACTTTTATCCATTGGTTCACTCCCCCAAACCTCCACAACAGCCAGAGCTGGGTCAGAGTGAAGATAGGAGTCAGAAATTCCATCCAGGCCTCTCAAGTGGATGCAGCAATTCAAGTTCTTGTGCCATCATCTGCTGGCCTTCCCCTAGATTCATTAGCAGGAAGTTGGATAGGTGACAGAGGCAGGACTCAATCCCAGGCATCCTGATATGGATATGGGCATTGCAATGGTGGCTCAACACACTATACCACTATACCCAGCCCTCAAGCAGCATCTTAAATGCTATGCTATAAGCCTGCCCCTAAAATTATCTTATCATCTTATTTTCCCACAAACCCTTTGAAGTATTATAATACACAACATTTTATCTACATCTTCGAAGTACTCTCCGGTAAAAGCCAGTGTCTTAAAAGAACAAAGAGAACATGATGCTGTAAGAAGGGTGGGTGAGTCCCCTGAAAAACCCAAGAGACAGTACACATCACAGCTCCAAGGTGCAGCTGTCTTCTCTGGCCTGTGCCAGCTTTAAGTGTGAGAACCACTGAACACTGCCCAACAGGGTGTTGCATCTGAGGTGAAGAATCGCCTCACCCCCATCTCTTCTGAACACTGTACAGTGCCCTGCACCTCCAGATTGCTCAGTGTCAAGACCCACAACACTTAGCATTCCAAAAGTGCCATAGCAAACTCTCTTCAGGATCCCTAGGCAACCTCTGGGGGAAACATGGAACCCAGCAAAGAAGCCACAAGAGCCCCCTGAGTCATATTCCCTTGCTCAGCACTGCTGTGTCTCAACTCCAGTGTACTCAACTCAAGGACTAGTTTATCCTGGTAAAGCATCCACAGTCCACAGCTCAAAACACTATACTCAAAGTTAGCCATCCTGCACTGGATGTGCATATGGAATCAGCCCAATGTAAAAGCAGTCTCAGAGACTGCCCGATTCCGTATGATTGGGTAAAATGGACAACTCTGTGTCCTTGGGACTGCGAGGCATCCACAATTAAACTAGAATGCTAACTTTCTGCCTGGGAAACATTGTTTAATGGACATGGAAATAGAGTGAACAAATGTGTGGACCAAGTAACAAAAGATAATGTGCATGGAATTGGTGAAAACCTCATGCTTCCCTCCACACATTCCATTCAGTTGTTCTGAAATACATATTTTATATTTATTTATATGTATACATGTATGTATGTATATTACATTCACACAGTGGCTTGAAATTAATAATCAAATTTGCACATCATTTTTAATTAAATCCACATCATTCCTGTCTCCCCAGCTGTTGGCCCGGTGTTTATGTAGAATACATCTGGCAGTCCTCTGCATTCTCTCAGTCACCCATCCTCTCAGTCCCCAGACACACCTGCTTTCTGCAGCTGGTCCCCCAACAGGTGCAACGGAAAGCCTGCTTGATGGGCATTATAAACACCACTGCTGTTGAGCATCTGTGAGGTATCGAAGGGCCCAATTCTTACTTCACTGTTCCTTCCTCTTGTAGAAGTGAAAAACACCCTGTGTGATCAAAACATGCTGGAGTCTCCATCAGTCACTTTCCCACTCTGGGAAGAAATGGTTTGGGTCAACTGGGCGTTAACAGCTGTCCCACCTCTAGGGTTATTAACAAAGATCCCACAGAGGTGGGCTTGGTCGTTCTTGGTTTCTCTAGGCTCTTTTAAGCCTTCAGCCTGTAGCCTGGATGCTCCATCTCCATGTGCCCTAATGAGAAAGCCATGGATCTCCCTCACGGTCCCCCACTTTGTGACCATTAACCACCTGGTTTTGATTGGGGCCCTGCAGACCAATGCTTCTCACACTACTTCCAAATGAGAAACATGTGAAAGCAACACATATTGTGAGAATTACTATTTGCAATTCCTTGTTGATAGAATGGTAGGCTTTTCAAAGCAAGAACATTTCAGAATAATGAGTGTCTTTTGGGTTGGGTTTGGTTTGATTTGGTTATTCCCCCAAACCTTGACAAGTGGAAAGGGGTTCAGACCATTTTTCCTGGGGTGATCTGAAAAATGTCTCATATACTGAGAGCAACCATGCAATTAGTCCAGATATAAATACAGGCTCTAAAACTATGCTCCGTGGCACCCAGGTTAATGGACTAATGCAATAAAGCAATAGGTTACAATAAGGAATTTCAACACAATTAAAACCATAAAGCTAATGATGATCTGTTTCAAATGAAGCTTTAGATGAAAATAAAGCACTAAAAGCCACTTCTTCATTAAACAGTTTTGGTTCCATTCACATAGTTCATAGAGGGTGTGAGTCATCTGGAGCATAAGATGCACTGGAAGAATAATATGTGAAGACAGACTCCATTCTGCAATTTATCTCAACACTCTTGTCTACATGTCAATGGACTTCTCCCCCTGGTTTTTGAGTCCCACTCTGCTAGGATCTTCTGGTATCTTTTAATCCACTTTTCCAGCTACCATCTAGCAATCAAGTTGGTTATCTGAGACACAGGGAGCCTGGGTCAGGATCCTGGGCTACTTTAGCTGGAGGAATGCCCCTACTTGCTTAGAAAACTTATTAAGTTACCTTGTGACTCTTAAAGGACTCTACTGAATCCCAGGTAGCTCCTCCTGTGCTGGGTGATTATTCCATTTCATCTTCTTTAACTTACGCAAAAACCTTCCTGTTCCTCTCCTGGGTTTCTCTCACTCAAAACTTCTAATGTTGCTGAAATCGGGAGGAGGTATACCATGGAAGTGTGTGTGCTTGCCCACCAATGAACAACTTTGAGTTATTTCCAAAGAGCAAGTGCTAGGACGTCAAGGATCTGTGTTATATTTCCAAAGGTAGTGCTGCCCAGGAAGAGGGAAAACGACGCACTCTACTCTTCATGCCTGTTGTTTGTGTGAACCCAGAAGATGTCTCTAAGCATAAAAGGCCTTAACAGATAGCCAGATCCAACTGGACCTTTTAGCAGAACACATCTATTGGTGAGTGAAAGCTCCATATGTGGTTTCCTTACATAAAATGGTTTGTAACTCCTGTCTTTTGTAGGTATTATCCACCTAAAACCTTACTGCTTTGACAAGCAAGTCATGGAAAAAAAAAATGCCTACTGCCTGCTCTCTTCTCCCTGGTCTTTTTTGTAATTCAAAGACAAAGATGCTCCTAGCACTTAGCCAATGGGGTTCAGACCGAGGAGAAAGAAAGCAAAATAATTTATTTTTTCATATTATTCTGGGTCGAACACTGATGGGTGATCACTCTGCTGGGTGTCTCTCCTCGTGGCTCCTGACACACTCTCCTCCCACCTCTTTCCCCTCCCCTATGCCCCCAAGAGGCTGACATCCACGAATTAAACTGGGGCTCCCTGGCTCCCAAAAGGTTTGACCCATGAAGACAGTAGCCAGAGGAGGAGAGGGAACGTAATATGGTTATTTTCTTCCACTTGTTCCTGACATGCCTCTGGACTGTGTGCTCTAATCAAGTGTCTGGGATTTGTTGTAATCAGTGTGGTACAATGTTCAAACATGGAAATAAACAACAGTCATGAAGGAAGAAGTGAAGGGTCATGGAGAAACAGCAGGATCTGTCTGGAGATGAGGATAGTGAGAGGGAAAGGTGGGCATGAACTAGGAAAGGCAGGGTAAGCAGGCTCAGAATGGACTAGTTTGAACTATTTCAATGGGCTCTGGGGCATAGGAGCTGTCCCAGGCTGTTTGGTACCTGGCCCTGGGGCAATTCCATAGGTGAACAGGGACCCAGGGCAGAAAAGCTTAATAAAGGAGGTGGCTGGGGCATGGGTTCTGGGCTCACCAGTTTGCTTACAAAAAGCATGCTCCAGCCAGCTGTTTGCCCTCTGTAGCAATTACCTCAGCAGGACATAGACAGTCCCTCAAGCCTTAACAGAGCCCCAGGATGTCAAGGCATCAGAATATAGAAGTTAATTCACTGTGTTCCTTACCTAGGCCCCAGCTCCTCTCCAGCAGGCCTCCCCACAGAGCTGCCACCCCCAGCCCCGTATCAGCCTTTCCCTTGCCCTCATGGTGGTAACCACTCCCACCATTACCTCCCCTGGTTTATCTCCTTTAACTCTACCTGCACCTTTGTAAAAGGTCCCTTTATTAAAGTCTCCTTGAATTCCTAGTTCAGGAGTGTTGTTTATTTCCTGCCAGTATAGGCACTGACCCAGTCAAAACCAAACCTAAAAACAAATTATTAACCCAGCCATACCTGCATTTTAGGAACCTAAAAAAAAATTTGTCTAACAGCAAATAATATGGAAATAGAATGTTAGAGTATGCATTCAACCTGTTACCTACCACTCATTTCTCATTCCTTCAACAATATCCACTGGGCTTCAAGTGTCAGGCACTGTTCTCAGAGGAAGAAACTCTATCTTGGCTCTTAGGAACCATCTAGAAAGTGTCCTCAGTGATCTTCCTGTTGTAAATTCTGTATGAGGAATTTTGGATTAAGGGTTCAATGTAAGGGAAAAGGTGATTCAGCAAGTTAACCCGTGCTGTGGAAGGCAGTAGAGAGGCAGACTTCTTGGTGGCATCACATAATATATCCTTTCTTCTCATGCTTGATTGGAAATCAGAATCATCCGGGAGCTTTCTAAAACTACAGAAGATCACTTCCACCCTCAGAACTCCAGGAGACAATACTTTCCATTTAATTTTTTTTTTTTTTTTGACAGGCAGAGTGGACAGTGAGAGAGAGAGACAGAGAGAAAGGTCTTCCTTTGCCGTTGGTTCACCCTCCAATGGCTGCCGCGGACGGCGTGCTGCGGCCGGCGCACCACGCTCATCCGATGGCAGGAGCCAGGTGCTAGGTGCTTTTTCCTGGTCTCCCATGGGGTGCAGGGCCCAAGCACTTGGGCCATCCTCCACTGCACTCCTGGGCCACAGCAGAGGGGTGGCCTGGAAGAGGGGCAACTGGGACAGAATCCGGCGCCCCGACCGGGACTAGAACCCGGTGTGCCGGCGCCGCAAGGCGGAGGATTAGCCTGTTGAGCCATGGCGCCGGCCACTTTCCATTTAAATTTAAAAACACACAACCAAACCAAACCAAAACAAAAAAAAAACCTATAATAAGTCTCACAGTCTTAGGTCAGCTGTCTCCTGTTTCTGTCTTCTCAAACTTTGATGTGTATAAGAATCATCTAGGAGACTTGTTAAAAAGCAGATTCTCATTTATTACACCTGGGCAATGTGGCTGGTCTTTGAACCACACTACAGGTAGCAAAGTATCTGCATATATACTGTTGACTCTTAAGGATTTTTCAATATTTTGTTATTATAAATAACAATGCAATGAACATCTTTGCCCATATATATAAGTGCAACTTTCTGAATAATTTACTCTAATAGGCTTATAAAACAGAAATTACTGAGTCAAAAAGGATATGAACTCTTTGTACTTAATACATATTGCTAAATTGGCTTCTATAATGTTTATGCCAATCTATACTTCAAAGAGCAATGTCTGCAAATGTATTTCATTTGTCCTTCCCAACACTGAGAAATACCTTTATTTTGGCTGATTCAATAGGTGGAAATGGTATCTCATTTTAATCTGCATTTCTTTACTAGTAAGTTGAACTTTTTATACATTATTAGTCATTTACATTTCTTCCCCCGGTAAATTGTCTGTAGGCTTTATTGGACCAATCTTAAACTGTTCCCTTGTCAAACATTTTCAACTTGGTCTACCATTGATTTTTTCCCCATCTTTATGAGACTACATCTCCAATTTTATAATTGAAGTAAGAAGGAAAAATAAAAGCTCCTTTAAAGAAATTCAGTTTATTGCTACGTTGGGAAAATGTATTCCTGTACTGATTTTAAGCAGGAGACTTCCTTAGTACTGCAGACAGAGAGATTCTACTGTAACATTGTAACTTTATACTTTTTCTTCCCTATAATATTGTGTTTCAACTTTTAGCAGGAAAATGAAAATTCTGTATTTCATTCCTTAAGGAATGGCTGCTTTCGTGGCAGTTTTTAAATTGAAAAGCAAGTAAGAGAAAAGAGTAAATTAGCTGCACAAAGCCACAAAGAATGTTACACTGATACCACTGAATAATAAAAACTGCTTTATTTGGCTGGCAATGCCACACAGCAGGTTAAGCCGCCATCTACAGCGCCAACATAACATTTGAGTGCTGGTTCAAGTCCTGGCTGCTCCACTTCTGATCCAGCTCCCTGCTGATGTGCCTGGGAAATCAGTGGAGGATGACCCAAGTGCTTGGTTCCCTGCATCCATGTGGGAGACCTGGATGAAGCTCCTGGTTCCTGCATTCAGCCTGGCCCAGCCCCAGTTGTTGCCGCCATTTTGAGTGAACCTGTGAATGAAAGATTGCGCTCTCTCTCTCCCCTCCCCCAACCTCTCTGTAACTCTTTCAAATAAGAAAGGGAAAAAGCAAAGGGAAAAAGGAAAAAGGAGGGGAAGGGGAGAGGGGGAAAGGGGGAAGGAGGAGAGGGGCAAAGGAGAGAAGGGGAGAGAGGAGAAGAGAGGAGAGGGGAGGAGAGGGAGAGGGGGAGAGGGGACAGAGGAGAAGAGAAGAGAGGGGAGGGGAGGGGAGGGGAGGGGAGAGGAGAGGAGGGGAGGGGAGAGGAGAGGAGAGGGGAGGGGAGGGGAGGAGAGGAGAGGAGAGGGAGGCCAGAGGAGAGGGAGGCCAGAGGAGAAGGAGGCCAGAGAGGAAGGAGGACAGAGGGGAGGGGAAAGGGAACAAAAGGAAAAAGGCAAGAAAGAGATACTGTAGTCACAGAAATACCAAGTTCAAAATCCAATAAAGATTTCATAGAGTGAATATAAGACAGTGTCTTTTTAACAGCATAAAACTAGGATATTGGGGCCAGCATCATGGTGCAGTGGTTAAGCCACCACCTACAACACCAGCATCCCATAGGGGCACCTGTTAAAGAGTCCTGGCTGCTCCACTTCCAATACAGATCTTTGCTAATGTTCCTGGGAAAGCAGCCAAATATGGCCCAAGTTTTTCTGCCCCTGTCACCCACATGACTCTTGCTCCAGGCACTTGGCTTCAGCCTAGCCCAGCCCTGGCTGTTGCAGCCATCTGGGGAGTGAGCCAGTGGATGGATGATCTCTGTGTCTCTTTGTAACACTGCCTTTCAAGTGAATAAATCTTTGCAAAATAACTGTGATACTTAAGTTTCTGTAACAAATGTGAACACTGAATTTAATATTGTACAATATTCAAAATTAAATCAGCAAGAACTTAAGCTGTTACCATATGTTCTCTCTCTCCCTTGCTCTCTCTATATATGTATAGATATACATAGGCTGATAGATATTTATCATATATATATATCCCATATATTCCAATAAATATATGACTTGATCTTTACCATTGGCAACCTTGAAATCACAATCCCAAACCCATGATTTTTAAGACTAACTTTTGAGGTCAACTTCATATATTATCAATGAGAATGTAATTAAAATAATCACTTTGTAAAGCAGTTTTCAGTATATATCAAAGGGTAAAAATTGCTTAGACTTTTCAACCAGTCATTTCACTTCTGAGAATTTTTCAAAAGAAAACTAAATATAGCCACAGAGTTTTATGTACAAAGATATCCATAGTGGCAACCAATGAAAGAATGACAACTAAAAAGCAGTCTTCAAGTTGTTTACTCAACATTCTCACACTATATAAAGTAAGAAGCACAGGAGGGAAAAAACTGGGAAGGAAATAAAGGAAATTTTTAACTAGGATTATTTATGCCTTTTACATTTATATATTTTTCCAAGTCTCCTATAATGAACATTAGTATAATAATGCATTTAAGGCTTCGATTCTAAAATGGAAAATGCATATATTACTGGCATTGTGCCTGACTGATTTGGTTTTACTCCCCTGGGATATTTCCTGGAATGGAACAGGAAGATGTTGGTAAGGGAACCTGAGCAGCCAGATGTTTTCTCCCTCGTTTGAACCTTCAGCAAAGGAATATAAAAGAAGGCTTCAAAAAATTCATGGAAAAGAGAATTTAAAAATAAGTTCATTTTAGCATTCAAAAAAATCAAAATTCAGGGAAGGCATTTGGCCTAGTGCTTAACACCCCCACATTTCAGAGTGCTGGGCTCGAGTCCTAGCTCCACTCCTGATTCCAGCCCCTGCTAAAGCACACCCTGGAAAGCAGCAGGTGATGGTTCAAGTAGTTGGGTCCCTGGCACCACACTGGAGACCTGGATTGAGTTCTTGGCTTTAAGTTTCAGTCTGACCCAGGCATTTTGGGAGTGAACTTAGAAGTTTTATAGGTATTTATAATTCTTTCATAATAATCAAAAATTTTCCTTGAACTTTCTGAAAGTCCTTCACATAACTTCATTTGGTTCCATCACTCGCCCCATTTTATTTCTTACTCGACTCATGTGGATTCTAAGTGTTTCTGAGGCAGTTAGGGTCCAAAACTTCAGAAGGAGCAATATGCACGTGTCCGCTCCCTTTGTCTGCCACCTCCCACCTTGGAACACAACTGTTGGCGAGCCAAGGGAAAACAACCCTCCATTTGTCTCTCTATCGTCTACATCAGGGTTTCTTTTTTTCTTTTCTTTTTTTTTTTTGTTTTTTTGTTTTTTGTTTTTTGTTTTTTGTTTTTTTTGACAGGCAGACAGGCAGACAGGCAGAGTGGACAGTGAGAGAGAGACAGAAAGATCTTTTTCCGTTGGTTCACCCCCACAATGGCTGCTGCGGCTGGGGCATCGCACTGATCTGAAGCCAGGAGCCAGGTGCTTCTCCTGGTCTCCCATGCAGGTGCAGGGCCCAAGCACTTGGGCCATCCTCATTCCCGGGCCACAGCAGAGAGCTGGACTGGAAGAGGAGCAACCGGGACAGAATCTGGCACCCCGACCAGAACTAGAACCTGGTGTGCCGGCATCGCAGGCGGAGGATTAGCCTATTGAGCCATGACCTACATCAGGGTTTCTTAACTTCAGCACTGTAGACTTCGGAAGCCAGGTAACTCCTTGTTGGGAGACTGCCCTGTGCATTGCAGGCTCTTTAGCAGCAACCCTCGTACCTCCCAGCTAGGTATCGGTAGCACCCACCCAGTTGTGATGACCAAATATGTCACCACATAGTGACAGACATTTACTAAGGGAGAAGATCACCCTCTAGCTTAGAACCACCATCTACATCTTTTTTTTTTTTTTGACAGGCAGAGTGGACAGTGAGAGAGACAGAGACAAAAGTCTTCCTTTTGCTGTTGGTTCACCCTCCAATGGCCACCGCGGCCAGTGCACTGCAGCAGGCGCACCGCGCTCATCCGAAGCCAGAAGCCAGGTGCTTCTCCTGGCCTCCCATGGGGTGCAGGGCCCAAGCACTTGGGCCATCCTCCATGGCATTCCCTGGCCACAGCAGAGAGATGGCCTGGAAGAGGGGCAACCAGGACAGAATCCGGCACCCCGACTAGGACTAGAACCCGGTGTGCCGGCGCCACAAGGCAGAGGGTTAGCCTATTGAGCCGCAGCGCCAGCCACCATCTACATCTAACTGACCCCAGGAATACTGCAGACTCAGTGAATATTTCCTGAACTGAATGTGAAGAAGAGACTATGCAGAAGAGACTGGCCAGGACAATGGACTGAATAAAACTGTCTTCCTAAATTCAAGTCTTAATCAGATCCTAACTGGGTATCCTTGAGCAAAACATTTCGGCATGCATCAGTCTCTTCAACTGTCAATGATAGAGTTGCACTAGAATCATCATGATCACTTATAGTTTGACAGTTCTAAGAACTCTGCACAAAGTCTGAAGCATAGCAGATACTCTTTAAATATTTAATGATAGAATTTGCTGGACACCTGTTGTGGACCAGTCTTTAAATGCACTGTTTCATTTAATAATCACTGTAGTTCTCTAGGGTAGGTATAAAATGTTTAAGCCATTTTTTCAGATGACAACAACAAGACCCAGAGAGATTATATGATCACCAGACACAGTTATGGTATTGGAACTGAGATGTAGTTAATTCAGAGTCAGAACACCAAGCCCCAAAACGTACCACACCAGACACTCCCAAAACAGGCTGGCAGGGTGGTATTATTTATATCCTAGGATAAGTCAGAACCTAAGCCATGAAATCATTTGTCAAGGAAATCAAACCTCAATCAGGTTTGGTGATGACAAACCTGAGAGCCCTTCATCTCCAGTCCCCAGAGAGCAGTGAGTATCATGTGTGATATTCTTAAAGAGCCCAGGAGTTGTAAGTTCAGTGCCTCCAGGGAATAAAGGAGAGAATGGGACTCAGTGAAAACTGAACATAGAGGGAAGGTGTTTCTCTTCCATGCGCACAGGTGCTCTCACACTTTTCAACTGATGCTGTGAGGGACAGTGGGCTCAGTACTAATAGACCTTTCTGCTTGCTTGAGGAAATAAAGTCCTACACTTCTTGAACTGATATTTAGAAATGCTAAAAATTTATTCAATATTTAAAGAGGGGAAAAAGATGAAAGTCAAAAAAAATAATAATTAGTGGACCTGATGCAGTTCCCAGACCTCCAGGTGATAGTCTGATCTGATTCTCATTTCAGCACCTCCTGTGATGTGGAGATCACTTCAGGAGTCAGACCAATCAATTATAAACAACAGTGGGGAAAGGTCAGATCTGATGTTTTGCCTTTTGGTCCACCCCAAAGATAAGATGCAGAGCCCCACAGGAACCTAGGCCCTCCCCTGGTTCATGCGTCTTGTCTTTAGCACTTGCTCCAAGTTCCCAATGCTGGGGAACTCCCACTTGTCAGCATGCCACGCTCATAAGCACAACCCAATACCTCACCCAGTTTGGCAGTCTCTCTGTAAAGGCCAAACATTACAGAGCAGCCTCACGTCACACCGACCATCAGGGTTGGTTGGCTTTTGTTTCTGGTACTGACTCCACACTCTAAGGAATGCCAACTTTGCACTTTTGATTTACCACAGCCCACGCCAATCCAACAATTAGCCTCAGTAGCCCCACCTCCCAAAGGACTCTTGATTCTATGGATTCTTCCCAATATCACTATTGTCATTCTCCAGGTCACCATTACCTCTTGTCTACACACTTCCCTTTGAAACAGAATTTCATACAATCATGTCATTGCCTACTTTACCCTCCAATGACTTCCCATTGCCCTTAAAATAAACGCCAAAGTCCTCCCCAGAGCAGATGACCCCCACCACCCGCATTTGGTAATTGCCTCTCCTCACCACCCCTGCTCTTATCACATGGGCTTCATCGCTTTTTTTAAAATGTGTGACTTTAATTTCCACCTTAAGACTTCGTACTTGGCATTTCCAAGGCTCTGACCCCAGGTTTCCTATGTGTGGCCCCTTGTGGTAACTCAAGTCTCAGTTCAATTGCCATCTCGGCATGGAACGTTCCCCAATCTCACAACATACATCACTGAGCCCTTGCCCCAACCACTCTTGTATTTTCAAGACAGCTCTTCTTATCAAGTTTACAGAACTGATTTAGAAACAAGTGGTTAGCCTAATGTTTAAGAAGCCTGCAAAGCATATCAGAGTACCCGAATTCAACATCCAGCTCCAGATCCTGACTCCAGCTTCCCAAAAACTATGGAAAGCAACTGTGATAGCTCTAGGAACTGTGTTCCTGCCACTCATATGGTGGACCAACACTGAGTTCCCTGTTTTGGTCAGGTTTAGTCCCAACTGTTGTAGGCACTTGGGGATTGAACGGCAGAAGTATGTGCTTGCTTGTGCTCTCTCCCCCCACCACCCTCCCAAATAAATTCATAATTTAATAAAACAAAATATTATTTATTAATTTGGTTACTTTTTTATCAGGCTCCAAATTTCTATGCTACATCCAGCTGCAGTGGCAGAAGGCAATCCTGTATAAGCGGCTGAAAATGCCTACTGCCTTTAATAAGTTGTCCCAGACCTGGACCACCAGACAGCTACTCAACTTGGAAGCTCACCAGAGATGAAACAAGAGAAGCAGAGGTTGTTGACCTGGTTTGAAAAGCAACCTGCTGGCAAAGGGGATGTCCCCACCAAGACACCACCTATCCTCCAAGCAGGGGTCAACACTGTCACTCCCCTTGGTGGAGAATAAGAAGGCTTAGCTGGTAGTGACTGCACATGATGTGGATCTAATCAAGCTGGATGTCCTCCCGCTTGCCCTGTGTTGCTAGCTGGGGTCCTTTACTGCATCATCAAGAAAAAGGCCAGGCTGCAGCTACTAGTTTACAAGATGACCTGCACTACTGCTGCCTTCACTCAGGTGAACTTGGAAAACAAAGCAGCTCTGGCTAAGCTGGTGGAAGCTATTCAGACCAACTACAATAATAGATGTGAAGAAATCCCCTGGCACCAGGGAGGCAACATTCTGTGTCTGAAATCCATGGCTCACATAGCCAAACTGTAAAAGGCCAAGGCTAAAGAACTTGCCACAAAGCTGAAATAAATATGCACTGTTGCATTTCCTATACATTAAAAAAAAAAAAAGTAACGAGGGTCAGGCATAGCAGCAAAGACACCAGTTAAGATGTTCCCATCCCATATTGGAGTACCTTGGTTTGTGTCCTGACTCCACTCCATGTTCCAGTCTCCTGATGATACATACTCTGGGAAGCACAGGTGATATGCAAGTAGTTGGGTCCCAGACACCCACAAGGCAGACTGAGAATTCCTGACTTTCCGCCTGGCCCAGTCCCAGTTGTCCCAGCTGCTCAGTTGGGTATTAAATCAATATATAGCATCTCTCTCCCATACTCTCCTCCTCTCAAATAAATAATTTTCAAAAAATTTAGGAAGAAATAGGTTAAAGTATCACAGTGCTTATTTTATTTTACTCAATATATTCAAAATATCTTCATTTAAACATGCATACTAAAAATTATTCATGAGATATTCTACATTCTTCATATCAAGACTTCAAATATCATGTATTTTTTATATTTTCAATACATAATAATTCAGACTAGCAGTATCTCAACTGCTCAATGGCCACATGTGCCTAGAGACTGCCTTATTGGAGAATAGTCTAAACACAAAATATTGACGAGAAATTTGAGTGTGTGTAACAAACTAAAACCTCTGAATCTTTTTCACAAGAACTTCTCTGAAGCTATCCCTCCATTTTCCATGTTCATATTATTTGTCAGTTGGTTGACTAACTGGTTGGTTAGTTAGTTGGTTGGTGAGTTGATTGGTTTATTGGTTGGCTGGCTGGCTGGTTTTGATCATCTAAATGTAAGGCTTTGCCTTTATTGCTATCAATATGATTTTTAAACATTTACTTTCTGGATTCAATTTGCCAAGATCATTTATTCCAGATTCTATCATCTTACACATTTTCTGGTTCTTTTAGTTCATTCTGTGCTCAGATATGTTGACCATATCAGCCATGTTAAAAAGCTGGGGTAGGCCTGGCTCAATTTCTGCAGCATGTCTCTAGAGGCACCAAATAGTACATTGATTGATTAGCCATCTGTTTTTCAGGTTCTTCCATCTTCTACACATGTATCTAACTAAAGAATTCCACACCTCCAATTTTTCCATTTTTTTTCCACAATTATACCACAGACTGAGATTCAAACAATGCCTCAAGAAATCTTTTTATCCAGTCTGTTACTTAGCATTACCCTCATTTGTTTTACACTGTAAATACATCGCCATCCTTATACAATTCAACAGTCACAAAATAAAGGAAGGAGCGGAGGGAGGCAAGAAGAAAAGGAAGGAAGGAAGGATGGATGGAAGGAAAGACAGACAGATGGACTGGAAGTACATCTAACTGAAAAATGATACAAGCCTCTGGCACTTACAGATTTACAAGTCTTAATTTTAGGCTGCCGCCGTGGCTCAATAGGCTAATCCTCCACCTTGCGGCGCCGGCACACCGGGTTCTAATCCCGGTTGGGGTGCCAGATTCTGTCCCGGTTGCCCCTCTTCCAGGCCAGCTCTCTGCGGTGGCCAGGGAGTGCAGTGGAGGATGGCCCAAGTGCTTGGGCCCTGCACCCCATGAGAGACCAGGAGAAGTACCTGACTCCTGCCATCGGATCAGCGTGGTACACTGGCCACAGCAGCCACTGGAGGGTGAACCAATGGCAAAAAAAGGAAGACCTTTCTCTCTGTCTCTCTCTCTCACTGTCCACTCTGTCAAAAAAACAAGTCTTAATTTTAACTGTTCCCTAGTGATCTATGGAGTCATTCTTAAACACACTGCCTCATGAATTTGAACTGTGGATACCTAAAGACCAATGAATGAACGGGAAATATTTAGCTAACAAGGAAACTTAGCTGACATCCTAACACTCCCATTTCAATTTATTTTATGACTCTCTAATCTTCCACTACACAGTCACTCAATAATTTTAAATAATAAATTTGGGTATGATGATAAATTTTCTCAGAAAGGAACCTAGAACATTGTTGGTGATGAAGAAAAGGTAAAGAATGTAAACTAGTTGAATAACTCCCACACACAAAAAAAAAGGGAGCAAGTACAGAACAGTAATACAAAGTGGAGTGTGGGATTCAGTAGTGAGTCAGGGTTATATTACAGACCATTTACTCGGTGCCACACACTGTGCAATGCTTCATCGACTCTTCCCTAAAAAGTTTTTGATGGAAGTCCTATTATTATCATCCCCACTTTAATTCCATTTGAGTCATCCTAAGTAGGAATCTTTGTATCTTTCTGTCTCTGAAAAGCACACAAACCTCCTGCTCCACCATCCTCTACCACCAATGTGTTCCTGAAGTTCTGGTCAGCAAACCACCTACAGAAGAGTTCCCGGGCTACATCTTGAAAGTGCAGCTTCCCACACCCTACAGTACACCTACTGAATCAGACCCTTCGGGGATAGAACCTGCAAATTTTCATTCTTAACAGGCTCTCTGATCCTACATTACAATCTACAAGTTACTGACCTAGTGTCTGTCTTACAAGATACTGTAAAATAAAGAACTCCACTGGAAGCACTGGACGTTCCCACTTAAACCACATCAGAAGCCCATAAAGAACATCTTTGGAATAAGACCTCCCAAATCACAACTCAGATGGCACACATCAGCATCTCTTGGGGTTATATCTGGAAATATGTATTTTTAACAATTTATCCTGGCTCTGGAGAAGCAGAAAGTTATGCCTTAATTGATTAGCATTTGGAAATCACTGGCATAGCTCCCCATGTAGCTCACATAAACTTTTACAAATTTTATTCTAATATCAATAAACTAGAATTCTTGCCTATGTAATTTTACAGAGAATTAAAATGTAAAGTATGGTAACTTGCTCTTGAGATGCTTGTTTACCTATATGGGAAAAACTACTCAAAACCATCTGAAAAGAAATAAGCAGTTCTGGAAAGATGAGTAGGTACAAATAATTTAACAACAAATAATCAGTAACTTGAAGTTATTTGGTTGATTGTCTGTATTCCAATATGAGGCTGAAAGCCTTTAATAATCTAACCCCTAACTATTTCTTTTTTTTTTTTTTTTTTTTTGACAGGCAGAGTGGACAGTCAGAGAGAGAGACAGAGACAAAAGTCTTCCTTTTGCCGTTGGTTCACCCTCCAATAGCCGCTATGGCTGATCCGAAGCCAGGAGCCAGGTGCTTCTCCTGGTCTCCCATGGGGTGCAGCGCCCAAGCACTTGGGCCATCCTCCACGGCATTCCCTGGCCACCGCAGAGAGCTGGCCTGGAAGAGGGGCAACTGGGACAGAATCCAGTGCCCTGACCGGGACTAGAACCCGGTGTGCCGGCACCGCAAGGCGGAGGATTAGCCTAGTGAACCGCAGCGCCAGCCACCCCTATTTCTCAGGTGATTCATTTTTGGAATGTTTGTTCACCATTTCAACTGATCAAGCCCAAAATTTTTTCTCTCATGCAAGAACCACTCCCCCTAGAATCCCTAGTAAGATCTTTCTTAGGAAGCTCCATGTAATCCATGAATGAAACTCACTTGATGACAAAGAAAATGTGTCAATTTGCCCATAAGGAAATGATCAGTTGCCAACTGTCTCACAAGTGGATTCACAAAGTATTAGCAGTATGCTGTGTGTAACTAGATCAACAACCCAGCCAGCAGAGAGAGAAAATCCCTGGAATAATAAGAAGTCTAGAATAAGAAAAGAGTGTCTAAATAACTAAAGCATTTAGTAAACAGCTGTGATGCCCATTGTGCTTAGAGAGCTATGTATGAAAGGAGAGATATCATTCAATCAAGCTGTTTGCAAATCTTCCCCTAAAGGGCCAGATACTAAATATTTTAGGTTTGTTGAGCCACTATCTCTGTCACATCACCAGGGAGCTATACCAGGAGTGTGGCAGCCTGGAATTGAACCAGTGCTCATATGGGATGCCAGTGTTTAAGATGGCAGTTTAATCCACAGCACCACAACACCAGCTCCTATTTTTAATTTTCATATTTTAAAGGGTTTACAGAATATGTGACAGGGCCGGCGCTGTGGTGCAGCAGGTTAAGCTACCACCTTAGATGCCAGCATCCCATATGAGCACCTGTTCAAGTCCCAGATGCTCTACTTCTGATCCAACTCCATGCTGATATACCTGGGAAAGCAGCAGAAGACGGCCCAAATACTTGGGACCCTGGTCCCCATGTAGGACTCCAGGAAGGAGTTCCAGGCTTTGGCCGGGCCAGACCCAGCTGCTGTGACCATTTGGGGAGAGAAGCAGCACAGGGAAGATCAATCTTTCTCTCTGCCTCTCCCTCTCTGTAACTCCTTCAGATAAATAAAATAAATCTTTATATCTACATATTTATATGTTTATATGTATCTGGAAGTCTCATGCTACCTGATTAGAACATTTATTGCAAAGCTATAATAATTAAAATAGCATGATACTGGCATAGAGACAGACATATAGACCAAACCAATGGATTAGAATGGAAAATCCAAAAATAAACCATTCTGTATATGGTCAAATGATTTTTAACAAGGGTGTAAGATCATTCATTGGAGTAAGAACTGTTTTTTTCAAAAAACAGTGTTGGGAAAACTGAATACATTCAAAAGAATGAAGCTAGACACTTACCTTATACCATAATAAAAAAATTAACTCAAAGTGAGTCAAACACCTAAATATAAAGGCAAAAACTTTGAAGCTCCTAACAGAAAGTCTGAAGGAAAACTTCATGGCTTTGAATTTGGCAATTATTTCTAGGATATGTTGCCAAAAGTACAGGTAAAGATAGACCACATCAGAATTAAAACTTCTGTGCATCAAAGACATAATCATGAGAATGAAAAAGCATTCTATATAATGGTATGTTTTAAAATCATGCATCTGATATATATAAAGACTCCAGAATATATAAAGACTCCCAAAATTCAACAAAAAATAAACCACTATTTATAAGTGATCCAAGAATCTGAATAAGCATTCTTATAAAGAAGATACACAAATGACCCAGAAACATGAAAAGATGTTCAACATCACTAATATTAGGGAAATGCAAATCAAGTCCTTAATGAGATACCACCTCGTACCCATTAGGATAGATACTATCAAAACAAACAAAAAGTAACATGTATTGGCAAGAATGTGGAGAAATTGGTGCTGTGCTTTCAGCAGAAATATGAAACTGTGCAGCTGCTATGGAAAATAGTAGGGCTATTCCTCAAAAACCGAAACTCAAATTACCATGATTCTGCAAATCCACTTCCAGATATACTTATATGCTCAAAAGAACTGAAAGCAAATCGTCAAAGAGATATTTACACACCCACATTCATGGCAGCATTGTTCACAATAGCCAAACGATAAAAGCAACTCAAGTGCCCATCAATGGATAATGATTTCAAAAAATGATATCAATGGAATGTTATTCAGCTTTTCAAAAAGGAAGTAAATTCTGAAATATGCTACAACATGGATTAACTATAAAGACACTGCATTAAATGAAATAAGCCAGTCACAAAAAGACAAATTCTATATGATTCCACTTACATGAAAGAACTAGAGTAGCCAAATTTAGAGACAGAAAGAAGAATGGTTGGTTTCCAGGGACTGAAGGTGGGGGGTAGAGAAGAAGAAATATGGAATTACTGTTTAATAGGTACAAAGATTCACTGATGCAAGATGAAAAGAGTTCTGGAGAACGATGTTGATGATGAATACACAATGTGAATGTACTTAGTGCCACTGAACTGTACACTTAAAAATGGTTAACATAGCCGGCGCCACGGCTCAATAGGCTAATCCTCTGCCTGCGGCACCGGCACCCCGGGTTCTAGTCCCGGTTGGGGCACCGGTTCTGTCCTGATTGCCCCTCTTCCAGTCTATCTCTCTGCTGTGGCCCAGGAAGTCAGTGGAGGATGGCTCAAGTGCTTGGGCCCTGCACCCACATGGGAGACCAGGAGGAAGCACCTGGCTCCTGGCTTCGGATCGGTGCAGTGCGCCAACTGTAGCGGCCCTTTGGGGGGGTGAACCCAGAGAAGGAAGACCTTTCTCTCTTCTCTCTTCTCTCTCTCTCTCTCTCTCTCTCTAACTCTGCCTGGCCAAAAAAAAAAAAAAAATGGTTAACAGTAAATTCTGGGGCCAGAGTTGTGGCACAGTGCATTAAGTCACTGCTTATGATGTCAGCATCTAATACTAGAGGGCCCCTGTGAGTCCCTGCTGCTCTGCTTCTGATCCAGCTCCCTGGCAATGCATCTGGGAAATCAGCAGTAGATGGCCCAAGTACTTGGGCCCCTGCCACCTACTTGGGAAACACAGATGGTGCTTCCACGTTCCTGGCTTAATCCTGACACAACTATTGCTGCCATCTGGGATTGGACCAATGGATAGAAGAGATCTCTCTCTCTCTCTCTCTCTCACTGACTCTCCTCTGTCACTGCCTTCAAATAAATCAGTACTTTTTAAAATATAGTAAATTTTATATTATATATAATATATACTATACTATATATAAAATATATATAATATATACTATATATAAAATATAGTAAATTTTAAGTTATATGTATTGTACCACATTACACACACATCATTCAAAAGTTTGTAGGGAAATGGAATTAACAGACCATTCTGGTGCAAAAGAAATGAAATACATGCATACTACACATTTTCCATGAAGTTTTTGAAGACTCATTACATATATCATTATTAATTGAGGAGACCAAACAAAAGCAGGCCTCAGACATGATTAAGCCCATAGGCTGCAATTATCCAATCCTGATCTCACCCAGGGATCGCTAAATAGCATTCCAGGGAAGGTTAGAAAACAACTATCTCTGGACCTACCAGGCAACAATTATGAAAGGCATATAGGGAGAGCCCCAGGCCCCTCTCTTACCTGGAGATACACAGTTCTGACTTGAGGAAAGGCCTCTATTACTTGAAAGGGTTTAGGAAACCATTGCTGGAGTCAGCTAAGCCTCTGCTTGCAGTGCAGGTATCCCATGTGGGCGCCAGTTCATGTCCCCACTGCTCCTCTTCTGATCCAGCTATCTGCTAATGGCCTGAGAAAGCAGTAGAGGATGGCCCAAATGCTTGGGCCCCTACATTACATCAAAGACAGGGAGGAAGCTCATGACTTCCAATTGGCACAGTTCCGGCCACTGCAGCCATCTAGGGAGTGAACCAGCAGATAAAACATTTTCTGTCTCTCCCTCTGTCTTTAACTCTACCTACCTCACAAATAAATAAATAAAATCTTTTTAGGAAAAGAAAAAGAAAACCATTGCCTACTCTACCTCTCTCACGCTATAGAAGAGAAAACATTGGACCAGAGACAACCGGTTGGTATACCTGTTGGGATAAGGAAGCAAAGTCTTTAGAATGCAAGCTCAGGGCTGGAACTGTGACCTAATGGGTTAAGCCACCACCTGCAGGATTGGCATCCCATACGGACACTTGTTCAGGTCCCCACTGCTCCACTTATGATCCAGCACCCTGCTAATGTGTCTAGGAAAGCAGCAGAAGATGATGCTGGGCCCTTGCACCCATGAAAGAGACCCAGAAGCTCCTGGCTTTGGACCCAGCCCAGCTCTGGCCATTGCAGCCATTTGGGGAGTGAACCAACAGATAGGAAACTATTTTCTCCCTTTCTCTCGCTCTGTGTGTGTGTGTGTGTGCACGTGCGCACAATTCCTTCAAACAAATAAGTAAATCTAAAAAAGAAAAAGAGGAATGCAAGCTCAATTCTCATCCATCACACCAAACTTCCACCCCCTGAGGAGGGCCAGTCACAGTCACATAGCAGATGCTGGGTTCCCCTCAATGGATCCCCTTGGACAAGTGTCTTAGTGCCCAACAAATCCAAGTGATTCACTCAGCACTTTTGTGCTCAGAAAGTATCTGTGAAAAAAGTATAAGACTCCTGCTCTGGCGTAAGCAGAATAACAACCCCACCCCCTCCCCAAAGATCTCCTTGTCCTAACCCCTAGAACCTGGGAATACATAACTTTCCATGACAAGGGACTACTACAGATGTAAGGTTAAGGGTGTTGAGAAAGGGTGTGCTGTGTCATTCAGGTGCGCCCAATGTACTCACCTGACTCCTTGAAAACATCGTCAGCTGGAGTTGGTCAGTGGGAAAGAGGACTACTGAACAAATGGTCATAGATTGTCACTCTGGGTTTGAAGATGGAGGTAAGGCACCATGAAATAAGGAATATAGGTGATCTCTTGAAGCCTGAATAGGCAGTAAAACAGGTTCTCTCCTACAGCCTGCACAAAGGCTTACCGACACCTTGATCTTAACCCAGCGAAACCTATATCAGACTTTTAATGTACTGCACCTTAAGATAAACACCTTGTGCTGTTTTAAGCCACCAAGAGTATAGCAATCTGTTAGGTCAGTCATAAGAAATTATTCTACGCTCTCCGATACAGAATGGCTTATTTTATCCTGTAGCTTGTGGTCAATGAGGAGCATCTGCTCACCTGGCCCTTCTGTCTTCTCCATGACTGAGCCTATTGGCCTCTCTCAGAAAGCCTGGAAATCAAAATGAGCCAGTATGGAGATTTACTGGGCCAAAAAGTAGTAACAAAATTAAAACAACCTCTGTAAATAAGTCATTGAGCTTGACAAGTATTTCAAAAGCCAAAAGAAAAAAATTTCATCAGTTCATAACATCCATTCCTCCAACCTGAGGCTTGATGAGTGAAGCTAAAATGTAGGTCATAAAAACACTTAAAATATGGTCTTATCAGTGCATACAGAGGCCAGGGGTGGAAGGTATAGGTGTAGACTACTGAGGGACTGGGCAGTGGTGTGTCAGGGAAGGGGTGTCAGACAAAAGGTACAGAGATCAATTCAGACAGTGTTTTCACTCCACTGACCAGGCAATTCATTCCAGATGAGAAGCCTGCAAAATACCACCTTCAGGACAAATTCAGCCCACTGCTTGGTTTTGCAAATAAAGTTTTATTGGAACACATGCTACTCATCCATTTGTGTGTTGCCTATGGCTTTCCTACAACAATGGCAGAGTTGAGTAGTAGTGACACACATACCACAGCTCCAAAAGCCAAAAATATGCATCACCTGGTATTTGTCAGGAAAAATTTGCAGACTGCTGGATACTCACTATAAACCTGAGCAGCAGGAGTTCATAAGTTCAAAGGAGCTTCCACTGCCCCTCAGCACAGCCCTGACATGAGGCACAGGTTTGTCCTCCCTACTGCATTTGGTTTTGTGACTCACAGCTTCAGACCCTGTTCAGCGAGGCTTACACGGTCACCATACAACCTGAGGAAGTCCAGCAGTGGGACCCAGCTACATTTTGCTATAAGTCAGCTCCCCCATATACACTGCCTCATTTGATCCCTCTCTCCTAATCCAGAAGTCCCAGCCTTTTCTACCATCTTCTGAAAATATGACAGTCATGTATTCTTCATTATCATAAACCATGACACCCTATAGTTCTCCATCCCCTGAATTAACAGCTCTTGTTGTTTCATGGAAAGAAGAGGCACAACCTAGAACAAAGGAATCTTTTTTTTTAGCTTGGTTCCATATTAGATTTCTCAATTCACAAAGAAACTATTATCTTAGAAGTGAGTCTTGTTGCAAGAGAAAAAATGCATTTCTATTCAAAAATCATCTTTGCCCACAGTAAGAACAACACTCAGGGGATTAAGTATAGAGATCTGCTATCAGCCAGAGTAGAGAGGGTGTGATGGAGGGGTAATTCCTACTGTACAGAGAAGGAGGAAGACATTCCATCTATCTCCTCACCCATCATGGGATTGGCCTGGAAGAAGGAAGACAGTGAGTGGGCAATGGAGGGTAGAATACAAATGTATTTAGGCTGGTACTTTAATTGCTCCCTCCCTCCACTGTTCTCCCACACAAAGGCAAATATGTACAAACGTACACATGAATGTACACACATACACTTGGCCCATGTACTTCAGGAGCAGAATATCATGTGCACAGGGAAATGTCTAACTGGGCTGGAATTAATGTTCTTTTGTTTCCCCACAGCTACCCCTGCACAGGGACGTCCAGAAACTCCCTTGAATCCCTGTGGTAAACCTGGGAGACAGAAGCTGAGCACTGCCAGCATTTGCTAAGACTTTGCCTAGCATGTAGCAAGAGTATCCTACAGCAGAAATGGAAAGTAGGCAACCCAAGCCAGATTCTGATAAGATCTCCTGGCTAAACCCCACAGGATCTACAGCAGCAATGGGCAAAGTAAAGGATGCCAAATCCGGGGGTGCCACCATGCTCTGCATGTACTCATATGGATGGTCATGAGATACACATCCAAAGACACCTTAAGATTTGAAGTTAACTCCCAAAGAGATTAGTACACACCTGGGCATGGACCTAGCAGTTATCTCCATTCTTGTTACAACTCAATTCACAATATCTAAATAAGCCCATCAACTGATGACTAGATAAAGAAAATGTGGTGTATATATACACTATGAAATACTACTTGGCCATAAAAAATAATGAAATCCTGTCTTTTGTAACAAAATGGATGTAATTGGAAGACTCAAAAAGATAAATATGTTTTCTTTGAAATGTGGCAGTTAATATACAAGAAATATACAGGAATGAAATGGACATTTTGGGATATGATTGTCATTTTTTTTTTGACAGGCAGAGTTAGACAGTGAGAGAGAGACAGAGAGAAAGGGCTTCCTTCTGTTAGTTCACCCCCCAAATGGCCGCTACAGCTGGTGCACTGTGCCAATCCCAAGCCAGGAGCCAGGCGCTTCCTCCTGGTCTCCCATGCAGGTGCAGGGCCCAAGCACTTGGGCCATCCTCCACTGCCTTCCCGGGCCACAGCAGAGAGCTGGACTGGAAGAGGAGCAACCGGGACAGAATCCGGCGCCCCAACCAGGACTAGAACCCGGAGTGCCGGCGCCGCAGGCGGAGGATTAGCCTAGTGAGCCGCGGCACCGGCCATGACTGTCATTTTTTATCCCTTTTTATACTCTTGTGAAACTGTGGTCTTCCTACTTTTTACTTGTTTAATATTATTAGTAGAAAATTAAGCCTGCAAACATAAAGCAGTTTAAAATTATGTATTTGCAAAAATGGATGACAAGAGATGAGAAAGGGCAAGAGGGAGATTGGAGAAGAACAGGGAAGTAAGGGAAGTATGGTTGCCTTCTTGGAACTGTACCTATGGAATACGTATCTGTTCTCTTTATATTAATTGTTTTAAAAACGCATGCATCTCACTTTAGAGTGCCTGGGGCTCAATTCCTGGCTCTAGCTCCAGCTTCCTGATAACGCAGACCCTGGGAGGCAGTGGTGATGACTTAAGCGATTGAGTTCCTACCACCTACATGGGTCCACAGAACTGAGTTCCCAGCTCCTGGTTTCAGGCCAGCTAGGTCATTGAGGACACATAGGGAGTGAACCAACAGATAAGAATGATACCCATCTCCCTTCCTCCCTCCCTCCCCCCTCCCCTTCTCTCTCTCCCCCCACCTCTCACCTTTGAATTTCAAATAATTTTTTTTCAAAAAAGCACAGAGCTATTTTCCAAAAAGAAGACAATACAAGCTATGGCTCAAAGGCAGGTCAACAGAAGTCAGAGAACAGAACAAGGCAAGTACAGACATCCTGCCCCACCCCAACAACATTCTGTCAGCCTTTCCCTGTGCCCAGCTGTCACCCAGGGAGAAGGATAGGAGAGCTGAAGGAAGGAGAAAAGGCTTAACCCACAGAATCTCAGCTCACCTGAAAAACATTGCTTCACACCACAATAGACCAATGTACCCATTAGGCAAGGGTTAACGTCTTTGGGGTTACTTGTAAATAAGGGACCCCAGCGCAAGATAATATCAAACATCACAAATATGGCTTTCACTTTTGAGTATTATGGGGGGGGGGGGGGGCTGTTTCCAGATTATCTGCCTTCTTATCCCCTCCCCTACCTTACACATGTGCTTCAAAGGCTCTGGGCAGCATGCCCACCAGCACTGGCCAGTAGCCATGCAAGGGGGCAGGGTTACTCCTATGTCCTCCCACTCAGACTAGCTGGCCAACTGTGTGGCAGTTCTGTAGGCCCCCTGACTTCCCATCAAGCCAACACTCCCTGTTTCCACAGGGTCCACTCTCAGGCATGCTGCATAACGACATCCTGCAGGGGGCACACCTGAGACTCCCTAGCCTGGGGTGTTCAGCCCTTCCCCCAAGAGACTCCTAGAGCAGGGTGCAGGAAGGAGGCATGTAGCCGCACAGTTCCCGTACTTCTGTGAAACTGGAATTAATTATCACTGCTTGCTCGTCTGTCCCTCTTAGATCTGCAAAGTGTGGGTCACAGTGACTTTGGTTGGTTGTTTTTTGGTTTTTTTTTTTTTTTTTTTTTTGGCTTACCACATATTGAAACCATTCCTGCATATTGATACTGAATATCTCAGCCAAATCCTTGTGAAAATTACTTACTGTGCAGCACAACAAAATGACTTGCTAAAGTTCAACGTCTTGGGATATTTTATCTTTTCAAGTACACACCAAAAGCAATTAAGTTCAAACTATGGAATACAGTCTTTGCCAGTTTCCATTCTTGACACATATGTGTCTGAGTTTATAAGTTCAAAGACCTCTTAAAGGATCAAATCTCCAGCTTTAATTTTCTCTTTGTGAGTAAAAAACAGCCTACCATCCCTCGAGTTTAAATCATCTACAAGGAAATCTGTGGTGGGAGGCCTCCACCGAGCCATCTCTAATGTGGCCAGAGAAGGCAGCACAAGAACCCACTGTTGTCCTGGCCTCTCTGGCAGCCCACAGGGGACACCACAATTGGCTAGAAAAAAAAATCCTAGCCACGGAGCTCTAAGCAGGAGATAAGTGTAGCAGCCCAGTGCCAGATACCCACTCTGACTCACGGAGCTGTTACTAGACCGGCCCAGATCACAGCACAGCTCTAGGATTCACAGCACCTCTTTCTTCCTCCTGCTCCCACCTTGACTCCTCCTGTGTCTTCCTAATCAGTTGCCGTCATTACAGAGCCTTCCCTTACTGCTTCAATGCCCCCACTCCCTGCATTCTTCATTTAAGATTTTATTTGAGAGGTAGAGTCACAGACAGTGAGAGGGAGAGACAGAGAGAAAGGTCTTCCATCCACTGGTTCACTCCCCAAATGGCTGCAACAGCCCGAGCTGTGCCGATCGAAGCCAGAAGCCAGGTGCTTCCTCCCGGTCTCCCATAGGGGAGCAGGGGCCCAAGCATTTGGGCCATCTTCCACTGCTTTCCCAGGCCACAGCAGAGAGCTGGATTGGAAGAGGAGCAGCCGGGACTAGAACCCGGCACCCATATGGGATGCTGGTGCTGCAGCAGGCAGAGGATTAACCTACTGCACCAGGGCTCCAGCCCCTCCCTGCATTCTTGAGGCTTCACACAGCACCTTTCATTTTTCCAATCTTCATAAAGGGCCACAGCTCCTCCCCACCTCTTCTGCTCCTTGAACATGGAGGCCTTTCTCATTGAGATGTGCACCCGGAGCTGAGAGATACACCCTCAATGTGCTAGATAAACTCAGATTACATGTGGCAATTTTCCACCCCACATCCACCAAGTTTTTCAACATAAGTTTCTAAATTCCAGTGGAGTCTCATTTGCAGATTTCATTTTTACAAATTCAATCTGTTGCCGCCCCACAATACCTGCAGTCACTCTCACAGGCATCATGGACATGAGCAGGGCAGCAAAACATCTAACTTGCGAGTTGCACAAATTCTGGCTGGGGGTCAACAAGGTAACACCCTCCCTTCCTGGTTCAGCTTGTACACTGAAAACAGGTGCCCTGTCTCTCACACGCCTGTGCTTTTTATCGATTTTGATGTTAAGATGGCCTACACAAGCAAAGCCAAGGTTCTATCTAGGGTTCCTAAACATGAGAAGGCTGTGACGTGCCTTTTGGAAAAAATACATGTGTCAGATAAGCTCCATTCAGACTTCAGTGCAGTTGGCCATGCAGTGAAAATTAATGAATCAACAAAATGTTAAATAGGGTGAAGTTATTATGTATTGATCAGTTGACAAAGCTGTGACCAGAGACTCACAGGAACCTTACCTTGTAATTTCTCTAGGAGCAATGGCCCAATATTTACTTCAATATTTCAATACTTCAATATTTCAATACTTCAATACAATATTTAATTCAGTGTTGGCAGTGACCTTACAGAATGTGATTATCATGAATAATAGGAATTGACAATAAATACAACAGAAAAGTCAGATTTTCAACATAAAGTATATTTTTAGAAATTTAATTCATAAATTTGATTTATTTATTAAGAGACAGAAAGAGAGCTCCCATCATTTCCTCTCCCAGTACTTACAATTACTGGGACTAGGCCAGTCCAAAGCCAGGAGCCAGAAACTCAATCCAGGTCTTCCACCTGGGTGGCAGGAATCTAAGTACTTGAGCCCACCACTTGCTACCTCCCAGGGTGAGCTTTAACAGAAAGCTGAACTTGGGAGTAGAGCCAGGACTCAAACCCAGGTCCTCCAATGTGGGATGTAGATATCTTAATCACTAGGGCAAATGCTGATACCTAGAAATTTGTATTCATCTATTAATGGAGTGGGTGCTTCTCCCTGTCCAACATAAGCCTCAAGAGCATCCGAAATCCAAAAGCCCCCAGGTGTTCCCTCTCCTCCTCCACACAGGTTCCAGGTCCTTCTCTCTGGAGAACTTTCCACACCCATCCCAATTTCTACAAGGAGTCTGCAAACTTCCCTCAGGCCCCCAGCTCACATCCTTCTGAAATCCCCACTCTGGACATGATGTCTAACAGAAGCAGATTTTGTTTATACCCACATATGTTTCTCTTTTTTTCTTTTCTTTCTTCAATTTATGTGAAAGGCAGGGTTACAGAGAAAGATTAAGAAACAAAGATGTGATCACTGACGTCATAAATAAGAGTGTCATTTGTTAAATCAACAACAGGAGTCATGGTGCACTTGCTCCCCATGTAGGACCTATGTTCTTAATGTGTTGTACTATGAGAATAAATGGTAAAACTACTACTCAAACAGTACTTTATACTTTGTGTATCTGTGTGGGTACAAACTGTTGAAATCTTTACTTAGTATAGAGTTGATCTTTTGTATATAAAGATAATGAGAAATGAATCTTAATGAAGAATGGGATGGGAGAGAGAGTAGGAGGCAGGACGGACGGTCTGGGGGTGAGAGGGCAGATATGGGGGGAAGAATGCTATAATCTGAAAGTTGTACCTATGAAATTTATATTTATTAAATAAAAGCTTTCTAGAAAGAAACAGAGAGATCTCCCATCAGCTGGTTCACTCCTCAGATGCCCACAACAGCCAGAGTTAGGCCAGTCAAGTGTCAGGAGCCAGGAACTCCTTCCATGTCTCCCACATGGGTGGAAGGAACCCAAGTTCCTGGGCCATCAACTCTGCCTCCTAGGTGCATTAGCAGGAAAGTGGATCAGAAGCAGAGTAGCCTGGGCTGAAACCAAACACTCTGTTATGGGCAGCAGGCAACACAATTGGCAGTTTAACCTGCTGTGCTAAAATGCCCACCACTTTTTTCTTGATGTATATTTCACTGGCCCCAGCTCCTCTTTGTTCTACAAGTTTCTTGTTTCCTTTCTAAGTCTCACAATGCCAACCAGAAGGCTTTGTCTTTTTGTGACTGCTAAGGAAATTGTGTTGACTATATGAAAATGCTTTGCTGCTCCTTGCACAATTCCTTCTATTTTTTTCAGCATACTCCAAGAAACCTATCACTTTGGCTGTCCTTCAGTGTGACTTGTATATTTAAAAGAAATTACTGTAGCACAGCACATGAACATGTCATTAATCAGTATACGTTTCAGCTTTATGACATGATCTGACCACTGAGAATGTCTTCAGATACTCAATGTCTCCAACCAGACCCTGTGTTTGTGACTAGCTAACCTGTAAATATAAACAACCCTAACAACTTTCTTCTCTAGGGTTTACCTATGTACCATCTAAAGCTTCAAATGTGTTCTCACTTCTCCCCATTTTCCTCCTGTGGTGTGCCACTTCCTCTCCATTTTTAGTGCCACCTGTGTAAGTCAGGCATTTAAATCTCAGCTCTTCTAAAAAAAATCCACAAAAAATAAATGATCATACTGAAAATCATGATGTTACCTCTGGAGAATTAAAGGATCCAGGCATTGGGCACAGTGGCTGCTACATCACAAAGAAAATAGAAAACTCAAATAGAAGAACATCACACACACACACACACAAACACACAAGGCAGGCCTGAATCTGACCAAACTTGTACATCCAACTCCCATCTACAGGAAATAAAGAGGACAGAGGAGCATGCCAAGCTGTCACAAAGATTCAACCAGCAGTAACCAGATTAGGAAGCTCTACATTTCAAATAATTTGATTCCCTCTGAAGATCAATTGAAAGGACCAGAATTGCATCCAGTGGCTTAAGCTGCCATTTTACAGGCTGGCATATCATATCAGAGTGCCAGTTCAAGGCCTAGATGCTTCTCTTCCAATCCACCTTCCTGCTAATGACCTGAGGGGGTAGTGTGTGATGGCCCAAGTACTGCTAGGCTCTGCCACCCCTTGTAGGAGAGCTAGATGGAGTTCCTGGGCTTGGCTTTGATCTAACTCAGCCCTGACTGTTCCAGGCATTTGGTGAATGATCCAGCAGATGGGAGACAGTGCATGCTCTCATTCCGCCCCCTTTTGTTGCTCTTTCAAATAAATAAATAGGTGAATTTAAAAAAAAATTGTAAAGAGAAAAAAGTGATGGGAGAACTCATACACGAAATGAGACCAAAACATTCAACCAATCACAATGTATATGGACCTTATTTTTATCTTAATTCAAATAAACTATAAAAACTGTGCTATTTATGATATAACTGGAGGGCAAACACTTCTTGAACATTTAATCATAGGAAGAAGGTTCTGTGAAATATTTTAGGGATAAATGTATTGTAATTAAAAGAAAAAAGACTTTACCTTACAGAAATCCATACTGAAATATAAGCTAATAAAATTATTCAAGGGTGGGGAATTTACTTTAAAATAATCATAGAGACAGAGTATGGAAGTGAATGGGAGATCAGCAAAGGGTTGTGGTTGATTGGAGCTAAGTAGATATACCAGGTGTTTGTCATGTCATTCTATGTTCATGTTCAAAAAATTTTTTTTCACAGGCAGAATGGACAGTGAGAGAGAGAGAGAGAGAAAGGTCTTCCTTTTTCGTTGGTTCACCCTCCAATGGCCATTGTGGCCAGCGCACTGCGCTGATCTTAAGCTAGGAGCCAGGTGTTTTTCCTGGTCTCCCATGTGAGTGCAGGGCCCGAGCACTTGGGCCATCCTCCACTGCCTTCCCGGGTCACAGCAGAGAGCTGGCCTGGAAGAGGGGCAACCAGGACAGAATCCGGCACCCCGACCGGGACTAGAACCCAGTGTGCCAGCGCCACAGGCAGAGGATTAGCCTATTGAGCCACGGCGCCGGCCCATGTTCAAAATTTTCAAAAATGAAGACTAAAAGGAGCAAAACCATTGTCAGTTCTGCCACTGACGAGCCATGTGCCAGTTCCCTGTACCTCAGCAGCTCAGAGCTTCAGTCTCCTCCACTCAGTAGCCTTCCTGTGAGTTAGGATGTATGAAGCACAAAACCTGGTGTCAGATTGGTTCAAAGTCTCTATCATCGCTCCTCTAAGATCTCTGAAATCTGCATCTCCAGTTCTAACTGCCTATATGCCACTTAAAGCTCTATTTCTAAAAGCTAAGAAATTATTTCCCAATATGAGCAATTTCAAGAAGAAAGACTATTTGCCTACTCCAAAGCCATTTTCACTTCCTCTTCTGCTAACAGCTACAGTTTTGTTTCCAAAGTTTTGTGCATCTCCATTTCCATGGCCAGTAATTGGTTCAACAGTGGGCTTCCAACTCATGCCACTGAGACATGAGAAGCCTCCTCCTGGGAGTTTCTGGGGTAAGAATTTCACTCTTTAAAAAAAGCAGCACAAAAAGAGTCCTCTTTCTTCTGTTAGACACAGTCAGTTCTGCACGCAGTACCTGGGTCTGCAGTGTGGGAGGACAGCAGAGTAGAAAGGGGTAAGGAATCTTTGGGATTTTTTTTTTCAAATTTAAAAATATTTTTATTCTATATAAAAACTCTCAAAATTGACTCACATCAAAAAATGTAAAATAATGGAATACACTTTTTAAAACTTAGTTGCGAGTCTAGCAGCAAAGCAATTAACTGAGGACATGTTAGGTATTAAGCAAAGAGCACGGTGCATCTACACAGGGAGTTCCAATACCTTAGCTCTACTGATACAAACAGAAACACAAAAGCCTTTCCAGGAGGAGACCAAGTGCTTCTTTGAAGTAGGAGTAGAAGCTGTTGCCACCGGATGAGCTGCCCAGGCTCAGTTCCTGGAGCAGGGACAACGGATCGCTGCTCTTCTTGGGAATCTTTGTCCTTAACAGCATTACTGAGCCTACAAGTCACCCAGCCCTGGGTTTCTTGCTATAAATCACAATAAGTGTCATTATTGCTTAAGGCCCTTTTGTGTTGAGTACTCTGTTACTTAGGCTGAAACTCTCCCACATGATCCTAGCCCACCAGAATCCTGAAGAAGGGAAGTACCTACACATCATGATGCTCACCCTTCTGCAATTACTCCACTGAGGGTATACTCCATCCTCCATACCTTTCTCATCTCCTGATCGTCCCCACTCATGCCCATTTCCATAAGTGGCAGGTCCTATCTCTTATGAGTTTTGTCACAGGAAAAAAAAATGGTGATAACCATTGCAAGTGAATTTAAGAATGTCACAGAAGTGTTCTCTTTACCTTTTTATCCCCAGTGCCTAACCTGACAAAAGTAATAAGGATTTGAGTGCAAAGAAAAAAATGAATTCATAAATGAATGCTCTACCACTTATTTAAACTTAGCAGTTTGAAAATTGAACTCACCAGTCCCCTAGAAGTTCCAGAGTAACTCATCTATGCATTAGCTCTTGTCTCCTGCTGGCCTGTCTCCAGTGCAGGGCCCCCTCTCCAGGGACATCAGTATTACTTCCTAAAATACAACTCAGATCTTACTACCCTCCTTAAAGGACTCCAGCAACTCATAACTAGCAACAGATCAAGTCCCAGTTCCTTTCAGGGAATGAAGTCCTTCTTCATTGGACCACAAGCTATCTCTGCTGCCAGCTGCCCCTCTTCCTTCATTTCGTCTCTCTCTTCTATCCAACCTACCCTAAGTTCCAGCCGTACAAGTCCCTGGCAGTATCTCACATGTCATTCTCATCTGTGCTCTCCCACTGTGTCTTTTTCCTACTCTACCTATCTAGACTAAAAAACTCTTGGTCATCCTTACCAACTTTATTCTGCTTTTCCAGGTATACTTTGTCATGCATTCCTTTAACCATAAATCCACAATAGTACTTATCACATCAAATTATACTTCTCTGTTTAAATGTTTATCTCTGCTACTAAACTACAAAATATCCCAGAAATGGACCAACTTCCTTGCTCCCTACAATATCTGGTACTGGATAAAAGTTTTGAGGTATGGGAAAGAGAGAAAAGGGAGGGAAGGTATTGGCATTTTTCCAATTGCTAAGTCTAGAAACCTGGAAGTTATGAATTTCCAGACCAGAAAGGAATGTTACAGATCATCATGGAAAACCTTTACTTTAAAGATAAGTAAATCGACTCTTCTCTCATCCCCTTACTCACTTTGTCACCAAATCTACTTGTCATATCCTTTTTCAAAACATCTACCAGATTTCCTCCTGCCTTTCCGTACTCACTAACCCCTGCCCCATCTAAGCTCACTCGAATGGGTTTGTTGAAAGAGCCCTCAAAGAAAGTCCTCTTTGCCCTCCTCATTTCAAGCCATCTTGTACATACTGACAGAAGCAACTCTACAAACTATTTCTCTTAACATGTCACTCCAACCACTCCAATGAAGTTTTTACAAGTTCCAAATGGACTTGTCTTCTTAAGCCAAGATCCCATCCTACCAGTCTGGCCTTTAGTAAACCAGTTATCTGGACCATCTCTCTCCATATGACCCAGCTTTCCTCCAATTCATAGACACAAACACTTTGTACCAGGCATCTCGTGGTATCAGAAAGTATGACAACTCACTCCTGTCCTCAGCCTTTTGCTTAGGCTTCAAGACCCTACCTAAGTGTCCCACTGCCCTCCACTCACCTCTACTCTTTAAACACTCAGTCCTCCCAAGGCACCCTACCATTACATCTTTCATCCCTTCCTGATGCAGATCAAATGAATCATTCTCCTCCCTAGATTTCATGGCTATGATGGTACTGCTCTATCTCCCACTTAGAATGTAAGCAATTGGAGGGCAAGTAACCACTTGCCTTCCCAGGTGTTTGTCTCCAACAAAACTAAATGCAAATACCACCTGCTTATGAACTAAGAAGCTAAAAGTCCAATGAACTCATACAGAATGTTAGGGAATTATTTTTACAGCACTGCTCACATTCATCCTGCTGATGAAACTGGTGCTTCTGAGTTTTTGTTTTCTTTTTTTTAACTTTTATTTAGTAAATATAAGTTTCCAAAGTACAGTGTATGGATTACAATGGCTTCCCCCCCCATAATCTCCCTCCCATCTCCCGCTCCCTCTCCCCTTCCATTCACATCAAGATTCATTTTCAATTATCTTGAAGATCAATTTAGTATATATTAAGTAAAGATTTCAACAGTTTGCACCCACACAGAACATAAAGTGTAAAATACTGTTTGAGTACTAGTTATAGCATTAATTCATATTGAACAACACATTAAGGACAGAGATCCTACATGAGGATTAAGTGCACAGTGACTCCTATTGTTGACTTAACAAACTGCACTCTTGTTTATGGTGTCAGTAATCTCCCTAGGCTCTAGTCATGCGTGGCCAAGGCTATAGAAGCCTTTTGAGTTCACCGACTTCGATCTTATTTAGACAAGGTCATAGTCAAAGTGGAAGTTCTCTCCTCCCTTCAGAGAAAGGTACTTCCTCCTTTGATGGCCTGTTCTTTCTACTGGGATCTCACTCACAGAGATCTTTCATTTAGGTTTTTGTTTCTTAATGAAGGCAAACTCCTTGAGAGCAGAAGCCTATTTTCTCATATCTATGCAGGGCGAGCATCCTGAATCCAAAAACTGGAAATCCCAATTGCTCCAAAATCCAATTATTTTGGTATCACCATCATGTCAATAGTGAAAAATTAAATGTCATAAAACTGTGTTTTATGCATAAAATTATTTTAATTATTATATAAAATTGCCTGCCATGTTTACAAGATAAACAAGAGACACAAATGAACTGTGCCTTTATACTAGGGTCCCATCCCCAAGATCTCTCATTATATATCTGCAAACATTTCAAAATCCAAAATCAAGTAAATTGGAAACTTTCAGTTCCAAGCCCTTGTATAATGTTACCCTATATAATATTACCCCAGGTGCCCTCAGCACCCATTGCAATGCATTGTAGAGAGTCATACCTTTATATCAGAGTTATTATTTGAACCTCTCTGTTGTCCCATGATCCCTAACACAAATGCTGCCTGAGGCAGAAATGTGTGTGTGTGTGTGTGTGTGTGTGTTTGTGTGTGTGTGTGAGAGAGAGAGAGAGAGAGAAACAGAGAGAGAGATACAGTCATGTTTTATCAGTGTAGGCACATGTGAGTACCTGTCTCCCATGTTGATAACCAGGTGAAATTGTGTTCAAATGGCTCTCAGTGATAGTCTTGAAGAAGAAAAAGGTTATAAAAGATAAGGCAGGGGCCAGCGCTGTGGCGTAGTGGGTAAAGCCACAGCCTGCAGTGCTGGCATCCCATATGGGTGCCAGTCCAAGTCCCAGATGCTCCACTTCTAATCCAGTTCTCTACTAAGGCCTGGAACAGCAATAGAAGATGGCCCAAGTCCTTGAACCCCTGTGTCCTTGTGGGAGACCCAGAAGAAGCTCCTGGCTTCAGATCAGTGCAGGTCCGGCCATTGTGGTTAATCAGGGAATGAACCAGTGAATGGAAGACCTTTTTCCCTCCCTCCCTCTCTCTCTCTCTGCCTCTCCTTCTCTCTGTATGTAACTCTGACTTTCAAATTAATAAATAAATCTTTAAAAAAAAAAAAAGATAATGCAGAGAAATGGTCAGTTCCCATAAGGTCAGCCTGGGCATCCCCTGGATGAGATTCCTATTGGATTGACTCGGTTCCAACATTAAAGTCCTGTATCCTAGGAAACTATTAGATCCTAGGCAAACTTGTTCGGTGGATCGTTCTATCCCTCTAGATCTTAGACCTTTTCTCTTTCCTGACTGATGTCTGGAGTGCTTCAACAAAGCATAAGACATATAGGTAAACACACTAAGATTATGTAAATGCCCTAAAATGTCACTGCATGGTAACTTTAATACACCCTCATATCACACAGAAACACAGATGAGGTGAAGAATCTTCTAGAACAACATCAATAGGTCACATCTGCCTTTGAGAGTCCCTTTTGCTCACAAAATACTTTAATTCCTTCCATCTTGGCTCTGTCTCATTTTAATGATTTCAGAAACTATATTCTGAGCTGTGGAATTTCTAGGTCAAATTTGTATGTAGACCAATTAATCTAAAAATGTCCAGAAACAACTGAGCTACAAGTAGGGCTTGAGACTCCATGATGGTTCTTTGGGTATCTTTGTCATCAGTCTGGTGTTCACAACAGTATCTTCAATGTGGGAATATGTTCTCCTGAGTTTCCATTAATTCCCACAAGGGAATAACAAGCCCTTCCAATTCTTCCTAGAGGCCTCTTGGTAGCCCTCCATTATGTCTAATGCCTCAGAGCCAAATTTGTCCATCACTTAAGCACTGGTACAATACCTGTGGATCTATAAAACGTGTTGAATTTGGTAAAACATTCAGTTAAGATTTGAGGAGTTTCTACATGGTTTACAGCATACCAATTATTCTGAGTGGACTCAACTGACTGAACATTTTGCCAAATTAATTAGAAGTTCAGACACATTCTAAAAGCACCATTATATGCCTCAACATCTGTGACTAACACCACCCATAAAGTTGGTGACTCAATTACTTTTTAACAGGAAGAAACCTTAAATTGTTCCTTCACATGAGCTGCACCATCAGTCGAATATGCTACATAACTTTTCATAAAAATATGATTTGATATGAGAACATCTGTAACCGTCTGGAACATATTTTTCCCAGGACTTTACTTCGAGCTCTCAATAGATATCAGATGTTCTCCACGGAATCTGTGACATGTCTTAGGATTCTTGAATAAACATCAGTTATGCCTCTGTCTTGAACAGTGTCAATATGAATTGAAAATCTGCCAGCCTTCTTAACATCTTCACCAGCAGACTTCTTAATTAATCTGCTGATCGTGTGGATAGACTTATATTAAAATCAGAGTTATATAAGTTAGTTTAAAAACTCACTTTAGTTTCCAAAGATTCAAGATATATTTCAGCAAGCAACAATCCGAAGAGTACACGCTGGAACCTATCTCGGGGCTTACATTCGCTGGAGTGTTATTTGTCCCGCGATAACTGACAAGGTCCTTTACCAATGCCCTCGGTCCATTAATCATGCAAAATAAAAATACTTCAGCACAACTCGTTCTATCCTCATGTACTTTTGATTATAAAATGGAAGACTGGCAGTGTGATTAATAGTACTTATTAAAGGGGAAGGCTTCATCTCTTCTGCTAGTCTCTCTGACACAAATGTTCTGCAAATTACATCTGAAGTACACATTGCAAGAAAGGACCTACTTAATTAATTTAACAGAATTATCTCAGATATGCATCAAGATGTATGTACAAGGATATTCTTTTCAAAGCTGTTTATAGAGATTCTAAAAACACGGAAAGGCTTGCACTTTAGGGAACATTAAAATATTTTATAGTATACCTCTACAAAGAAATAGTATGCTGTTATTAAAATTAATGTAGCAAGAGTATTTTTACTTAATGGAAAGATACTCTACGATTAACATCAAATGACCAAAAAAGAAGTTTAAAAAACAGTATCACAATACAAACAGATGTTTGTGTGCTTTTTTCATTATATATAAATTAGTATGTCTGGAAAGACATATATGCCAAATAGCGAAAATGGCAGTCTCTGGGTGCTGAAATTGGGGGTAGATTTTTTTTCCTGGCTCCTCTTTGACCACCACCAAGATGGGACCTGTTGGTGCCCAGGAGGGGGTCTAAGAAAAAGATACAGGGTATTCCCTGTTTAACTGATCCCCAGAGGTGGGGACCTGAGAATTTTCATTTCTAATTGACTTCCAGATGATACTGATGCTACTGGTCCACAGTTTGAGTAGCACAGTTTGAGTAGCACAGCCCTGAGGTTCTTTTTGATCCCAGCACTTCCCTCCTACGGCATCTTCTATTGGTGTGTGTGTGTGTGTGTCCCCTCGTCTACAGGCTCAGTCTCTTGGCCCAAGCCTCTGGCCTTACAAGTACCAAGTATTGAGTGCACGTTTGTTGAGGAAACTTATGGGGAGATTTTCCAGGGTGGTGGGAGGGGTGAGGAGAAAGATCTTGGAAGTTCACAATGTACCTCCCCATGTGCTAGGACATCCTGTAACTATCTCATTCTGTGAGCCAGCAGCTCTGGCAAGGGCTTTGGACTCTGCATTTTACTAACTCTCCAAGTGGTTCTTCTGTTTATCAAAATTTGAGAACCTGCTCAGGGAAGAAGAAGAAAGGGAGAATTCTGTGGCTTTGTCAGAGAAAGCTCTGCACTGAAATCATGAAGACCCCTGGGGAAATGTGAGAAGGTTTTCAAGGAAGGGACACAGCATCACACTTTAACCGAGTGACACGTCAGTGTGAACTGGTGCCTCCCATGCAGAGAGAGAACCCACGCAAGGCTGACGGGCTTTGGTAAAGGAGACTGGTTAAAGCTTCAGAATAAAGAATCTGCCGGAGGACTGAGCACCCTTTGCCAGGGGAGCTAGGGGAAAACACATCCCATTCTGTTCAGAGGCCTTTCTGAATGCAAAAATGCAGGCACCAGATTAACAGAGTTTTGAAAGAAATAAAAGTAAACCACTGCTTCTTCTCCCTAAGAGACCTCCAAGCAAGCTCCCAGCTAGCAGGCAGGAGGGAGCAGGATTCAGAACATTTGGTGAGTTGTCCCTTCCCACGTGCTACTGTTCTCAGCCACATCTGCCAAGACCCAGAGTGTCAGCATCTTACAAATGGCACTTCGAGAGGCCACAACACTTCCTCCTCTCACCCCAACATGAGGCCCTCCATTAAGCGGAACTAATTCTTATGACAGGTTACAAACCACAGGCAAAAATTATGAAAACTCTAACACTGCTCACACTGGGGGAGACTTCAGGCCACTGCTACGACAAAGCCCCCATTATTCACCCAGCTCTCCTGACAGTTCCCAGCGCTGGGCACCGTGGCCTCCCTGAGCCCTGCAGAATGAGGCAAAACACAGAATTCAGACTATGGCACGGGTTCGAGCTCCTAGCAGATGGTGCTATATAGCTGACCAACATTTTTATAGAATTGTTCGCTTTAAATCAAAATAAGGCAGAGGAAAGAATGTTATATTCAGAGTCAAAACTCCTGGATTCTATACCCCAGCTTACCAAAAAATGGGATGACAGGATGTCCTAGATCAGGTTAGTCAGTCCTCCGAGCTCTTCTGTGTGTGTGTATGTGTGTGTACACGCACACGCATGCACACTCATGATGGAAAACTGACACCTTCAAAACCAAGACTTGAACATATCTAGTGGGGTGTGGCACTCATCCCTACAGATATCTATTTGCTGGAGTTGGTGGGGGTTTCTTCCCTAGAAATGGACGAGTTAGGACACACAGGTCTGAAAGAAGGAATAGGACAAAAGGTTCCACATCAGCCTCTCCAACCTACTGATAACAACCTGGTTCTTGGCTTCAGTATTCAATGGCAGAATATGTGAGACCTGGATCCTGAGTCCAAGCAAAACCCCATAGGGACATGAGAAACAACTGAGAATCCTTAAGAGAATACAACTAAATTCCTTTTCTTGGGGCCACCGCTGTGGTGTAGTGGGTAAAGCTGCTGCCTGTAGTGCTGGCAACTCATATGAGCGCCAGTTCAAGTCCCAGCTGCTCCACTGCTGATCCAGCTCTGTGCTGTGGCCTGGGAAAGCAGCAGAAGATGGCCCAAGTCCTTGGGCCCTTGCTCCCACGTGGGAGACCTGGAAGAAGCTCCTGGCTTTGGATTGGCACAGCTCTGGCTGTTGCAACCAGTTGGGGATAGAAGACCTCTCTCTCTCTCTCTTTCTCTTCCTCTCTTCTCTGTGTGCAACACTGACTTTCAAATAAATAAATAAATCTTAAAAAAAAATGTTCCTTTTCCTCAGAAATCTCAATTACCATTAAATACACACAAATGAATTTCCTCCAGACCCTAAGCTCATTGAGGATAATGAAGAGACCTTATATTCCTTTGATTTCCCAATGGAAAAATAGTGGTTGGCTGCATTGAGTTAAACTGTTCAGTATCAGCTGTGGTAATGCTAGCTGCTGTAACAAATATCAAAATCTAGGAAGCTTCATTTAATATATTTTAATTTTATGTGCCCTAAAAACTATAACAAGTTGGTGATTTTTTTACATGGACTTTTGGGACCCAGGATCATTCCATTTTGTAGTTCTGACCTCACCTAAGGCCTTGTAGTTGCCTGCATTCAGCCACAGATGGAGAGGTAGAGTCAGAGATGGGGGGGGGGGGGCGGTGCTGGCATGGGGAGCAGGCAAGAAAGAGGAGGAGGAAGAAGAAACTAGAAAGCACACCTGCTTCTTAAGTTCCTCTGCCCCAAAGCGACACATCTCATGCTCAAAGCATTCCATTGGCAAGGTCCAGTCCCACGGTACTACTGAAACACAAAGGGTCTGGGAAATGTCATTCCTGCTGGGAAAGCTACTCCCAAGCCACATCTGTAAAGGAGGGCATGAGTTTCTGGTGGAGCTAGCTATCTCTGCCACATGCTCTCTGGCCCCTAAAATCTGATACATAAAGGATACGCATTCCTCATAAATAAAATGACCATCTGGAAAAGTTTCATATTTGCCTATTGCCTTGGCATAATTATTATTAACACCCCTTTCACTCTGAGAAGTGTCCAACTTTGGAAGATAAATTGTGCTGTTTCCCTACTCATAAACTGTCTTACAGACGATCCATGAGCCCACAAAATAATTTCAACACTTCCACTTTTCACCATACGGAACTGAGAATCTATGGGAGGATAAACATCGGTAATACGGAAAAGAAAATGTCAAGAGTGGCATATTCTGTTTTAACCTGACCTCCTACTCTCCCATGCAGTCAGTAGAATGCATTCTTTGGAATTTAAAGTTCACTTCAGAGGAACATGGCCTTCCAGAAGCTGTGTCATCTGTGCTACAGCAAGGCAATGTCTAATACTGAAAAGCATGGGACTTACATTCCAGGTCTCCTGGATCCATTTCCCTGGGAAGGACTGGCATCTTCTGAAGGGCCGGTTTTCCTTTTCGAAAAACAATGAAGAAACCAAGGACACTTCTAATCCAATCAAAACCCAGCTGGAATAGTATTTAAAAAAAAAAAAAAGGGAACAATTAAGAAACTAAGAAATGCCTTACCAAGGGTGAATTGTCACCCAATGTAAATATGGAAGTCTCTAGTTCTGAAATTATAATGGTACAGACAGAAGCCAGTCTGGGATTTCCTTTTCTAATTGTCCTTCTTCATAACGCTTCACAGTGCAGTAAACAAATGTGCAAGGACAATGTTTAAAGGAGTTGAAATCATTAGATGGGCATCTGGCAAGTATTTAAGATACACTTGCTATGCCCACTTCCCATCTGAGAGTGCCTAGGTCTAAGTCCTGGCTCCATTTCTGATTCCAGGTTCCTGCTATTATGTTCTGGGAGAGGCAGCAGGGGACAGCTCAAGTACTTGTGTCCCTGCCACCCATGATGGAGACCTATACTGAGGTCTTGGCTCCAGGCCCAGTCCCAGGAGTCAGCCAGCAGATGAAAGATGATCTCTCGCTCTCCCTCCCTTCTTCCCTCTCTCTTTCCCCCTTCTTCTCCCTTTCTCTCCCCTTCAAATAAATAAAATTTTAAAAACAAAATTGTAAAGGATTTGAAGTCAAAGAGCTTTCAAGAACCCAAGAAAATTTCATGACATAGATACTTAGATACAGACACCAGCTACTAGAAAATTAGGTGGTAAAAACTTTTGATAATCTACACTTCCATAACTTTACTTAGAGCACCTTGAACTTCCACAGGAATCTCCTTGAAAAATCGTCAGCAATTCACTTTCACCAAATCAGACTAATTCTCCATTTCAATTAGTCCAGATGAAAGAGGCTTTGCCAAGTGTAGATTTTTCCATCTAACATCTTCTCTGTTTGAGCCCTGTGAAGCTACTAAGAGGAATATTTGATCAAATGCTTAAGCATTAACTATGTGCAAGGAAAGCCATTAAGTGAATAAACTTTCTGTGAATTAAACTGATTTCCTAGAAAATGAAAACAAAATTGGATCCAAGAATAAACTTTCTTAAAATCACATTAGGCAAGTAAAAACATAAAATATTTTCTCACCAGAGTTGTAAAAATTAAATTAGCTAAAAGAGGAAGGAAGAAAATGCTTTTGTATTCTAAGCCGTCCCATTTATTAGGACAATAGTTAGCTATGAAAGAACCAAAGCTCTAAGCAGAACTGTAATTGTTTCTCAAGATGAACCTTTTTCTCTAACTCACTTGCCAGAGACAGGAGAGTCACATGCAGTAGCTGCTGACAGCTAGCTCTAAAGTATTGGGAAGCAGCAAAGATGGAGCTCACAGGCTGAGTGGGGGCTGGCTCCCTGCTGAGGAAGTGGCAGGCATTCCAGCTCCCCTCCCCTCCCTTCCCCTCCACACTTCTCCTCCCCGCCCCTCCTTTCTCCTCCTCCTCTTCCTTCCCCTTCCCTCCCCTCCTCTCCCCTCCTCACTTCTCCCCGCCCCTCCTTTCTCCTTCTCCCCTCCCTTCCGTTCCCCTCCCCTCCCCTCCCCTCCCCTCTCCTCTCTCCCCAGCTATCAGCAATCCTTCCTTGGGTTGAAATTGCTTTTTCACAATTGTACATTTCTGCTTCTTGTATGGGCTGGCTCAGTAAGCTGTCCTGGATTCTGGCCTTTCTCTGCCAATTGAGTCATATCATACCACTCAGCTCACAGGAAAAATTCTGTTGTGCTCATATCCTTGTCTTATTAGCCATGTACATACTTGAGCTACTATAACAAAATGTTCAGATTTCAGAAGCCTGAGTGGTGACTCAAGAATCTTGGCTCTTTTGATCCAATCACTACCACCTTCTAGCTAGTTGGATGGGAGGAAGACAAAGAGCTCACAGAAGACTATGCAATCAAAGGCCAGGCCTAAAAGAGACACACACCATTACCACCCACATTTCATCCTTTCATTTACCAGAACTCAGTTCAGAGGTTTTTCTGCATGCGAGGGAGCTGAGGAATACAGTTTTGCTTTGTGTCCACAAAGAAGAGGAGAGTGGCATCCACTCTGGCTCTGTCCATCAATTCAGAAATCACTTTCCCACATATTTTGCACATCAGGCCATCTGTCAAAGACTAGAGTAAGTTTTGAGTAGTGCATTGCCCTTAAGTAATCACAGTACAGCAGGAGAGAATGAGTAAATTAATACTGATGCTATAACATGATGGATGTTACAGCAGAGGCATTAGCAGAATGCTGAAGGAACCCAGAAAAGCAGCAAGTTCAGGGAAACTTCAGGTACCTTGGAACTGAGTCTTGAAGGAGAGTGACCATGGCGATTATTTTTAATCACCTTCCACTCACCATGCTCTGTCCTAAATGCATTTTGTGTATGAACTCCCTTAATCATCACAACCTAAAGAGGGGGCCACTATCTGTTAGGGGCTGAGAGGTTACAATGCTCTCTCAAGGTATCATTGCCTGTTAGTGACAGAAACAAGACTTGGACCCACTCAGTTTGCCTCCTGAACCTGCTGTTAACCACCACACTATACCAAGAGGCAGCAGAAGCCTGCCAGGGAGGAAGGACAAAGGCCCCCCTGCTCATGTAGACCTTGCATTTCTGTGTCTGTAAAGCTGACAGCAGGAAGGCACTTGTAGGTCTGGAAAAGAATGGATGTAGTCACACCCGAGCCACCTGTGCCATGCAGGTGTGGGTCTCACAGAGAGAGGACCACCTAACAGGACTGCCACTGCAAGGTCGGGAGGACTGCAGGACAAAAGGGGGATGAGTCAGACAGGAGCAAGGAATCTCAACCTAAATAGCAGACAGTCCCACTAAGGCAGGGCCATTCACTAAGGAAGGTGTCAGAAGAGGGTGATCTATTGAATAAAAACTGATTAAGGGGCAAGTATTTGGCCTACCAGTAAGGATGTCCATTAAGATGTCTGTGTCCAATATCAGAATATAGAAGTTTACTACAGACTTTGACTCCTGACTCCAGCTTCTTGCTAATGTGAACTGCTGGAGGCAGCAGGTGATAACTAAAGTAATTAGGATCCCACCATCCACATAGGAGACACATACAGAGTTTCCCCCACCCAGTTTCAGTCTGGTCCAGCACCATAAATTCTGGGCATTTATGACTGAACCAGCAGATGGAAAATTGTTCTCTCGTTGCCTTTCCCTCCCTCCCTCCCTCTTTCTCTCTCCTTCTCCTTCCCTCCAAAATAATTTTAAAATAACTAAGATCTGATTATAATCAATATTTATCAAGCTAAATTGAAGTAGGCTCCCAGCCAGAAACTAGAGGAAGGAGACTCTGTCCATCTTCCTGTGTTCAGGTTGTCATTGTTCCAAAGCAGAACATAATAGGCAGGCTGGCGCCATGGCTCACTTGGCTAATCCTCTGCCTGCAGTGCCAGCACCCAGGGTTTTAGTCCCGGTTGGGGTGCTGGGTACTAGTCCCGTTGATCCTCTTCCAATCCAGCTCTCTGCTGTGGCCCAGGAGGGCAGCAGAGGATGCCCCAAGTACTTGGTCCCTGCACCCACATGGGAGACTGCAAGGAAGTACCCAGCTCCTGGCTTCAGATAGGCACAGTGCCGGCCATAGCAGCCATTAGGGGAGTGAATCAACGAAAGGAAGACCTTTCTCTCTGTCTCTCTCTCACACTGTCTACAACACTCTCTCTGTCTCTCTCTCTCATTGTCTAACTCTGCCTGTCAAAAAATTAAAAAAAAAGAACATAATAGGCCATACCAGATACCCTAGGGATACAGCATCCCCTGCTGAATATCCATAATATCTGAATGACCATTCTCTGTATGCCACCCTGACAACCCTGACTGGCTTGCTATGTGCAGCAGAGACTTCCAGTGCTCTCCCACATCCCTCCCCTTCTTTCTGGTCACTCAGAGAGTCTATATACCCCAGTTTCCTTACAGTGAGGTGTGGTCATGTGACTAGTAACAGCCAGCGAAGTATGTGCAGATGTGATTGGTGTTTCTTTTGGGCCAGGCATAAAGAACTGACCTGTAGTCCTCTGCCTTGGCAAACCCGGAAGCTACCTGCAGAGATGGCAGACAGTAATTTAGAGGGGCTGCCCTAAGAATCGCCAAACCTCGTAGGATCTTATGTGAGGAAGGAAAAAGCCTTTTTTCCCTTCAACTCGGAGATTTCCAAGTTCTTTTTTAATTAACACAGCATAACCTGACCATAGTATGTGTTATATTTCAAGCCTTTGCCCATCACCGGTTTTGTTTTTACTTCTGTTCTGACCCTAGAATTCATGCCAACCTCACTCCTTTATTTAGCCAAGATTAAAACTACTAAATCTAATCTAGTGGCATATACATAGAGTGACTTCTTAAGTCATTTCTTAATGTTCACATTTTTAAAAGAAGGCATAAACAAAACTCCTTAACCACCACTTGGAATGTCATTGTCTAAATTTGATGTGCTAATGGCCACAGAGTCTGAGCTATTTCCTAACACATCCTCATGCTGTAAGTGGAAATCTAACAGGATGAACTTTCCAGTAATGAGGCTTGACAGCCTTGCCACCATCAGGAGAAGCGGCAGTCAGACCAGGAGAAAGGCTGCTAACTTCCTTGCCCAAGTGTTGATTAGGCTTTGTGTAACTGATCTGCCAGTGAGAGTTTTAAAAGTCTTCCTCTGGACCCTTTGTGAGTCCATGCTGGCTTTTCCTGCCCCAGCCACCCAGCATCTCCCAACAGATACATATCTACATACATATGTACACACACACAATCATGCACACACGATATTACTGAATCTCTCTAAAAGAAGCCATGCCCAACGCTGGCACCCCTTGAGTTATAAGAAAGCTACATTCAAGAAAACATAAGGTACAAATTTAATCACAAGAATAGAATGCTGTCTTGTAGTATATTCCAGTTAGGTTAGTGTGTTTCCTTAAAGGGAGATACACACACAACTCTAGCTCCAGCTTCAAGACTATGACTTTCATACAAAACGCAGGAAAAAACAACATTAAATTAAAATTGTCTTTAATCTCCAATAAGAATGAAGCAGTCAGATACCTGTAATAACAGGCAGAAACTGCAGCTGTGTTCATCCTGGTTACTTTGAGAAACACACACTGAGCTGAGCTAAGCAACAGAACAGAAACACAGAAGGAACTGGGCTCAAAAGCAAATAAAATGCAGAAACTGTATAACTGCCTAGAAAGCTATGAAGTTATTAACTAAATACTTTTAGGAATAGTATTACTTAATCCTCACTTGACTAACAATATTTTATTTTTTGTGGTATAAACAAGCCCCAGGTCTTATGCTAGATGTACCAAGTTCCACTATAGCCTCCATTATTTCTGCTCATCTTATTCCTCCCATCCCTTATCCCTGCTCATTCCCAGACCCCCCATCTCAGATTTACAATACTAAATGGAAGTCTAGTTATGGACTCCCACACAATTATTTCTATTGTCTACTAAGAATGATTTTTTAATATTTGGCCTCAGTTTGTAAAAAGAAAAACAATAGCATTATATATAATTCCTAATAGTTGTAATTATCTAGATACATAAGGAGATCTATGTGAACTGGCTTAAATGTTTGCTGTCAGCCTTTTTAATACTCCTATCACTTTCCTATTTTGATCACTCACTGCAACTTCTATCATTCTTGGTCACCTGGAATTTATTCATGTGAGAATCCTTGACCAGAAATTTCAAATGTTTGCCCATCATAGAATTTTTTGAAACCTTGCCTATGGAGAACATATTTATGTTCACACATGAAAGATAATCTTGCTGGGTATAAAATTCATAAATCGCAGTTGTTTATGAACAAAACACTAGAGATATTGCTTCTGTAAACCTATCAGAATGGTACACTGTAGGTATTTTTAATCTTCCTCTTTGGATCATTTTGGCATTATCTATTTCTTTGTCACTGAAACACATGAAGTTGTAATAAGAAAAAAAAATCATTAAAAAATCAATAGATTTGTGCTGAATGATTATTATATTTCCACATTCTGCCAGGTACTGAGAGGCTTGCCAATTACAATGCTATCAAGGAGACAACTCAACTATAAGCCATATACTGATGACATACATGAATGACATTATTACACAAGTAACTTTACAATTAGTAAAAAATATAATGCTAAAACATAATACTGTGCTCTCTAAGGAAAATAACAGTTTTTTCTTTCTATCTTTATTTGAAAGGTAGAGTTACAGAGAGGCAGAGGCAGAGAAAAAGAGATCTTACATTTGCTGGTTCGCTTCCCAAATGGCCACATGGCTGGAGCTGGTCCGACCTAAAGTCAGCAGCCAGGAGCTTCTTCCAGGTCTCCTGTGTGGGTTCAGGGGCCCAAGCACTTGGGCCATCATCTACTGCTTTCCCAGGCCATAGCAGAGAGCTGGATTGGAAGTGGAGCAGCCAGGTCTAGAACAGGTACACATATGGGATGCCAACACTGCAGGTACTGACTTTACCTCCCATGCCACAATGCCAGACCCAAATACTAACTTTTTTTATCTAGGATACCAATAAGATAAAAACATAAAAAGTCCTCAGACCAATTCACAATCTTCCACAAGGCAAGATTTTTAAAGCTGATGGTCACAGGGGCTTAAATTATTGTTACACTTCCAACTTCCTTTAGGCGGTGCCAACATGTTACCTCTTTATTCACAAATATCAGAATCCTTATTATAACCCAAATAATAGCAGTTCTGTTGCAAGTAACTTCACTTTGGAGGAAGTCAGTAGAGAGTTGTGAAAAACACCATGTTTAGACAACCTGGGACTGAGTCTGACAGTACATTATTATGACCTGTTTTACTCACACTTCTGACACAAAAATCTGTGGGGCTTTCCACACCAACAATCAATTCTTTTAACTTTCCAAACAACTAGGTGTCCCACAATTCAATTCTGACACTATCTATGTGGAGTCAGCCTCAGATCCCACAAGTAAAAGGCCCACCAGACTGCCTTCCTGGGGGCCAGCATTGTGGCTTAGTCGGTTAAGTCACCATTTGTTATGCTAGCATCCCATATTTGAATACAAGTTCAAGTCCCAGCTACTCTACTTCCTATCTAGTTCCTTGCTTATTCTAAATGGAAGTCTTTGGAAAGCAGCAGAAGACAGTCCAAGTGCTTGGGGCCCCTGCCATACACCTAAGAGACCAGAATGGAGTTCTAGGCTCCTGGCTTCAGCGTGGCCCAAACCCAGCTGTTGAAGCCATTTGATGAGTGAACCAGCAGATGAAAGATGTCTCCTTCTGTTACTCTGCCTTTCAAATAAATTAAAAGGGGTGGAGGGGGGAAGCTGTGGTGAAGTAGGTAAAGCCACCACCTGTGATGCCAGCACCTCTTATGTTAAAGTTCCAGCTGCTCCACTTCTGATCCAACTCGCTGCTAATGTGCTTGGGAAAGCAGTGGAAGATGGCCCAAGTCCTTGCAACCCTGCAACCACATGGGAGACCTAGAAGAAGCTCTTGGCTCCTATCTTTGGACCTGACAGCTCTAGCCATTGTGGCTATTTGAGGAGTGAACCAGGGAATGGAAGAGATACTCTCATTCTCTCTCTCTCTCTTCTTCCCTCTCCCTCTCCCTCTCTCTCTCTACTCCACCTCCTTCCTCTTTTCCTCTCTCCTTTTCTCTGTAAACTCTGTCTTTCAAATAAGGAAGTAAATTAGAAAAAAAGACTGGCTGGTGTTGTGGTATAGTAGTTTAAGCTGCAGTGCTGGCATCCCTTAAGTCTTGGCTGCTCCACTTCCAATCCAGCTCCCTGCTAATGCACCCAGGAATGCAAAAGAGCATGGCCACATGGGAGACCCAAAGGAAGCTCATGGCTTGGGACCAGCCCAGTTGTAGCCATTTGGGGAGCAAACCAACAGATGGAAGATACCTCTCATTGTAAATCTTTCTTGTTTATGGCATCAGTAATCTCCCTAGGCTCTAGTAATGAGTTGCTGAGGCTATGGAAGCCTTTAGGGTTCACCGACTTCGATCTTATTCTGACAGGGTCATAGTCAAAGTGGAAGTTCTCTCCTCCCTTCAGAGAAAGGTACCTCCTTCTTTGATGGCCCCGTTCTTTCCACTGCCCTTCCCCTCTTGAGGTTCTTTGCTATTGGGGGGACATCTCAAAGTGTGGTGCTTCGTGATTTTCTCTTCCCTTTGGTTCCTCCAAGTTTTATCCTTTATATGAACTAGTAATAGTAAGTAAACTGTTCCCTGTGAGTTCTGTGAGCCATTCTAGAAAATTATCAAACCAGAGAAGAGGGGTCTTGGGAAACCCCTATAGCTGATTTTTCAGAAGTGTGGAGGTTTGGGACTCCTGATTAAGTGTCTGAACTGGGGGCAGTCTCATGCCCTCTGGGAATCTACCACAGCCATACTGCAATAAAGCTGGCAGCAGCTGGCCCTTCCCTCCTCATGCTTCTAGGGATCGGCCGAAGCTACCAGTGGGATCTGTTGCTCCCCCACTGCTCTCCTCCTGAAGTTGGGTTCATTCTGAGCAAGAAATTGATAACTGCAGAGGAACTGAAACAATGCCATTTTGAGTATTACCTGGGAAAGGATACAATCCAAGAGGTAGTTCCAAACCAGATTAAGAAGTTCCCATTTTTGTTTTCCCACAATCTTGGCAATTTATAGAGGGCCCTTCCAATCATCTCACTTGCACCTGACTGCCCACTCACTCCTTAGACCCCCAACCCTCTATGTCCCTGTATCTCCTTTCTTCTCTCCCTTTCCAATAGGATCTTAAAAGCATGTAAACTGGGGGGGAGGGGGGTGTCAAAAATACAGACTCAATGCTAATTGCACATGCACAGACACTACATAATAATTTTGCAAAGTAATGCTTTAGAAGTGATCTTCTTGGAAGTAAGAAGCATGCATGGAAAGAATCTCATTCAAAGACCTAGGAAAAACATATGAAATGGAAACTTCTGATTACTGCTTATAAGAAAAGGCATGAGTCATGTTTCTCTGACTTTTGTCAGCAGAACTTACGACCTGGAAGCAGTCATATGGTAGAATATCATATCAGAACACCAAGAGTCTCTATATATCTATCTATCCTTTCTCTGGCCCCACCTATTCTATTGTCAGTGAGACAAAAGGAGGTGCCATTGTCTTCCTTTCAGGAACCACTGTGGTCAAGGGACCCATCAAAAGCAGAAAAGCTTCTTTTGTGTAAACTTCATACTATCAAATCACAGAACAAAGGCAGAAGACCCTAGCCTTGAATTTTATTTGCTGGGGCTAGGATTCTGCCCAGTACTTACCCACTGTCTGATTTCTCACCAAAGGAGCATTTGCAAAATGAAAGATTTATATTCTGTGAAATATTTCACTTGTCATCAGCCCGGAGCTCCAGGCTCCCCAGCTGTGTTGGTCAGTTCCGGGAAGGTTCCCTAAGCCTCCCTCATAGCCAAGGCCACACTGCTCCCAAGTGGCTTCTGTGGAGAAGCAGAAAGCCAAAAATGATGGCTGCAGCTAGAATGCTCTCCAAGTTCTAATAGCCCCTGCCTTATGGCAGCCTTACACTATGAGGCCTCTTCTGCAGACAGATCCAGCCTCAGACCCTCCCAGTATCCACCTTGCTGGAGATCTCAGTCTCCCAACTAAAGAAAGGTCCTTTGTCATGCCAAAGGGGATTTCTCTCTTAAATAAGCCCAAAAAGCAGCAGGGCAGGTGCAACAAAAGAAAATCCAGAATTCAGCCTCGGCATCATTAGTGAGTCTGTCAAAAAACAAGTGTGAGGAGGCCCTCCTCACCACTTAAAAGGGGGGGGGGGGGCAAAGGAAATAAAAGTAAAAAAATAAGTAGAGACTAAAAATAACTCAATGTACAGAATTAGCACCCAATGCATAGAATTATTTGCACCCCAAAGGTAGCTTCTAACTCTATGAATCTTAGAATCATTTATGAAGGTAAAGTAGTCTTAATAAGCAAAATCTCCTTCCAGCTCATCCTTTTGTCAACAATTAAAAACACATTCTATCTTTATAATTAATGCTCTTATAACATCTTTTTTGAGAGGCAAAGAGGCAGAGAGCTTCCATCTGCTTATTCACTCCCAAAATACCTGCAGCAGCCAGGCTAGCCCAGGCTGAAGCCAAGAATTCAGGACTCAATCTGGGTCTCTCATGTGGGTAGGAGGGGCCCAAGTACTTGAACCATCACCTGTGGCAAGCTAGGGTGTGCAATAGCAGGAAGCTGGAATTGGGATCAGAGTCAGGACTTGGACCCAGGAACCCTGATATGGGATGCAGGCCAAATGCCTGCCCTATGTTGTTGTTACTGTACCCCAAAATGATGGGCTGGTGGTTCTAGCAACTGTGGCCAGTGTGCTCTGAGTTTAAAGTAATCCTGCCTTTTGACAGGAGAAGCAAGAGCAGGCTGCTTTAGTACTCCCCTCAGTAAAATCACAAAACTAAGGATCTCTTTCCCCAAAACCATCCTCAGTAGTAGTATCCAGCCCTTCTACTTCTTGGTTCACCTGAGAAAATCTTAGTACATCCAAAGCCCAGGCTGTACTCCAGACCCAATTACATCAGAACTTCTGCAGTGTGTCTGGGAATCAACAGGTTGTGATGTCCCCCAGGAAATTATAGCAGGCAGACAGGTTTGAGAGCTGCTGACTGCATCTGAGTTCTTAATTCCTGCTGCACAAGGACTCAGCAGAGGCGGCTCTCAGAGTACCCACACCCAAGACCACCTCTGAGAATGTCCACTGCACATCTTGTTAAATGCCCAGGAGCTTCCAATACATTGGATGTTGAGATTAACTTTATATTATTTGATTAAGTGGTTTCTTTTAATTACAAAACTGTGTTCACAGAAAAAAGGAAAAGACAAAGAGTGAAGACGTATGTATTTTAGACACAGATAATCCCAAACTCTCCCTTCCAGAAATAACTGTTACTTTAGCTGGGGTGAAGATGGGGGACACTAAGGGAAGACAGAAATGAAAGCAGGTGGGCTCAGTGGCCTCTGACTCCAAATCTCCATCACCTTCCTGAACTCTGCATGCTGCTCTGAAGGGCTGAATGGTGTGCTTCAGCAGTATGTGTGTGCAGTGCACATAGTCTCACAAACCCTGCACCACAGGTGGCTTGGGGAGTCTGCCATTCTTTTCACCACCAAGAAGCCCTTTTACAATTTCACCTTGTGGGTGCCTAAATTAGAAACATTTTGCTCACCAAACTAGATTTATGAAGTAACAATTACCTCATCTGCCCATTTCTAAATTAATCAAAAGATTTATAGAACTCCCAATCAGGGGTGCTAAGCAATGCTGAGTGGCCCAGTCCTAGCACCAAGTTACGATTAGACCATTCTGGAGCAAAGGAAAATTGTTCTTACTGAGCCTGTACCATTTATTTTAAGTAGACCAGCTTTTTACAAAGAAATTTGAAGGGGCCAGTGCTCTGGCATAGTAGGCTAAGCTTCTGTCTGTGGCACCATCATCCCAAATGGGCACCAGTTCATGTCCTAGATGCTCGTCTTCTGATCCAGCTGTCTTCCACGGCCTGAGAAAGCAATAGAAGGCGGCCTGAGTCCCTCAGCTCTGCATCCACGTGAGAGACCCAGAAGAAGCTCCTGGCTCCTGATCAGCTTAGCTCCAGCCATTGTTGCCATTTGGGGAATAAACCAGTGGATGGAAGACCATTCTCTCTGTCTCCTCTTCTCTCTGTAACTCTAACTCTCAAATAAATAAATAATCTTTAAAAAAAAAAAGCAAAATTTGAAGTATAAAAACACAGAAAACAAATCACTACTGTTGATAGTAGTGATAGATACTGGGGATAGCTGAGGAGGAAAAGGAAACAAAAGTAATTACAAGTGTCTGTAGGGCAGTAGGTTCAAAGGAAGAGAGCTGGGGTATCAGGGCAGGGTCCCACTAGACTATTACAATGCTTGGGAATTTTTTTCTGCCAATAAGGAGGCGTGAATCCTTTGCATACCAAGCTATCATCTCTGGACCCTATTTTCCCCTGTGTAAAATGAAAGTGACTAAGCAAGCACAAGGGTTTTTTAGCCTCAGCATGCCCATGGCATTGGGTAGCAAGGCTTCCTTGGGGGAGGGGATCGGGGGAGGAAAGGGGCTGGGGGTGGACATCATAGGCCTGCCAGAAAGTTTAGCAGTGAACACTGGCCTCCAACCCTGAGTTGTAACAATTAAAAATGTCTCCAAACATTGCCACACATCCTCTGGGAGGTAAAGTCACCCCTAGCTGAGAACCATAGCACTTGTGAAATTCTGAAGTTCTCTTTATTCTTGCAAATTTGCAAATTGTGTAGAAGACACTGGAGAGGTTGTTTGACATATGAGAGAACATGTATATGGAAAGCGAATAAGAATTACCCTGTGAAGCGGAGAGTCCCCCAAACTCCCAATGTCCAGGTTAAACTCCTGACCAATTAAAAAAAAAAAAACTCAAGGAGGTGAATCAAGTAGCATTGGTTTGAAGGAGCTGTAGGAGAGCTTAGTGTGCAACAGAAATAATGATGAGGCTGTTCATTTATTCTCACTATTCTGATAATGTTATATCATATCAAACATTAAGAAAACCAAAAATCCAGTCTGCCAATATTTTGCAAAGCACTGAGAAATAATCCACCTTAAAACGGGCCACTCTGAAGCTTTAGCAGAAACCTACACACACTGCCTCCTGAGCATGTGGGCACCTAAACAAAGAAGAAAAGTCAAGTGCTTCTGGAGAAGATGCCCTCAGTGCTGCTGAGAACGCTCTGTTCCACGTCACTACTGACCAGAGACCACACCAGCACCAGTCTCCAAGCCATCATTTCCCATTGCATTAACCCTCCCCAACAAGACACCATGCACTCTGGTTTGTCACATAAATGACAATCACTTTTGAAGAGAATGTGTGCAGTGCCTCAAAGGAGGAGACACAGCCCATGATTTCATTTGTGAGTGAAATTTGTCTACACTGTCAAGACTTAGAGGAGGCTTAGATACACACCCAAGGAGAGAAAGCCACTACCAACTTGAATAAATGTAAATATGATATAAACAGTTCAAAGGAGCCTCTACAAAGTAATTAAAGAGTCTTTGACGGGTGGGCATTCGGCACAGCAGTTAAGATGCCACCTGAGACACTTGCATCCCAAGCCAATGGGCATAGATTTAAATCTTGGCTGCACTCCCAGTTCTAGCTTCCTGCTAATGTACACCCTGGAGGCTGCAAGTGACAACTCAAGTACTTAGGTCCCTATCACCCACGGGAGAGATGCAGACTGAGTTCTAGATTTCTGGCTTTGGCCTGGTCCAACATGCAGACATTTGGAGAATGAACCAGTGAATGGACTCTCTCGATCTTGACCTCTAATAAATTAAGGAAAGAAATAATTTTTTTTGACAGGCAGAGTGGACAGTGAGAGAGAAAGACAGAGAGAAAGGTCTTCCTTTTGCCATTGGTTCACCCTCCAATGGCCGCCACGCTGATCCGATGGCAGGAGCCAGGTGCTTCTCCTGGTCTCCCATGGGGTGCAGGGCCCAAGCACTTGGGCCATCCTTCACTGCACTCCCGGGCCACAGCAGAGAGCTGGCCTGGAAGAGGGGCAACCGGGACAGAATCCGGCGCCCCAATCGGGACTAGAACCCGGTGTGCAGGCGCTGCAAGGTGGAGGATTAGCCTGTTGAGCCACGTGCCGGCAGAAAGAAATAATTTTTAAAAGAATCTTTTATTTTTTCCTGTGGGATTGGTGCTCATTTGGGACTCTGCAAAGTGCTCACAGTTACCTAGGAGGAAAGTTGTAACATAAAAATACGCACTCCTTTGTCTGTGTTGTGCCATAATGAGTAAACACTGCCATCAAGCCGGCGCTGCAGCTCAATAGGCTAATCCTCCACCTGCGGCACCGGCACACTGGGTTCTAGTCCCGGTTGGAGCACCAGATTCTGTCCCTGCTGCTCCTCTTCCAGGCCAGCTCTCTGCTGTGGCCCGGGAGTGCAGTGGAGGATGGCCCAAGTCCTTGGGCCCTGCACCTACATGGGAGACCAGGAGAAGCACCTGGCTCCTGGCTTTAGATCAGCAGATCAGCACGGTACACCAGCCACAGTGGCCATTGGGGGTGAACCAACGGAAAAGGAAGACTTTTCTCTCTGTCTCTCTCTCACTATCCACTTTGCTGGTAAAAAAAAAAAAAAAAAAAAAAAAAAAAAAAAAAAAAAAAAAAAAAAAACCTGCCATCAAGCATCCCTTAGGTGTGCTGGTTTTTGTCCCAGCTGCTCCACTTCTAATTCAGCTCCCTACGAATGGCCTGGGAAAGAAGATGGACTGGGGCCGGCGCCGTGGCTCAACAGGCTAATCCTCCACCTTGCGGCGCCTGCACACCGGGTTCTAGTCCCGGTCGGGGCGCCGTATTCTGTCCCGGTTGCCCCTCTTCCAGGCCAGCCCTCTGCTGTGGCCCAGGAGTGCAGTGGAGGATGGCCCAAGTGCTTGGGCCCTGCACCCCATGGGAGACCAGGATAAGCACCTAGCACCTGGCTCCTGCCATCGGATGGATGAGCGCGGTGCGCCGGCCACAGCGCGCTGTCCGTGGCAGCCATTGGAGGGTGAACCAACAGCAAAGGAAGACCTTTCTCTCTCTGTCTCTCTCTCTCACTGTCCACTCTGCCTGTCAAAAAAAAAAAAAAAGAAGAAGAAGAAGATGGACTGGGTGTTTAGGCCCCAGCCACCCAAATGGGAGACCTGGATGAAGCTCCTGGCTTCAACTAGGCTACCGCAGACAACTGGGGAGTGAACCAGCAGATGGAATATCTCTTTCTCTAACTCTGACTTTCAAACAAATCATTTTTTAAAAGAATGCAATCCTATTTACTGTAATTCTTGTTGGCTGTTACAAATCAATAGCTAGTGACAGTCAAAATCTATTGAGTACTTACTTTGTGTCAGGCCCTATACTAAGCATCTTATATAAATTTCATTTACTTCTTATAACAACCTAATTATTGTTATCATTATCCCTCTTTTACAACTGAGGAAACTGAGGCTTACAGAGATTAACTGACTTGCACAAGAACACGCTTTCAGCAAGCACATGAGTGGGAATTAAAACTCAAGTAGTCTCCAAACCTAAATTCTTAAACATTACATAATACAGCTTCATGAATCTTCTCTTTATTGATCAATCATGAGAGCAATAATTTTGCACAGCATCCTTTCAATCAAGAATTTCAAGACTCTTAAAGTAAACAGCCTCACACATGGGTATGATCCAAATGGAGAATTTCTATGCCAGTGTTCTCAATGTCTGGTTTCAGATCCCCTAACTCAGTATTGCCAAGGAGGGTTTGTTTAAATGTAAGTTCCTGAGCCCTCTCTTACATCTATCGCATCAGAACTTTATGCCAAGAAGCAGCCAGGTTGGGCCCATGCATCACGAACAAGTTCACAGGTGACTTTTTGCCCATCAAGATTAGAGACCACTCCCTGGCATTGGCACATCTTTGTAGCCACAAAGCACAGTCTCATATCTGCAAAATGTTAAAGAAGTGGGGCTGGCATTCTGGAGCAGCAGGTTAAGCCTCCGCCTGTGACATCAGTATCCCAAATGGGCACTGGTTCTAGTCCTGGCTGACCCATTTCTGATCCAGCTCCTGCCAGTGCGCCTGGCAAAGCAGCAGATGGCCCAAGTGCTTGGGACCCTGCACCCACATGCGAGACTTGGAAGAAGCTCCTGGCTTCAACCTGGCACAGCCCCAGCCATTGTGGCCATTTGGGGAGTGAACCAATGGATGGAACATTTTTTCGCTCTCTCTCCTCCTCTCTCTGTGACTCTGCCTTTCAAAAAAACGAAAAATAAATCTTTAAAATAAATGTGAAGGAAGAAAATTTGTCTCTCCAGAAATGTAACACAGAAAAACTGCAAAAATCAAATTTAAGAGCCAGAAAATTCCCAATAAGACAGCCCCCTTAAAGATCCCTGGATATATTCTAACATATTCAATGTCAGGCATAAACCCACTTACAAGAATATATCATCCTTTGCACTGAGGATCTGCCTTTCTCTGGAGACCAGAAATCTGCTTTATTAATATCACTTAAGCTGTTACTCAAAGCCTTTAACACACACACACACACACTTAGACAAATTTGAGTAAACACTGTGTACCAGAAAATGAAACTGCATTCAAATAACCATTATGACTTTTCTTATATACTCACATTACAATAAAATTCAGAATGAGAGCTATCAGTAGAGATGGAAATTACAGACCACGCATCCTTCTGTTAGATAGGAAACCTTGAGGGATGGGATGCATCTAATCCCCAACCTCGTATCTCTAGTTTTGAGCACATAGTAGGCAATTAATCCAGTTTTGCATTAAGAAAGGAAACTTCAAAGGAAACCATGAGCGAATCAATTCCCCAATAAGAGGAAGTCACCCAGTTCATCTCCTACCCACACCCGCTTTGGACAGGATTGTTCTCCAAACACAAGACAACAGGGAAATCTTTGCTTTAACTATCTGACTGCTCTCTGTAACACTTTGAGTCACGCCTCTTTGCATCAAAAACATAATCAGCTCAATTTCTTCATCACATACATACAACCCGAAGTAAACTTCCAAATGAAAGCCAGAATAAAACATGCGATGGAAGGAAAAGAAAGAAAAGACAGATTAGACAGATTGTGGTTTAAAAAAATACAATAACAGCATATAACACATCAGGGGTTGGAAAAATATCAAATTTTCATTTATAGCAAAGATTGTGTTGAGTTTTACTTCATTCTGCTATTCATGAGTTTCATATTCTTCTTTACATTAAAACGTACTTATGCTTTTTGCTTCATTCCCTTTCGTCTCTGTGTAGCATGAATATTCACATAGCCAATATTAGCTGCAAATGTATGTGTGCACTCACGCATGCATGCACTTAGGCGCACACAACTATCTCACACTCAAAGGTCAGCATCTTGATCCCTGGGAATTCATGTGATTAGATAACTTCCAAACTGCTGCAAATCAAACACTAGGGCTGGTACTACTCAGATGTGTGGGGTTGTTTCTGACCTTAGGAATAGCTCTGAGTTGATGGATTCAGAGGGACTAATTCAGACTTCCACATGGCCACATCAAATCACACTCAGACCTTGAGCAAACCCTAGCATCACCTTTTCCCAAAGAAAACAGGTTCACAACAAAATGGCTTGTCCATAATCAGATGCTAACTTTGTGCCATCAGCCAGTTGTCTCTCTACTATACCATAATGGAACCAATAATTTGCCCTTAGGAAATAGCTAGCTGGCAACTTCAAGAAAATTTATCCAGAGTCCTCTATAATGACTGCAAGATCTAAATTCAATTTCTAAAAATAACTGCCACTTTTTGTTACAGTTCCTGAAGAATGCTGGGTTCCAATAATCAATATTATAATAAATGAGTTCTCACTCTCCTTTTTTTAAATATTCTTTAAGTAGCAGTGACTACAGGGAACATAACATGGAGAGACAGACAGACACACTGAGACTTTAAGGCTCAGAAAATCTGCAAACTCCATATTCTCATTAGCTATGTGTTGTCACTTTTTTAACCCCAATCCTGATCACTGTTGAAGAGGCAATGGCCTCTAACACAGTGCTTCTCAAATTTTAATAACTTATGAATCTGACATGATGCTTGAGAATTTGCATTTCCTAAAAACTCCTAGGTTACCCAATGCTACTGACCACAAGACCACGCTTTGAGTCATGAGGTTCTAAAGGACTATCTACTGTGACCAAAGTATCAACATCCTGTAGAGCAAACCAAGTAGCAAAGAGTAAAATCCCACATAGCAGGCCCTGAAAGCAATGCTTAGCATGAAAATCGTTAAGCAAAACTGACCAACAAAAATTAGTCACTGGCTAACTAAATTATGTCCTTTGGGACTTAAATCTATGTCAGCATCAGAGAAGCCCACCAAGTCATCTTGCAAAAGCAGTACATTGTATTTATCCAGCAAACTCACCTCAGAAAAATCAATCTGGAAGCAAAAGGCAACAGAGCTTCTAATTCTCTGTATCAATACTCAGGAGCAAGCAATAAAGGAAGCCAGAGCATTTTCAGTTGCTTATAAATAACTTCAATGCCAAGAACAAGGAAAAGAAAGATTTTTAACAATGCAGCCAGGAAAATGCAGTCCTAGCCTTGGTTTGCTAAACAAACCAAATCATCATGTCAAAGACTTCCCTTGGAAAATGGGTCCTGGGCCAGATGGACATCTCTTTCAGAAAATCAAATGGGCAACTTAATTTCAACCTTTCTGATTAAGTAGATCCCAGCCTTTCTACAAATATGCTTCCAAGGGAATTGAGTGGTAACATGGAGAGCATGACCGTTTATTTGGCTTAAGGAACACATTAATTTATCTGGTTTATAGAATTTAAACATCTGACGAATGACAGTGGGGTTGATTTTATTCATCAGCTAATTGCTTTGCCACCTGGAGCTGAAGCTTTATATATGCAGCTTATAAAAGATCTGAAAAGGATCTCAATTATTCTTTAATTTGTTCCTTGAATATAAAGTAGGAAAATCTGGCTTAATCAAACATTGTCTCAATTCTACTGGGATATGTCTAGTTACCTTATAACAAGGTAAGCTTTCATTTAATCATATGATATGATAATTCCCCACTTTCAAGCCAAGTATCCTCTTAGTTACAATCAATTTTCCACTGAAAAAAAATAAACATTGTCTCTTTACTGAAATCCCAGTAGAGGAAAAATAGCCCTTTTTAATGAAACTTGCTGCTAATACAACCACACTAGGAATTTCTGTGTAGGAATCCATTAAACCTCCTAATTTGACATTGCTGGTAAATTGCAGAATAAAGTGAGTTCCGTGAACAATTCTCTATGCACATGGCCATTCTTGGCACACATGGAAGAAATGGATAATGAGCGCAAGCGCACACACATACACACACACACACACACACACACACAACATTACTGGAATCTATTAAATATCACTTAATAAATGTTTTAATCAAGTTGGATTCTACAATTTATCTGAGAAGGGGGTAGAAGAGAAACAAGCAGTCATGCAATTTCTATAATTGCACCAAGAGAATCTGAAATGCCAGCATGTGCTAGAAGTCTGCTAGAAATCCCAAGACATAAAAGCAGTAACTGGCAGGCAACTGGGACACCTCCTGAAATGTAAGCCTGCATCATACTGGAAGTCAGACTGAAATGCCATTCTTTTAATGACTTGGAGCATTGTGGGTTTCAAGTCAAGCATCCGGGCCCCATATTTCCAAGTTTGTACCTCTCATCTCTGAAATGCCCCCAGGAAGGAGAACTGGAGCTTCCAAAATGGGCTCAGTTCGAAAGAGCTTGGGAGCAGTGTTGTACTCATCGCCAGGTAGGTTACTGACTAGTACTCCATCCAAGAAGAAAGGGGGAGTTTCAGGGAATACAGCAGCTGAATGATAAAGTAACAATCACGTGGCCACAGAGATTCTAGTATGAGGAGCAGAAACTGAGGCTCAGGGGCAGGTCACCTATGTCCAGCAACTCTGCAGAAAGAACCCAAATGCCTTAGGAACTAGCTACATGATGAGACAGAGAATCAAAACAAAACTCAAGGGGAAATGTCATGGGTACCCAAAAACAGACCAAGATCCAAAGCAGGGGATTTGATCACAAGCAATAATGCGAGAGAGAGTGAGGATTGACACAGGCTTGAAGGTTTAGAACAAAACCAGCCCCCTTGCATCATCCCTTGCATCATCTTCCAAAGCACCTGGAACTGGGCTTTCTTAGAAATAGCACGTTCAATAAATAATAAAGCATAGTCAAACAAAACCTTGAATGTTACAACTGGAAGAGATCTTAAGTGATACTTAATCCATTGTACATATGGACAACATGAGTCTGCCAGATGTTTGGAGATAACAGCTTAGTAAATAAGAGCTAGGAGTCTGGAGTCGAAAGCCCTCCCCCCCACCTCAAAAAAATCAAAGCCCAACCCTACAATTCACTAGCTGTGTTTTCTCTGGAGAGTTCTTATGCCTCTATAAAAGGAAATACTAACAGTACTTATTTCATAGAGTTGTTACGAGACTTAAATATGATAATCTATAAACAGCAATTAGAATAATATCTGGAATATATAACAAATCAATAAATGCAGGTTTCTGTCATTACACTATTATCATCATCACTATTATGGCCTCAACTGTGTTGCCTCCCAAATTCATATGCTGAAGTCCTAAGCCCCAATATGTCTCAGAATGTGTCTGTATTAGGAGACAGGGCCTTTAAAGAGGTAACTGAAGTTACATGAGTTCATAGGGCCCTAATCCAACACAGAGGAAAGTCCATGTGAAGACACAGAGAAAAGGTAGCCATCTGAATGCCAAGGAGAAAGTCTTCCAGAGAAACCCGACCTGTCAACACCTTGATCTTGGAATTTCAAGCACCAAAACCATGAGAAATTCTATTTCTATTGTTTAAGTCACATCGTCTGTAATATTATTTTGTTGTAGCAGCATTAGAAAACTAACATGTTCACTCTGTATTATCTGGCCCAAGTCACACTGTCAACCGAAGGCAACATATGATGGTGATCCAACCCCCAAACTGTTTCCATCAGCTGCCCTGCTCACATAATTCCCCCAGATTCCATGTTTGATCTATCATACTAACCACCTGCTTCTTGCATGGTAAGAGTGGCCAGTTAGATGAGCATTTAGCATAGTGGCTGAGTTGCCAGTTGGGATGCCCACATCCAATATTGGAGTGTCTCATTCAAAGTTCTGGCTCCACTTCTGATCCAGCTTTTTGCTAATGTATACCTTGGGAGGTAGCAGATGGTAGTTCAAGTACTTTGGGTCCCTGACATCCAAGTAGGAGACTCAGATTAAGTTCCAGATTCCTGGCTGTTGTAGGAATTTGGAGAGTAAACTAGGAGATAGAAGATCTCTCTCCATACCTCTCTCTCTCTTTCTTCTTTGAAAAAGAAACAAAGGGGGGGGGGGCAAGATATTATTCATGAAAACATAAAAAGTTTAAGAAACATAAAGCATGGGGAAATCAAGTTGTCTGGAAAACCGATGCTGCTCTGAAATGTGTATCTTCTAGTCACTGCAGGAAGTTCAGGCTAGAAGCCACTAATTTTTCAGCTATTTTACTCTCAGAACTCTGAGGGTACAGTTGGATCTGAGTCCTACATGGATACAAAACATCTATTCTCAGAGCAATTCCACAGGCACTGAAAGCTGTCCCTAGTTGAGAGCCAACACAAGTGGAATTGGCTGGAGATAATGTCCAGGGCATTCAGCATGGGATAGAGAACCTGGGGGTCTAGAAGTTATTTAGTAGGTAATAGTAGGCCAGTCTGGAACAAATGCTGGTACCAAAATTCAATGCTGAATAGTAAGTCAGGTCTGGAAAAGCAAGTAAATAATCGGAGAGGACCTTTAAGATCACACTCTAATGATTCTCAGATATCTATCTCCCTCCCTTCTCTGGGCTCTGAGTTGCACATTCAGCAACTGAAAGGCACAGATGTCTGACAGGATTGCGCAGAATGCTTGATTTTTCTCTCGTGTTTTTCAGGCTAATACAGGTCTAGGTTATATGTTAAATAAACCAAAAAATAAGAGTGGCTTAACCAAAATTTACTTCTCCCACCCATAAATCTGATCTCATTTGGGAGCTCTGCTCTATAGCATCATCAAAGTTCAGGCTCCTTGTAAGTCATTGCATTGCTAGCCCTAATATGAAATCCTTATATAACTGTTGAAAATGAGCATCACCATGGGCATTCCAGATACCAAGAAGGCATAGGCAATGCCCCTATCCTTCAAGACCATGACCAAGTTCTAGTCTTTATTATAGAGAAGACATGTGCTTCCAAGAAGAGCAAATTTCAAGGTTCAACCATCAGTCTGTGCTACCCAACAACACTCTCCTATTGTTGCCAGTGCAACATGGCTGGAGACAAGGTGTGCTATACCCATACAATGGAGTACTAAATGGTTTTAAATATCAAATAACATGAAGTATCAAGTCATGATACAAGATGGGTGAACCTTGGAAACTATATACTAAATTTAAAAAGTCAATAATAACAACAACAACAAAAAACAGATATGATTCCATTTATGTGAATTGTCCAGAATAGGCAAATCTATAGGGATACAGATGGAGGAGGTCAAGGGTAATAGGTAGATGATACAGCACTTCTTGTTGAGATGACAAAAAGGTTCTAAAACTGACACTGATAACGGGTGAGCAACTCTGTAAATAAAGAGGACTGAACACTATAAAAAGTGGGTGAATTGTATGAGACATGAATTAAACCTCAATAAAACTGCTTTACGGAAAATAAAAAGCAGTCTTGTAAGTGTTCAGATCCCCTTCTCAGTCTTAAATATCCCCTAATTGGGACTTACTCCATCAGGAGGCCTATGTGCGAAGGCCAAGCATGCTTTCATTGATATTCTAGGTCAAGGTCACCCCCATAGTTCTCCCTATCCTTCTTCATCAAGGCACATTTTGTTTTCCAGAATTCCATCATTGTAACCAAAATAAGTTATTTATATCTTAATTACAGAAAACTCTCTTTTCAATAGGATCAGGATAAAAAAAAGTTAAAGAAATCAAACTTCCACGTTAAGACTTTTATCCTAAGCAGATGCATATCCCAACCGCAACAGAAAGCAGCATGTTGCACAAAAAAAGTACACTGTTCTTTCTTGCCTTATTTTCTGTTACTGAAAGTTCACATATCCAGTTATGTTTAAAAATCTAAGTTCAGTTTATCAGAATTAAAAAGTAAATTGTTGAAGTGGAAGACATTTAAGCAGCTAGCAAGAAAACACAATGGGGGTCAGCATTGTGGCACAGAGGGTTAAGCCACAATCTGAAATGCTTACTTCCCATATCAGAGCTCCCACTCAAGATTCTAAGTCCCAGCTGCTCTGCTTCTGACCCAGATACCTGCTTATGGGCTTGGGAAAGCAGCAAGATGGCTCAAGTGCTTAGGCCCCTGGCACCCACATGGAAGCAGGACGGAGCTTCTGGCTCCAGGCTTTGGTCTGGCCCAGCCCACCTAACTGTTGTGGCCATTTGGAGAGTAAACCAGGCCTCCTGTCAAGCCTTTGCTTTCCCTCCCCCACCCCCACTTCATCTTTCAAATAAATCTTAAAAACAAACAAAATAAAATCAATCTTCCAGACTATGCTCATAATAAATGATTTCTACACTTTCTGGTGGCTAACCATTTATGCATACTACATTCATTCAAAATGATTTGTCTTCACTGAGCTTCCCTGAGTTATCTGCCATGGGCATCTGCTTCTTCACTGTGAAGCATATCTTTATGGTGCTATAACACGCACCCTTGAATACTTGGTGAAGCTAAAAAGCTCCTCAAGAGCTCAAGTAATTCAGCCCCCATTCTCAGCCAAAAGTGAAGAGATCAAAATAAAGCAGCCAAGAAAGTAAAAAGATAACATGACTGTTTGCCTTTTCTTATCGCTTTCCCTCCTGCCACCTTTTTGGCATATCTTCTTGTTTCTCTCCACCAAATATAACTTTCCTGGAAACACAATAGAGAGATTTTTCTTTAAAATGCAAGAAAAGAAGACTAGAAACAAATACACCATCTGTTAACAATGAATAATTCTGGGTACTGAGAATATGATTACACATTAATTTTCTTTGTTTTGCTTTTCTGTATTTAAATGTTCAAAAAGTTATTTTTTAAATAAGTAAAAATTTTTAAATGCCTCATACTTTTTAAAGCTTTGTCCCTGTAGCTCCAATGTAGAAATTATGTCAGTATAATATCTTAGAAGGCTTTGGTCTCAAATGGAAAAAGTTACTTTTTTAAATTTTCATTGTTTATTTTAGTTATTTAATCGAAAGGCAGAGAAGGGCAGAGATCTCATATCCTCTAGTTCATTCCCCAAGTGCCCACAACTGATGAGGCTGGGCCAATCTGAAGGCAGAAGCCAAAATCTCAATCTGGGTCTTTCATATGGGGAGCAGGAACCAAGTACCTGGGACATCACCTGCTGCCTCCCTGGAGTGCACAACAGCAGGAAGCCAGAATCCAGAGTGGAGTCAAGATTCAAAACCAGGTACTCTGAAAGGTGTTCCTAAGCTTGATCTTACCACTACCCCAAAAGCTTGCTCCTATTTTTCTTGAAAACCTTTTCTGCCTCTTTCTCCCTTTTCAACATTCTCTTTCTCTCTCTCTGTCTCTCTCTTTCCTCCCCACCTCCACCCCTATCACTCTGCCTTACAAATAAATAAATCTGCTTTTTTAAAAAGAAGTAACCTCTTTGAACACTATAGGATTTTTTTTACTTCCTATCATGAGATAATTATGGATTCACAGTAACTTGCAAAGAAATTTCACAAATTATAGCATGCAATGTATATCCTTTTGGAACTGGCTTTTTCTTTGCCCAATTTCCTGAGGTTCATCCAAGTTGTTCCATGTGTCAATAGTCCATTCCTATTTACTGCTGAGTAGTATTCTATGGCATGATGCAGTGCCATTCATCCATTAAAGGACATTTGTGTGATTTCCAGTTTGGGACTATTATTAAGACTATTACGAACATTTCTTTACAAGTTTCTTAGTGAATCCAAGTTTTCAATTCCCTTGGATACATGCTCAAGAATAAAACTGCTAAGTTGTATAGCAGTAGCATGTTAAGATTTATTAAGGAACCATCAAACTATTTTGAAGAGTGAATGTATAAACTTACATTCCCACCAACAATGTGATTCAGTTTCTCAACAACCTTGACAGCACTTGGTACCATCATCATTTTCTAATTTAGCCCTTCTAACAGGAATCTTTCTTTATGGCTTTCATTTGCATTTCCCTAGTCCTTAAAGATGATGGCCACCTTTTCATGTGCTTGTCATCTGTATATCCTCTTCACATAATGCCTGTTCATGTCTTTCTCCCATTCCTAAAGGCATTGCATGGTTCTTTTAGTGCTGAGCTTTTAGTTCTTTATATATTCCAGATACAAGTCCTTTGTCAGATAAATGATTTGCAAATGTTTTCTCTCAGTTTATAATTTGTCTTATCTTTTTAACATGATTTTTCACAAAGCAGAAAGGTTTTAATTTTGATGAGGTCCAATTCACCAATTTTTTTCTTTCATGGATTAAGATTTTGGTGCCAAGTCTTGGGGCTCTTTGTCTAGTGTGAGGTCACAATACTTTCCTACTTTTTATAGAAATGTTTCCTCTTTCACATTGAAGTCCATGGTCTATTTTGAGCTAATTTTTATATGAGGTTGACAGCCAGTTTTTTGTTCATGAATTTCCAATTGCACCAGCACCACTTGTCGAATGGCTTTGGCTATGCTATCAATATTTAGTTGGGTATATTCAGGTGGGTTTCTTTCTGAATTTCCTCTTCTGTTCCATTGATCTTTGTGTCCATCCTTCTGCAAATATCACATTACCTTATCACAGCAATATAATCTGTTTAAAAAATATTTACTTATTTGAAAGAGTTACACAGAAGAAGAGAAAGAGAGTTGGGAGGTAGGGAAAGGCTTCCATCTGCTGGCTCATTCCCCAAATGGCCACAACAGCCAAACCTGGGCAAGGCCAAAACCAGAGCCAGGAGATTCTTTCAGATCTCCCATATGGGTGCAGAGGCCTAAGCACTTGGGCCATCTTCCACTGCTTTCCCAGGTACATTAGCAGGGAGCTATATCGAAGGTGGAGCAGACTGGTTATGAACTGGTGCCCAGATGGAATACCAGCATTGCAGGTAGCGGCTTTACCCACTACGCTGGCCCCATTAAGTCTTAACAATAGGAAAAATAACTGCTCCCTTTATTCATCTTTCTAAATTTGTTTTGGTTTCTCTTTCCATGTGAATTTTAGCACAAGTTTATAGCTATATCTACCAAAAAATATTTGCTGAGGTTTTGGTAGAAATTAAACTTAGAAATCACATTACATCTACAGAAAGAACTGACATATTCACTATGTAGAGCCTCTGCAGATATTTAGGTCTTTTTTCATTTATTTCATCAGTATTTTGTAATTTTCAGCAAATAAATCCTGAATGTATTTTGTTAAATTTAGGCCTATTTCTCTTTTGCAGCAATTATAAATAGCATTTTTATTTTAGTTAATTGTCTTTATATTAGCAACACAATTTTTGTGTATTGAACTTATATTCTATAGTCTTATTACACTTATTTCTAGGTCTTAGCAGATTCCTCAGGATTTGCTATGTATGCAATTGCTATCTGCAAAAAATGACAATCTTTTCTCCCCTGATCTGCAGACATCTTATTTCTTTTTCTTGCCTTATTACAGTGACAGAAGTACCAGTACTATGCTAAATAACACTGGTGAGTGCAGACATCTTTATCTTGTTTCCAGTCATAGAAAAAAAGCATTCAATTCTTTATCATTAAATACTGTTAGCTCTCTGATTTTTGCAGATACTCTGTATGAGTTTGAGGAAATTCCTACCTTTTCATAGTTTGTTGAGAGTTTTTGTTATGAATAACAATTGGATTTTGCCAAATTTAGTTCTGCCTCAATATCAACAATATCTAAAATAGTGTATTCATTCATTTTCAGCTATTAAATCAGTATTACACACTAAAATAAATCCTACTTAGTCATGGTCTATAATTCCTTTTACACATTGTGGATTTGATTAACTAAAATTTTATTGAGTGCCTTTTCAGTTAAGATCACGAATGATAGTGATCTGTAGTTTTCTGTTGTTGTCTATATTATTGTTTTGCCTGCTTTGGAACCAGAACAATACTCACTTCATAAAATAAGTTGGAATGTGTTCCTGTGTTCCCTCTTCTTCTATTTTCTGCATGAGATTATATAAATTGGTGTTGATTCTTTCTGAATGTTTGATAAAATATTCCTGTAAAATCATGTAGGCCTGGAGATATCTTTTTCAGTAGCTATTTAGTTACAAAAACATTTCTTTTTTCTTTTTTCTTTTTTTTTTTTACAGGCAGAGTGGACAGTGAGAGAGAGAGACAGAGAGAGAAAGGTCTTCCTTTGCCGTTGGTTCACCCTCCAATGGCCGCCGCAGAAGGCGCCATTGGAGGGTGTCTATATAATCTGTGTTTTCCTTTTAATACTACATTATAATTACCTCTCTGGATCTTTAAAAGAGTCTTGGTAAATATTAAAATGCTTAAATTTTTTTTTTTTTTTTTTTTAATTTTTGACAGGCAGAGTGGACAGAGAGAGAGAGACAGACAGAAAGGTCTTCCTTTTGCCGTTGGTTCACCCTCCAATGGCCGCCGCAGAAGGCGCGCTGCGGCCGGCGCACCGCGCTTGTCCGATGGCAGGAGCCAGGAGCCAGGTGCTTTTCCTGGTCTCCCCATGGGGTGCAGGGCCCAAGCACCTGGGCCATCCTCCACTGCACTCCCGGGCCACAGCAGAGGGCTGGCCTGGAAGAGGGGCAACCGGGACAGAATCTGGTGCCCCGACCGGGACTAGAACCCGGTGTGCCGGCGCCGCAAGGCGGAGGATTAGCCTGTTAAGCCACGGCGCCGGCCACAAAAACATTTCTAAATAGTGATTGACTTATTTAGGTTCTCCATTTAATCTTGGCTGAAGTTTTGTAACTTATCGACAACTTGACAACTTAGTCCATTTCTTCTGACTTTCTAACTTCTGAAAATAAATTTGATCATGATATTCCCATAGTGTCCTTTAATAACTACAGAAGTTGTTTTATTTCTACTACTGGTGATTTTTTTTCTTTTTCTTGTCTTTATCAATCTTGCTAGACATTTGTTGATTTCATTAATTTTTTTAATAACTAGCCTTTTTATTTTCTATGTTATTTTTCCAGTTTTCAATTTCATTTATTTCTGTTCTTCATTATTTCATTCTTTCTGTTTGCTGTAGATTTTGTTTGTTTGTTTGTTTGTTTCCTACATTCTTAGGGAATAAACCTGGGTTACTGACTTGAGAACTCTTCTTTTTAATGTGAGCATTTAATATTATAAATTTCCCTCTCAACATTGCATCTCACAAATTTTAATGTGTTATTTTCTCACTTTATTCAGTTGTATGTGCTTTTTAAATCTACTTTGAGGTTTTATCTTTGACCCATGGATTATTTGCAATAATTGTTTAATTTCCATGGTTTGATGATTTCCTGTTGTCTTCTTGCTATTAGTTTCTAGTTTGATTCCATTATGGCCAAGAACATGCTTAACATATTTTCCATCCTTTTAAATGTATTAAAGTTTGTGGCCGGCTCAATAGGCTAATCCTCTGCCTGCAGCGCCGGCACACCAGGTTCTAGTCCCAGTATGGGCACCAGATTCTGTCCCAGTTGCTCCTCTTCCAGGCCAGCTCTGTGCTGTGGCCCCAGGAGTGCAGTGGAGGATGGCCCAGGTCCTTGGGCCCTGCACCCACATGGAAGACCAGGAGAAGCACCTGGCTCCTGGCTTCAGATCAGCACGGTGTGCCGACCACAGTGCACCAGCCACAGCGGCCATTGGAGGGTGAACCAACAGAAAAGGAAGACCTTTCTCTCTGTCTCTCTCTCTGTCCACTCTGCCTGTCAAAAAAATTTTTTAAATGTATTAAAAAAAATTTGTCTTATGACTCCGGATTTAGTCTACCTAAGATGTATGCTCTCTGGCTAGTGCCGCAGTTAACTAGGGTAATCCTCTGCTTGCGGCATCGGCACCTGGGCTTCTAGTCCCAGTTGGGGCACCAGATTCTGTCCTGGTTGCTCCTCTTCCAGGCCAGCTCTCTGCTGTGGCCTGGAAAGGCAGTGGAGGATGGCCCAGGTCCTTGGGCCCTGCACCAGCATGGAAGACCAGGAGAAAGCACCTGGCTCCCGGCTTCGGATGGGGGCAATGCGCCAGCCACAATGCGCTGGCTGTAGTGGCCACTTGGGGGGTGAACCAACGGAAAAAGGAAGACCTTTCTCTCTCTCTCTCATTGTCTAATAGTGCCTGTCAAAAAAATTAAAAAATAAAAAAAGATGTATGCTCTCTTGGTACTTGAAAACAATGTACATTCCACTGTTGTTGGATGAGGTGTTCTAGAAATATCAACTAGATCCTATTGTTCGATGGTACTATTCAGTTCTTCTATATTCTTGCTGATTATCTACTTGCTACTTCTATCAACTGCTGAGAGTGAGGTGATGAAGTTTCCAACTATACAGTATTTTCTCTCTATAGACCACCCTAGTCCCACTCTTCAATCAAGGATTTAATATTCTCCCTTCTGGAACCTAATCCTTTGACAGGTTCAAAATAGAGGAGGCACTTCCTTGAGGATTACTGGCATAGTAACTCAACTCTTAGTACTGATGAAACGTGCTAAGACTCAAGTCTGGGACTTGCTAGGAGTAGATGCCAGAAGAAATACATCCAAATATGGTTGGATCAGGAGACAGCAGATACAACAAGTCAGCTGCAACAAATACATTGGCAAAGGCCAAGAACCTAATGAAGTGACCAACGGTTGAGGTCTTCACCAACAACTGAAGTCAAGAACCAGCAAAAAAGCTTAAAAAGTTATCAGACTCTAGAAGACAGGAGGACATAAAAAGTCCTATCTAATTTCATCTGAGCCTTAGTGGCCTAAGACTCCTATGATAATGTCAAGGATTTCCTTTTTCGGTCACATTGTTGTTCATCTGAAAAGTACTCAGTACTTCTAATGTAACCCAAAGGAATGCACCACTACTGGGACAATTTCTATTATCAGTAACAGGACAGAGGAGGACATATTTTGAAAGCTATTTCCAGGGAATTCTAAAGCCAGTCTACCTGAGTCTCATCCTATTTGACCCACACCTATCATTAATCCTGGTCAAGGGCAGAAATACCTACTGAAAAACCATTAGACAAGAAAACATCCAGGAACAGAATCAGAAGAGTGACATTAGGAAAAAAGAGTAAAACTTTCTGCAACTTCAGCTGATAAGTAGAATATTTAATAACCCATAGACTACCTACTCCAGACATATAAGAGGCAGAAGACTGCCATGATGAAACATCTTCATGTGTAACCTCCTTCTCCAATGTGTTATTCAACTAGAAATAACCCACAGATGATGCTGACAATATTATTAACCACCTTATCAAACCACCAGTAATTATTTTTTTATATCAACTTTCCAACCTATTTGAAAAGAAACTCATTTCAAGGCCAGCCCCAACTCCTTCCTGCTCATCTGAGGGTTTGTCCTGAGATGCACACTGGCATTCTGAGAATTGGCCTGGAGCATTACACATAAGATCATGTGATAGATCTAGAATAATAGTCCCTAGAGAGGAGCTGAGAGCTCTACTTCTTTGTTCAGAAATGAGAAACAAAAGCTTGCACTCCTTACCATTACCTCCAAAAAGGGCCCTTCTGGGCCTTCACACTGCAGCAACCATTGTTCTACCCCATGCAGATAGAGGTGCTCACCTCACAAGTTTGTTCTCCAAGGCCTTCAAGTCCCCTCACAATAAAACTTATGAATGAGCAGTTACAGAGAAGTTTTAGGGAAACTCGGTCACCCTTCACGTTCCCCCTGGTGTCAATCTGTGTATAGAAAAAGATGAAACAGAATTCCCCTTTGGAGACAGCTGATTTATTTTATCACGTTTTAAATGAGGCACAAAATCTACTGTAAAATAGTGGAGCCAGGGCATTCGCAACACGCCCGGATCGCATGGTCAATGAAAGTCCAAGTCCACCGAATTGGATCGCTGCCTCATCAAAGCAAGGCAGTCTGGAGTGATAATGTGCTGCTACAGTTCAGCACTGGGCCCCACAATAAAGCTGGGACTGTAATTACTATAATGACCTCCCACTGCTATTGTGTCTTTAATTAAGTCTTTATCAGTAGGCATTTGCCACTTAAACCTAACTCACTATAACTATGGCAGCGTATCATCTACATTTTCACAAAGAATTACTGAATCATATTTCTGTCACAAAGATGAAAGGGAAAATTTTAGTTCAAGTGTCATTTGCAGACAAGCCACATCAAGAAAAATCAAGCTGTCCTTTAGCAGCACTTTGTGACAAGTGACACTGCACTGAAAGATGCCGAGGCCTTTGTGTATGTGTGTTTTGGCTTTGCTGGGTTTCTTTTTAGCACAACTCCACTTCCTTTCTACATAAACTACAAGGGGAAAGAATGACACCAAATTAAGAACACACTTGATTACATAAAATTTCTTGAAGGCACAAGGGGCTGAGACTCTCCAGTGAGAGGGCCCAGAGATACTGCCTATGTTGTCCTAAGTCACACAGTGCTGACTGACCAGGCCAGCCTTCAGCCCACAAATCACAGCCCATCTAACCTACTCCACTGGGACGCCAACCCAGAGAGGTGGGAAAACCATGCTTCCCAGCCACCTGAAGAGACCATATTCCAAGTTTCAGCTTCCAGACATAATCACTTATTTGCATTTCATTAAAGCAAGCATTCAGATGGCTTTTTGGAGAGCCCAGCCAAGTGGTCTGGACTACCCTTTGACAGGAAAAAACACCTCAATTCCAGCCTCCCCTAAGAGCCTCTCCCTGCGGTGCTGGCCCTTTTGGGAGGGGAACAAGAGCATCTGTTCTGGTACTGCTCCCCCGAGGAAACATGATCCAATTGGGACCCACTAACCTCCAACTCCACCCCTATGGCCAACATGTGTGACCAGCACCAGCCTTCACCAAGTGCCTACACCTTGTCATTTGTGTGTGTGCACAGCACCAAAAACTTCTGGCTCTCATCCTATTCCTCCAAAAACCACAAATGCTTCTGGAATTGGAGAGAGGTGCATGGAGTGGTGGGATCAGTGCTGGGAGGGCAGCCTGGACACTAAGGGAGAAGAAAGGACAGAAAGGTTCAGCAGAGAGAGGCTGGAACTGTCGCTAGTGTCCCCGCAACTCCAAGTGCTGGGCTCTACTGCACTCAGAAACCTGCAGGTCCCAGGGTCCTCAGTGACTCCTGCCTGTTCACTGTAGAGACTCAACTCTAGCCAGGGAAGCCCGATGCTGCCATGCATTTCCACCTGTGCTCAGCATCATCTTTGGCCACAACTGCTCCCTGCTTTGCTTTCAGTTCTAATTTCATCTTTAACATAAAGGCATCGGCTGGACACAGAAGAACTGAAAATGAAAAGCAGAATCAGGGTGGGGGGCAGATTCTATTCAATTTTCTCCCACATATTTGCACCCACTGGGGAGGTCTCAGGTTTTCCCACCGCGGCAGAGACACCTACTGGGAAGGTGTGACCCCATACTTCGGTGTGGTTGCCTTCTACTATCACACTGCTATGGTTGAGGTAGCCAAGCCTGTAAAATCCAGCAGAAGATCCTGCCTTCAGAGAAGAAACCCATATTGACCTTGGCCCTGAATTCAACTATAATTTCAAGATGCCAAATGACTCCTTGTTTCTACCTACTGAACAAAAGTGGCCTTCCAGTATGGAAGCTACACGCTTGTGCTGGCACAGGTGATGCAGGTGGCTGGGTGTGGTCTTTGAATTCTTTTATGCATGCCATCTTCCTCCCCATGTCTTTGTTCTATGAAGGGCTCCTGAGTAGAAATGTGTGTCAGCAAAGCTCAAGATAAGCCTGTCCCTGGGGCCTGCTGCTTTCTCTTTGCTTCACTAGCACTCCTCCCCACCCCCAGCTTGCTACAGAGCCTCGGCTGCTGTTATTGCAGGGTCCTTTCCTGGGCTCTACACCTAGCCAGGACACGTCTTAGCCAGAGCCAGAGGGAAAGGGGACCCTGAGCACGCTGAGTCTGTGTTTTTGAGACTTGCTGTGGCTGTACTCACTGGGACTGCTTAGAGAGCCCACACCCAGGCTCACAACCCTCCTCCTGGGAGTCTGCTGCTCTAGCAGGGAGCTTAGGCAGATCATTGTTCCTGCTAATGCTCTCAGCTGCTGCCTTTCCTTTGCACAAAGGACCCAGCCAAGTGATGAAAGACATAAGCCCAAATCCACTCTGGGCCTCATCATACAAATGCTTGGCTTTCCTGGGGCCATGACACCTTCTAGTGACTGACACATTTCTAGGTTCTTTACCACGCCCTGCTGCGATACACACTAGACTGTTTCTCTGGGTAAATGCCAAGATTCTCCCTGAAGAGTAAAAGAAATGTCAGAAGCACAGTTTCCATTAAACAACCTGAAATTACCAAGCACCTAAAAAACCACATTCTCTAGAGACATTATTTTCACCAAATAAAGAGGGATTTCTCACCTACAAAACATGGAGCTGAGCCCAAAGTATTTCATAAGTATTTGCCAAATGTTAATGAATGATACATACATAAAGGAATAGATGATTTCTCCCCAGGTAGAGACCTGGATTCTTCCTCTGTTCCCTTACCTTCTACATTTTCGACCATTCTGTTAGTGACCCATAGGAAGCCAGGGTTTGGGTTTTTTTTTTTTTTTTTTGTCTAAATAGAAGGTGACAGGAGAAATATAGGAGATAAGAGAACTCAGATTAATTAGCAGGAGAAAAAATAAGATAAAGCTAGGAAGAAGGTTACTTTAGAATACCTGTTCTCAACCCTGAGGAATCTTACGAGGTGCTAATGCCCAAGTCTCACCCCTAGAGTTCCTAACTTAATTGGTATAGGGTATGATCTGACTACTCAGGTTGTTTCGAGGGTCCCAGGAGATTAAACTACACAGCTAAGTTTAAGAAACACTGGTTTACCAAACGTATGCCCTAAAGATCTAGATCATGGCTAAAAGAGAATAACAAATTTGGCTCTTAGCCTCCAAGTTGCTAAGGTGGAAAGAGAGGAACAATCCATTGCATAAACTACAGTGGTCATGGAATAAAATCAAGCCACTTGTTCCGCAGTACAGTTAGTTCCAAGGCTGACTGGTCAGAGATTTGCCCGGAGGTCCTCATGAAGACGACATGGAAGGAAGCAGCAGTGTCTTCAACAGTGCCCTTACGATATCCAATCAGAGAATATTTCTTGAGCTCCTACTCTGGGAACTTGGTTCCAGAGCCTGGAGAACAAAAGATTAACAGAGATTTGAGAATTTCTGTCCAACAGCAATTAATTCTATTATTGAGTGCTGCTATGTGCTTCATGTCCATTGCTTCATCTTATCCTCATAACCACCCAATAAGATGGGCATTTTATGTTTGATGGAGAATGAGACTCAGAAAAGGTTATCAACTGGCCTAACATAGCCTACCTGTAGGTAAGAGTCAAACACAAGACTATCTAACTCGAGTTCATGCTTTTGACCACTAAATTATACAACCTGAAAGAACCAGTAGCCTGCCTGCAGTGCCATTTCATGTGGGCACTGGTTCAAGTCCCAGCTGCTCCACTTCCTACCCAGCTCTCTGCTTGGCCTAGGAAAGCAATAAAAGATGGCCCAAGTCCTTGGACCCCTGAGCCCATGTGGGAGACCTGGAGGAGGCTCCTGGCTTCAGATTGGCACAGCTCCAACCACTGTGGCCAATTGGGGGGGGGGGGGTGAACTGGTGGATGGAAGACCTCCTTCTCTCTGCCTCTCCTTTCTCTGTGTAACTCTGACTTTCAAGTAGATAAATAAATCTTTTAAAAAAAAAAAAAAACAAGTAGCAATTTTCCTCTTTCTTAAAACATGTGTTAATGTGAGAAGACAGCACCATTCTAATCACCATTAAGTTCAAGCAAACTGCTTAAGAAGTCAGAACCAAAAAAGAAACAGGAAAAAACACAATATGGAAGAATAGGGAAGGGGGTACTGCTCTAGGCTAGGGGTAAATAGAAAAAAAAAGGCAGAGGAAGTACATTCTCAGGGGAGAGAGAGAGAGAGAAAAAATGGCAATGGAAATTATACAGAAAGAAGAGGATATGCCATGGATTGGTGTAGAAGGAGCAGACATGAAGCTTGAGCGCAGATACAACACACAACCCCAGCAGCCAAGGGCAGGAGAAAGCGCCAGCTTTGGAGAGTAAGGTCAGATCAGAATGCAGCAGCCCCGGCCACTGGCAATACAGCCAGAGGGAGAGCAGTAGCAGTGACAGCAGCTCAGGTGCATGCACCCAGCAACCAGTGGGGAGAAAGCAATATTGTGAAACTAGTGAGGGCTGTGGCCAGCAACTCTTGTGTATGCATGTGACCCAGAGATTCTAACAGAGAGAAAAATTCACATTTCCCACTGACTTTGAGTCTAGCTAGGAAAATTGACAGAGAGGGCTAGGCATCAACGTATGACTGTGAGTGTCCCTAGCCTCTCAACATATCATGGGCTCTGGTGCTCAAATCACCTAGGTAGAGCACCCATATGCAGCTGGCTCTGGGAACATCTCTGCCTCCCTGTGGATGGGACAGGCTAGCAAAATGGAGCAGGTCTTCTACACACCATGACTCTGAAAACATTGTGTGCTGAGACTGCAGGAACTCTGTGACTGCGTGAGAGGGCAGAGGGTGTAGCTGGGTCTTTGGGCAATCAATATGAGAGGCGCCACATGCTCAGACAACCCTGATTGCCAGGGGTGGGTCATTGCAATGGGACTTGTGCTCACATTGAAGACTACACAGGTTATTTGTGTGGTTGATACAGCAGTGCAGTAGAGTGTAGGACCCTCTGTGGGCCAACACTCAGGCACTGATCACCTTGGAAGAGAGGAGGTGAAGGTAGGAAAATGCCAATCACATCTCCTTTCTGCTGAAAGGACGAATTATACCACGCCCCACTGGGGTGTCATTCTGGGTACTTGCCCCACTCTGGAGCACTGACCAGAGCTCCGTGGCTATACTCAGCACACACCTCTGGGTATTCACTGAAAGAGCTGAAACTCCACTAAGCCACAGAGACATAGCTCAAAGATAAAAGCTATCATAGGGGGAGAAAAAGTATTTCCATGAATACCTACAAGTAAATGCAGAAATTCAAGAAATAAGAATAAGGAAAACAACATGACCCCCCATAAAGGAACAAAAGAACACTTCAACATTAGAATGTGAAGATGAAGAGATTTATTAAATGAATGAAACAGAATTCAAAAAATAAATCATATGATTACTCAGAAGCAATAAGAAGCAAATTCACAAATTAAAGAAATCTATACTGACATGAATGAAAAATTTTCCCATGAAATTGAAATTTTGATGAGACATCAAAATGACATACTAGAAATGAAGAATTCAATATGTCAAATAAAAATACAGCAGAAAGCTTTAACAAAAGGCTTGGTGAAGCAAGAAGGAATATCTGAGCTAGTGGACAAATCTTTGGAAATTTTACAGTCAGACCAAAATAAAGAAGAAATCAGAAAAACTAAAAGCAGTATTGGAGATTTACAGGATGCTATCAAATGACCCAACATACAGGTCTTAGGAGTTCCTGAAAATATGGAAAGAAAGAATAGATTAGAGGCCTTATTCAGTGAAATAATTACACAAAACTTCCCTAATTTGGAAACAAAAAAGGGACATCAAAGTATACAGGGCAAATAGAATTCCCTATAGATATGACCAGATAAGATCCTCATCACCACACATTGTAGTCAAATCTTCTATAGTAAAACATAAAGATTCTAAAGTGTGCATAAGAGAAATGTCACATCCCTTTCAGAGGATTTCCAATTAGACTCACAGCCAACTTCTCATAAGAAACCCTACAGTCTAGGAGAGAATAGAGAGATGTAGTCCAAGTCTTAAGAGAAAAAAACTGTCAACCCAGAATACTGGACCCTGAAAAGTTCTCATTTGTGAATGAAGGTGAAATAAAGATTCTCCATAACAAACAGAAATTGAGTTTGTCACCCCTCATCCAGTGTTACAAAAGATGCTTAAGCATGTGCTGCACACAGAAGTACGGACAGTCATCATATGAAAGAAAGTGAAGGCAGAAAATCTCCCAGTAAAACTACAAAGGAAATCCAAAGTAAAAAAATAGGAATATTTATGGGAAAATAGCAAGGTCAGGTCATTACTTATTAATAGTAACTTTGAATGCAAATGATTTAAACTCTCCAATTAAAAGATACAGGCTAGCTGAATTAACTAAAAAAATAAGACCCATCTATTTTCTTTTTTCCCAGAAACCTTTTATTTAAGATATGAAAACATCACACATTTCTTAAGTACAACTTTAGGAACACAGAGATAGTGATTCTTCCAGCCATATCCACCTTCCTACCCCAACTCTCACCCTCTTCATCCTCCCTCATCTATTCCCATATCTTTCACTAAGATTTTCTATTAACTTAATACACAGAAGATTAACCCTATACTAAGTAAACATTTCAACAAATAGTATGGATAAAAAGAGCTTCTCAACAGTTTTTTGATTTCTCTTTTTCTTCTATGATCCACTGTTCATTCAGGAGCATCTTATTTAGTCTCCATATATTTGCATATGTTCTCCAGATCACTGAGTTGTTGATTTCCAGCTTCATTCCATTGTGCTCAGAAGAATGGATACTTTGCAACTGTAGGATGAAAAGTTCTGTAGATATCCATTAGGTACATTTTATCTATGGTATCAATTAACTCTTCTTCCTTGCATATTTTCTATCTGGTTGATCTGTCCACTGCTGAAAATGGGCTTTTGAAGTCCCCCACTACTATTGTATGGGAGTTTGTCTCATTTTACATCCATTAACATTGCTTTTAAATAGCCAAGTGTCCTGTAATTAGGTGTGTATGCATTTATTTAGTCACAACATCCTGTTGAACTGATCCCTTAATCATTGCCTAGTGCCCTGGTCTCTTTTAAGTTTTTGTATTAAAGTCTATTTTGTCTGATATCAGGATGACTACACCACCTCTTTTTTTGGTTTCTGTTAGCATGGAATATCTTTTTCTATCCTTTCACTTTCAGTCTGCATGTATTGTTGTTGTGAGATGTGTTTCTTCTATGCAGCAAATAGATGGGCTTTCTTTTTTAACCTATTCAGTCAGTACGTATCTTTTCATTGGAGAGTTGAGGCCATTTACAGTCAAGGTGACTATTGATAAGTAATGACTTGGTCCTGCCATTTTCCCATAAATATTGCTACTGTTTACTTTGGATTTCCTTAGTGCTTTCACTGGGAGATTTTTCTGCCTTCATTTTCTTTCATAGCAATGACCATGTTTCTGTGTTTCCATGTGTAGCACATCCTTAAGCACCTTTTGTAATGCTGGATGAGTGGTGACAAACTCAATTTGTTTGTTATGGAAGGTCTTTATTGCACCTTCATTCATAAATGAGAGCTTTGCAGGGTCCAGTATTTTGAGTTGACAGTTTTTTTCTCTTAAGACTTGGAATATATCTCACCATTCTCTCCTAGCCTGTAGGGTTCCTTATGAAAAGTCAGCTGTGAGGCTAATTGGAGATCCTCTGAAAGTAATCTGGCAGTTCTCTAATGCACATTTTACAACCTTTTCTTTAAGTTTTACTGTGGAGAGTTTGACTACAATTTGTTGTGGTAAGAATCTCTTCTGGTCATGTCTTTTAGGAGTTCTATGTGCTTCCTGTACATAGACATCCCTTTCCTTCTTTAAATATTGGACATCTTCTGTAATTATTTCACTAAAAAGGCCTTCTAATCCATTTTCTCTCTCCACACCTTCAGGAACTCCTAAAACATGTATGTTGGGTTATTTGATAGTATCCCATAAGTCTCCAACACTATTCTTTAGTTTTCTAATTATTTTTTTGTTGTTGATCTGACCTAAAATTTCCAGTTGTTAAGGCTTTCCACAGCATTGTTTCTTTGTTCTATTCAATTCTTCATTTCCAAAATTTCATTTTGATTTCTCTTTAAAATCTCAATTTCATGGGAAAAGTTTCACTTTCATGTCATGTACAGATTTCTTTAGTTCATGGATTTGCTTCTGATTCCTTCTAAGTAACCCTACAATCAATTTTTTTTTGAATTCTGTTTCTGGCATTTCTTCAATATCTTTATTTTCACATTCTAGTATTGAAATATTGTATTCCCTTGGAGGTGTCATGTTGTTTTCCTTATTCTTGTTTGTTGAACTGCTGCATTTTTAGGCATTTGTGGAGATATTTGTTGGTTTGAGGTTTTTTTTTTTTCCCCCACTGTGATGGGTTTTATCTTTGGACTAGGCCTCTGTGGATTAGTGGAGTATCTGCTCTTTCTTAGGTGTGTGCTGGGTGTGGCCAGGAAGCTCTGCTCCGTGTTCCAGGATGAGGGGAGTGTCAACACTCAAACTGGTCATGGTAAATCTTATTTTTTTTATCAGAAGGGAGGTTTAATCTGCTCTGTTGGTGTAGTCTCACACTCACCTCCTCTACTCCAAGGAACCAATGCCTGGTCACTAGCCTCTCTGGGTACAATATTCATTTGCACTGCCACAAGAACCAAACAAAGGATCTGTGCAGTTTTGAAGATCCATTTATTTTCTGCTTACTACAAATTTCACCAAAGATATACACAGACTGAAAGAACAGAAAGATATTCCATACTAAAAGCAAAAATGAGCATGTGTGCCCATCCTAATATCAGACAAAATAGACTTTAACACAAAAACTGTTAAAATAGGCAAAGAATGGCACTATGTAATTATTAAGAGATCAATTCAACAGGAAGATGTGACTATAATAAATGGATATACACCCAATCACAGGGTACCTGGTTATTTAAAAGAAATGTTAATGGACCTAGCTGGAGACATAGACTTCCATACAATAGTAATGGGGGACTACAACATCCACTTTCAGCAATGGAGAGATCAACAAGACAGATAACCAGCAAGGAAACCAAAGAGTTAATCTACACTATGGACCAAATGAACCTAACGAATCTTTACAGAACATTTCATCCCATTGTTGCAGAATACACATTCTTTTCATCTGTGCATGGAACTTTCTCTAGGACCACATGTTACCCCATAAAGCAAGTCTCAGAAAATTCAAAAGTCAAAATCATATCATGCATCTTTTTATACCTCATTGGAATCAACCAGGAAATTAACAACTTGAGAATCTCTAGAACATATCAAACACACAGAGACCGAACAATATGTTCCTGAATGAACAGTGAGCCACTGAAGAAATCAAAAGAGAAACCGAAAAATTCTTGGAAACAAATGAAGTTGACAATGTAAGATACCAAAACATGGGATACAGCAAAAATTGTGTTAAGAGGGTAGTTTGTAACAATTGGTGTTTACATGAAAAAATTGGAAAGGTACCAAATAAATGAGTTATCAATATATTTCAAGGATCTAGTAAAACAGCAATAAACCAAATCCAAAACTAGTAGGAGGAAAGAAACAATTAAAATTAGAGAAAAAAATAAACAATTGAAACAAAAAAAATACAAAAGATCAGTGAAATTAAGAGCTGGTTTTTTGAAAAAATAAACAAAATTGGTACACCATTGGCCCAACTAACCAAAAAAAAAAAGACACAAATCACTATAATCAAAGATGAAAAAGTAAATATAAAAACAGGTATTACAGAAATAAGAAGAATCATCAGGAATTACTATAAAGAGCTATATGTCAACATTAGAAAATCTACAAGAAATGCATAAATATGTGGACACATGTCACCTACCAAAATCAAGTAATGAAGACAAAGATAACCTAAACAGACCAATGGCCAAGAAAGAGACTGAATCAGTAACAAAGACCATCCCAACAAAGAAAAGCCCAGAATTGGATAGTTTCACTGCTGAATTCTTCCAGACATTTAAAGAAGAACTAATTCTGATTCTTCTCAAGTTCTCAAGTTACTAAAGACAACTGAAGGGAAGGGAATCCTGGTAAACTCAGTCTATGAATCCAGCATCAACCTAATTCCTAAACAAGAAAAAGAAACAACAGAGAAAGAAAACTATAGATCAATATCCCTGATGAACAATGAGGCAAAAACCCTCAACAACATATGATCTAATCAAATCCAACAACATATCAGAAAGATATTTCACGTGGACCAGGAGGGATATATCCCTGGGATGTAGGGATAGTTCAACATTTGCAAATCAATAAATGTGAAACATCACATTAACAAACTGAAGAACAAAAATCATAAGGTTATCTCAATAGATGCAGAGAAAGCATCTGATAAATACAACAACCTTTCAAGATGAAAACCTTATGCAAATTGGATATAAAAGGAACACTCCTCAACACAATCAAAGCAATGCATGGCAAACCCACATCAAGTATCTTACTGAATGGTGAAAATTTAGAAGCAATATCAGTAAGATCCAGAACCAGACAAGGATGCCCACTCTCATGCTGTGATTTAATATAGTCCTGGAAGTTCTGGCCAGAACCATTAGCCAACAAAAAGAAACCAAATGCATTCAAATTGGAAAGGAGTAAGTTGAACTATCCCTATTTGCAGATGACATGATTCTATATATTTGGGAACCAAAATACTCCACAAAGAGCCTATTGGAACTCACAAAATAGTTTGACAAGGTTGCAGGATATAAAATTAAGACAAAAAAAATAACCTTTGTGTACACAGACAATACCATGACTGACAAAGAACTTCTAAGCTCAATCCCATTCACAATAGCTACAAAAAAATTAAATACACTGAAATACATTTAACCAAGGAAGTCAAATCTCTATGATGAAAATTATAAAACATTAAACAAATAAACAAAAATTGGAAAACTCTTCCATGTTATGTATTGGAAGAATCAATATCTTCAAATCGCCATACTTAAAGCAACTTAAAGACTGAATGTTAGCCAGCACCATGGCTCAACAGGCTAATCCTCTGCCTGTGGCGCTGGCACCCCGGGTTCTAGTCCCATCAGCACACCAGATTCTGTCCTGGTTGCTCCTCTTCCAGTCCAGCTCTCTGCTGTGGCCCGGGAAGGCAGTGGAGGATGGCCCAAGCCCTTGGGCCCTGCACCCGCATGAGAGACCAGGAGAAACACCTGGTTCCTGGCTTTGGATCAGCATGGTGCGTCAGCTGCAGTGCGCTGGCTGTAGTGGCCATTGGGGTGTGAACCAACAGAAAAGGAAGAACTTTCTCCCTGTCTCTCTCTCTTTCTCTTACTGTCCACTCTGCCTGTCAAAAAAAAAAAAGATTGAATGTTATCCCAATCAAAATACCAACAACAATTTTCTTAGATCTAAAAAAAAAAAAGCTAAAATTCATATGGATACACAAGAGACCCCAAATAGCCTCAGCAATCTCATACAACAAAAACAAAGCTGGAGGCATCACAATACCAAATTACAAGACATAATACAGGGCAGTTATAATCAAAACAACCTGGCACTGGTACAAAAACAAGCTTGTAGACCAGTAGAACAGAAAAGAAACTCCAGAAATCAATCCATGCATCTATAACCAACTTATCTTTGACAAAGGAGCTAAAATCAATCCCTGCAACAATAACAGTCTCTTTAACAAATAGTGCTGGGAAAACTGGATCTCTACATGCAGAGGTATGAAACCCTTACATAAAAATCCACTAAAAATGGATCAAGTACCTAAATCTATGACCAGATACCATCAAATTAATAGAGAACATTGGGGAAATTCTGCAAGACATTGGCTTAGGAAGACTTCTTGGAAAACATCCCAGAAGCAGTGGCAATCAAAGCCAAATGGACAAATGGGATTACATCAAGCTGAGAAGCTTCTGCACTGCAGAAGAAATACTCAGCAAAGTGAAGAGACAATCAACAAAATGCAAGTAAATATCTGCAAACTACACAACTGATAAAGGATAAACATCCTGAATCTATAAAGAGCTCAAGAATTCAACAACAACAAAACCATCCAGTTAACAAACAAGCAAAGGCCTTGAACAGGCATTTTTTTCAAGAGTAAATTCAAATGGCCTATACACACTTGAAAAAAATGCTCAAGATCACTAGCCATCAGGGAATTGCAAATCAAAACCACAATGATGTTTCACCTTATTCCAGTTAAAATGGCTCTCATGAAAATTAACAAACAACAAATACTGGCATTTATGTGAGGGAAAAGGTACCCTAATGCACTGTTGGTGAGAATGTAAGCTAGTGCAGCCATTATGGAAGACAATATTGAGATTCCTCACAATATGAAAATAGATCTACCATATGATCCAGCCATCCCACTCCTGGGGATTTGCCCAAATGAAACAAAATCAGCATATGAAAGTGTTACCTGTACCTCCATGTTCACTGCAGCTCAATTCACAATAGCCAAGATATGAAATCTACCCAGTTATCCATCAACTGATGACTGTATTAAGAAATTATGGTATATATACACTATGGAATACTACTCGGCAGTTGAAAATGAAATCCTGCCTTTTACAACAAAATGGAAGAAACCATTATACTTAGTAAAACAAGGCAGTCCCAAAAACACAGATATTATTTCTCTGATCTGTGGTAACTAATAGAATTCCTAAAATGTAATGTATTGGAGTGAAATTGACATTTTGAGATTTGATGATTCTTTCTAGCCCTTGCCTCTACTGTTGAAGAACAATGTTTTTCTTCATACTATTTGTTGAACTCTTTACTTAGTGTAGAGTTAATTTCATGAGTATCAAGTAAACTGAAAATTGATCTTTGTTAAAATTAAGAGAAGGAATAAGAGGGAGGAGGAAGAAGAGTGGGAGGAAGGTTAGGGTCAGAAGTATCAGTACATTCCTAAATATATATATATATATATATATATATATATATATATATATATAACAAATGAAGTTTGTATACCTTAAATAAAATTTTTAAAAAAGGAAGTCAGAACCACATGGATCAAGTTCTACTAATACTACAAGTGTATTCATCTTTTGCCCCCATAAAGCTATTCCTAAAGACAGAATAGCACATAGAGAACATGCAAACCAAGGTATTCACTGTGGCATTATCTCTAACACCAAAAAACTGCAGTACTGATTCAATGAACAATGGTTCATCCATGCTATGGCATAATATTCAGCTGTAAAATATTATGTACTGATATAAATTAAAAATAACAATATTCAAGACAATGTATATAGAATGCTTTTTGAGCAAGGAAAATAATATGTGCTTTTATGCTCATGTTTACACACAGAAAACCAGAAGGGACATTAATGTTCTAATGATAATGGTTGGTGTGCATGTGAGCAAGAGAGAGATGGACAAAGGAAAGAACCAGATTCTAAACCCATACATTTTCATACTTTTTAAATATTCAAACCTGTGCATTACTCACTTAGGAAAAGAAATAATGAAGAAAACTGTTGGAGACTAAAATCCTTCAGCCTGAGAGCTGTAGAACTATTTGCTCTTGAAGCCATACTCATGACACCACAGTGCTCAACCCCTCCAGAATTCAACGAAGCAACTCACCAGCTTGATGAGTTGGATGCAGAAGGCCCTGCTCCCACTCTCAAATGCCTAACTGTTCAGGATCTGGGATTTATGAAGCACCATTTCATTCCTATCTGTTTTGTTTTGTTTAAATCTCTATCAAAGAATGAGACAGTAGTAACCAATCAGAGTAAAATGCCAACTACAAGGAGATGAGCTCATTAACAAAGACAAGTTGGGTAAGTTTAAATTTACAGCGTTTGTAATCCAAGCATTTAAAGCTCATCTGTTTAGGGTGAGTTGTGTCCTCTAAGCACTCCCAGTAACAAATAATAATACTCGCCAAACACATTACACCTGTCGGCCTGGTTTATGGCTGTGTCTTGGCTTATATTAAGGAAATGGCTGCCTCTGCCAATACAAAGCAAGGGTGCTGTTCTACAAAGAAGAGAGATGTCAAACAAAATCTAGAACTTTATAGCCTGTCCTGATTGGGAATGGTGTGGCTTTAAAAATACATATATTTAAAATAAAAAGAGAAAGTATCATTCTACCTTCAATCTCTTAAGCTTGAAATCATTCGAACATTGTTCAAGAAGATACTTAGAAATATTACATTCAACATCTCAGGCACAAATGGTAGAGATGCCCCCAGATGACACAACTGGTCCAAAAGTATATAAAATTCCTAGGTTGTCTGCCATGTTGGAGAAACAGTATCAGCTAGTAGCCTTGACAGAATAGAATTTCTTCCCAAGATACTGCTCTTTTTGTCTAAACTTACCTGGTCTCCAGTTTCTCTTGGAAGATAAAAAAGGTAGATCAAGAAGTTCTGCAGGGGCCAGCGCTGTGGTGCAGAGGGTTAACACCCTGGCCTGCAGTGCCAGCATCCCATATGGGCGCCACTTTCAGACCTGGCTGCTCCTCTTCTGATCCAGCTCTCTGCTATGGCCTGGGAAAGCAGCAGCAGATGGCCCAAGTCCTTGCCCCTGCACCTACTTGAGAGACCTGGAAGAAGCTCCCAGCTCCTAGCTTCGGGTCGGCCCAGCTCTAGCCAATTGGAGAGTGAACCATCGGATGGAAGACCTCTCTCTCTCTCACTCTCTCTCTCTCTCTGCCTCTCCTCTCTCTGTGTAACTCTGAATTTAAAATAAATAAATAAATCTTTAAAAAATAAATAAGGCCTGCAGCTTGTGGTTTTTCCAGGTCTAGATGGGACAACATAATTCCAGGTAGAATTAACGTTTTTTTTTCTTTTTATAACGCTTTTATTTAAAGAATATAAATTTCCAAAATACAGCTTATAGATTACAATGGCTTCCCCCCATAACTTCCCCCCCCATCCACAACCCTCCCCTTTCCCACTCCCTCTCCCCTTGCTTCACATCAAGATTCATTTTCAAGAATTAACGTTTTGAGAAGAACCCAGATTGATAATACATTGCATTTTATTTTTTTTTAATGCCCTTCCTTTGTTTTTTTTTATAACGCTTTTATTTAAAGAATATAAATTTCCAAAATACAGCTTATAGATTACAATGGCTTCTCCCCCATAACTTCCCCCCCACCCGCAACCCTCCCCTTTCCCACTCCCTCTCCCCTTGCTTCACATCAAGATTCATTTTCAATTCTCTTTATATACAGAAGATCAGTTTACTATATATTAAGTAAAGATTTCAACAGTTTGCCCTCACATAGCAACACAAAGTGAAAAATACTGTTGGAGTACTAGTTATAGTATTAATTCACAATGTATAGCACATTAAGGACAGAGATCCTACATGATATATTTTTTTAAAAAATTGATTAATTTTCTAGGCAATTTCCAATTTAACACCAAGATTTTTTTTTCATTTTTAATTATCTATATACAGAAGATTGATTCAGTATATACTAAGTAAAGATTTCATCAGTTTGTACCCACACAGAAACACAAAGTGTAAAATACTGTTTCAGTGCTAGTTATAGCATTACTTCACATTGGACAACACATTAAGGACAGATCCCACATGAGACGTAAGTACACAGTGACTCCTGAAGTTGATTTAACAATTTGACACTCTTGTTTATGGCGTCAGTAATCTCCCTAGGCTCTAGACATGAGTTGCCAAGGCTATGGAAGCCTTTAGGGTTCGCTGACTTCAATCTTATTCCGACAGGGTCATAGTCAAAGTGGAGGTTCTCTCCTCCCTTCAGAGAAAGGTACCTCCTTCTTTGATGGACCCATTCGTTCCACTGGGATCTCACTCGCAGAGATCTTTCATTTAGGTCTTCTTTTTTTTCCAGAGTGTCTTGGCTTTCCATGCCTAGAATATTCTCATGGGCTCTTGAGCCAGATCTGAATGCTTTAAGGGCTGATTCTGAGGCCAGAGTGCTATTTAGGACATCTGTCATTCTATGAGTCTGCTGTGTATCTCGCTTCCCATGTTGGATCATTCTCTCCCTTTTTGATTCTATCAGTTAGTATTAGCAGACACTAGTCTTGTTTGTGTGATCCCTTTGACTCTTAGACCTATCAGTGTGATCAATTGTGAACTGAAATTGATCACTTGGACTAGTGAGATGGCCTTGGTACATGCTACCTTGATGGGATTGTATTGGAATTCCCTGGCACGTTTCTAACTCCATCATTTGGGGCAGTTCCGATTGAGCATGTCCCAAATTGTACATCTCCTCCCTCTCTTATTCCCACTCTTATATTTCACAGGGATCACTTTTCAGTTAAAATTTAAACACCTAAGAATAATTGTTAATTACAGAGTTCAACCAATAGTACTAGAATAAAAAAATTACTAAAATGGATAAAGTATTACATTGTACAACAGTCAGCACAAGAGCTGATCAAGTTACTGTTTCTCATAGTGTCCATTTCACTTCAACAGGTTTCCCCTTTGGTGCTCAATTAGTTGTCACCGATCAGGGAGAACATATGATATTTGTCCCTTTGGGACTGGCTTAACTCACTCAGAATGATGTTTTCCAGATACCTCCATCTTGTTGCAAATGACTGGATTTCATTGTTTTTGACTGCTGTATAGTATTCTATAGAGTACATGTCCCATAATTTCTTTATCCAAGTGTATGCTATGCATTCCCTGTGATCTTTTGCTGTGAGGTTCCCTTCGTTTATCTTCTTTCATGTTGATGGCCGTGTTTCTGTGTGTAACACATCTTTAAGTATCTTTTGCAGGGCTGGACGAGTGGCAACAAATTCTTTCAATTTTTGTTTGTTATGAAAGGTCTTTATTTCACCTTCATTCACAAATGAGAGCTTGGCAGGATATAATATTCTGGGCTGGCAGTTTTTCTCTCTAAGTACCTGGGCTATGTCTCGCCATTCCCTTCTAGCTTGTAGGGTTTCTGATGAGAAGTCTGCCGTGAGTCTAATTGGAGATCCTCTGAGTGTAATTTGACGTTTCTCTCTTGCGCATTTTAGGATCTTTTCTTTCTGTTTCACTGTGGTGAGTTTAATTACAACGTGTCGTGGTGAGGACCTCTTTTGGTCATGTTTACTAGGGGTTCTATGAGCTTCCTGTACTAGGATGTCTCTGTCCTTCTCCAAACCTGGGAAATTTTCTGCTATTATCTCACTAAAAAGGCCTTCTAATCCTTTCTCCCTCTCCATGCCTTCAGGAACTCCTAGAACTCGAATGTTGGGTTTTTTAATAGTATCCTGTAGATTCCCAACAATATTTTTTAGATTTCTAATTTCCTCTTCTTTTCTTTGGTTTGACTGTATAGTTTCCTGTGCTCTCTCTTCTAAGTCCGATATTCTCTCTTCTGCCTCACCCATTCTGTTTGTAAGGCTCTCTAATGTGTTTTTCATTTGATCTATTGAATTCTTCACTTCATTATGATTTCTCGTCACTATCACAGTTTCATGTTCTACTAGTTGTTTCATTTCAGCTTGATTTCTCCTTAATATTTCATTTTCACGAGAGAGATTTTCTACCTTGTCCATTAAGGATTTCTGTAGTTCAAGAATTTGTTTTTGAGTACTTCTTAGTGTTCTTATCAATTTTTTGAGATATGCTTCTTGCATCTCTTCTATCTCATCATCTTCGTAATCTTGAATTGGGGTGTCTTTTTCATTTGGGGATGCCATAGTGTCTTCCTTGTTCTTATTACCTCGGTTTTTGCGTTTGTTGTTTGGCATATTGGTTTCTTCACTGTGGTGTTTTTTTCTTGTTATACTATGACTCTAGATTAAGTGGACTGTCTGCTTTTGATGGAGCCTTAGAGGCTTGAGATGGGTGTGGCCTGAGAGCTCTGTTTGGTTCCTCAGGGTTGAGGGTGTGTCAAAGGAGACACTCCCAGGTTAGGCGTGGTAAATCTCTCTCTGTTAGTTTTTTTTTTTTTGGTTCAAAAGGGAAGTAATTCCACACAGCTGAATGGAATTGGTGGTGGTTAGCAGGTGAATGATATACCCACAGGAGCCAGAGCTCGGAAGCTCTTTCCCAAGGACCAGAGAGGGAATCTTTGCGGCCCTTTGTGTGGGCTGAGATTCTCCTGTAGTCTCCCACTGGGCTGCCAAGGCTACTGAACTGTAGCGTCTCTGGAGAGTACTCACATGAATTCGTGATTTCCGTGAGTTCTCTCCCCTACTGTCTTTTTTTTTTTTTTTTACAGTCTCAGTTCATTAGCACCACACATTCATTAGGTTCTAATCTCCTGTTATTTCACCCCTCCCACCCAGAGTCAGGTTTTTCTGCTAGGCTCAGGGCCGGTTCCGACCCGAGGTCGCCCTGCTTATGACGTATTCCAAAATGGCGCCTGCTCTTTGTCTTGCTCACCTTTGAGAGGTGAGCGGAGAGAGAGAAGCTCGTGTCCGTACGGGTCACTTTTGTTTTTTTCCCCCCTCTCTCTCTCTCTCTTCTAGTTAGCCTGGTGAACTTTTCCCTGCAGGGTTTCAAGCCTTGTTCGCTCTAGGCTCCCTTTTCCGCTTCCCTCCTGGTGTCTCGGACTATTGAGATTCTGCTCACCTCGCGTTCCAGCGCTGGTGTGTTGAATCTGCTGCTGGTGTCCCAAACTGCGGGCTCCCACGCTCTCCACGCAGGTCCACTGTGAATCTCCAGTTCCAGAAGGGTTTTCTCTGCTGTTTCTTCTCCTACTCTTCCTTGAACCTGCAGTATCTCCACTTTTATTAAACTGTCTCTCCCCAGACTATCGGTGTGCTCCCTTCCTATTCCGCCATCTTGCCGCTCTCCGAATCAATACATTGCATTTTAAATTGAAATATGCGCATTCAGTTCTGTTCAAGATTAGGAAACTAAAGTCTACTACTGTCAGAAGTCTTGAATCCCCTTCTGTGCCCATTCTTTCTTTTCTTTGTCAATCTAATAACATCTACTTCAGTTCAACTACAATTGTGTACCTACCGTGCACCAGGTCCTCAATGTTAGAAACACGGTAGGAAGAAGGCAAATTCTTAAAGAGATGACGCAAACAAAATATGATGAACACTACTCCAGAGGTGTTCAAAATGTTGTCATCTAGGAAAACACAGACACTAGGCATCAAGGAAGACTTCCCAGAGGAGGTGATATTTGAACCAAATGTTGAACTTTACATAGGCATCAGTCAAGCATCAGTTTTAAGTTTAAAGTTCAGCATTCAAAGTGCTACTAGGACCACAACCTTAAACCATTCCCAATCTCAGACAAAACTGCCTATCTCATAAATCTAACAACCCTTTTTTTCAGTACCTACTTTTGAGCTGGTAGGCACATATTTAAATAATTTGAGGTCAAGTATTCCCAACTACTTGCAGCCACCAGATAGGACTTATTTATTTTTTTGAAAACCATTAACTCCTTAAACCACGTGGGCTGCAGGTGCTTTTCCTGGGAGAAATTCATTTACAAAAGCCCATTCCCTCCCCGGCCCCCAGACAGTGGCCTGTCTACCAAGCATCATGGTGGAATACATTTAGATAGATTCACTGAAAACACTAAATATTACTTTTTATATGGGACGCTATGAAAGTCAACCCACTGATACTTCTTCCTCTCTTTCATTCCCCAAGCACAGTTCCAAAGCTGCCCCAAATACAGAAGTTTCTTTTGACCACAAAAGATATGAGCCTGGAAAAAAAGCAGAGCACCACGTGTGAAGGGGCAGAACCCACCCTGCAAGTTGCGTCTTGCTGCCCCAACCAGGAGCATCTGGGAGCCCCAGCTCTGTTCACCACAGCTCTCTGGCCATGCCTTCACAATTACCCCCAGCCAAGTACAGTAACCAAAACTGCTACCCCATGACTGCCCTGGTTGGGTCAGGTGCTGTGTTAAATACCTTTTCTATCTCAGAGCACTTCATTGTTATCCAGCCCTATGAGACAGCCACTGCCATTAGCCTCCTCTGGAGGACTGAGCAGTAAGGTAATTTGTTCCAGGGCACAAGCAGCAGCAGGCATGTAAAATACTACAACCCAAAGTCTGACTTTCGAGTTTATGTAACAGCTACATTCTAACTACCTGTAGTTGAAAAATAAGAGTCTTTGGAGTCCAGACCATGGTTGAATCACAGCCCCTCATGATTTAGTTGAATTATACCAGGCAAACAACTCAGCCTCTCTGGGCTACAGTGACCTCATCTGCAAAATGGGACCAGTAACAGAAGCAGCTTCACAGGAGTGTAAGGGAGTTGCTGATGCTACCCTGCATGGGAAACACACAAAACAGGGGTGCCAACTGGCACATCAGGGGTGTTTAAGCATGTTGGCTACTGCTATACATGTTTACTAATATACCACCCACAGTGTCATTGAAAGCAGGAATAAAGTTGATTGCTATCTGCCTCCCCTGATGCCTACAAAGTGCCTATTAGGCGGCAAGCACTTGGAAAAAATCTTGAATGGGTGGTTCAACAACACTGCTTTTTTCCCTACTTTCACTTGATCAAGTAAGGGCCTCCGCTATTTTGACACACAATAGCCTCTTCTTGCTAAATTCTGTTCCTTAACATTCAGAAAAAATTATCAAGTGTTTAAAGAGATCATTCTCCAATTCTTGAATCAGAAAAGTTGTGTGATTTTTCTTCTTCTCTACGGAAAATGAGTAAAAGTTGGTCTCTCTTTCCTCTCCCAAAGCTTTTTGGGCTCTCATTTGCATATCAGGAAGACCTCCTCTTCACAAGTGTAAGGATGAAAATTTACAAAATAAAAAATATCAGGGTTAGGGAGGGGAGTGTATTTTTCACTTTCTAAGATTGGTGGTTCCTTGAAACATCCATATTCCTTCAAATCTTACTTTCTTCTAGAAAGGCCCAAGAAAAATGTATCTCCCACAGAGTATTTCAGGAGCACATTCTTTTCACAAAATGAAGCACACTCAGATTGAACACGGCAGCTTCTCACTTGGCACTTCATTTGCTCCCACACTGAAATGCTATTCTTGCACAGCCTACCCATACCCTCCCTGCTCCTGAAGAGCACGTGCCACGCCCTTCCATGCCAAGCATTATCACAGCCAACACTACCTGCCAGCAACAGAAATCTCCCCTCAACCCCTCCCTGTTACTGGGCCAACTAGTCCAATCCTGAAACCCAGCAAGCATCCTGCTGAGTCAAGGTTAGTTGTCTAAAGCTGCTGTAACAAACCACCACAAACTGGATAGCTAACGACAACATTAGTTGATTGTCTCCAAGTTCTGGAGGCTAGAAGGCCAAAGTCAAGCAGTCAGCAAGGCCTGGATCACTCTGAAGGTTCTATAGGAGCCTATTCTGGCTTCTAGTGCTTGCTGGCATTTTTTTTTTAATTCCATGGATTACAGATGCATCACTCCAACTTGTGTCTTTGTCTTCAATATCCTGATACTCCATATGTGTCTTTGTCCATTTCTATATCTAAATTTCCCTCTCCTTACAAGACATAAATCATATTGGATTTAGGACCCACTCTAATATAATATGACCTCATCTTAACTTGATTTATACCTGCAGTGATACCAAATTTCCAAATAAGGTCACATTCACTAGTACCAAGTAGACATAAAATTGGGGAGGATGCTATTTCAACTCAGTACAAGAAGAGAACAATATGAACAGACAGACTCAGGAGTTACCCATGGGCTATGACTTGATTCTGGATGAAAAGCCCTTTTTCCTTCCATAGTATAACAAAAAAGAAGCACTGTAATTCCTAAATTCCATCACAAAAGAGTCTTTCCTTTGGCTCTAATTGCTATATAATTTACTTATTTAAAAGGCAGACTTACAAAAAGAAGGGGAAGAGGAGGGGAGAGAGGGAAAGAGAGAGGAGAATGGGAGAGAAGGGAGGGGAAGACAGATCAGATCTTACACCTGCTTATTTACTCTCCAAATGGTTGTACCAACCCAGCCTTGGCCAGGCTGAAGCCAGGAGCCAGGAACCTCATCCAGTATCTCCCACATGGGTGGCAGGGACCCAAAGTACTTGGACCACCTTCAGCAGCTTTCCCAAGTGCATTAGCAGGGAGCTACATAAGAAGTGGAGCAGCCGAGACCGAAACCAGCACCCATATGGGATGCTGGCGTTGTAGGCAGTGGCTTAACCTGCTACACCACAATACTGGCTCCCTGACAGTACTTTTTTAATCTCAAATAAATGCAAAAGTGTAATAATCCAAATGCTCTCTGGAGGTATGGCACCCCTAAGTCACTATCATCTCATCAGACTTGATTGGTCATTGGTCTTCTTTCAAGCAGGACAGCAGAGGTGAGGTTCAGTCAGAATGCACCTTGAATCTGTGACTAGAGGGAAGGAGGTGGCATGAGAGACTTAAGTATTGAGGTAACAAGGGTAGAGATGGCTGTAGTTCCTACTTTGATAACCTACTATTTATCAGGGGGCCCAGGGCCAGAGAGCAGGTGCTACAAGAAGGCAATGAAGCAGTGGAGTTTGTGTCAGTTCACCTGCTCTAAGGCAGGGATCATGTTTAGTGCTTCCACACATGGCTATCTCATTCAGCCCTCACAGCAACCTTGCAGTAAAGAATACATGGTCTCCCAGGTCACAGATGAGAAAAACTAAAACTCCATGAAGTTAAGCGGCTTGGAAATGGCTGAGAAGTAGGTAGCAATGACCAAGTTCAAGCTCAGGTGCTGTCATCTTCTGCCACCTCAATAGAGGAGAGAGAGGCAAAAGAATGCAGAGTTTCTAGTCCCAAATCTACTGGGAGCCAGTCAAGCCTGAAGCTCTCACTATGCATTCAGCTTTGTTCTCCTTAACTTGTGGTTTTAAATCGGCAGCCGTTTTTCTATTGTGTTTCCAATGTGCCTCTGTGTGTATGTTGGAGAGAGGGAGAAAGAGAATATATGGGTCAATATAAGCAGCCTCTTAAAAGCTTATACTTTATCATTGTAATAATCATAATATATTTTACTTTACAGCCACTCATAACTGAAGCCTCTGGGCACCCTAACAAAAATAGCTAAAAGAAAAAAAGAAATTATATTAAACAAAGGAAATATGACTATAAAACCCCAATAGCCAGGGAACTAAATGAACAACATAAAACCTCCAAACAACAAAACTACACTGAAACCAAGAGAGGGAAAAAAACCTTTTCACGAGCTTTACCCTGCAGAATTCCACACTGTGAGATCACATCTGTTTAAAGCACCATAATTTATCGATATGACACTAAACCAGAAACCAGGCATTGTAAACCTTTCCTGCAGAAACAGAGACAACTAACCAGGTGGTCGGGGTGGGGGAGAGGAGGGAGCCGTCTATAGCATGTAACTGAGGTAACAGTGGCTTTAAAATTTTATGTTTAAACGCATCTACATGAAGTTTCAAATCCTGGTACTGAGATGCAAAATCAGTTCATTCCACGAACGCAGAAATTACAAACAGGGCTCTAATAAATCACAGCTTTTTCTCTGAGACACTTTATCAGATATTAGTACTTACTGATAGCTTTTCAACCTGCTGCTAAATGGAGCATCTTCAAGAATAGATCCTCTTTAGAACTAGCCATTGAGTCCCCAAATACCATGAAAGCCTTCGGGAGGATACAGGCTGACTTACTGAGCCTATCCTCCCATTCTGAGGTTGCAGCCATTTCAAAAACTCAAGTTCCCACTGACCCATGATACCATCATAAATGCTTGTTTAGGAGCCACAGCAATTGCCACAGTCATGCCTGTGAGGAAATACTCCCCCAAGCAATGGCTTCCCATATGCCTCCTCCACGCTGGCCTATTGACGATAGGTAGCAAAACCTGCTGTGGGAAACTCTTTAAAAATATCTGTAAGTCTAGGAAAGCTCAACTACAAGGTTGAGACATAAAACATTAGAATGCTGGAAAACATTCTGAGCCTACACAAATGTTTCTCAAAATGCTTCTTAATCCTCAAGTACTTTCAGGGCCAGTGTAGATTTGGCCCCAGAAGTCAGAATACTCATCAGAAACGTGAACTCAGAGGCAAAGCAGGTAAGAGAATAGTGCAGAGAGAGCGGAACCTGGCAGTACAGAAGGATCCATGGATGTTGGAGGAAAAGTTAGCCTGGGTTCTCACCCACACTCTCGTGCTTAATAACTGGAAGAGCTTGGATAAGTCACTTAAGTTCTCTGAGCCTCGGTTTCCTCATCTATGAAATGAAGAAAAACTGCTACACAAACTCTTTTTGTTTTAGGGAAGTTCATGCAGTCCTTCAAAGGAAGGATCCAAGCCTCCACTGAACAACTCAGCCAGTTCTCAGACGTGTCATTCAATTATAAGAGCAGGCCATGCAATGAGAGACACAGGGGAATACTATTCACCCTTGGATTAAAGAACTCCGAAAAATAGCACAAGACGACTTTGAGTGGTCCAAGACAAGGAGGGAAGAGTACAGTAAATGATAGACTGAGGCACATGGGTCAAATCATGAGGGTGGCCCTCTGGGAAGCTAATGGAGACTTTATTACTTTCATATTTCAGAAGAGAATATATGGTATTTATACACTGCTTATGCAGGAGGAAACTTTTATTTTATGTAGCCAATAAAGACTACCATCTAGCTTGTTTCAGGGAATATAGCAAACTTAGAAAAGTCTCTGCCAGTCAATAAATGAGAAATCGTGTTATAATGAGTCCAAAACTCAGAGAACCCAGGGTTCTCATTCAGAATAATGTAAGTATGAACTCATTCTCTGAGCTGGGATCAAAGCTTGTTTGAAAATGGACCCTGTATGGTACTTAAAGTGGAGTTGCACCTGGGACTGGGGAGGCTCTCTGACAGTTTGAAAAGCTGAATGGGTTCCCTCTGCTGCAGCACACCAACCAGAATTAGAACTCATCCTGCTGTGCACTATGCATCTGCCAGGGATGGAACACATACCTGGTCAGCACTCAATACCAGCTACTAGGGACGCTAATGTGGTTGATGGCACGCCCATATTGATGAGGCACAGAGCATTTGGTTTTCTCACTTGGAATTTCTCATGTAGACCAATACTGATCTGAAAGAGTTCACACCTGTGACTCAGACAACCCCATGTCCTCAGTCATTCTGAACACTCTTTGGCATTGCTCACCTTAAGCAAAAACAGCTGCCATGGGTCTTTCTGGAAATACCACAAAGACATTTCCTTCCTCTCTACACCAGAAGTAAAGGTATCACAAAAACACAAAAAGAAGAGAAAATGAGATGACCTCTGATAGCCTGAGATTATCTAGTGACAAAAATGGGCATCTTAACTTCAGACACAGAACAGAAGTCAAAGCAAAAGTTTCTGTAAAAGTAAGCCATTCATATCTTCCTACCCCACCCTCCCTGCTGCCCATGCTCCAACCCTCCAATTTTATTTTTTAATTTATACAATAGCACACTTTGTTTATTTTATAATCATAAGCTTAACCCTCCACTAAGTAAAGAATTCAATAGTAGTTAAAAAAGCAGAAAGAGTTATAAATAAATAACTGAGAAGATCACTTGGAATTTGCACAAAAATGATTGTGATGTTTTCTTCCAATATCAAATTGAAAAAATACATTCAACCACATAAATCAAATAGACAATCGTTCAGGATCAATGCTTCATTTTTAGCAAAGGGAAGAAGAAAGGACATCAAGCTCTAAAATGCACCAATATCAGTAAAGAGGAAAACTTCCCCTCCTTTGTTCTGTGATATTGCACAAGTCCCAGATAAAGCATCTTGCTGGGAAGAGAGGGGAATGGCTGGACAGAGAGGATGGTCGCTGTGTGATGACCAGTTCACTTGCTCCAGGAATTGGACTCCACACACAAAGCTTACTTCAAAAGAAAAAAATAAGCAAGTTTTAACCAAATTAAATATCAGTCCACTTGGGAAACATTTTTATGTTAATTTTCCATTTTGCCCATGTTATCTAATATTTGCAATCAGGTCCTACTGAATCTGGCATATGTTTTTTAAATTCTGAGTCCAATTTGTGTTTGTGTGTGTGTGTATTTTAAATCAACATTTGGATTTGGCAAATCAGTCCAGGTATGCCTGTTTCTGGTGTATGGGTCAGTTCCAGATCGGTTTTTAAGCACCAAGCTACTGAAGGATTATTATTTTTTGAATTTGTATTTCTTCTTAATCCCCTAATCCGTTCAGGGAGAAATGTCCCAATTCTCAAGTCAACACATGAGAAAGCCCCAATGAAGCAGCAAGAAAAAAATACCAAACAATAGACAAATAACCATGGGATATATTGTGCATCTTTTGCTAAGCTTGAAATGTGCCAAGTTGGAAACAGGGAAGAGAGGTTTGTGATATTGCACTGGAACATATTGTCACTGTTATAACCAGCCCACGTTCACCGGAGCTGCCAATTATTCCCCAGCCACCATTTTTTTCCTTTAGATTGATCTCCTGCTTGAGGCTGTTTCACACCCATGACTCTGAAGCTTCCCTAGTGGCATGTTGGCTAATTAAGAGCAAAATCCATCTCTTGATGAAATAATGCTGCCACTGAAAAGGAATTCTACGTTTTTTTTAATTCTTAATCAGGCTGGAAGGAGCGGTATTCTAACACTCGTATTAAGCATAGGAAAAAGGTCTATAGCTAGCAATTAGCAATGATGAAAAGGACAGCGATTTAAAGCATGTTGCGGTGACATTTTTATCAAATTAAATGAGATTGCTAGGCCCACCAGCTGCATATGCTTATTGTCATTTACTGTTTGGGCAGCAACACATCAGCCATTGAGTATCAGGAGGTGCCGAATTTAATAAGTCATTTTGACACTGGTGTGAAACGAGCAGATCAGCATTCTGAGGAATGTGTTCACACTCTGAACAGACAGGCAGACATCCTAAGCATGCGAGGTGACACCAATCAACAGGAAGAAATGATGAAAGCCAGGCTAGGGAGCAGGCAGCCACTGTAGCAGTGGTGGCAGCAGCGGCACAAACACAGCGTGGGGAGAAAAGAACAGGTCCTTGATTTTGCCACACCTCCGATTTCTTGGTCTAGCTGCACAGCGCACCTAAAGGGGCAAATCCTTTTCAGAGACATTGAAACGTGCATCCATGCCGCACGCTGGAAATATTCATTTATAATTTAAAAACTCACAGTTTCCCTATAATCACCATGAAAAGAAGCTGATACATCTTCGGATATTGTTTGTCCTCATTTTGCTCCCTCATATTTGTTTGAAACACAGCATCCTATTGCAAAGAAATCCAAAGCGTCCTCTACATTTTGAAAAACCAAGTTTTCATTTACCCTTTGCTCTAAACGGATTGCCTAGCTATGCTTAAAGGAGCTTGTATTATGTGGTTTTGATTTATGATTGAGTAAGGATGTATGTTGCTTTCAAAACTCTTCCTTGGAATACGAGATGTTCGGTGGCATTCTGATAATCCCAAAAGCTATTTATGTCAAAGGAGAAACCTGATACCAATGCCTTACCCATGTACCTGGCATCCCAGTTAAAATGCACCAGCTAGTAGATTGCCAATTACCTCTTAAAACATGCAGGTGTCATTTAAAACCGAACAAAGGTGACTAGTAATTAGCTCACGGCTTCTGAAGTTTCTAATGCCATCTAGTGGAAATGGTAAATTTGATCACTTGCACATCAAAGAGCCGCATATCCCAGATAACATGTCATTATCCTGCCACATATTCAGAAAAACTGAACGCCAGCGTCCAGTATCAAACATATCTCAAAAATTTTGCTATGGTGCTTTCATAAGATCAGAACATGCCTTGGAAAATAAGACAATCCCGGATTTCCCTTGAATGCCTGCCCACTTGCAAATTAAATAATTATTAACACCACCCCTACACCACTGCAAGCCCATGAGATCACTCTCCCCATCAATCTTCTCTGTCTTCTCTTCTGGACTCCAGCATGTGGAGACAGACTATGGGATAGCTTTAAAAAAAAAAAAAATGATATTTCACGAACTGCCTGACACAGACCTAGAATATTTTTATTTTTTGACAGGCAGAGTGGACAGTGAGAGAGAGAGAGAGAGAAAGGTCTTCGTTTTCCGTTGGTTCACTCCCCAGTGGCCGCTGCGGTCAGCACACTATGGCTGGCTGGTTCACTCCCCAGTGGCCACTGCGGTCAGCGCACTGTGGCCGGCGCACCGCGCTGTTCCGAAACCAGGAGCCAGGTACTTCTCCTGGTCTCCCATGCAGGTGTGGGGCCCAAGCACTTGGGCCATCCTCCACTGCCCTCCCGGGCCACAGCAGAGAGCTGACTGGAAGAGAAGCAATCAGGACAGAATCCAGTGCCCCGACCGGGACTAGAACCCGAGGTGCCGGCGCCGCAGGCAGAGAATTAGCCTATTGAGCCACGGCGCCAGCTGGAATAGCTTTTTTATTAGTGGGTTCAGCAAAATCAGAACTATCATTTGAAGTAAGTTTTGCACTGATTTTAATTTTTAAAAATAGTTCAAGAGAAACTAAATACTTGTCGCTGGTTTAATCCTAGAATAGCTACTCAATTTTCAGTGAACTCTTGATAGATTTTCCTCCAGCAAAATTTTCAACAACGAGAACAGCACTGCAGATTTTATGCTTTCTTTCTAGATGGTCACCAAGCCACTTTAGCCATAAGATCCTGGGACCTAAAGGTGCTTCAAGTCATTTCAAAAAAAAACAAAGTACAGATTTGTAGGTAAATAATCAACATACAAGCAGACTTCAGAAAGCCCTGGGAAAATGGGATTAAAAGATAGGTCTATTTTCGTGCATTAAAAATGAAATCTTTGCAGTTTTTTCATAATGCACTTTTTCATGATTTTTTTGAAGAGCATATATAAGACTTTTTCCTGCATCACTTGTCAAAGTCCGTCCTCACTAGGAGCATGGTTATGACAAGAGAAACCACTGTGCAGGAAGTCTAGAATCCTGAGCTCAGGGCACAACAGCGTGGAACACAGCAATTCACTTCATCTTGCACTATTCAGTTTCCTCAGTCATCAAACAAGGAAGTGGAACTCAAAGCCCACTCAAAAAGCCCTTTCTTTTCCAAAACTTTGTGGTTTAATAGTTCAACTCTAAAATCCAAGTCTTCTGGTTTCATTCATAAATGTATTTTAAAATATTTTTCATGGCAGCTATTTCACTTTTCTTAAAATTATTTTATTAGTATTATTCTTAAGGGAAACCTCATTGTTTGGACCACCATTGATTTTAAAAGCAACTATTGCTTAGAGGAGAGGGATGCCATTTTAAAAAACTCACTTTTAAAGAGTTAAAAATAGGGGTTAGTGTTGTGGCCTGCAGTGCCAGTATATGGGCACAGGTTCAAGTCCTGGCTGCTCCACTTCCAATCCAGCTCTCTACTGTAGTCTGGAAAAGCAGTAGAAAATGGCCCAAGTCCTTGGGCCCCTGCACATGGGAGACTTGGAAGAAGCTCCCGGCTCCAGATCAGCATAGCTCCAGCTACTGCGGCCATCTGGGGAGTGTACCAACAGATGGGATACCTCTCTCTCTCTCTACCTTTCAATTAAAATAATTAAATTTAAAAAAAAAAAGAAGGGCTGGCACTGTGCTGTAGCAAGTGGAGCCACCACATGCGATGCTGGCATCCTATACAGACTCCAGTTCGAGTCCCAACTGCTCCACTTCTGATCCAGCTCTCTGCTGTGGCCTGGAAAAGCAGCAGAAGATGGCCCAAGTCCTTGGGCCCCTGCACCCACGTGGGAGACCTGGAAGATGCTCCCAGCACCTAGCTTTGGATCAGCCTAGCTCCAACCATTGCAGCCAACTGGGGAGTGAGCCAGCAGATGGAAGCTCGCTCTCGCTCGCTCTCTCTCTCTCTCTTTCTCTGCCTCTCCTCTGTAGCTCTTTCAAATAAATCAATCTTTTTTTAAAAAAAAAAAAAGTTAAAATTAGGAAGCATGTCTTTCCCAGATATGCCCATCTTAGACTACCATGTTGAAAATAATATATTTATTTTAGTATTTTGTGAAATAAAGTATGTTTTTCAGCAGGAAAAAATATATAGTGAAGCCACATGTAAAAACTTTTCAAAAAACAAAAAGGAAGGAAAGAACTTATTTATAATTTTAACATCCAAAGACTTCAGACCATTTGTTTAACACTGTGCTGTGCCCCTCCCAATCATCTACTTGTGCATAATATTTACATAATTTGCGTCATATGGCATATATGAAACTGTATATGCTGATTTTCATAATAGTACCCATTTTCTCTGACAATAAAAATGCAATCCATTATTGTTGGAAATTGTTTAAATATACAAGTACATAAAATTAAAATCATCCAGAATCTCACCACCCAAGATATACTCATTTATTGTTTTATTTCTTTAAAGTTCTTTTTCTATGCATAATTTAACACCGTAAAGATTATATTACATATTCTGATTTTAAGTACAATTAACCCAAGAAGAGTCATTCACAAGTCCTTGTTGGAAGATGTTATAAAAAGGGTCTTAATCACAGATTATATCTGCCACTGGTCGTTTATTCATTTTTCATAATTACAAAAAGACCTATACACTCAGGTCATTCAAAATAAGTTCTAAGAAACATAAAATTATTACTCAATTTCTCTGTCAATGCATTGCTTTTATACTGCTGAATAAAAATCAGATTCAAAGGAGGGATCAAAAAATACTTTTTGAGCTTAGTAAATGTAAAACACAATGTCCCTGACATTTAAGTATTGTAGGCCTTGTTTTGGACTAGGAAAGAAGTAGGTTTTGTTGGTTAAGTAGCAAGAGATTCCAAATGAATCATGAGATTAAAAAACATTGCTGAAAAAAGATTTTATGATTTTTTTTAAAAAAAGAAAACCCTCAGTAAAAACTAACAGGAATTTCACCTCCTGAATAATAAATCCATTTGAATTTTTTTACTTACTTATCTATTTGAAAGGCAGAGTTAGAGAGGAAGAGAGACACAGAGATATCTTCCTTTGCTGGTTCACTCCCTAAATAGCCACAATGGTCCAGGGCAGGGCTAGGGCAAAGCCAGGAGACCAACAGCTTCTTCTGGGTCTCTCCCCCATGGGTGCAGGGGCCCAAAGACTTGAAATACCCTCTGCTGCTTTCCCAGGCACATCAGCAGGCAGCTGGATAATAAGTGGAGCAGCAGGGCTGAAACCAGTGCCCATATTGGGTGCCGGAGCTGCAGACCATGGCTTTAACCTGCAGTGCAACAGCGCCAGCCCCACAAATATCTAATACAATTAGATTCCTAACTGTGAGATCTAAACAGAATAAGAAGATAATTTGTAAATCATTTTATAGAATGACTTCCTAATTTTCAAATCCAGTTGGCTGAAGTAAAGCTTTGAGTAATTTTTCAAGTTGTATATAACTTGGCATATCACAAAATTTTTTAAAAACTGTCTTCACAAATTAGCACAATTCTTGGATTGCACTATTCCCTCCTACACACCTTTCTGACATTTCGTTTTCTTATTCCTTTACAGACTGACTTTGAATGCAGATGCTTAAAGCTCTTTGGGTCTTCTAATCCCAAAGACACCGGAAGAGGCTAGGAACAGGCCTCTTTTCAGGGAACTTACAGGACCATCATGAGTCAAGTTTCCCTTTGCCTCAGGAGATTGAGTACCACCTCTGTGCAGGCTGGAGTGCGGGCTGTCCCTCAACATCACATCTATTATTTTTGCTCTTTGCTTTCCTCTGGCCTTCATATCTACACCTACCCTCATCATTTTCATCTTTGTCTTTTTTCCCTCTACATGCTGAGAAAAGCTTTTTGTCCACAACATACACACTACACTGTATACCTCTATAAGGGATTTTTAACCTGCAATTCATTTCTAACATTTCTACAACCTTCCACTATGCTATCCTTTTCCATTATCTGCTATTTTCACCTCAACCTTATTGCCTTTTTTAGTGCAAAAGAAAATATCTTTAATATGCAAGAGACATATTTTTCAAAAACTTTTCCTTTATTAAAAGTCTGTAGGGGCCAGTGCCGTGCCGCAGCAGGTTAACACCCTGGCCTGAAGCGCCAGTTCTAGTCCTGGCTGCTCCTCTTCTGATCCAGCTCTCTGCTATGGCCTGGGAAAGCAGTAGAGGATGGCCCAAGTTCTTGGGCCCCTGCACCCACATGGGAGACCCAGAAGAAGCTCCTGGCTTGGAATCAGCACAGCTTCTGGCCATTGCAGCCAACTGGAGAGTGAACCACCGGATGGAAGACCTCTCTCTCTCTCTACCTCTCCTCTCTCTGTGTAACTCTGACTTTGACTTTCAAATAAATAAATAAATCTTTAAAAAAAAAAGTCTATAGACTGACAATAGCAAATACTAATGAGTCAGTACCCACATATTACCACTGTTAAATATTAATCACACTTGATTGAGATCTTTCCTAAACATGATATCACAGATAAAATTCAAACCTCTACAATCCCACAAGTGTTGTTTTGTAGAACTTGTATGTCTGGTTCATATTTACACTTCTACTTACTATATACATATCCATGAGCAATCTGGAGTAGATTGTTCAGTACCATGCTGAGAATGGAATCATTTTTTAGCTTTTGTCCCTCTCAATGTTATGTTCCGTGGAGAGGCCACACTCACATGTCCTGACTCACAGGACCAGCAGAGCTGTCACCAGACAGTCAGACATGGCATGAGCCCTTACATGACTCCACCCCTAGTCTTTGTGCCACTCCCACTGATGCCAAGCAGTGCAGACATGGAGCTGTTCCACACTGAGTCCTGCCCAAATTACAGACGTGTAAATAAAATAAATGGCACTATAATAAGTACCATGCCATTAAGTTTGAGGGTAATTTCTTTTGCAGCCACAGCAACTTGAACATCTTCTTCCTGATCTTCATTCCCCACTTCCTTGCCTGTTCTCCTGGTAGCACTGCTAGAAGTTAGGCGACAGTCCACACCAACAGAGAAATACATGATTTCCCATAAAAGTTCTGTTTCCTTTAAAACTCAGTTTTTCTGGGTTACCAGTCACTGGGTGAAAGAAGCAACTGAATTTTTTGAAGAGTTGACAGAAGGAAGAAATCTGTTCTCTAAATGTTCCTCCAAATAACCACATCAATGAGGAAACTGGAGAACCATGGAGCACCTAGACTCAATCCTGTGGCAAACAGAACTGTTTTGCAGAGAATCTTATTTTGTAAAATCTGTGCTTACAATGCTCCCCTTTAAGGCTCCTGAAACAATCTCTAGGAGATTTTTTTTCTTCCTCTTTCTGGTGAAAACAAATAAAAAAGAAAAAAAGAAAGAGGAACTAATCCCATTGCCTTCCTAATGTTGGCTCTCTAGGAAAAGTGTCAGGGTTCCTATAAACAAATGCTCTGCCAAAACAGTTGAATGGGGGCCAGAGTCAAGGAACAGCACATGGAGACACTGCTTGTTTACGATACTCTCATCCCATATTGGAGCGCCAGTTCAGCTCCTGGCTGCTCCACTTCTGATCAAGCTCCATGGCAATGTGCCTGGGAAAGCAGTAAATGATGGCCCAAGAGCATGAGCTCTTGCCATCCACATGGGAGACCCAGACTCCTGGATTCAGCCTGGCCCAGCCTCAGTTGTTAGTTTGTTTACTCCATTTGTGGAGTAAACCAGTGGATGGAAGATATCACTCTGCCAAATTAATTTTTTAAAAGCCGGATCAAAAGAGCCAGGAGAAAGTGAGCAATAGTTCTCTGCCTATAGTCCCATTCCTTGAATGGCCATGCACAAGTAACTTTTAAGTCAAAAATGTAGAATCTTCTTTAGATAGTTCATGGGCACTAGCATTCCATCAGCTGATCACTATTGCTCCTGGTAAGGATCTGGAAATTTCTCAAAAACCACCTGAAAAGTTTGGCCACAGGGACACTATCCATTGCTTCCACATGGAAGCAATTGGTCCAACCCACCTAACTACATTTCTGTTTACTGCACCCCTGGTGGTTGGCTCCAACCCAGTAACTTTTTAGAGTCCCCAAGAACTCCTATGTTTTATGGCATGGTCTTTCCATCCTACGTCTTTAGAATGGACACCTCCTGAAATCCATTCAGCAACCACTCTAGCACAGTGCATCTTTCCAAGTGATGTCAAGTGTGACTAGTTCCAATTTCAGACTTCCTCTGAATTTCATCACTGTCAAAGATCACAATTTTATAGACTAAAAGCCACAATCTATAGAAAGAACCACACAGTCACACATTTCTCTTGGCTACCAGGTCCCTTGAAAATATTTCAAAAATAATGATCATACTTGGAGTATCATGACATGTGCCCTACAAAATTCTGTAGGGTGGAAAGTATTTAAATTATTCTCCTCCCTGGGTTTTTATTTTCCTTACAACATTTCCCCCACCTTCACTATAGTGGACTATTTTTTTTCTTTCCTGGCCCTTATGTTACCCAAATCACCTGGAAAAACAAATAATGGAGGGGATACTGGAGACCTCCAAAAATATCTGGTCTACCTCCCTCCTGCACTCACCCTGACCACTGTCTCACTGCCAGGAAAAGGACTTCACACACACCGACGGTTTGAGAAACTTAGGATCCCCTGGTGTTTTGCCAATAGTGAAGAAACAGAACCCATGGGAAAAAAAGGCCTCAGGTCATCACTATCCTCTCTCAATCCTGTGACTCTAGAAAGGTCATCTGTTCCCTCCCTTAAGCAGCCAAGCGAGAGAAGAAAATGTACCACGTGCAGGTGTGAGGTGCTCTGAAAAAGACTTCAGAGAGCTTAGTGGAAGGGCACTTCCACAATGGCAACAGCTTCTTCTGGCCCAGCCCAAGTATTTAAATTCTAGCAAAACGAGAAATATCTTTGGAGCTTTGGAATTGGGTTTCTTTTGCTTCAACATTTTTTTCTTTTGCCTAAATACATGCATTTCAAAAGACCTAAAACTAATTTAGTCTGCAATAAGCATAAGTACCACCAAACATGGAATTCATGGTAGAGTTCTAACTTTGGGGTCAAGTATACAAAGTTCCAAGTTCCAGATGGGTTTGCATTTTAATTACTGCTTTTGTCACCCTAGAGAAGTTCTCCAATCTTCCACTGTCTTGTCTCAAAAGAAAAAAAAAGTATAGTGATTGTACCATTCCATTGAATAATTTTGAGAAATTCATGAAATATTACATGTAAATATTACAGATGAGCACCTGACACCCAGTATAGATTTAGCTAATACTTATGTGGAGAGAAACTCTATAAAATTTCTTTTATCCACTCCTTTTTCTGGAATATTGAGGACCCAGAATGGTCTATAATCAAGAGAAGTAGTCTTGTATTACTGAACCCTGTTCCAAAGCACTAAAATACTAGCCACCAAAAAAAAAAAAAAAAAAAAAAAAAAAGAACAACCTGAATGAGCTCTAGCAAGCACTAAACCTAAAAGGCGCAGGCTCTAGGCCAATACACATTGGTGCACAACTAGAAATACATTCACAATACGTGCTGTGTTCTTCAGACGTGGAAGCTTCCTTATGTGAGAGATCTCATTTTGAGGTTTTACACAACACGGCACAGATACGGGTTTTGTGTTCTTTTTTGTTTTGTTTTGTTTTTTTGACAGGCAGAGTGGACAGTGAGAGAGAGACAGAGAGAAAGGTCTTCCTTTTGCCATTGGTTCACCCTCCAATGGCCGCCGGCGCACCGCGCTGATCTGAAGCCAGGAGCCAGGTGCTTCTGGTCTCCCATGGGGTGCAGGGCCCAAGCACTTGGGCCATCCTCCACTGCACTCCCTGGCCACAGCAGAGAGCTGGCCTGGAAGAGGGGCAACCGGGATAGAATCCGGCACCCCGACCGGGACTAGAACCGGTGTGCCGGCGCTGCAAGGCGGAGGATTAGCCTATTGAGCTGCGGTGCCGGCCTAGGGTTTCAAACTGTACTGTGAGTTGTTGGGAACTCTCTCAACAAAGTTGGCTGAGAAAGTAAGATCTTTGATCTTTTTATTATGGAAAACTTCAAATACATGCAGTAGACAAACCAAAATAATAAATTCCTGTTTCCTCTACCTAGACACCATAGCTATCAATTCATAGCTTTATTTTACCTAGACTCCCAATAAATTCCCCCTACCATATTATTTTCATATTATTTCAAAGTTCATCCCAAACATTATTTCATTATGATTATTTCATTTCATCCATAAATATTTTACTGCATGTCTTTAAAAACATTGTCTGTTAATAGTCATAATAACGCTATCACACCTAAAACCTTAATTCTTTAATATCTAGTATCCAGCCAAAATTCAAATTTCTAATAGATAATAATAGACGTCACATTTCTCTGACAGTGTATTTTTTTTATAAGGATTCAAATTCTATCTACACATTTCAACTGATTATCTCTTATGTCTTTTTTCTATCTATAGAACATCCCTCAAGCTTTTCCCTTGAAATTGGAACCAAATTATTTGTTTTCCAAAGTCTGGATTCTCAAAAAAGCCCATTGACAGTTAGCGGCTCAGTGAGAGGAGGGGTAGAGAGGCTCAAGAAGATATCCACCTGCTGGTGAGAAAATGTCTGTGTATCTCATCAAGGCTGCTGATGTGGTCCACAAGATCACTGTCATGTCTGTTGCAGGCTGCAGCCAGGAAGCCCAAGACTTGTTATGCCCTCAGGTCTTCCTCCATATTTCTTCTAATGAAAACATTCCAGGCACCTCCACTCCCTCCACCTCATTATCACTCATAAACGGGTCTGGAGGACCTGCTTCCTTCTCTCTGCCCTGACCTATGCAAAAACCTGTGCAACAAGAACTAGCGGGATGAAGACATGAGTTTAGGTGCCAAAGGGGAGCCGGTATGAGAGTGAAAGGTTGAGGAAACACCAGGTAGACACAGATATAAGCAAAGAAATCAAGGGATTATCAGTGACTAGGATGGGCAGCACCTACAGGAGATCACGCTGAGTTCCAGCATGGCAGCTCAGACATGGCTCTGGGAAAGCTGCAAGGCTGGCAGCAACAGCTCAAATCCTGGAAGGAATGTTAACACTGCATTCAGGCACTAAGTCTGTATTCTTTATTCTTCCCACACAGGAGCCCCCCAGTGAGGGCTGATCCCCTTTTATATATATTATTAAGATTCTACAGCATACCCCCAAAGTACAAGGTATCACAGGAAAACAAGAGCTTGCTGGCAGAAGCATACTATGAAGAAGTGTGTCTTAGTCTACTTGTGTTGCTATCACACAATACAGTGGTCCTCCCTCATCTGCAGGAAACTCAGTCCAAAGACCCTTCTAGAAGCCTGAAACCACAGATTTTACCAAATTCCCTATGAAATGTGCTTTTTTCCTACTCACACTGACTCATTCTAAAGTTCAACTTATGAATTAAGCACAATTACAGATTAGAAACAAAAATTGAAGTAGAACCATTTTAACAATATACTATAATAAAAGTTATATAAATATGCATGCTTGCTCTCAGAATTGCTTGTTATACTGCACTCACTTTTTTTTTTTTTTTTTTGGACAGGCAGAGTGGACAGTGAGAGAGAGAGACAGAGAGAAAGGTCTTCCTTTTGCCATTGGTTCACCCTCCAATGGCCACCGTAGCTGTCGTGCTGCAGCCGGCGCACCACGCTGATCCGAAGCCAGGAGCCAGGTGCTTCTCCTGGTCTCCCATGGGGTGCAGGGCCCAAGCACTTGGGCCATCCTCCTGGGCCACAACAGAGAGCTGGCCTGGAAGAGGAGCAGCAGGGACAGAATCTGGTGCTCCAACCGGGACTAGAACCCAGTGTGCTGGCGCCACAGGCGGATGATTAGCTTAGCAAGCCACGGCGCTGGCTAGTGCACTCACCTTTCTTGTGATGATGTGAGCGGATGCAGTGCCTATGTGATGAGACCCAGGGATGTGAAGGGTGCAGGCACCGCGATGCTGCATTAGCCTGCATGTAAGACTTATCTGAGGGGCCAGCGCTGTCACACAGCAGCTTAAGATGCTGTTTCAAGTCCAAGCTGCTATGCTTCCAATCCAGGTCCCTGATAATGGGCCTGAGGAGGCAGAATGGCCCAAGGCTCCTGGTTTTGGCCTGGTCCAGCACAGGCTTTGTGGCCACTTTAGAGTGAAAGCGTATATAGAAAATCAATCTCTCTGTGTCTCTCCCTCTCTAGATAAAGTCAGTCTTTGAATTAATAAATTAAAAAAAAAAAAGGTATCTGAACACAAGCACTGCAATCAGTACTGAATGGCTGCTAAATGCATAGCTGCCCAGCAGCACACAGAGCACGGGTGGACTACCAAGAGGAGATTCACGCTCCAGGCCAAAGAGGGACACTGAAAGAGTTCATCTTGTTACTTAGAACAGCACACAGTTCAAGACTTATGGATTGGCCGGCGCCACGGCTCACTAGGCTAATCCTCCATCTGCGGCGCTGGCACTCCAGGTTCTAGTCCCAGTCGGGGCGCTGGATTCTGTCCCAGTTGCCCCTCTTCCAGGCCAGCTCTCTGCTGTGGCCAGGGAGTGCAGTGGAGGATGGCCCAGGTCCTTGGGCCCTGCACCCCATGGGAGACCAGGAGAAGCACCTGGCTCCTGGCTTCGGATCAGCGTGGTGCGCAGGCCACAGCACGTCAGCCGCGGCGGCCATTGGAGGGTGAACCAACGGCAAAAGGAAGACCTTTCTCTCCGTCTCTCTCTCTCTCACTGTCCACTCTGCCTGTCAAAAAAAAAATTAAAAATTTTAAAAAAGACTTATGAATTGCTTATACTAGAATTTTCCATTTAATATGTTTGCACTAGGGTAGACCACAGGTAACTGAAATTGAGGAAAGTGAAACCACAGATAAGGGGGTAATTTACTTTAAAAAATAAGAAAAAAATCATTTCTCACAGATTTTGAAGACAGAGAGTTCAGTATCAAGCTGCCGGTATCTGATGAGGGACTTCTCTCCTTTTTCCTTTTTACCTAAAAGGCAGACAGATCAGGTGGGGGTGGGAGGGGGGTGGACACAAAGCAAGAGCTCCCATCCACTGGCTCATTCTTCAAATGCCCACAACAGCCTGGACTGAGACTGGCTAAAGCCAGGAGAAAGGAACTAAACTCAGATCTACCACACGAGTGACAAGAACCCATCACGTGGACCATCACGTGGACCTATAGAGTACCTACAAGGTAATCTATAGAAGTGAAACTGACACTTTGAGATATGATGACTTTTAACAACCAGGGTGTCTTGACTTTTGAATAACAGGGCTTTTTATTATTAATATTACTTTTTGAGCCCTTTACTTAGCACAGAGTTAATCTTATATGTGGGTCTTGGGGCTGGCGCTGTGGCGCAATGGGTTAATCCTCTAAGTGCAGCACCGGCATCCCATATGGGTGGCGGTTCTAGTCCTGCTTGCTCCTCTTCCAATCCAGCTCTCTGCTGTGGCCGGGGAGGGCAGTGGAGGATGGCCCAAATGCTTGGGCCCCTGCACCCACTGGAAACCAGGAAGAAGCACCTGGCTCCTGGCTTAGGATCAGTGCAGCTCCAGCCATTGCTGCCATTTGGAGAGTGAACCAACAGAAGGAAGACCTCTCTCTCTGTCTCTCTCACTGTCTTTACCTCTACCTGTCAAATAATTAAAATCTTTTAAAAAAAAAAAAAGAAAAGAAAATGGATCTTAGCAAGGAAATTAGAATGAGAATAGGAAAGGGAAGAAGAAGAAAGGTGGGAGTGGGAGTGTGGGTGAGAGGGAGGGTAGGGTGAGAAAAATCACTATGTTTCTAAATTTGTAAATATGAAAACCATGAAGTTTGTATAGCTTAGAAAATTGTTTTCTAGGTTAAAAAAATAAAGAAGTAAAGGAATTGAATGGGTATTTTTCAAAGGAGGAAATGCAAATGGCCAACAGACACATGAAAAAATGTTCAGGATCACTAGCCATCAGAGAAATGCAAATCAAAACCACAATGAGGTTTCACCTCACCCTGGTTAGAATGGCTCACATTCAGAAATCTACCAACAACAGATGCTGGCGAGGATGTGGGAAAAAAGGGATACTAACCCACTGTTGGTGGGAATGCAAACTGGTGAAGCCACTATGGAAGTCAGTCTGGAGATTCCTCAGAAACCTGAATATAACCCTACCATTCAACCCAGCCATCCCACTTCTTGGAATTTACCCAAAGGAAATTAAATTGGCAAACAAAAAAGCAGTCTGCACCTTAATATTTATTGCAGCTCAACTCACAATAGCTAAGACCTGGAATCAACCTAATGCCCATCAACAGTAGACTGGATAAAGAAATTATGGGACATGTACTCTATAGAATACTATACAGCAGTCAAAAACAATGATATCCGGTCATTTGCAACAAAATGGAGGAATCTGGAACACATCATGCTGAGTGAAATAAGCCAGTCCAAAAGGGACAAATATCATATGTTCTCCCTGACCGGTGATAACTAACCGAGCACCAAAAAAGAAACCTGTTGAAGTGAAATGGACACTATGAGAAACAGTGACTTGATCAGTGCTTGTCCTGAATGTTGATGAACAACTTAATACTTTATCACTTTTAGTATTTTTTTGTTCTACTTAATACTATTGGTTGAACTCTGTAAGTAACACACAATTATTCTTAGGTGTTTAAATTTAACTGAAAAGTGACCTCTGGTAATTATAAGAGTGGGAATAAGAGAGGGAGGAGATGTACAATTTGGGACATGCTCAATCGGACTTGCCCCAAATGGTGGAGTTAGAAACGTGCCAGGGGATTCCAATTCGATCCCATCAAGGTGGCATGTACCAATCCATCTCACTAGTCCAAGTGATCATCTTCAGTTCACAATTGATCACACTGATAGGTCTAAGAGTCAAAGGGATCACACAAACAAGACTAGTGTCTGCAAATATTAACTGATAGAATCAAAAAGGGAGAGAATGATCCAACATGGGAAGCAGGATACACAGCAGACTCATAGAATGGCAGATGTCCTAAACAGCACTCTGGCCTCAGAATCAGCCCGTAAGGCATTTGGATCTGGCTGAAGAGCCCATGAGAATATTTTAGGCATGGAAAGCCAAGACACTCTGGCAAAAAAGACCTAAATGAAAGATCTCTGAGAGTGAGATCAAAGAAGGAGGTACTTTTCTCTGAAGGGAGGAGAGAACTTCCACTTTGACTACAACTCTGTTGGAATAAGATCGAAGTCGGCAAACTCAAAAGGCTTCCATAGCCTTGGCAACTCATGACAAGAGCCTAGGGTGATTACTGACATTATAAACAAGAGTGTCAGTTTGTTAAGTCAACAACAGGAGTCACTGTGCACTTACTCCCCATGTAGGATCTCTGTCCTTAATGTGTTATACAGTGTGAATTAATGCTATAACTAGTACTCAAACTGTATTTTACACTCTGTGTTTCTGTGTTTGTGCAAACTGTTGAAATATTTGCTTAATATATACTAAATTGATATACTAAATATTTGCTTAATATATACTAAATTGATCTTCTGTATAAAGAGAATTGATAATGAATCTTGATGTGAATGGAATGGGAGAGGGAGCAGGAGATGGGAGGATTGCGGGTGGGAGGGAAGTTATGGGGGGGAAATGCCACTGGAATACAAAAGCTGTACTTTTGGAAATTTATATTTATTAAATAAAAGTTAAAAAAAAATGTGGACCACAGCAAAAGCAATATTAAGAGGAAAGTACACAGCATTAAGTGCTTATATTTCAAAAGAGAGAGGGAGAAATGTCTCAAGATAAACTCTAATGATTCATATTGAAAATTTGAAGAAAAACAAGAACAAATCAAACCCAAAACAGCACGAAGCAAATAATAAAAATAAGAGCAAAAATACATGAAATTGAAACTAAAAAATACAAATGATCAAAAGTTGATTTTTTTTTTATTTTTTTTTTTGACAGGCAGAGTGGACAGTGAGAGAGAGAGACAGAGAGAAAGGTCTTCCTTTGCCGTTGGTTCACCCTCCAATGGCTGCCGCAGATGGCGCGCTGTGGCTGGCGCACCATGCTGATCCGATGGCAGGAGCCAGGTGCTAGGTGCTTTTTCCTGGTCTCCCATGGGGTGCAGGGCCCAAGCACTTGGGCCATCCTCCACTGCACTCCTGGGCCACAGCAGAGGGCTGGCCTGGAAGAGGGGCAACCGGGACAGAATCTGGTGCCCCGACTGGGACTAGAACCCGGTGTGCCAGCGCCGCAAGGCGGAGGATTAGCCTGTTGAGCCACGGCGCCGGCCAAAAGTTTGTTTTCTGAAAAGAAACAGAATAGATAAACCTCCATCCTGACTAGCAAAGAATTAAATTAAGAGATGGCAAAGGACACATTACCACAGTCACCTCTGAAATACAAAGGATCATAGGAAACTACTATGAAAAACTATATATGCTAAGAAACTGGAAAACCTCAAAGGAATGGATAAATTCCTAGATACTTATAACCTACCAAGATTAAATCAAAAAGATACAGAAAACCTAAACAGACACATAGCAAGCAATGAGATTGAAGCAGTAATCAAGTCTTCCACCAAGGAAAAGTCCAGGACCTGATGGCTTTACTACTGAATTCTACAAGACATTCAAAGAGGAAGTAACTCTAATATTCTTCAAACTGTTCCAAAACATTGAACTGATGGAACTCTGCCAAAGGCTTTTTATGAGACCAGCATTACTTTGATACCAAACCCAAAGAAAGACATGGCATGAAAAAGAAAACTGCAAACCTACATTCTTAATGAAAATAGATGCGAAAGTTCTCAACAGAATACTAGCAAATCAAATCCAAACCACATCAAAAAGATCAGACATCATGATCAAGTGTGATTTATCCCAGAAATGCAAGGGTGGTTCAACATTTGCAAATTAATAAACATCATAAATAACATCAATAGAATAAAGAACATAAACCATATGGTCAGCTCAATAAATGCAGAGAAAGCATTTGATAAGATTTAACACTCTTTTATGATACAAAACCATCCACAAATTAGGTATACAAGGAACATTCCTCAAAATTATAAAAGCTATATATCACAAACCAACTGCCAATATCATACTAAATGGGGGAAAGCTGAAAGAATTTCCCTTCAGATCTGGAACAAGACAAAGATGTCCACTTTCACCACTCTTATACAGTATAGTACTGGAAGTTTTAGCAAGAGCAATTAGGTAGGAGAAAGAAATAAAGGGAATCAAAATTGGAAAAGAGGAAGTCAAATAATCCATGTATGCAGATGGCATGCTGTTGTTCACGGAAAACTTGAAACACTCCAACAAAAAGCTGTAAGAATCAATCAACCAATTCAATAAAGTTGCAGGTTACAAAACAGGCATAGAAAAAAAAAAAACAGCAGCTTTTTGTATGCTAATAATGAACTAACATAAAAAGAAATCAAGGCCTGCACCACGGCTCAATAGGCTAATCCTCCGCCTTGCGGCACCTGCACACAGGGTTCTAGTCCCGGTCAGGGTGCCGGATTCTGTCCCGGTTGCCCCTCTTCCAGTCCAGCTCTCTGCTGTGGCCCGGAGTGCAGTGGAGGATGGCCCAAGTGCTTAGGCCCTGCACCCCACTGGAGACCAGGAGAAGCACCTGGCTCCTGGCTTCGGATCATCACGGTGCGCTGGCCGCAGCGGCCACTGCAGGGTGAACCAACGGCAAAGGAAGACCTTTCTCTCTCTCATTCACTGTTCACTCTGCCTGTCAAAAAAAAAAAAAAAAAAAAAAAAAAAAAGGAAGGAATCTTATTCACAATAGCCACAAAAAAATTTAAAAATTCAAATATTTGGAAATATATTTAACCAAAGAAGTGAAAGATCTCTACAATGAAAATTATCAAACACTGATGAAAGAAGTCAATGATCTGTGATTACTAGGTAAAACTGTCATTTTTCCACTCAATTATTGTTTATAAGCCATTGACTATATTCTCACCAAAACAGGATATTTTTGCTTTTTATTTGTTACATTTCTTATTCAGTGATGTATTAAGCCTTTTTACTGTAATGTAAATTAAATTATCTCAAAAACAGAAAAGAAAACAAGAGAAGGAAGGATGGTAAAAGGAAGGAGAGTGAGAAGGCAGAGGTGGGGAGGGAGGATGGAAGGGAGTATCATTGTGTTCTTAGAATTTTATCTACAAATCACACTGATTTTAAAATAAAAAGAAGACAGGCTCCTGTGATCTAATCACCTGCCAAAATTTCTACTTTTCGACACTGTTGCAAACATGATTAAGTTTCCAATACATGAACTTGGAGGGCACATTCAAACTACCATATTGTGGTTTATCCTAATGATGCTATTTCATGCTATTTGTGAATGTTCAAGATGCACTGTGTCTTCTGATGCTCTTTTGTTCTCATAATAAGCCTCAAACTATTTTTTTCCTCATGCAAGAAGATGCACCAGTTGATACTAAGTCCCAAGGTAATCTGAGAACTTGATGAGAAAAAAAAAAAAAAAATGAGGATTTCCACTTCTGGCAGTGGTAGCCATGCTTGTTAACGCTCACCTCCCCATTGAGAACAAGCAGACACCTGGACAAAATCTTTTTTAATCTGTTGGATGGTTTTACATAGATATCAAGCCAATGAGAACTTGAGGAGCCAAGTTCCTGGAGAGAAAAGAAGTACACAGAATTCAGTCCAACATTCATCACTGCTTTTGCCCTATAGGCATTTATAGGTTTCAGAGCAACAGCCGAAAGGCTGAGCACAAAGTGGCACCAAACAGACTAGGCAGAACATCTGGCTGACTGGGTTGCGAAAGAAGCAAAAATTATAGTTCAGAGATCACCAAGGCGGAGACGCTCTGGTAACTGCCTGAGGCTCTCAGTCAGGACTCCCAGTGGCAATATCAGGCACAATGCTTGATAAAAGTAAGTCTGGCCTCACCTCACAAAAATCTGAATCCTGGCTTCAAATCTGCTCAACCCCAGGTTGGGCCAAGGGGCTCTACCCCTATGATGACTTCCTATCAAGTACAAATACATCCTCTTTGGAAGTTTGTATCATCTACAATTTTTATATGTATGTCCAGGCTGGTTGAACTAGGAGACAAAAGTGACTAGCCAAAACCCAAGAGCAAAAAAGAACAAAGAAAACAAAGAGGCTCACAGGAGACTGATTAATTTTTAAACACAGATTATAAAATAAGTGAGATTACTTTGTCCAAGAGAGGATGAAGAATTGTAAACTGAAAACTTTCAAAAATGGCTCAAATGTAAATTCTAGAACCGAAAAATGTAATAACTGAAAGTAAAAATTCAAGAGTGAGGTTTAATAGCAACTGAAAAGAGAATAGTAAGCTGCAAGGTAAGTCAGAAGAGAAGAGCCATATTGTAGGAAATCTAAAATTTTGGTAAACACTGTAAAGTTTTTTTAAAGGCAAAGACAGAAAATCTTAAAAGTAGACAGGGAAATACACACAGACCCATGACCTTTAAGGGACAAGTAGAACAATAAGGTGTGTTCCTGACAGAAATAATAGAAGCCAAAAGGAAAAGTTCCCAGATGGCAGTGGCAACCCAACTCTTTTGTCTTTTTCTGTTGTATCTCTAAGGATAATAAAATATACTGGGAATGCAACATTTGAGATAAGGAGAGACTGGCCAGACACTGGGCCTCCATTCCATTCTCCCAGAACAAAGAACGTCCTGTGATGCTTCAGCCCAGTGACTCAACTTACTCCTACATATGAAAACCAGGGTGGAGCACACATTCAAGGACCCTCAGCTGGGTGGGAAGTGAGACACATGCAGACAAGATTTCATCTGCCTTGGGCATCTTTCCTGAACCTTGGGGATTGGCTCATCATGAATTCTAGGCTTCTATTGTTCCTTGTTGCCTGTCTGTGGGTAATAAAGTTATTTCACTTAACTTGCGTGAGTATGCCGTCTCATTAGGACTCATGAAAGTGGCTTGATACCAGTGTATGTTAGGAGTCCTTCCCAGGGACTGATGGTGGTGCACAGCGAACCTGCTTCACAAAATTATGAGACAACAGGATTATATTATCAACATGTTGAAAGAGAACATCTGGGCTTCTGCTCCCAATATGATGAAGTAGCTCCTATCATACCCAAATTTTCTACACATAACAACTATAAACTGTAAGTAAAATTTATAAAACTAAGCCAAAACTTGATGGCACTGGAGATTGAATAAATGCAGGTGGGTTGCAGGAGACAGTAACTGCTTCAAAAAAAGGAACTGCATGAAGTGAGTTATCCATTTTTATAGCATTTTTCTTGAGTGCAGGCAAAAGTCAGTGTCGTACAAGGCAATATCCAATAGAACTCCCATAGAAAACCTGTAACCTTGCTGGCTTTGAAAACTCAGAATGTAGGATTCAGCTTAACCACAGACCATGGGAATGAGAGGGAAATCCCAGAATGGAAAAGCCAAAAAGGGTAAGGACACTTTGTTTTTCATCTCTGGTTAACATCTCAACCACACATACATAGGGCAGACTCTAGCTAAGAACATGAGCCCCGAATACCAATGGGACAGTATTAGAAAGTCTAATATGTATGTAACTAAAATCACAGAAGAAACAATTAGGATATAAATAATAAATATTTGCTTGAATTTTCCCAATTCTAGTGAAAAATTCACAGACTCAAGAAACTCAGTGAACCATCAACAGGATATATATGAAGACAACCACGTCGATCCCATCAGACTCAAACTGTTGAACGCTAAAGACAGAGATAAAATCTTGACAGCAACCATAGAAAAACAGACACAGAGCTATCACTAACTTCTTACCTGAAACTAGGAACATAGAGACGTTGGTAAAACAGTTAAAGTGCTGAAACAAAAAGTTACCAACACAAATTCCACATCCAGGGAACACTTACCTTAAGAACGAAGGCAAGAACTGGAGCCACAAAGATGGCGGCGTGGGCGGGGTCACAGGGGTCCCTTCTGGCCGGAGCCGTAGGCACTGGCGGCAGTGGCGTCGCCACCCTAACTCCCTGCACCCTTTTCCAGACCATGACGCCACCACAAAACAAGTAGCCCAGTCACAAGTGGCCCAGCCTAGTACCCCTGAGAGCTGCCTCACAATCGGTAGCCTGGCAAAAAGAAACCCGACTGCGCAGTGCTGATGAGATCCCTGTGCCGATTCTGGGCACTGTGACGCCAGGAAAGGCCTCAGTTGTCCACTTCCTGACGCCCTCTCCAGCAGCTGCACCCCGTGGAGGAGACTCAAAGTCCTCCATCGTCCCCTCTGAGGTGTCAGGACTTGCCGCAGCCTCCACCTTTGTCTCAAGATGGGAAGCTACGCTCGGCTCCATGACTGTCAGAGCAAAATACAAATTGGTAGGGGAGATCAGGTCTGGCTCCTTCTGGGACATTTATCTGCTCAGCATCATCAATGGTGAGGAAGTGGCAGCAAGCTAGAGTTGCAGAAGGTCAGGTGTCCCCAGTTGCTGTATGCGAGCAAACTCGGTAAGATTCTTGGAGGCGGGGTTGGCATCCCCCACAAACGATGGTATGATCAGGAAAAGCCTATTATGTACTAGGCATGCATCTCCTGGGACCCAGCGTGGAAGTCCTACTCCATTTCTGTTCACAATGAAAACTGTCCTTATGTTGGCTAACCAGGTGATCAGACTGAATACATGCATACAAAAGAATTTTATACACACATTCTCAGGTAACTTCTTCATGGGTACTAGGCATCACCGATTTTGGTTTGGCCAAAAAGTACAGAGACAACAAGACCAAGCAACACATACCAGAGAAGATAAAAACCTCACTGGCACTCCACAAATGCTGGCATCGATGCAATCTCCGTACTGAGCAGAGTCGCCAAGGTGACATGGAGTCGTCGTTAGGATATGTTATGATGTATTCTAATAGAACCAGCATGCCATCCCAAGGACTAAAGGCTGCAACAAAGAAACAAAAATAGGACAAAATCAGTGAAAAGAAGATGTCCACTCTGTTGGTTTTTTGTAACGGGATTCCTGCAGCGTTTACCACTACTTAACCTATTGTCATGGGCTATGACTTGAGGAAGCCCCAGAATCCACGTATCCTAGGCATCTATTCTGCATCCTTTTCAGGACCCCAGCCACCAACAGGACGACACCTTTGACTGGACAATGTTAAAGCAGGAAGCTGCACAGCAGGCAGTAGCTGCCAGTGGGCGGGTCAGCAGGCCCAAACCCCTACAGGCCGGCAACTGACAAAACCCAGAGTAGTGGGAAAGGTTTCTAAGCATGAACTGTGGAACAGAAGAAGCAGAGCAGGTGACTGGAGCAGCATTTGTTTCTCTTCAAATACAGAAATGTTAGTTCATATGTACACTACCTAGTGGCTGTGGCAAACCATTACACTTCCTGTGAAGAACTTTAATGTCATTATAAACGGACTCTGGGCAGCATGCGTGTTGCTGAATCCTGAGTTGTAGCTGCTGTGACGGTGACTATAAGTGAGGTAGTCAAACATGGTGTCTGGTTTTCTAGAGCACTGGTTGAAGTGGAAAAGTCAACTAAATGGTTGACACTCACAAATTGGTGGAGAAATATTGCAGATGCCAATTGTTTGTTAAGATCTTTCATTTTGAACTATCCTGTTTTGAAACCTCATTTCAGAAGAATGGCATAAACAGTCTCAGCCACATTTGTGATGACTGTAAACTCTGACAATTGTGCATTCTTAGGGACTTTCCACCCCTGGGGTTTCTCAGTTGTTCACTTAAAACATTCTTAAAATGGTTGGCTTCTTGTTTGCAAGCCAGCTGATATGGTAGCAACTAAAGATTCCAGTGTTTGAGCAAACGCAAGACTGCCTGCTCACCTGTGCTAGAAATAACAGCATCTAAAGTGAAGACTAAAAAAAACTTAGTGACTACTAAGTAATCACTGGGACTCTGCATCAACTCTATAATTTTCTTGATCTTTTTTAAAAAGTGTATTTGTCACAGAAATTTAATTAACATTTTACAATTTAACAGGTATAATATGTTACTTAGATAAATGTAATCAGTTAAAACAGCTAAATGATCTGGAATTTTTTTATTTTAAAATGGGGGCTATTTTGTTTACAGGTTCATTAAAAATTAAAAACTGTTTAAGGAAATAAGTTTTTTAAAACAAAAACGCCTTGCTGACTCATTATGAAATTAAAAATCTCCCCAATTTTTTGATAGAACAAAATGAAGGAAAATAGTGGCATAGAAAAAAAAAAAATATGAACCTAGGAGTCTACCAGGGAAAATAATCTCCAAGAAAGAGGAACAGACATTGTAGTATAGCAGGTTAAGCCACAACGCGGGACATCTGCACCCCATTTTGGAGTACCTCGTTAGAATCCCATCTTCGGGGCCAGCACTGTGGCACAGCGGGTTAAAGACCTGGAAGAAGCTCCTGACTCCTGGCTTCAGATCGACACAGCTCCTGCCACTGGGGCCAATTGGGGAGTGAACCAGCGGATGGAAGACCTCTCTCTCTCTCTCTCTCTTTCTCTCTCTGCCTCTCTGCCTCTCTCTGTAATTCTGTCTTTCAAATAAATAAAATAAATCTTTAAAAAAAAATCCCATGTTTGCCACTTCCTATCCAGCTTCTTGCGAATGTGCCTGGGAGGCAGCAGATGATGCCTCAAGTAATTGGTTCCTGACGCTAACTCGGAAGACCCAGATGAAGTTCCTGGCTCCTGGTTTTAGCCTATTCCAGCAACGGCTACTGTAGGCATTTGGAGAGTCAACCAGCAGTTGGAAGACCCCCCCATCCTCGCTCACTCTCATTCTCTTGCCCTCTTTTGTATAAACAATCAATTTTCTGAATGTTAGAAAAAGCATAAGTGAAATAAAGTTGTTTTAAGACAAAGAAAAAGTAAGGTAATTTATTACCAGCAGACCTAAATTCTAAAAGAAGTCCTTCAAACAAAAGAAAAGGATCCAAAATGGAGCTCTAAAGGGTTAAGGAGTAAAATCAGTAATAATCATGGATGTTCAGATATAAATGATGGAGCCAGCACTGTGACGTAGTAGGCTAAGCCTCTGCCTGCAGCACCAGCATCCTCTATGGACACCGGTTCATGACCTGGTTGCTCCTCTTCCAGTCCAGCTCTCTGCTATGGCCTGGGAAAGCAGTGGAAGATAGTCCAAGCAGATGGGCCCAAGAAGGCCCCTGCATCCATGTGGGAGACCCAGAAGCAGCTCCTAGCTTCAGATTGGCCCAGCTTCGCCATTGCAGCCTTTTGAGGAGTGAACCAGCAGATGGAAGACCTCTCTGTCTCTATCTCTCTCTGTAACTCTTTCAAATAAATAAAATAAATCTTTAAAAAAATAAAAAATAACTAAATATTGCCAATTTGTAGCAAAAATTGACTATTCACAAAGGCTGTTTATTCTTTTTCTGGACACATCTAAACATTTCCCAGACTCCTTTGCGAGCAGGTAACTATGTCCTAGCTCATATGTGATCCTGAAGTCACTTGTTGAAGGTAGCTAGTCTCTACAACCTAGACCCCTGAGTACCTGGAAGTAACTTGGACTGTTTCATTTTTATGTGTGGAATATTATATATTCTCAGGTCCATTTCTGACAGCAGTTAGCCTCCTCTAACCAGCACATCCTTGGACCTACCATCTGTCTGTAGAGGTAAAAGTAACAAGACATAAGTCTCTGTGAGAAAGAAAATTTAATTGGTAACATTCTAAATACCTATCAATAGGGTAACAGTTGAATATATTGTAATGCATCCATAGTAAGGAATATTATGTAGCTAGTAGAAGTTTTCTCTGGGCCTACTGACCTGAATAGATTACAATAATCAAGGAGAAAAAAAGTCAAGCTGATATAAATGCTTAATAAATCTCAACTTTTGTAGGAAAAAGAAGAAACTGCCACAATATGACATATACATGTTTGCACGTATCTGGATGAGGATGGAAGAAGATATGCAACATCAGAAATCAAGTCTCCCCGCCGGCGCCAATAGGCCAATAGGCTAATAATATCCCCGTGGCTCAATAGGCTAATCCTCCGCCTTGAGGCGCCGGCACACCAGGTTCTAGTCCCGGTCGGGGCGCCGGATTCTGTCCCGGTTGCCCCTCTTCCAGGCCAGCCCTCTGCTGTGGCCCGGGAGTGCAGTGGAGGATGGCCCAGGTGCTTGGGCCCTGCACCCCATGGGGAGACCAGGAAAAGCACCTGGCTCCTGGCTCCTGCCATCGGATGAGCGCGGTGCGCCGGCCGCAGCGCGCCGACCGCGGCGGCCATTGGAGGGTGAACCAATGGCAAAAGGAAGACCTTTCTGTCTCTCTCTCTCACTGTCCACTCTGCCTGTAAAAAAAAAAAAAAAGAAATCAAGTCTCTAACATTGGTTACTTTCGAGAGCAAAGAATGGAAGACACTGGTTACGGGAAAGAAAAAAGTAATAGAATGGAAGCATTTCTCAGTGTAATATTGAGTGAAAATGTAGAATATAAAATTGAATCATAAAATATTGAATCAAATATGTAAAAACTGAATATGTATGTAGACAAGGATGAGAAGGCAATGTCAACTTATATAAAATTCATTTTTGTCTTAACTGTTAATATTTTAATATTACTTTTATAATAAAAGAATATTGAAAAATAAAAGGAACAGTTTTAACCCCTACTTGGTTTGGGTTTTTATGCCACACTGCTACCATTTTGTAACCTGACCAGTCTGGATTGGGAATATAGACTGGTGCTGGGGGTACTTGATTAGCTTGCTGAGCCCAAAGGGCCACCTCACTGTGAATGTGGAGTTGTCCCCAGGGGAAAAAAAAAATGTTCCCTGTGTCAATCATCACAAGCAGAGTCCAAAGCTAGACTAGGAGATGAAGATTCAAGGGGCAAGCCCCTTCAAACTTTACTGGTCTTACGAATCACATAGAAGTCTTGCTAAAATGCAGATTATAATTCTGAAGGAATTGGGTAGTACCTGAGACTCTGTATCTCCAATATTTCTCCAAGGTGACACTGCTGCTCATGATGGTTCTTGGGTCACACCTGCCCAGCCTAGGGCTAATGAGAAAGAAGTCTTTCCACTCTGTGGGGTCAAGGGCGTGGAGGGAGGGAGTAGGTAAGCTGCCCCCGGGAAAAATAGTAATGAGACTTGGAGCTGGTCTGAGAAGATGACTCAGCCAGCACCACAGTCATCGAGTACTGTGACCTTTCTGTGCAATCTTATTGTCATCCCAGTCTCTGCTGAACCACAGAAATTACAGGGGATAATTCCTGGAGGGTTCAATGCCATGCTTGAAATGAAGTAGTCAAGGGTAAAAACCCAGTCTGCTTCCCCTGAAGTCAACGAGGTGGTTTACAAGGGTTCATCAGCAGGTGGCAGCTCTGTCAAGGGGGTCTCGTGAAATGCAGAAGCCACAGAGGGAAAGAACTGAGTCCTGTTCTGAACAGGAAGCCTATTGGTGACAACTACAATAAAATGGCCTAAACAAGGAAGGGATTTGTTTTACTCATAAAACAAGAAGTCTGGAGGTAAAGCAGTTTCAGGATTGACTGATTCTCAATCCAGAGACAGCATCGAGGACCCAGGTCCTTCCCATCTTTCTGCTCTGCTTTCCCAGGCATGCTGGCTTATGTCCTCGGACCTGTCCCTTCATGGTGGCCAGATAACTGCAGAGCATCACAGTATCACACAAGAGGAAACATTCCTTCCTTGGGCCTCTTTTGAATAACAAAAATACCTTTCTCAGAAGCACCCTACTCTCCAGTTCTTGCAATTCATTAACCCAAACTGCACTGCACTCCAGGTCCCTACACCAATCACTTTTTGGTGGCAAAAGTCCCTTGCTTGGGGCCAATGCTGTGGCACAGCAGGCAAAACCACTGCCTGCAGTGCCGGCATTCCATGTGGGCGCCAGTTCTAGTCCCAGCTGCTCCACTTCCAATCTAGCTCCCGGCTATGGCCTGGGAAGGCACTGGAGGATGGTCCAAGCACTTGGGCCCCTGTACCCATGTGGGAGACCCAGAGGAATCTCCTGGCTTCGGATAGACACAGTTCCAGCCACTGCAGCCAGTTGGGGAGTGGATGGATGGAAGACTTCTCTCTGTGTGTGTAACTTTCTCTCTGACTTTCAAATAAATGAATCTTAAAAAAAAAAAAAAAAAAGAGTCCCTTGCTTGCCTTAGAATGATCAAGATGCCCCTTCTGTATTGGAGTACGGCCTAATCTCCCCTGGGGTATGAAGCGATCTCATACCCAAACAAAACTGTTCAGGGAACTACCTGGATAGGTAGATCCATACAAGTGCTGGGATTGGTTAGGGGAAGCACCACTGTGGGGAAGGCTGACAATGGTGTCTTTCAAACCTGGAAATTCCCATAAATCAATGAAGGGTTCTTTGAGGGATGTGATTTCTCCCATCAGTAAAGGTGACAGGTGTGCAGGACACCCTCGTTCTGTTTACCAGTCAACTCTGGAAGACCAAGGAAAGGAAAAATTAAGGCAGAGGAGGTCAAGTTCCATCAGGAACAATATAACTCCAAAGAGAAGGCCCCACCTTGGATTCAACACAAGTGAGAGCAAACTCAAATGACTTGGAAAAGACAGAACTGCATTTCTCTCTTTTATAAATACATGAATTAATGGCTCAGAGCTACTATAGTGAATCTATCCACACTCCCACCCATGAAAAAATTAAAAGAGATGGAGAAACACACAGTTCTAAGACACTTCCTGAGGGGCCAGCACTGTGGCATAGGTTAAGCATCCACCTGCAGCACTGGCACCCCATATGGGCATCAGTTTGAGTCCCAACTGTTCCACTTCTGATCCAGCTCCCTGCTGATGGCCTAAGAAAGCAGTAGAAGATGGTCCAAGTGCTTGGGACCCTGCACCCACATGGGAGACCCAGAAGAAGCTCCTGGCTTTGGGTAGGCTCAGCTCCTAGTGTTGCAGCCATCTGGGGAGTGAACAAGCAGAAGGAAGACCTCTCCATCTTTAACTTTGCATCTCAAACAAATCAACACTTCCTAGAAGGTACACATACTCTCTCTATAATCCATTGGCCAGAATTTAGTGATGTAGCTAACCTTAGTTAAAAGGGAGATTGGAGGGGCCAACGTTGTGGCATAGTGGGTAGGGCTGCTGCCTGCAATGCTAGCATCCTATATGGGTGCCAGTTCGAATCCCAGCTTCTCTTCTTCCAATCCAGTTCTCTGCTATAGCCTGGGAAAGCAGCAGAAGATGGCCCAAGTCCTGCGTGGGAGACCCGGAAGAAGCTTCTGGCTCCTGTATTCAGATGGGCCCAGCTCCAGCTGTTGCAGCCACTTGGGGAGTGAACTAGCAGATGGAAGACCTTTCTTTCTTTCTCTCTCTGCCTCTCCCTCTTTCTCTGTATAACTGAGACTTTCAAATAAATAATCTTTTAAAAAAATATAAAAGGGAGACTGGAAATTGTATCTTGATTCTGGGAAGCCACACACCCATCCAAAAATCTAAGGCCACATGACTGTGCAGAAACCATGTACACCTTCCTTGAAATACATAGAACCCATGCACGCCGTAAAGGAAAGCAATGCCCCAGGAAGCAACTGCAATCAGCTCAAATCCAGAAAGACTGAGTTCTCATCCTCCCCACTGGGCAGGATGATACTATTAGTAAGAGATAGTATTTGTAAGTCTTCCCATCACACTCCTAAAAGCAACAGCAGTAGGGGGTGGGTATTTGGTCTAATGGTTAAAACACTGCTTGGGATTCTCAAATCCCACACCAGAGGGCCTGGGTTTGAGTTCCAGCTCCACAACTGATTCCAGTGTCCTGCTGCTGCATATACTGTGGATATGCAGCAGGTGATGGCTCAAGTAGTTGGGTCCCTGCCAACTACACAGGAGACCTGCACTGAGTTCCTGGCTCCCAACATTGGCCTGGTATAGTCTCAGCTATTGCAAGCCTTTGGGGAATGAAACAGTGAATGGGAGATGTATCTCTATATATAGATTAGATTAATCTGTGTCTCTTTCAAATAAAACAATAGCAATGGTAGAGAAGAAACAAGAAACAGCAATTTTTAAAGTTTCTATTTGGAAATAGGGGGAATGGGAAATGCCCAAAAGTTACTGGTCCATGACCACTGTCATATCTCACTAAGCAGCAATAGTGAGACTCCTTGCCTTGACAGTGAAGTCAGTTCCTTGCTTAGACTTTCTGCTAGCCTCTCGTTCTCCTTTCTGAGAAGAATTCCTTTGCCTGCCAGCCCTTGCTTTCCCTCTGAAAGTTTCTTTCTTGTGTATCGTCTTCCTGGCCACATCTACAGTGGGCCTTGGAGAGTACACACCACCCCCTTTCACACCCTCTTCCTGCTAATACAAGCTCAGGGATTAATGCAGAGATGGATGTGCACAGGCATTTCCCCCAAAACAATTTCTTCAGAATTTCAGTAGATTTTGTATTTGTTTCTGTGAAAAAAAAAAAAAAAAAAAAACATGACCAATGATCTCATCTAGACAGAGTTCTCAAGCGAGTCTTGGGTCTTAGTGACTTCTGGCCATCTCTCTCCTCTCTCCTCTCTCCTCTCTCTCTCAACATAGCAGCAGCTGAAAAAATCTTGGATGAGTTCTGATTTTTTAGGACAGTTAAGGGGATTCCCATCATATGCAAAGCACTCCAAAGGAAGTTGCCCAAAGAAGGTTCAGGGCCAGGGTGTTCTCTCCCAACAAGGCAGCCAGCTTGCAGTCACTTCTTTGGACTGCTTCAATTTGGGGTACAGACATAGTTAGCTTATACAACACTACAAAGACCCCAAACTGCCATCCTCTGAGTCAAATTAGAAGGCAGGCTGCAGCACAGAGCGCCTCTCTCGGCAAAGCTGTGTTTCCTGAATCACTACTTAACAGACCACTTCACTCTTACCTGAACTCAACTCTCTAGTAAAACTTGCCAAAAACAGCAAGCAGCAGCCAATACCACCGACACTCTGATCTTTTCTCTACTGTCCCCACAAACACACGGCCTCCCAAGATGCAACCTGACCAAGTGTCTTACCACGCATAACAGGGGACACCGCCTTTCCAGCACGCAGCTCTGTGTCTTCACAGACCACCCTCTGCCTACACTGATGCCTTAGCACTCTGCTTCAGAGCTAAATTCTGTGTTAGATAGGTTCAGCTGTAAGAGTCAAATAACCCATAATAACTGTCTAAAAACATAGAAACTTCTCTCTCTTGTGAAAGATTCACATAAAATTATGGATGTCTGAGCCTTGTCCCCAAAGACAACGCAGTAATGTTGGATTTAGAACATTTTTCGCATGGGCAGGCATTTGGCAGAGCAGTTAAGACACCACGCGGGATGTCCACATCCCAAATCCCAAATCAGAGTACCTGGGCCTGAGTTCACTTCTGCTTCCAATTCCAACTTCCTGCTAACGAGCACCCTGGGAGGCAGCAAGTGTTGCCTCAAGAACTTGGGTTCCTGCCATCCACATGGGAAACCTGAATTGAGTACCCTATCTCCTGGCTTCAGCCGGTGCTGTTTCAGCTGTTGGAACATCTGGGTACTGAACCTGGGAGATGGAAGATCTCTGTGTCTGAATCAAGGAAGCAAATCTCTCTCTCTCTCTCTCTCTCTGCTTTTCAAATAATGTAAGATAAATAAAACTTTTTTCCAAAAAAATAAAAAAGAATTTCTGCAAACAAAATGTGATCAGCAAAGTCAGCATGTGGTGACTCATCAGGGGCCAAAGCTACTTCCAGTTTATTGTTCAATTCCTTTATGCAATCTGCTTCTTCCACTGGGACTAAGATGGCTCTGCCAACCCAGCCACGCATTCCTTCTGGTGGGGAAAGGAGCCAAGGAGAAGGGCACACCCTCTTCCGCTAGCCACATTTCCTGGGAAGGTCTCAGGCTATTTCTACTGTGTCAGTGGTCAGACGTTAGCCACATGGTTATGTCTGGCTGTGAGGGAAATGGATAAATGACAAGCTGTGTTTGCAACCATCACTGCAAAGCAAACATTGCAGAAAATAAAACACAACAGATACTAGGGGACAAGTAGTGTTTTCCACTTGCCTTCACCTCTAGTCTCAAGGACAGAGCTTCAAGGAAGTCACCTGGGGCTTCTCCAGGCCCCCTGAAGGCTGGAAATACAGAAGGGACAGACTTCAGAGGGGCGGGGGAGGCAGGGAAAGGGGGAAGGACTGAAGGAGAGAGGGGAGAGGATGGCCCATGTGACTGCGAGACAGCCAACCTGCCATCATCCCAAAGGGAGATCCCCTCCCAGAGAGCCACTCACCAGCAGAATCTGTGTGTCAGATTACTAGAAACCCAAGGGAACCACAGAGAAGAGATTCCCGGGGGGGGGCAGAAAGTATCCGAAGAATACACATGCACGCTCACTCCTGCCCCTGAAGGAATCGGCTGTAACCATCTGCACAGCGAGAAGAAGCCAGTGCCCAGACTATCCTGTCCCACTCACCACCAACCTTAACCCACTACAGTCAGCAACTTTGCTGAGCAAGTTGGCTGGAAAAAAAATCCGTGTAAGGTGAGGTGAGAGGTAGAAGCTTCCCATGCCTTCTTCCCCAGCTCGGACGTGCAGACCAGAGGAAGAGAAAAGGGGAAGCTCTCATTTTAAATAAAATGTGAGGTTTTCATTATTTATCTGGGACTGCACACTTCATTTCCATGGTTCTCAACCTTGCCTGCCCATTGGGATTACCCAGGGAACTTTTTAAATTACTGATGCTCAGTCTTCCTCCTCCAAAGCTTTTCATTTCATTAGACTGGGAGAGGAGGTGCAACCTGGGCATCAATATTTTTCAAAAGCTGCCCAGGCAACTTTGGTGGGCAACCTAGATTGAAAATCACTATGGTAATAATGAATTAAGAGCAGTTTTGCAAACAAAAGATTGTGGAATGACTGGAACAGTGATGGAACATGCTCTAAATCCCACACAAGGAAAGAGGAACTATTCCCCACAGACGAGGTCTGGAAGGAAAGAATAACAATTCACAACTGTTCCCAATAAGAGTGCTCATTTTCAACCTGACAATTATATAAATCCGACCTCCTTCAAGAAGATTAGAAGCCTCTTCGGGGTAAGGCCATGACTTAAGATTCTTTGGAGTCTGCATTTGCCAAACAGACATTTATTGCCCTGTTATTAGCTTCTAAGCTCCAGGCTGGGATAAGCTGAAGTGTCCTTCCTCATGCACAGGACAAACTAAGGTGACGGTCAGATAACCTTAACCTATATGAGAGGTCTTTAAAGAGTTCATGGAAATGCATCCTACAAAAAAAAAAAAAAAAAAAAAAAAAAAAAAAAAAAAAACTTTACATGGATTTCAAAAATTTAGGCACCAGGGCCAGCGTTGTGGTACAGTCGGTAAAGCTGCCGCCTGCAGCACCGGCATCCCATATGGGTACCGGTTTAAGACTTGGTTGCTCCACTCCGAATCCGGGTCCCTGCTAATGTGCCTGGGATAGCAGCAGAGAATGGCCCAAGGGCTTGGACCCCTGCACCCACATGAGAGATCCAGAAGCAGCTCCTGACTCTGGCCTGGCCCAGTCCCAGCCACTGTGGCCATTTGGGGAATGAACCAGTGAATGGAAGATTGATTGATTGATTGATCAATCTCTCTCCAACTCTTTCAATAAATAAATAAATATTCTTTTAAATGGGGCACCAGAATAACATTTATGTTTTAATTCCATTTTCCATGAATTTTGTCTTGATTCCAGCCTGGCTGAGTCCCAGCTATTGTAGCCATTTGGGGAGTGAACCAGCAGATGGAATATATCTCTCTACCTCCTCCTTCCCTCTCCATCTCTCTGTAGCTCTGCCTTTAAAATAAATAGCCCTGCTGTCATGGCTGAAAGCCAGGTGACCTCATGGCCCAACCACTAGTGTTAGCTCCACCCCACCCTAATGGGATTTGCTTCTCCTACTTCCCAACTCACTCCTCAGCAAAGGTTTAACAGGACTTGTTCCTGAACACATGGCTCTCTCAATCTTTCTCTCTCCTCTCTCTCTCCCTCCCTCTCCTCCTTCTTTGCCCCTTCCCTCCAGTCTGTCAGGTTTCCCCACCAATAAACCCTTTCCTGAAAAAAAAAATATAAATCTTTTTTAAAAACAAAAAGGTAAAAAGTGCACAAGATATAACCATCATGAAGTGCCTGAAAATTTCTTTCTCTATCTATGATCAAAACTCACAGTCCATATTGCAACCTCCACCTTGAAATTATTCCACATTTAAGCAAATTTCTGTCTCCATGATCTAAGGAAAGGTCTGCTGGAAGGGCTAGAACAGCGAGCGTTTCAGAGTAGAGCCGAGGAATAGGCTCTGGCACCTGCAACAGCCCGACACTCACCCGGCTGAATAAAGCTGATGCAGTTGTTGGGGCAGCACACCTCGCTCCATCACCCCCTCATGCCCACCTCGACAACAAGACCCTGGGAGGAGAGCCTTACCACATGCACACCGTCACTGTGATGGTCACCCTCGGTCAGAGGAGTCCTGTTCCATTAATAAAGACCGGGCACAAAGACATGATACAGACAAACAGCCAAGAACTTGCAAAACCATCAGCAGCTAACATCCAAGAGCGGCTTTAGGCTGTCAACACAACGATGTCATGTCCCAGAGTAAGAGCTACAACACCGGGATCCCACAGGAGACACTTCTCAAAATGTTCCCAATTCCCCCAAGCCCTCATTTATTGTTCAACTCCATCAAACAGACAGGGGCTGATTGCCAAATGCATCGGGTGCCAAGACTTGACACTTGAGAAATTACCCTTTCCTGTGAATGGATCCTAAAGCTTGATATCAAGACAGCATCCTTTTCATAACCTAAAAAGGAAAAGCAAATAATCTCAAGCTCATCCTGCTATCAAAATTGAGCTTCTCCATCACCAGCTACTGTCTTTTGTCAGATTCAAGGACATTTTTAACCAGAAATAAAATATACTCTACCATGAGCCTGAGCTCAGAGAGAAGTATGCTTAAATTGTATTTGGTGAAAAGAGCCTTCCAATCCCAATATATACTTCTAGACATTCCCAGCGTGAAAGGTAAGTTCAATCAAAGATAAGGTCTCTGGCTCAGCTGGTCCTGAACTTACCCTGTTGCCCCCAACACTATGCCATCCTCAGGAAGGTTGACCACTTTCCAAAGGAAGTGATAAAAACAGATCCCCTGACACCTGCAATGCTGTTTACAATGTCCCTATTTCATCCTGCAGAAGCACTGTCTCTCCAATCCTGGGTAGTTCCAATAGCACCAAGCCACGAATCCCAGTATTCAGTTTTAATCAGGTATTAAACACTGGAACGTTAGGCAAGTGAAGCAGTGGATGATTACAATAATGAGTGGCCCATTAAAGGCAATTTTTTTTAAGTTAATGAGCTCTCCCCAAAGAACGGCCACGTACTGTACTGAAAAATGTCTGCAGGACGCACTGCACTTTCTTGCTATTTATTTAACTTTATATGGATGCCATAAAACTTCTTTATTTGCTTTCAGTTAGCCCATAGGTTTTTGACAAGATAAATTTTTTATTTAGGTCTTTGCCCAGCTACAATCAGAAACAGGAGACTCACTTTGCACAGCCAGGCTGATAGATGAATTAATCAAGTACTCTCCACCCTGCTTTCCTTCCAGCAACCACAGGGATCTACAGACGGAGTTTTTCCTTAATTAAAGAAACTCAGCAACAAGGTGATTTATCGATGATGAATCTTGCAGGCCTTTTCATTGTGCGGTCACTGTTGGCCACTGTTTGAAATTTACCAACATAAATAAAGCCTCTCCATGACTAAACAAAGTTAAAGTAGCAATAAATTGAGCCTGCCATGTACTCTGGGCTAGATCTGAAGCCAACATAAATACCAAAATGCCTTGGCTGTGACACGCTTGACACAATGACATCATGCACTCCCAAACAGAACAGTCCAGCCGCAGCCAAAGCCTAAAACCTAATACAATTCCCCTAAATGAATCAAATTGCAGTGGTCTAGACTCGGCTGCACTAAAGTGCTCAACTTCTGGCTTCCTTGCCCTCTGTTGTTGAGAGATCACATTAAAAATAATCTATACGCTGATCTAAATTTCACTTTTTCTGCATGATTAAATTTTGGCAAGAGTCAATCTCTGTTATTCTCACTCCCTGGGAATGTTTGCAAAGTTACTAAAAACTCAGGATTTATCAGCTTAAGGTCCAGCCTCTGTGATGTGATCCTGTGGCCTGCCTGCTGCTAACCTCAGCAGGAGACAGGCCCACGGCTGCCGCGGACACGGAGTGTTAATAGGAAGAGTGATGCTGCTCACTTAAAGACGGTTCAACGCTGGCCCCTCTCCTGAAGGACTCAATTTTGCCCACATCTAGCAACAGGCTGTAATGAAATCCCCACATGAGACAAGAAAGCCCGCTAAGCAGGGACTCCGCGCCCCCAGCCCCCTGACGACTGAGAGTTGAAAGTGGGGAAGGCACCTTCCACAATGCAATGAAGGACACCAAATTAAAAATGGAGAAAATCTAATAACTAATTGGTGAAACCATAAAAGCTGCCATAAAAGACATTTTCCTTAAACTACTTTACACAGGGCTGTATAATTTTATGTCACTCTTTATTTATGTTGCTGTAATGCAGCTGCTCTGGGAGCAAAGGAGCTTGAGAATAAAGGAATTACACTGTTTTTTCAAAGCAGGAGGAAAGTTTACCATTACTTAACTATAGGAGAGCCTGAGAGGAGACCCTGTATCTCCTAAAAGCCCCTGAACAAAAATCTTTGCAATGGGCATCTTTCACCCACCACTCTCCTCTCTACCCCCAAGGCCTCCATTAGGTAACACTAATAAAGTGGGTTCAATGGCGTTTCACAAAACTAAGGTATGAGTTAGATAAGATGGCCCCCTGTCATTTAGCCTAACCTGGTGAAACAAAGTTTTCAAATATGTGAAATATGTAAAGGAGCATGATTTGAGCTTCTAGAGGGATCCATATACAAATGAGCACCCTTTGAACAAGACGATGAACTGGTGGATCCAACAGCTCCATAGGACCTCACAGTGCTGAATTCGAGGGTTCTAGAAAGACAATTTTATTAGCAGACGATCAGAGAAGCTCTTTTCCCCCTCTCGATCTGCATGCATTAACTCAGAGCAAGTTGGGGGAGAAAGGAGCAAGTTACAATATAGAAAACCTTGAATAAATTATAAATAAAAGAAAAATCAAACTGTGTATGCTCCGGCAGCAGGGCACTGAGGTCTCTTGGGATGTTGTGTTTCTGGTTCTGGGACCTTGTTGCTACGGTGTGTTGAGTTTGTTAAAATTCACTCTCTACTTGTGATGTTTGCTGGTTTCTCTATGTCTATTATACTTCAATAAAAAGTTTAAAGAGTAGCACATGTTCAGATGAGTCCCTCAAAAGAGATGCAAAGAGTGGTTAATGTGTGTACAAAAACACAGAAGCATGGTACGAGTTTTCCAGGGAAAATGCTGATTGCCCCTTAAAACACAGAAGCCCTGAGAACTCTGGCTGACTTTCAAAGCAAGATGAGGTTGTTTTTAGAAACAATTTGCCATCTATTAACAATGAAATCCAATTCAGCCTCAAATATTAGAAAGTGAAACATATATACAATTTCGAGGGATTGTTGAAGTATCAAACAGATAGGGCATTATTTAGGTAGGCTCCACAGTCAAGGCCACTTTACACCAAACAGACCAGACTAAACAAACCTGACCCGTAGGGTGACCCTCCAAGGATCCCAAAAGATTGGAAACTCTGAAATGGCAGCTCTGACCAGACTTTACAGCCTGGTAATGGCATGCAAATGACACTCTGTCTCTGTCACACAGCCAAAGGTTGGTGTTGTATATGAGAGCAATTTCCTCAAGAATTCAGAGGAAAATGTGATACGTTGCCTTTTATGTACAGGGTTCCCAACAGCAAGTGTATTTACTAGTTGGGGGCACCCAAAGCTCCTGATGGATGCCCTATCAAATCGTTCTGCTCCATCAGTTGGCACTGGCACAGACGCCAGATACAGGAGGAGAGGTGAGCCCGCTCAGGCAACACAGGAAAGGCCTCCTGGACCGGGTAGTTTACAATCTGAAACCTGGTCTAGGAGAACATTATCAAGATTCAGAGTCGCTCCTCGTTGGAAAGCAGGTTTTCCCTCACTCCCTGCTCTGTGTGCCTCCTGGGCTATCATCAACACAGGCAAATGCTGCCTGGGGCACCTCTGTGTACTAAGGTCTTGCTCACCTCCAAAGTACTGGCAGCAGGCAGCCCCACATCCAGCCCCTTTCAGAGTCTGTTGTCCCACGTCCCTACCACAGGACCATCTACTCCCCACAGGGTGACTGTAACCTGTCCTGTGGGGAACCAATGACTCCAAACAGCCCTGCACAAGCAGCTGGCTGGGAAACGGGATGCATTTGTTGCACAGGAGGTGAGGTGGGGAGGGAAGGCAGGCAAGGGAAGAAAAAAAGGAATACAAGAAGAGAGAAGCTATAGCTCTGCGCTCTGATAGAGAGATTAAGCAGTAGGACAACTTCAAATCCAAAGCCACCACGATTCATTCCAGTACCTTTCTCTTTCCTACCTTCTTTTTTCCTCCAGAAATGGGTCAGGAGACTGGCTCCCCGTGACATGTGTATAGCTGCTCCCCAGAGGCTGCCTCAACCCATAAAGAAGGGAGGATTTTCCTGCCTGAGGCTTCCAGAACATGTGCCCTCTGACGTAACAAAATCCTAGTCTTTCTCTTGACCACCATCACCATACGCCAGGCCTGTAATCCACTTCAAAAGCAAACTGGATCTGCGCATCACAAGAAAAGGGCCTAAGCCCCAGACCAGCAATCTAAACGCTACTCATAACATCTTCTTAAAATCCTTGTAAAAAGAAAAAAATCCTCATTGTCCCTAATTTGGAAGACAGAATTCCGCCCTGCTATGGCTAAAATGTGGTTTGTCCCCTGAAAAGCTTGTACGCTGGGAGGTTGGTACTCAGTGTATAAATGTTGAGCCAAAAAAAGAAAAAAGAAAAAGCTTTCAGAGATGGGGCACCGCCTCAGAACAGATTAGAGCTGATCTCAGGGGCTGAATGAGTTCTCTCCAAGCAGGCTGTATAAAGCAAAGTTGTCCCCATGCACATGGTCAGTTCCCTTTTCTTCTCCCCATCATGCTGTGATACAGCCAGGGTACCCTCCCCAGGATGCTGGCACCGTGCTGCTTAGATGCTCTCGATACCAGAAACTACACTTGATAAGTTACTCAGCCTCGGGCGTCTTGTTCCAGCAACACAAAAAAGACAATACAGAGTTGTGCCCTCATTTTGTCAGATGGCCCTTGGCCTCATCTCAGTTCAAACAAGACACTCCCTTCAGTCTGTATCTCTGTACCTTTCTGTCATTCCATTCAGGGAGCTGTTATTTTCAGGTGGGTCATGAGCTTAATTTTGGAGGGAAAAGGCAAATGCAAAGGTACTTGTGTTGAAGAAAATGAGCATTTTGACTTTTTTTCCATTTCATTTGAAAAACAGAGAAACAGACAGACAAAAAAGACTTCCTCCGTCCACTGATCAACTCCACAAATGCCCACAGTAGCCATGGCTTGGCCAAGCCAAAGTTAGGAGCCCAGAACTCAATATGGGTCTCCCACGTAGGTGCCAGGGACTCACGTATTTGAGTCATCACCTGCTGCTTCCCAGGGTGCCCATTAGCAGGAAGCTGGATCAGCAGCAGAGGCAGAACTTGAATCCAGTCTCTCTGGTATGGGATGAGGGAATCCCAACCAACGTCTCAGCCACTGGAGTTTTTCTTCCTTAAAACAACTCGCCTGTTTTTGATAGCAAGAACAAAAGGTACCCTGGATTCAAGGTGAAATGTAGACACAGCTTAGAGACCAATCAGCAAACAGGACATTTGCAGAAACATTAGGATCTGCCTGCCCTGCAAGGCAAGGATGGCCGCAGTTCAAGGCAGCCAAGCCATTACACAGCCCAGGCCTGGTGATGACCAAGCCCTGCCACTGGAAAGAGCCACCGGGAACCTGGGATCCCTTCTCCTTCAGAAATGGAGAGGAAATGACTTCTTCCTATGCACTAACAGACTTGAGCAGTGACCTGCTCCAGTTTCTGTACACGTTCCACCAGAAACCAGAAACCTGGCGCAGAGGCCCCAACGGCCCGCCCAGGCCCCACATCCTGCAGCAGCAGTCTCCCCTTTCATCTCAGTGAGAGCTACTTCCCAATGACCCCTGGCCCCACAGGAGTTTAAAGGAGACCGGCCTTGCTTTCAGCCCATACCCACAGCACATTTTGGCCCTGCAATTCAAGGCGCCTTTATTTCACCCCTCCGCCTCCCTTCTCTGCCCTTTAATCCCTCCTGGGGAATTCAGTTATGCATATTGCATGAAAGGGGGACCACAGGCTGGGCCTCTACAAGCTGCTAATTGAAAACCTTGTCAGAAGTGGGAGGAAGAGGCAGAGGGGGTAAAACAACAGCCCTTGACAGAACCCCCTCTCATATTAAGAGCAGCAACATGTCTCCCAGAAGGGGGCCTCGCAACCCTCAGCCACACAGAAGTCCTCCCCCTAACTGTGGGGCCTGAGGTTCTGGGAGACAGTGACCAACAAATCAAAGACACTGCTCATGGGCCTCAGGACCTCTGCCAGCTCTGGCTTGCCGGCCCTGTGAGCATGCAGGGCCTGCTGCTTCTGGAGACAGACTACTCGGTGGAGGCCTGGCCCCTACCTCAGCTGTGCCACCCTAGACAAGTGACCCGACCTCCCTCAGCCTCAGTTTCTCCTCCTGGGAAATGGAGCTAAGAGTAATACCTATTTTACAGAACCACTGTGTGGATTAAATGGGACTCGAGAGAGGAGTATCCAAAAGTTTATAGAAAGTTCTTATTATGAGAAAACTGTATGTAGCTTTCAAAAATTGACTGCAACAAAATAATCTTTTTAATTTTGTTTTTCCATGAACTTTTTTTTTAAACATTTGTTTATTCATTTGAAAGGCAGAGTGTCCGAGAGAGAGAGAGAGAGGAAGGGAGAGACAGAGGCGCAGAGAGAGATCTTCCATCTGCTAGTTCATTCCTCAAATAACCACAACAACCAAATCTGAGGACAAAGTCAGGCCGGTGCCATGGCTCAACAGGCTAATCCTCCATCTTGCAGCACCGGCACACTGGGTTCTAGTCCTGGTTGGGGTGCCAGATTCTGTTCCAGTTGCCCCTCTTCCAGGCCAGCTCTCTGCTGTGGCCCGGGAGTGCAGTGGAGGAGGCTCAAGTCCTTGGGCTCTGCACCCCATGGGAGACCAGGAAAAGCACCTGGCTCCTGCCATCAGATCAGCGCGGTGCACCGGCCGCAGCGCACCGGACATGGCGGCCATTGGAGGTTGAACCAACGGCAAAGGAAGACCTTTCTCTCTGTCTCTCTCTCTCACTGTCCACTCTGCCTGTCAAAAAAAAAAAAAAAAAGACAAAGTCAGGAGCCAGGAACTCCATGCTGGTCTCCCACCTGGGCGGTAGAGGCCCAAATACTTGGTCATCTTCTACTGCCTTCCCAGCTGCATTAGCAGGGAGCCGAATTGGAAGTGGAGCACCTGGAACTCAAACTGGCATTCTTAATATGCTGGCATTGCCATTGGTGGCTTAAACCATTATGCCATGTCAGCTCCTCCAAACTTTTTGAAATACCCTGGTATAAGCATTCCATACAATACCTGATAGATAATTAACTTAATATATTGCTCCTGTTGGGGCCAGCATTGTGGCATAGCTGGTAAAGCCATCATCTGCAGTGTCAGCATCTCATATGGACCTAGGTCAAGTCCCAGATGCTCCACTTCCAGTTCCCCTCTCTGCTATGGCCTGAAAAGCAGTAGAAGACAGCCCTAGTTATTGGGCCCCTGCACCCACGTGGGAGAACCAGAAGAAGCTCCTGGCTTCGGATCAGCCCAACTCTGGCCATTGCAGCCATTTGCAGATGGAAGACCTCTCTCTCTCCCTCTGCCACTCTGCCTTTCAAATAAATAAATAAATCTTTAACAGTGCTCCTGTTTATAACAATGAGAATTCCCCCCTTGCCAGACTGGTGAATGGCCAAGGACCAGGGAATAAAGGATGAGACAGACTGTCATTCTATCCTCCAAATCACAAGTAAATCTGGTAGCCTTTCTACAGAATCCTTCAGACAGACAAAAGGACAGCAATGCATGCACATGTTGAATAGGGGAAGGAAGGTGGTAAGGGTTCAGCAGAGGACAGAAGGCAAGGGAACTAGGCAAGAAAAGAAGGATCTGAGAGTTTTCAATATGCTATTCAGCAGGCACATTCTGGGTGTTTTGATGGAATGTCAACAACCTGTGAAGCAGTTAACAATCATTCTCATTTTCCACTAAGAATCTGAGGCCTGGAATAGCTAAATAAGTACCCCATAGTACACGGCTGCTAAGCATGGGCTTAAGAGACCTCTTTGACCCCCCAAAGACCCAATTCTGCCCCTACCTCCTATATGTTCTGCACTGGGAGCTCCTTCTGCCTCTCTGTAGTGGCAAACAATCATTGGACAATGCTTAGGCATTAGACAGGATGTTCTGATATTCCAAGGATAGAAGGTTCAGATTATTGGTGCCTTCGGTGTGAAAGGTCCTGCCCGACATTTTTGTCCAGAACAAATTTCCAACTCAGATTCCATTCAATCTTAAGCCATTTGTGAAAGCCTCTTACATGTCCTTTTGTTCCCACCGATTTATTTGAAAGGCAGATTGAGGATGAGTGGTTGTGGACAGAGAAAGAGATCTTACATCCAGTGGGTCACTCCCTAAATGGATGCAACAGCTGAAGCTGACCCAGGCCAAAGCCAGAAGCCAAGAACTCTATCCAGTCTCCCATGTGGGTGTCAAGGGCCAAGCACTTGAGTCATCATCTGCTGCCTTCCCAGGTGCATTTGCAAGGAGCTAGATGAGAAGTGGGGCAGCCAGGGCTTGAGCCTGTGCCTATAAGAGATGCTGTCATCACAACCGGTGGCCCAATCTGTTGCACCACAATGCCAGCCCCATCCTACTCATATTTTCATACCAAAGATAAAAAGCAATGTGTCTCAACCAAAAAGTGGAAGCATTTTACATACCAAATTACATTTTTTATTCTGGCTAAGGCATTAGCATCCAGGTTAAGAGCAGAAGCAGCAGGCTAAACCAAAGCACCATGATTACAATGGCAGTGACTTTGTCAGAGGACCTCCAAAATCACTAGCAATTATGTGGTATGAGATATCTACATTACGAAAACTGCAATGATTTTGTGTCGACTGATGAGGATAATGACTAATATATTCTGTCAACAGACATGACAGCTGTCTGTACATATTTGGAGGCATATATTTTTAGATGCTTGTTACTGTACTTCTAGTTATTTTAGCCACTAAATTTTGTTGACCCCATGAACTCTAGTAACAGGGAGGCTTACAGGAAAAGGTTAAAATTCCTATTTCCAGCTGCTTCTCTTCCTTATATCATTTTTTGTCTCATTATTCACTAGGGCCCATAAATCTGCCACTCAGATCCCAACTAAGTGATGTGTTGCAGGGAAATTGCTAATGTCACTTGGAAACTAAATAAAATTGAACACTGGGTTCACAGGCATTCAGCGTTTCAAAAGCATCCACGCCTGGCCTGATACTCATCCTAACACTCACACACTGACCAGAGCGCATGAGATTTCCATCTGAGAGAGGCCCTGTGCCTCCAGTTCCTCTGGCCCAACTCCCTGCTCTCCTAATTGGGGGCTGGGAAGGAAAGGGAGGTGGAGAGATTTGCAAGACAGGCTCTAATTTTAAGACAAAAGCCATCCCATTAAATCTTAACAGATGTTTCCCAAGTTTAGAAGATTAAGAAAGATTTCAGCATCAAAAATCAAAGAAAATACTCCATGACCTTAAAAAAGGATAAAACACAAAGCTCTAACAAACCCAAAGTCCACTTTGACAGCTGTCTCTGATGGAATTGACGAGGTGCTATTGATGTTTGGATTAAACCATGCCTCTGTGATCAAATACTCAAACATGGGATAAAAGACGAATATATTCTTTAATCCTACCCACTAATTTTGTCTAGGCCCTGAAAAGCAATGAGTACTGAACAAATGTTGAAAGTAGCTTTGCTTCTGTTTATTGACAAAGCTATTTTTACTTCACTAATTTGCCACATATCTTATCAGCATTTAAACTAACACAAGGAAATCCATCCAAGGTACTGAACTCCCACAAACAGATGGCCGCAACTTCCAAAGACACTAAAGGTAAAATCAATAGACAATGACTCTAGAATGTGAGGAAGATGTTACCAGAAAATGGAAAAGAAAAATTGGGTTCTGATTTATTTTTCATTTGTCTTTTTTTTTTTAAATGAAACTGCAAAATTGCATTGGGAATTCCAGTGTTCAGTTTGGTGAGGTTTAAAAGAAAAGATGAAAAATTTCTTTTTCTCAAAAAGGAAAGGGTGAAGAGGCAATTAAGCCATTAATTACTCTCTTTGTCTAGCCATGTCCAACCCATCAAACTTGGCCTCTTCTGTCTTCATCAAAGGTGGAGCTCGCTCTACTTTACAATAAGTACCTCTTAATACGACAATCTCGTGTTTCAAAAGCTGCTCTACGAGGAATTTAGATGAAGATAAATTAAAAGAACACTTGCAGCAGGCCCCCGAATCTGACAGCCACACAGCGCTCACTATCACCCTAGGTCCTCAAAGGAGCGGTGCAAGGGGACAGGGATCCCGCAGAGAAACAGTGTGCTGAATGCCCAGGCACGGAGACTGGGGGTTTAGCAGAGGGAACCAGATGAAACTGACATTAACGCTAAGCCCTGCCTACTGTGAGCCCCAGCTCTGTCTGCAGGAGTCCGGGGGGACACTGGTTCTTCTGGAGAAGGTCCCAGCCAAGAGGCTGGATGTCCTAACAAAGTAACAGGGAAGGTGGGGAGGAGGAGAGCGCATGAGGTCAGCCCTTAGACCTCTTGGTGGATGGGAATGACTCGGGGGAAGTGTGCCTAGAGGGGGGTCTCCACCTCAAACCTCTGGCATGTCCTTAAGCCCCCTTGGAGACCCCTCTCCTGGACATCCTTGCAGGCAGATAACTGGTATCCCATGAAAATCCCATTTTTTCTGTGTGATACAAGTATTCCTTAAGTGGGGTTACTAGGGTTTCCTCATGACTAAGTATAGCACTCCTCCAGTCTGCTTTCTCTGGTCACCTCTCCTGTTGCTGGCCTGGATGAAAGCATCCACCTCTCATGATTTTGAACCACTCCTCCGGTGGCAGGAAGACAAAGCCACAAAACACGGCAGATGTATGAACAACACGCGAGCCACAAGCAGGAGCAGAAGTGTGCATTCCAAAACCTGCATGAAAGACTGGAAAGATGGGACTATGATGACAAAGCATTTGCCTTTTCATGCCAACTTACAAAGAACCAACCAAGTTACAAGTAACAGAAACTCCATGAGAACATTCCGCCTGGAACGCAGTCACTTCCTCCTCAGAACCTGGAATTACATCAGTAGGAGCGCAACAACAACAGCTTTATTTTTGCGTGTTGCTATGGAATTTCAAAAACAAAACAAAGAAAACCACTGATCAGTAATTGTGACAAAACTTGTTAGCCACAGCATGGAGAATGGGGCCTAATTATTCTATAAACACACTTTGATTTGTTTACTTCAATGTCAAATTAACTTCAAATACGGAGCAGCAGACACTGATTTGCTATGGTGCACAAGGCTGCTGCACACTGGGTTCCACGTACCTTGTGTAAAACTCTCTTTTCAATAGACGCATGTGGAAAAGCGTCTCCACAGCATATTCTGCACATAAAATTAGGAACTACGTTGTTTCCAAAGTAGGCTGGGTGTCCGTGATTCTGTGTTTGGTTCACTCTCATTTGCCTCTTTTCCCACTACAGAAACTGGAACTTTTGTAATAAAAATTAACAACTCATGATTACAGAGATCATCACAGGTAGACTATGAACCTAGAAAAATTAACAACACGGGGCCAGCACTGTGACGCAGTGGGTTAACAGCCTGGCCTTAAGCGCTGGCATCCCATATGGGCACCGGTTCGAGATGTGGCTGATCCACTTCTGATCCAGCTCTCTGCTAAGGCCTAGAAAGCAGTGGAAGATGGCCCAAGTCCTTGGGCCCCTGCACCCGCATGGGAGACCTGGAAGAAGCTCCTGGCTTTGCAACAGCACCCTCCAATTGAGGAGTGAACCATCGGGTGGAAGATCTCTTTGCCTCTCCTCTAACTGTGCAACTCTGACTTTCAAATAAAAATAAATAAATCTGAAAAAGAAAAATTAACAATTCAAAAAACTTTTCAAACAGTTGGGAAAAATCAGTACATGCAGACTGAGAGAAGAGGAAGAGGAGGAGAAATGACCAAACCAATAATGAGACTTGCATCAGTCATTCATCAATAAGATTCATTGGGGTTGGCCTTGGAGCACAGCATGATAAGCTGACAACCGTGATGCCGGCAAACCCTAAGAGCACTGCTTGGAGTCCCCACTGCTCCACTTCCAATCCAGCTCCCTGCTAATGTGCCTGGGAAAGCAGCCAAAGATGGTCCAAATGCTTAGGCCCCTGCCACCCATGTGGAAGACCGAGTTGAGGTTCCTGGCCCTGGCCATTGTGGCCATTTGAGAAGTGAACAAGTGGATAGAAAATGGATCTTCCCCAACTCTCTGTAACTCTGTCTTTCAAAAAAGTAAATATTTTTTTAAATTTTTTTTTTTTTTTTAGACAGGCAGAGTAGACAGTGAGAGAGACAGAGAGAAAGGTAGTCCCTTTCCGTTGGTTTACCCCCCAATGGCCACTGTGGCCAGCGCACCATGCTGATCTAAAGCCAGGAGCCAGGTGCTTCTCCTGGTCTCCCATGGGATGCAGGCCCCAAGCACTTGGGCCATCCTCCACTGCACTCCCGGGCCACAGCAGAGAGCTGGGCAGGAAGAGGAGTAACAGGGACAGAATCCGGCACCCCGACCGGGACTAGAACCCAGGGTGCTGGCACTGCAGGCAGAAGATTAGCCTAGTGAGCCGTGGCACCAGCCAGTAAATCCATTTTTTAAAAAAGTATTCACTGAGGGCCATTTCATTCTTGTTCCTTTGTTTAACTCATATGGGGCACGGTTCTCTAAGCAACTTATAAATATTAGCTCATGTATTTCTCCTAGTAACTCTGTGGTTAAGTATTAATACCCTCATTTTACAGACAAAAAAAAAAAAAAACAACTGAGGCACAGTTATATGCCTGAGGTCACACAGCTAGTTAGTAGTGCAGTTTGGGGTCCAAACTTCGACACTCTATCCCAGTGCATACACTATGTTTCTGACAACCACATCCCCAGCCCTGGTCTCAGACTTGGGATTATAAAACATATTCCTTCTCTCAAGAAGCCCCCAGCTCAGAAGACAGTTACAACATGGTGTGGCAGATCTATGGAAGCACTAAGCAGAGGGCCATCCCTGGAGCAAAGCCCAACCAATCCCAGCGCTTTCAGTGAGTGGGCCAGACAGCTGGTTAACACTGTTTAGATCCAGAGCAAGGTTTCTCAGCCTTCAGCACTATTGACATAGGGCCAGATAATTCTTTGTACTGAGGGCTGTCTTGTGGGGCGAGGGATAATCAGCACCAATCATGGCCTCTACCTATTCAATGTCTAAAGCTTAACTCTTCCCCCAGTGTGATGACCAAAAATACCTCCAAGCACTGCTAAATATATCACAGGGTAAAAAAATCAGCCCTGGTTCAGAAACACTGGTAAATGACCAGGAGAAGTTCTCCCTCTCTCTCCCTCTCCCTCTCCCTCTTTCGCTCACACACACACACACACACACACACACACCACATAGAAGAGAGCTCCAAGAAGGCCCAAAACAGAAAACTAGCTCTTCCTGAAAATTCAATCAGAGTGGGGGTTGGTGCTGTGGCAAAAGATGGCCCAAATGCTTGGGCCCCTGAACCCATGTGGAGACCCCAGAAGAAGCTCCTGGCTCCTGGCTTGGATCAGCACAGCTCTGGCCATTGAGGCCAATTGGGGAATGAACCAGCGCATGGAAGACCTACCTTCCTCTCTCCCTCTCCCTCTCCCTCTCCCTCCCTCTCCTCTCTCTGTGTAACTCTGCTTTTCAAATAAATAAATAAATATTTTTTTTAAAAAAATCAGTGTGAATAGCTCCTAGGCTTGGAGATAGAGTAGGGAAGGTGAGTCTGAGAGACAAGCATCATCATCATAAAAGGCCTCATCCTCCGCATTTGGGAGCTGCTTCTAAATAAATTGGGAGCTACTAAAGAAAGAATGGCATGATCAGACTTGCGCTGCTTTTCTTCCATAAACAATTAGAGAAAAAGACAACCAGAGAACAGCCAAGACAGCATTATGTTTGTACTTTCTTTGCATGTCAACCACTTTTCCTTTTAACTAGAATCTTATTTAAAATTAAATGTGTGTCCTTCATATGTAAAAAGATCTTGGGTATCAATAAAAAGGATAATCACACCTATAGCAAAAACAGCAAAGTTCATAAATAGGCAATTCACAAAGAGGAAGTACGAATGACCAATAAACATGTGAAAATGATGTTACTTCTCCAATGATCAGGAAATGAAAAATTAAATCTCATTTTCTACAGACGACACTGGCAAACAATTTTTTAAACTGTAATTGCATCTCCTGTTGACATGCAGAGAAACTGCATTCTCCCACACTGCTGGCAGTGGTCAATACTTCTGATGCTTCACTAGAGAGGAATTGGGGGAAAAACAGTAATAAAACAGGTTCGTGAAGAATGAAATGACCCAATATTGAAAAGCTCTAAATAGCCAGTAAGAGATTCACTGGCTGCATAATAGAATATTTTGTTTCCATTAAGGAACAATTTTATGGAAATTTGTTAAGATGTAGAAAATATTTGATATAATGAAAAGTAAAAACAATAACATTCAGTGTTGGTGAAAGATATGGGAGGTGAGCTGGTGCCGCAGCTCACTAGGCCAATCCTCCACCTGCGGCGCCGGCACACCGGGTTCTAGACCTGGTTGGGGCGCCAGTTCTGTCCTGGTTGCTTCTCTTCCAGTCCAGCTCTCTGCTGTGGCCCGGGAGTGCAGTGGAAGGATGGCCCAAGTGCTTGGGCCCTGCATCCCATGGGAGACCAGGAGAAGCACCTGGTTCTTAGCTTTGGATTGGCGCAGCGCGCCGGCTGTAGCAGCCATTTGGGGGGTGAACCAGCGGAATGAAGACCTTTCTCTCCATCTCTAACTCTGCCTGTCAAAAAAAAAAAAAACAGATAGATAAGGGAGGTGGCCATGCAGTGCTGGCTACAGTGGAAAAAGGCTGCCTACAACCCATAAGGCACACCATCACTGGAACCAGCTATTGAGGCTGGGTTGGTTTGGCTAGCAGTTGGGAGTGGAGAAAGGTGCCTCAATGTAGTCATCAGCTTCTGGGGCAATAATCACCAGTCAACAGGCTGGCAGGACTCAGGTTCACAGTCATGCTGCCAAGGAAGTCGCCAAGCATGACTTCCATAACACAAAGTGATTGAAGTATTTCTCATGGTTAAGCACTTTGCCGTTAATTAACATTTCCTTTGAGGGGCTGAGAAGCAATCAAATCAGACTCTGCATATCAACAAATCTTTCCCTAAATAAAAAAAAAAACCTCTTATACTATTTTTGACCTTGACTACTTTAAGACCTTATCTTTTTTTAAGATTCATTTATTTATTTGAAAGATAGAGTTACAGCGAGAGGTCTTCCATCTGCTGGTTCATTCCCCAGATGGCCGCAATGGCCAGAGCTGAGCCAATCCTAAGCCAGGAGTCAGGAGCTTCCTCCGGGTCTCCCATGTGGGGGGCAGGGGCCCAAGGACTTGGGCCATCTTCTACTGCTTTCCCAGGCCATAGCAGAGAGCTGGATCGGAAGAGGAGCAGCCAGGACTAGAACCGGCACCCACATGAGATGCCAACACTTCAGGCTAGGGCTTTAACCTGTTGCGCCACAGCACCAGCCCCCAAAACCTTATCTTTTAAAACATATTTTGGGGAATGGCACTGTGGCACAGCAGGTAAAGCCGCCGCCTGCCAGGCTAGCATCCCACATGGGCACCAGTTGGAGTCTCGGGTGCTCCACTTCCCATCCGGCTCCCTGCTGATGCACCTGGGAGGGCAGTAGAGAATAGCCCAAATGCTTGGGCACCTGCACCCACGTGGGAGTGGAAGAAGCTCCTGGCTCCTGGCTTCGGATCAGCACAGCTCTGGCCATTGCGGTCAATTGGGGAGTGAACCAGCAGATGGAAGATACCCCTCTCTCTCTCTCTCTCTCTCTCTCTCTCTCTCTCTCTCTGTGTGTGTGTGTGTGTGTGTGTGTGTGTGCGTGCGCGCGTGCATAACTCTGACTTTCAAATAAATCTTTTAAAAAAACATATATTGGACAGTGGCAATGCTGACACATCTTAAAGGGAGTATAAAAAGCTCTCATAACCACTAGTGCCTAGCACATTAGATGTAAGTATTTGTTACATGAATGAGTGATGTGAAGTAACTATGACAGTCCAAGCCACATTCAAATTTGATTCCTACTAAATTCAAGGGAAGATATAAACCTATGTTTGATAGGGTGTAGGGACTCCAGAATGACCCAAAAATATATTACCTCATCCTAAAAGTCATAGCTACCTCAAAATGGGGTATGTCCCAAAATGCACTTACTGGATTTAAAATTAAATAAAGCATTTTCAAAAAAAAATGTTATCTATTTTTTAAAGGTTTATTTATCTATTTGAGAGGCAGAGTTACAGAGAGACGGAGAAACAGAGAGAGGTCTTCCACCTGCTCGTTCTCTCTCCAACTGGCTGCAATAGCCAGAGCTAGGCTGATCTGAAGCCAGGATTCAGGAGCTTCTTCAGGAACTTCTTCCAGAGCTTCCCTGGCACCCAAATAGGTGCAGGGGCCCAAGAACTTGGGCCATCCTCCCCTTTTTCCCAGGTTATGAGCAGGGAGCCGGATCAGAAGGGAAGCAGCCAAGACTTGAACCAGCACCCATATAGGATGCTGGTGCTGCAGGTGGAGGCTTAACCTACTACACCACAGAGCAGGCCCTATATAAAGGTGTTTCTTGTACATAACATACTATTTCTTAGAAAATAGGGTCAAGGCTTGGGCTGTGGCATACCAGGTTAAGCCACTGTCTGCAATACCAGCATCCTATATGGCAGCCAATTTGAGTCCTGGCTGCTCCACTTCTGTTCTGGCTCCCTGCTAATGCACCTGTGAACGCAGCAGAGGATGGCCCAAGTGTTTGGTTCCCTGCCACCCATGTGAGAGACCAGAAGAAGCTCCTGGTTCTTGGCTTCACCCTGGCCAAGCCAGAGCCATTGTGGCCATTTGGGGAGTGATTTAGGTGACAGAAGATCTGTCAGTCTGCCTTTCAGAAAATTAATTTTTTAAAAGAATTATAAAAAGAAAACAGTGTCAAAGTGAAGTAACTTGGAGGGATCCAAGATGGTTGAATAGGAAAAAGATGTGCTGATTTTGACCACAGGAAAATAACAGAAGAAAAGCAGAGGAACTGCATCCCCAGAGAGAGTTGGACAGAAGTTTGCAGCAGAAATTCTACAGAAAGAAGAGAGATGCCCTGGAGCAGCATGGACAGTACAAATGGGCAGCAGTGAACGAGGGCACCACTGGGAACTCCACAGCTGGGGGCTGGAGGAGACGCTGTCTTCTCAGAGCTTTATGAGAGAGCCTGCAGCAGCCTGCATCACTGGGGATACTGCCTGAGAGAGGACTTACAGACCACACTGACTTTGAGTCCAGCTGGAGCGCTCATGAAAGGGGCAGGATGCCCACCGAACCCCATGAAGGGAGAGCACATTGCTTTCTTCCCTTCCCCCAGTAAGGTTGCCCAGCGACTAGCAGGGAGGAAGCACCATCTTAATAAGGCAAGTAGACGCTGCTGTGGCGCACACATGCTTGTCTAGGGGATTTTATCAAAGAGATAAATCCACAGCCCCACTGACACTGAGTGTGGCCTAGAGGGTTGGCAAGGGGCAGGGTGCCCACTTAGGCCTGTGAGACACTCCCTTCCCCTCACTATCATGAGACCCTAGATTCAAACTGCCAAAGCAGAGCTCCAACAGGCACCTGGCTCTGGGAGTGCCTCGACTCTCTCCATGGATGGGGCAGGCTCACGAGGATGAGTGGATCCCCTGCACCCTGCGACTGTGTGATAGGAAGGACACAGGATGTAGCTGGGTCTCTAGGGAAATCACTGTGTCTGGCTTCACAGGCTCACAGTTCCCCGACTGCCTAGGGTGGGTTACTGTAGAGAGGACCACACAGATCCTTTATGTGGTTCATGTTCTCACGTGGGTGAGAGGGGTAGCCACTGGGGGCTCAGTCCAGACAATGATCACCTTGGCAGAGAGGACATGAGACTGTAACCACACCAGCTGATGTGATCACACCCTCCCCACTGTGATAATAGAGGAATCCACCAAGCCTAACTTGGCAGTCACCCTGAACTCTTGCCCCACTCTCAGGCACTGACCAGAGCTCCCCAGCCCCACCTAGCACACACTTCTGGATATCCATCGAAAGAGCAGGCACTCCGCTAAACGACAAAGGCATATTTCAAAGATAAAAGCCATAAGAGGAGAAAACCAACAAGTGTTTGCATAAATGCCTAAAAATAAATGCAAAAATACAAGAAATGTGAACAAGGAAGACAACATGCATGATTCTCCAAAAGGAACACAATACTACTTCAATATTAGAATGTGAAGACAAAGAGATTGATGAAATTCCTGAAAAGGAATTCAAAGGAATGGTGATGTTATTCAAAAACAGAAAAGCAAATGCAAGAGTTAGAGATCCACTCATGACATGGATGAAAAATTTTACCATGAGATATATTGAAGAGAAACCAAACTCAAATATTAGAAATGAAGAATTCAATATGTCAAATAAAAAATACAGTGGGAAGCCTAAACAACAGACTCATGCAGCAGAAGAAAGAATATCAAATTAGAAGACAAATCTTCGGGAATATTTTGGGACAAAAAAAGAGGAAAAAATTAGAAAAACTGAAAATAGTGCTGGAGATTTCAGGGATCTATCAAATGATCTAACATATGGGTCTTAGGAGTTCCTGGAGGCATGGAAAAGGGAATGGATTAGAAGGCCTATTAAGTGAAATAATTGCAGAAAACTTCCTTAATTTGGAGAAAGGGATGTCCAAGTATAGGAAGAATATAGAACTGATAGAAACAATCAGAAAAGATCTTCACCATGACACATAATAGTCAAACTTTCAATGTTAAAACATAAAGAAAAGATTTTAAAATGTACACAAGAGAAATGCCAGATTATCCTCAAAGGATCTCCAATTAGACAACTGATTTCTCATTAGAAACCTTACAGGCTGGGGCCAGCGCTGTGGCACAACAGGTTAAAGCCCTGGCCTGAAGAGTTAGCATCCCATATGAGCGCCAGTTCATATCCCGGCAGCTCCTCTTCCAATCCAGCTCTTTGCTTTGGCCTGGGAAAGCAGAAGATGGCCCAAGTGCTTGGGCCCCTGCACCCATGTGGGAGACCCAGAAGAAGCTCCTGGCTTCGGATCGGCACAGCTGTCAACCCAGAATACTGTATCCAGAAAGCTCTTGTTTATAAATGAAGGTAAAATAAAGACCTCCCAAAATAGAAATTGAAAGAATCTGTCACCACTTATCCAGCCTTACAAATGATACTTAAGGATGCGCTACACCCAGAAATAGAGGACAGTCATCATTATGAAAGAATGTGAAGGCAGAAAAAATCTACTAAAAGTACAGAGGAAATCTAAAGCAAACAACAAAGATACTTATGGGAAAACGGCAATATCAAGTCATTACTTATTAATAATAATTAAATTCTGACACATACGCATTCATTCATTCAACAAGCAGATCCCCAAACAGTCACAACACCTAGTCTAAGTTCCAGAAGAATTCCAGTGTTCTGCCCCTGTATGAACTTTCAGGATCAAAGGGAACCTTTACAATAAACTAGTATCAGGTTTCAGCTGACTTTATCATTAGATTCCTGAGACCAAAATTCTCTGATAAATGGCTGGGCATAGGCTCATTTTAGAGTGAAGCTTCATGCACCAATCTGAAAGGTACAGACTACTGCCTAAAATCGAATGTCTAATCTGTGTATTTTGCACATCATTTTTTTCACCTGTGAAAAACAACAAAGCCTCTGTTGTTGGTTAGCCATAAAGATAGTGGAAGTCCACCAGTAGAGGATGAGATCCCACTAGAAGCTTTCAAAACATTAAGCTCCTTGCCCAGAAGTATATGTTCCCTTTTAGAGTAATAGACTCTCCCTAGGATAAAGGTCAAAATAAATACACACACACACACACACACACACACACATTGGAGCAACACTAGCATCCCATATCAGAGCTCTGGTTCAAGTTCCAGCTGTACTGCTTCTGATCCAACTCTGTGCTAACGTGCCTGGGGAAGCAGCAGGAGACAGCCCAAGCACTTGGGTCCCTGCCACCCAAGTCGGAGACCAGGATGGAGTCCCCGGCTCCTGGCTTAAGCTAGCCCAGCCCCAGCTGTTATAGCCATTTGGGGAATCAACCAGTAGATGGAAGATCGCTGTCTCTCCTCTCTGTCACTCTTTCAAATAAATAGATCTTTTTTTAAAAATCACATATGCCAACTTAAGTATGCATTTCTGAACACATACAGAGAAGGATATATAAGTCTGTGTATGTATACATACATACACACACCATATAGAAACTAATATATACATATATATATATATATATATATATATATATATCAGGCTATATGTATCAAAGTATTCTAAAAAGAAATTACAGGTAACACATAGCCTCATATTAAAAAAAACAGTTTTAAAATCCAGATTAAAAAAAGGAGGTGGGCAGAAAACTTAAAGACCTGATTTCATTTTTAGGGATGAGTTTTAAACTCAATTCATTTGAAATAAGCCTGAATACATTAGACATGTAGAGAAATAATCCCACTATTAGTATAATCACTTACATCTGTCAAATGTACCCTGATGTATAATACACATCCTTTTACTCCAAAGAAACAAAATTCTCGATGAAACTGCAAAAGACGGGAAAGATTACTCCATGTTAAATCCTATTCAAAAAATTAAAAAGGATGCCCTCAAACTCACAGGCCAAATGCTTTCTGTCCCACAGAATGGATGCCACAGGGGAGAGACAAAGCATGAAGGGGGAGCAACCACAACTGCTGGGAGAAATCCATGGGGCAATCCCCGGTGTCACATCTGAGAGGACTCCCACAGAAGCTGGGCCAGATGCCACAGGGAAGTTCACCTTGACTCCCCAGCCTGACAGATGGAGAACTAGAGCACCGAACTCTCAGAGGTGTGAGATCTAAGAGGTGTGAAATCCTGCCATGTGGGACACACGTGCAGGAATCTACCCAGTAAAATCAGGAAGCAGGCTGCAAAGAGCTCTCAGCTCCACTCCCTGCCAGCTGTACAAGCTCAGGTGAGCCTCTTCCCCCTGCACCTTCATTCTGACATGTCCAAAACGAAGGCAACAAGGCTGTTCTGTGCCAGCCAGACGGTGTAGCAGGTTAAGCCTGCTATGCCAGCATCTCACTGGACACCAGTTGGAGTCCTGACTGCTCTGCTTCCAATCCAGCTACCTGTTAATGTGCCTGGGAAAGCAGCAGAAGATGGCCCAAGTGCTTGGGCCCCTGCACCCACAAAGCAGACCTAGAAGAAGCTCCTGGCTTTGGCCCAGCCCAACCCCAATCGTTGCAGCCAATGTGGAGTGAACCAGCGGATAGAAGAACTCTTTCTAACTCTGCCTTCCAAATAAATTTAAAACATAAATCTTAAAAAAAAAAAAAAAAGCTGTTCTGCCTCCTCTCAGAAAGCTCAAGTGGGATAAAGATGGCAAAGCACACTGAAGAGTTCAGCCCTTTGCAATGCAAGCCCTTTTCTCTCAATGCCTTTCACAAACAGTACTCTTCTGAGCACAAATATGCTAAAGACAAAATTCAAGGAAGGAAAGGAGTCAAAAATCTGTTCTGCAGCAGAAAGTGGGAAATCTCCCAAGAAGTCTGGGGGAAGCCTCAACCTTCAAACCCCCTTCCCACCACACCTACTTGGGATGGTGCTCCAGGTTCTTTAACTGGGTCACCTGGGAGCCCATACGGAATGGAATCTCTCTTTCAATTAATTCTGGGCATGAGGTGCTCTGGCTCTTGCTCTCTCTGGCTCTACCACTCTACGTAACTCTTTCAAATAAAATAAACCTTTAAAAAAGAAGGTAGGTCGGTCGGTCTCCCCCCCTCCCCCCCCCCCCGCCAAGGGGGTAGCCTCTTTAAAGCATCATTAGTAACAGGATAGTACCTTGGGTTTCAGTTAAGCGTCACCAGCACCAGCTCTGGGCCCTGGAAGGGACCAGAGACTGACTAGCAGTCTACATGCTTTAAAAACACATGCTTGGAGCCGGCGCCGTGGCTCAACAGGCTAATCCTCTGCCTTGCGGCGCCGGCACACAGGGTTCTAGTCCCGGTCGGGGCACCGGATTCTGTCCCGGTTGCCCCTCTTCCAGGCCAGCCCTCCACTGTGGCCAGGGAGTGCAGTGGAGGATGGCCCAAGTGCTTGGGCCCTGCACCCCATGGGAGACCAGGAAAAAGCACCTAGCACCTGGCTCCTGCCATCGGATGAGCACGGTGCGCCAGCCACAGCGCGCCATCCGCGGCAGCCATTGGAGGGTGAACCAACGGCAAAGGAAGACCTTTCTCTCTGTCTCTCTCTCTCACTGTCCACTCTGTCAAAAAAAAAAAAAAAAAAAAAAAACATGCTTGGGGGCCAGCGCCATGGCTCACTTGGTTAATCCTCCACCTGCGGTGCCAGCATCCCATGTGGGTGCCGGGTTCTAGTCCCAGTTGCTTCTCTTCCAGTCCAGCTTTTTGTTGTGGCCCAGGAAGGCAGTGGAGGATGGCCCAAGTACTTGGGCCCTGCACCCACATGGGAGACCGGGAGAAGCACCTGGCTCCTGGCTTCAGATTGGCACAGCATCAGCCGTAGCAGCCATTTGGGCAGTGAACCAATTGAAGGAAGACCTTTCTCTCTGTCTCTCTCACTGTCTATAACTCTACCTGCCAAAATAAATGAATAAATAAACAAACAGATGCTTGAAAACAGGATGATAAACCAAACCCCTTCTCTCTGTGTAACTCCAACTTTCAAATAAATAAATAAATCTTTTTTTAAAAAAAAGTTACATACAGAGATAAGGAGAGGCAGAGAGAGAAGATCTTCCATCTACTGGTGCACTCCCCAAATGGCCACAGCAGCCAAAGCTGTACCTATCCAAAGCCAAGATCTTCTTCCACATCTCCCACGTGGGTGCAGGGCCCAAGAACTTGGGCCATCTTCTATTGCTTTCCCAGGCCATAGCAGAGAGCTGGATCAGAAGTAGAGCTGCCAGGACTTGAACTGGCACCCATATGGGATGCCGGCACTGTAGGCAGTAGCTTTATCTGCTGTGTACACCAATGCACCAACCCCATCAACAAGCATTTACTAAGCACCTCCTGTAAGCTGGCACTAGAATAATCACCAAGTCAACAAAGGTGGTCCCCGCTCTCAGAGAGACAAACACCTAGTAAGGGAAGATTGGGCCATGAGCAGAAGAGAACAATGGCCCATGAGGGTTTCCAGAGAATGCATTATGGGGGTCTGATTTTCTGACCTTGTGGGTGGCACACAGGGAGCCTAGAGCAGCTTCCAGAATTTCACTGCCCATGCAAATCTCAGTTTTTTTGTTACCTGCAGATTTCTGGCTCAGTAGGGCTAGGAGAAAAGGGGAGGCTGAGATTCTGCACTTCTAACAAGCTCCCAGGAGAGGCTGGAATTCTACCATTACACTGACCACACTTCGGGAGGAAAGGCCTTAGAGGACTCTGATACCTAAGCTGAATCCTGAAGAAAGAGTAGAAGTCAGCCAGGGTGAGGGGAAGGGGATGGGGCAACATCCGTATGACCCAGGTGCAAATGTGAGGGTGTAGGAAGTTCAGGGAAACTGGGGTTTGGCCAGGGCAGGAAGAGGGAGGCAAGGCTAGGGAGAAAGGGAAGAGCAAATGTACCTGATTTTGGGTTTTAGCAGAAAGACAGTGGAGACCATTGAAAGAGGATGGGACCACTGCTTTGAGCTGGGAAGTGGTATGCTCAGACAGCTAGTCTGAAAGAGCTTCCAGCCACAAGTATAAGACATGGACCAATACTGGTTGAGTCCTGGCTGCTCTGTTTCTGATTTAGCTTCCTGCAAAAATGCCTGGAAAGACAGCAGATATAGCCCAAGTATTCGGGCCCCTGCCACCCACGTGGGAGATATGGATGGAGCTCCTGGCTCCTGGCTTCAGCATGGCCCAGCTCTGGCTAATAATAAACCACTTGGGGAATGAAGAACCGAATGGAAAATATCTCTATCTCTCCCCCTCCCCTCCTTCTCCTTCCCAGTCTGTGTGCTTCAAAGAAAAAAAATAAACAAATCTTAAAGAGAGAGAATGGGTGAGGGGCCAACAGCAAGGTTACTGCACATCACAGAAATGACAGAATCAGGATGTACAGAGCAGACACTACCAAAAAGAGTGAATCATTTCCCCCAGCTTCAAACTGTTTTGATCAACAGTTCCTCAGCACCCTTGGTATAACTGTGAGGTTCTTTTATCTGCTTTTCAAAACATGTTCCAATCAGTTTCACCCCATCTCTCTATGGGATGCCACTACGACCCACCAGGAATGCTCATATGCTGCCCTCTTGCTGATGCCCACACCTCCCAGGTGGCATGCTTAGCTCTCACTGTGCAGCTCACCTGGAGTGTTGCCAGGCTCCTCTCCACCTGCCCACACCCCCTGCTGCTCCCACGCCCAGCAGTAGACAACCTCCTTGGCAAAGCTTCCCCAGACTGCTCCAGCCCCATTGATCTATGTAATGTACTGTCTGCCTCATTCTATTTGCACTTAATCCCAAGGGGCTCTGTGTTTTTTAATGCCTTTTTATAATTCCTTTTGCTTTTCATAAAGTGGCTCATCTTTCAGAAGCAAACACATGGCATATATATGAATTAGGAATGAAAAGAGGAAACCCAAGCACTTCCTCTTAGGTTCAGAGCATACATGACCTACCAGGATAGCTGGGGCTCCTGGGAGTCCCTCTCTGGTGGTCTAGGGATTTTCACTGGGGTCTCTCCTAACCACACAACACACCCCCTCCAGGAAAAAAAAAAAAAAAACAGGAACAAGAACACACTTTGGTGTCTCTTATCTCTTCCACAGCTCTTGTCACAATACTTTATGTACTAAAAATCTGGGCAAGCAACCAGCCAGGATAAGTGTATTTGTGGGAAAGTACAAGAGAGTGTTTTAAATCAGCTCTGCCCGGAACAATCTAGCGCATAAGGTCACTCTCACCCTTAGCATTTAGCAGACTGTCTACCAAGAGACAGGCCCTCAGCGAATACACATTGAATTGAATTCTGGTTTCACTTCATCTAGGGGATGTAACATAGATGCTGGCCAATATCAGACATAAAACGACTGCACTAAGCAAATGCTCTCCAAAGTGGGCCCAACACCCCCACCCTAGAAGTGTGCATTTGCAATCCCTGGGCTCTAGGAAGAGCTAATAGAACTTCTGTTTATATCTATTTTTTTCTTATTTTTTTAAATATCATGATTTTCTATAAATGTCATCTAATGGATTTGATGTATGTAGTATGTATGTAGACATGACAAGTATTCCATAGGATAACATACCACATAGTACATCAGGTAAAATATGGAACACAGCAGCTCAACACAGATGCACTAAGGCATCACATTCACATCAAACTAGAGTGGAACAGGAAGGGAAAAATGAAAGACCCAAAGTCTGGTCTCATCTATGAGCTCCTAGAACTCATTCACACACATTAAAAAAAATTCTTAATCTCCTCATGTGTATCATGCTCTGTTGCCCAAACTACATCAGACAGAGGCAGCAAAGCAAATACTTTTCTCACGCTGGCTATGCCCTGTCCTGTCCCAATGCCCACAGGACTCAGGCTGTCAGTATATAACAATGAGTCACCTAGAGTGAGCAAATGTACATCCCAAAACACGCCCCTTCCTACGAGGATGAAGGCTCCTAACCCTGGACACAAGTGGATGTCTGTTCACTATGGGCTCAAAGCAACCACTTAACTTGGCTCATTCACACCTGACCTTCTCCTCTCACAAAGAGGCCACTGCCTCCAGGAAGGCATGCATAGGAAGAAGTTCTTGTACCCCAGAGATGCTTCTCCACCTGTTCGCAGATGTTTGGAATTGCTCTCAGAAGAAGGAAGTCTACGTGACTGACTGCCCAGCCACAATGCAAAAAAACATACTGAGGAGTTTACCGCATGTTGGAAATGACTCCTATCCAACACCCTGGAGAACCAATTTTGACAAAGGGAGAGGTGCAAAAGAAGACAACAGCAGAGAACAGGCCTGTGGTCTATGGTACCTATAGGTGATGTGACTGGTCTCCTGGATGCAAAAATGAGGCATGGAAGAGACACAAGCCCACCAAGGCAGGGCAGGGATGTTCAGTGTCTCAATTTTGTTGAGGGCTATTTCCAGTTTTGTGCTTGCCCTGTGGCATCAAGAACTTGGCTACTGTGAAGAATATTAGCACTGTAAGGAAGCTGTGAGAGGGGCCTGCACTTGTTAGGAAGACACTGAGATTCCAGAAGGTTGCCAAGACGCAGGCTAGGCAACCCCTGTCTCTTGACTTCTAGTCCTATTGCTCACTCAATGAGCAAACTTGGAGACAGACAGTAGATAAACAAAACAAGATGAACTGTTCTCAGTTGCAACTTCCATGTTGAAAAACTAGCTCAAAGCCAAGTTCTATGTGTTGTTAACCACTTAGCCACATTTCTCCCCTCTGGGTTTTTGATATAACATGTTTGACACTTCTCAGAGTGTTGCCAAAGGTGAGGAAGCAGGAGTGATTATTCTCTTCCAAAGCCTATCCTAGAGGTGAACCTTCAAACCATGCAATGTTGTTTTGCTGGGCAAAATAAGACAAAAAGCATCACTTACCCTGCAAGACCTGGAGTTAAATGTCCTCTGACAATTTGGGGGAAAATTTTTAAAAATAACCAGCAACAGCATCATCTAAAGCTGTCTTCCTAGTTCCCAGGGATGAGAAAATGAAATTAACCAAGTAGTTATACTGAATCCAGGGACAAATACTAAGTTTATTAGCATCTTACAGAAGGATAATCAGTTCAATAATATGAGTTTTAAGATTTTCTTCCTTTAAAGATTTCATTTTAAAGAACACTACTTAAACATGACTGTATGGAAACTCGAACACCAAATCATGAGCTCCATTTCAAATATGCAGAAACATCATTTTAATACATTGACTTTTAGAGACAATAGCAATTTTTGTAATTTTGAAAACAAATTCATGTTTAGGGGCCGGCGTCGTGGCTCACTTGGTTAATCCTCTGCCTGCGGCGCCAGCATCCCATATGGGTGCCGGGTTTTAGTCCCGGTTGCTCTTCTACCAGTCCAGCTCTCTGCTGTGGCCCGGGAAGCAGTGAACGATGGCCCAAGTGCTTGGGCCCCTGCACCCACGTGGGAGACCAGGAAGAGGCACCCGGCTCCTGGCTTCGGATTGGCACAGCTCTATCCATTGCAGCCATTTGGGGAGTGAACCAATGGAAGGAAGACCTTTTTCTCTATCTCTATCTATAACTCTACCTGTCAAATAATTTTTAAAAAAATAAAAAAAAAAATTCATGTTCACTGTGCTAAGTTTCCTATCAAGTAGCTCTACAAGCTGTTACGTCCCAGGTGTCCACAAGGGCTAGTTTGTCCGAGACCTCCCGCCTGGGCATGCAGATGGCTGCTCCACGTGTCTTCACCAGTCTTCCCTCTGTGGACGTCTGTGTCATGTCCTCACACAGGACACCAATTACATCAGATCACAGCGGCATCAGTGCTCACCCTAAGGCCTTTCTTTTCTCTTTGAAGATCCATTCTCCAGTCACAACAGAACTTGAAGTTAGGATTTCATTTTAAATTCCTATTTATTTACTAAATAGGCAGAAAGAGAGGAAGATTTCCCGTCCACTTATTTCACCCTCAAATGTCTGCAACAGGGGCAGGCACTATGGTGCCATGGGTTAAAGCCCTAGCCTGAAACACCATGTATTCCATAAGGGCGCTGGTTCAAGTCCCAGCTGCTTCACTTCAATCCAGCTCTCTGCCATGGCCTGGCAAAGCAGAAGATGGCCCAAGTCCTTGGGCTCTTGCACCCACGTGGGAGACCCAGAAGAAGCTCCTGGCTTTGGATCAGCTCAACTCCAGCTGTTGTGTCCATTTGGGGAGTGAACCAATGGACAGAAGACCTCTCTCTCTTCTGTCTCTGCCTCTCTCTGTAACTCTGTCTTTCAAATAAATAAGTCATTTAAAAAAAAGTCTGCAACAACCAGGGCTGAATTAGGGCAAAACCAGAAATCCAGAACTCAATCTGTGTCTCACACGTGGGAGGCAGGAACCCAACGACTTGAGCCATCACTTGCTGCTTCTCAGAATACGCATTAGCAGGAAACTAGAGCTGAGATTCAAACCCAGGTACTCCGATAGGAATGCAGGCATTCCAATGGTACCTTTGCCACTGGGCCACATGCTCATCACAGAGGTTAGATTTTTAACACATGAATTTTGGGAAGAACACAATTCAGTTCATAATATAGAAATGATTTTTTAAATAGGTACATGTTGTTATTGCAAAAATTAAAAGTAATAAAGGAAGGAGCAGTGAGTGGAATGAGATATACTGTTATGTTTGTAAAACTATCTGAAATACATGAGATCTGTTCTCTTTATACAAATAAATTTATTTTAAAAATTATCACTGTTCAGTACGATAAGTATTAATTTATACTTACCTACCTATTTATACTTTGCTACTCTTCATTTTTTTTTTTTTTTGATAGAGTAGACAGTGAGACAGAGAGAAAGAAAGGTCTTCCTTTTCCGTTGATTCATCCCCCAATGGCCGCTGCAGCCGGCACACCATGCTGATCCCAAGCCAGGAGCCAGGTGCTTCTCCTGGTCTCCCACGCAAGTGCAGGGCTCAAGCACTTGGGCCATCCTCCACTGCACTCCCGGGCCACAGCAGAGAGCTGGACCGGAAGAGTAGCGACCAGGACAGAATCCGGCACCCCGACTGGGACTAGAACCCGGGATGCCGGTGCCACAGGTGGAGGATTAGCCTAGTGAGCCACGGCACCGGCCTTCATTTTTTCACATTAAAAAATCTGAAATAAAATATTCCACAGTTTTAAAAAAAAAAAAAAGATAAGTGTGTGTGAAGTGCACTGTACACAGATAACTGAGGATCTCTTTACTGTCATAGGCTTTCTGTTAAACCTGGCTACAATGCATGTGACTGTGCTTCTAGTGAAATTCCTATTTATTTATTTTTTGGGCAGAGTTAGAGAGAGACAGAGAGAAAGGTCTTCCTTCCATTTGTTCACTCACCAAATGGCCACCACAGCTGGCACTGTGCCGATCCGAAGCCAGAAGCCAGGTGCTTCCTCCTGGTCTGCCATCCGGGTGCAGGGCCCAAGCACTTGGGCCATCCTTCACTGCCTTCCCGGGCCACAGCAGAGAGCTGGACTGGAAGAGGAGCAACCGGGACTAGAAACTGGCACCTATATGGGATGCTGGTGCTGCAGGCGGAGGATTAACCAAGTGAGCCACGGCACCGGCCCCATAGTGAAATTCTTATACCTTCTCGGAAACGGTGGCAGTCTGTAGATCATAATCTAGGATTACATGAGGAATTATATGCACGCACATACACAGGATGTCAGCGTAATTTTCCTCAAAGGACCAGCTACTCTTTAACTGTGAACATTCTGAGACATTCAGAATCACTTTCCCTAAACAATTATGATTTTACAAAATGGCGTCAAGACCACAGCAAAATTTGACTGCCCAGACCGAGCTAAACGCCTGCAGCCTCCAGGGTGCTCTGGAACTTCCTCTGTAACAGCAGACCCCCTTGTAATAGCTCAGCACTGGTTTGACCAGGATGGGAATTTTTTTTTCCACCATTCCTCAAACTATCTTGTATCTCTAATCAGAAAAACCTATCTGCACATAAGCCTCCCTCCTTTTGTGAATTCAAGGGTACCACTATGCATTTGACAGGTCAGTTTGGTTTCTAATATTCTCATTTGAATTTCTGCACAGAGGAATTTTCTATAAATTTTCTTAATAAAAGCAGTAGAATAGCATCAAAACCTGTTGGTGCAATCCGGAGAGTATCTGCTCTTATTTCCCGAGTATTTCCCTTGTTTTACTCCCGTGGCCTAGCCCTCCTGCTCACACCATCTCAGACTCCAGATTCCTAAGAAAAAGAGAACACTAATAATGCATATTTGCCAACTTCGGTTTTCAGAATTGATAACAAGTACCAAGGGCCATTTGCTGGCCTACTTCTGCCCCCTAGTGACCATAACACATGGTTGCTCTTTTCAGTCAGGAAGCTGGGGAGTTAAGACTACAGAAAAGTAGCTACTCCCATATCCATCCCCCGCTTCAGCTACCTGCTCCCCAGGATACTTCCAGCTACCGCCTGCCACTGCTCTTTCATCAGGTACAGAGAAAGAAATTGATAAATTCATTCACATCCGGTGGGCTACGACTTAAAGCGTCCTTCTCTGGGCAGTTTACCAGCAGCACTGAAGCGGGAAGGCAGTGCCGCTTAACTTCAAACAGTAAATCACCCACGGTGGAAATTTCGACTCAAGGACAAAGACTTTCTTTCCCGCTGGTTTTCTTGTTTATGTTTGCTGTTTTCTGAAGAATCATCCCAGGTCTCCGTATTTCTAACGAACCACTTTCCCGTCTACCATCAGGCAGATGGGGGGAAATGAACATTGGACACATAAAAGACGTTCCACTTCCCCAACTTCTCATCTCCGTTCTCAGTCCCTCCTGTCGCTGTGCCCAGCTGGAAGGCTGCATCTCTGGGGTGGCCCCCGTGTCCAATGGGGCTTCTCCTTCTCAGACACGGAGCGGGTGCAAGCACGAGCAAGGAATGTTCTGGTCGGACTCCAACACACTCCCACAGCTGCTAACACGGCTCCCCGCTTCAGCTCATTGGCAGGTCAGAGAGGTTTTCAGGCAAGTAGCCAAGCTCCAAGATGGCTCTAGAGCAGCAGAGGAGGGCTGAGCAAAGGGAGACAGACAAGGAGGCAGGATCTGGGGAACTTTACAGAGGCGCAGGCAAGGATTCTGGACTCTGGCTTGGGCTCATCGCAGCGTTTCCAATTGGCCTCTGCACTCATCCGAAGCAGCGCCAGAGGGACGTCTCTGCCCCCATCTGATCCAGACAGAACACCGAACAAGGCGGCACCGAAAGCGCGGACTGCTGCCACTGCCAGTTTACTTGCTGAGGGGCCTTTGCAGCCTCCAGTCCCCAGTCGCCTCCAGTCCCCGGCACAGAGTCTAGGGGAGGAGTGGGGCTGACTTCAGTGTGAAGTTGTGATGGTGCAGAGGAGTGCAATGAATCAGGCCTCGATGAACCTGCATGGGGCAGACCCGAGTTTGAATCCCTACTCTGCTGCCGAAGAATAAACTTTCACTCTGTTCTCTAACCCTCAGCTCAAAGGTTCCAGCCTCAGGGACGCCGTCTCCCAGCCCGCCAGCTAGATCGAGACCCCTGTTTATGCGTCCTTTAGGATTTCCACTCTTGACACACCACCATTTGTCACTTTATACGTAAAATGACTTCTCTTTTTTTTCCTTTCTGCATTGTAAGCTCAGAGAGGGCCAGGACCATGTCTCTTTCATTCTCTTTCATCCCAAAAATCAACACATAAAATATAGTCAATAAACATTTGAATGATGAATCATACTGAATTTTCAAAATCTTTAAAATAGGAAGAGCCTAGTCTCCTTGCAGATTTGTTGTGAAGAGTAATGAAACATGTTTTTTCCAAAAAAATTCTTTCCTGGGTGCCACACAGAGCAAGTGCTCCAAGGGGGCTGCCTTTCTGCCGCCCCTCCGGGGACTCTCCACAGGAGCATGGCTGTCCCCGACCAGCAGAGGGGTCACTGAGCAGTGCAACCAGCCAAAACAGGAAAGCGGGGGCCTGACTTACCCACAAACTCCATCCCAAGTCCCTGAATAATCAAAACTACTTGGCACATCACAATTAATCGCCTCGTCTCTCTCGGCGTCCCTTGATGGCAAGAACGGTTCTATCCACCCCCACTCTCCTCCCCACCCCAGACAGAGAGCAGCCAGAGGGACTGTAAATCCACTCCTAACATTTTCAGTTGTCTGAGTTATGTCCTACCAGAATTAAGAAGGTGACTTTAAAAACATGAAGGAGAAATAAAGGTCGCACTTCCCAGAGCGGAGTACAGGTGTACAGTGAAACTGAACTTTTAATACAAGGCAGCTCTGGGGAAGAGAAAGGACTGAGAATATTTTTATAGAATACTTGCATTAGGGGTAATTCTTTTAAATCCAAGCTTCAACTTGCATGACACTGAAGCATAAGTCTACCACTTAATGACATTTATAACTCTGTAACAATACGTTTTAGATAAATTACTGCTGAGGCTTAACGTTTCTGATTATGATATATAGAATAAGTGATGTCATCACGGCAAAGTTTGTAAGTTACGATCTGTCCTGTTGCTTTAAATAAGAGGATTTCTGGAGACAATTGCCTTGATGAAGATAAACTCAAATGAACCTTGAATCTCTTCAATTATTCTTATTTAGAATTCATTTTCCTTTGAACTTTCATTTAAGTCAAAGCACAATCGTTCCATTATAAATCAAATGCGAGCTTGTCTTTCCTACGATAACAAGTATGCTTTAAATAATGAAGCAACACCTATGATCATAAAAGATAATGTTTCAATGCACCAAAATACAAAAGGTAAAGACATTTATTATTCTAGTTCACTGATGGCAAGGTGAATATTTTTGTAGCAACAGACAGTTCTATTCAAGACAACACTTCTGCTTTGACTTTTGAGTGCACCCCCTTGCCCAGAACACCAGGTGTGCCTCAGTGCCAACAGGAGAACCCCAGGATTCAGCACATGATAACTGTTCAGGGCTGAGCCGTTTAGATTTCTTTCAGAGCAAGCTAATGGACATACACAAAAAAACTGTGCAAGGTCTGTAGGCCTCTTTCCCACTGACTGAGCCGAATCATCCTAACTGCAACCCAAGCTCTAAAGACAACGACTCAGTGTGTCTTTCCTTTTGCAGACACTCATGGTGAGGATCAACTAAGTTCATGGACGTGAATAGATGCTGAAAGGTATGAAAGTGCTGTGCACAGCACAGGGTTGTTCTCTCTCTGCACTGCGCAGACATCTTCACATATCCATTACGTGAACCACGCTATGGAAAACAACAGGTAAAAAGCCAGGAGCGTCTCCAAGCAGTGCCAGATAAAACAGATCCATGAAGAGGACCTTCTGGAGTTCCCATCGCAAATTCTTTTGAACGAGATCTAAGTCCCACATAGTAGGTCAAGTGGTCAACCTACTCCCAACAAGAACCTCCCTGGAGGAAACCTGGGCAGCAGGAAGGAGCAGAAGAATGAAACAGGTAGGCTGAGCAGCTGGAAAGCTCTCTTCCTGTTATCTCTTCAGGCATTCCATCTTCAAAGCATCGGACCTGTCTTCAATACACCCTCGGGTGTGGGATTTACATTTTTAATATTGCCATTTATGACGTGGTGCTTTTTCCTAGTTAATTGGGATCAGAGCTAAATGTTTGCCTCTCTCCTGAAATAAATCTCTTCAAGAGCTTCAATCGCACATTCTTTTGTTCTATCCCTCATTTGAAACTGGCTCTATAAAGCCGCCAGACCACGCTACATAATCTTTCGCCTCTCACGTTTTTAAATCTGGGGTTTATGCTTTAACGGCTTTGATGTGCTTACTATTCAGCCTGTTACTTACACTACGTTCCTCCCCACCCAACACCCAGCTCGCCGTCAGCCCTGCAGCCTGTACCCTCTGAGGCTGAAAGGATTTATTTATCATCCAGAACGTTTCCATAATTTTGGAAACATATGTTCTGAAATTACATTCCAATATCTCATACTATGTTCTTTGTCTTGCATCTGTTCTATAAAAACAAACAAAACACACATAATTATATTCCAATGGCTGCAAAGTCTGTATTTTCCACAAGAGTTGATTCTTCCACAAACAGTAAGAGTCACAGAAAGAGGCACTTACACACCCCTTCAATGTCATCTGAAATCACATTCTTATGTTAATTAGAGCTAACCACCAATAATAACAAACTTCTACAATATGATCAACGTGAGACTTTAATTGACTCCTTTCCAAATTCATTTCAATTTTATAATCTCTTGATTGAAAACTAGCTACCATTGAAAAACCAAAATCTCCACAAACTCAACCTTGCAAAGCCAACATCCCAGCAAGCCTTCATCCTCCTGGAGTATGATGTGCATTAAATAAATACACTTTTGAAAATCCACTTCCCTGCCTGGAATATCCTGGTGGAAAGACAATAAGTCAATGTGCAACAAAAGGGACCAAAAGAAAAGCAAAAAAATAAACCTGAATGGAACAGAGAAATAATTGGCAAAAATATATCCCTTTATATATTTCTACCCCAACCACACTTCAGCTACCTCTGGTTTCAAACTCAAATCCAAACAAACACCCTCCCTCTCTCTCTCTGCCCCCTTAATACACATACACACACACACACACACACACACACACACACCATTTAAACATTAAAAACCTAGAGTGGGCACTTGGCCAAGTGGTTAGGATTCCAATTAGGATGCCTGCATCCAGTATCAAAATGCTGGGGTCCAGGGCTGGCACTGTGGTAAAGCCACTGCCTGAGTGCCGGCATCCCATATGGGCGCTGGTTCGAGTCCCAGCTGCTCCACTTCCAGTCCAGCTCTCTGCTATGGCCTGGGAAAGCAGTAGAAGATGGCCCAACTCCTTGGGCCCCTGCACCCATGTGGGAGACCCAAAAGAAGCTCCTGGCTTCAGACTGGTGCAGCTCTGGCCCTTGCAGCCAATAGGGGAGTGAACCAGTAGATGAAGTCCTCTTTCTTTCTCCCTCTCCCCCACTCCCCTACTCTCCCTCCTTTTCTCTAACTCATACTTTCAAATAAATAAATAAATCTTTTTTCAAAATGTCTGGGTTCTAGACCTGGCTCTGCTTCTTATTCTAGCTCGCTGCTAATGTAAGGAGGCAGCAGATAATGGTTAAAGTAGTTTGGTCCCTACCACCCATGTGGGAGACCCAGACCGAGTTCCTGGCTCCTATTTGCGTGGTGAACCAGCAGATGCAAGACTCATATTCATTCTCTCTCCTACCTCTCTCTCAAAAATTAAACATGCTTCTTTAAAAATGAACTAATTTTTCAGAAACATAAAAACCTAATCATTTTATATCTTTTTTTTCTAAAATATATCAAAACAGGACAAAATTAAGTCATTCAGTACTGATAAATTTAAAAATTCCCTCAAAACCAAAAACTGCTGTTCATCCTATTAAAAATATAATTTCACCCTTGAAATAAGTTTCCTCTTTGTTTTCACTTTTGTTTTTGCTCTTGTTATCATGATCCTTATGTGCTCAGGTGTAAATATTTAACAACCAGCTCAAAGTTGTGAAATAATCTCTGCCCGGTAGCATTTCTTTCCACAATGTAAATTTCACTATCATGGTCAACTTCAGGCTACCAAAGTGATGTCACTAAATGACAGAGCTGGAAATATCCATACACAGTGAGCTCTTCCAGGTGCTACGAGTTGGCTCCACTACACCACCAGACGCCTGTGCACATCCTACAGCCTGGAAAATGCCCCTGGCATCTTTGGATATAGAGCATCAAGCAGATCCAGTGTTAAGAGTCTGATCTCAACAAGTTTCTAGAATGGTTTTCAAGCACTCCTGCCATGTTCCTGGGCAGAACATGGGTGGTGGGGCCACTTGTGTTCACTATGATCAGTCAACATGCAACACAGCACACACCAACTCTGGGCTCTCTGAGTTCCAATCTTGGCATACAGCTACATTCAGAGAATACAAATATGATGCCAAGAAGATCTGGAAAACAGTTCAGGATTTTGTACAAACACCCTATGTAAGTTTTCACCCAGAAATCTTCCCAATCAACCTTCCTTAGACATCTTATTCTGCCCCCAAAGTTTTACAGTTACTTAGTGACTTAACCATTCTCTTTCTCTCTCCTACATTGTCCCCCTCTTTCTGTACACACCCACACACACACCTCATGTCACCATTCTGTTCCCCTCAGGCAGTCCACACCTCTTCTGATACTCCGCCCTCTCTCCACGACCAGCCCTATCATGAATAGCATCCTAGGAAATGCAGTTTTCCTCTCACTCTGGCTGTTCTCCGATTCTACTGAATGATACTCTCCATTCCATCACAGTAACAGGAAGGTGTTTCTCAAGGTGACTTTTGCAATATGACAATAAGACAGAGGAGCAGTTACCTACTTCCCACACCATCCCAGGCACTAAGCTGAACCCTTTAGGTAAAATGCATTTGAGCCATGGGGCTTGGAGTCAAACTAGGCAGAACCGAACCAGGGCCAATTGTTCTTAACCATCACATCCTGCTGATATTTAAGACCATCAAAACAAAAGCCACTTTGGAGCTTCATCCAAGTCAGATTTTCAGTGCCTCAGTTTCTGTGTCTGTAAAATGGGACTAACGGTAATTCCTGCCTTATAGTATTTGGAGAATTACATGAGTTAACCTATGTGAGGTACTCAGAACACTGCCTGGTGTATAACAGGATTTATCAGGTTAATTAAGTGTCAGTAAGCATTAGCAAGTTCCTATCACCTCCTCACAGCCTATACAATCCCATGACTTTTTCACAGAATTCTGACAGAGTCCCAGAAGTTGGCAATTTTTTTTTTGTAAAAGGATACTATAATAAATACTGCAGACTTTGCAGGCCACATGCAGTCGCTACCACATAATCTTAGATTTTTTTTAAAAAAAGTCTTTAAAAATGTAAAAACCATTCTTATCCTGTGAGCTAAAACAGACCAGAGACTAACTTGGCCATGGGCCGTCATGCACTGAGCTCTGTACTGGACCAAGCGAGAGACCCATCTCAACTCGCATCAACTCACACATTTCCTTCACATCTCCCTTATTAAGCACCAGGCACTTGATGGATGCTGAAGAGATAAAGATATAGAAGCACATGCTTGGTTGTTGGATGCTCACGGCTCTGTGGCAGGAAAATCGCAGCACAGCGTACGGCAAATGCCCCACTAAAGAGAGAAAAGACAGGCTCCAGGAGGCAGAGGTGGCCTGCGGGGGGGGGGGGGGGGGGGGGCACCAACTGGGAAAGATGCTGGAGCTCTGCCTAAAGGAAGTGATGCATCCACCCAGCAGGCAGGTGCAAGAGGGCGAGGGGTGATCAGAGCACCATCATGCCTGCAATCAGGGGAAGCCGAAGAGGTCAGTGAGACCCAGACCAGGAGTGAGGATCCCCTACGCCCAAGGAGACCCTGCAGCTTTATCCCATGGGCCCCTGGTTTTCAAAATTTTTAGCACAGAAAATTGTCTTCAGAGAAAACTGCCACCTAGAACCCCCTGTATCAGACTCATCTGGCAGAAGCTGGGGAGGGATCGCAGAGCACAGCCCGCCCGCAGAGGCCAGCCAAGGCGGCCTCGGAGGCTCCTGGCAGCACAGCTGGAAACCCATGGCTCCTGGCCACAGGCAGCACGCCGAGGCCCAGGGAAACCCTGCCGTCATGGCTTCCCATAAACAAATTCTTCCGAAGTAAACAAAATCCCATTTATCTATTTTTATCTTGAGCAGATGTCTTGTTCTTCCCCAGCACCTCTTCCTCTGCTGAGCTGCAGCCTCGCCCCACACAATTTAACACTTACTTGCAGACTGCCTTTTGTCATCACCAACCTGCTTCTCGAGCGTGCTGTCTCCATCTAGATGAAACATCCTGAGGACAGCAAGTGCATCTTGGTGCCATCGTGTCTTCAACAAGCAGCACAGGGCTGGGAATTTAACCTAACGGTTCAGACACTCATGACCCCCATCAGAGTACATGGATCTGGTTCCCAACTCCAGCTTCCCACTAACACGGACCTGGGGCGGCATCAGTGGTAGTCTCCCATGTAGGAGCCCTGGACTGAATTCCCAGCGGCCAGCTTCACCCCTGGACCAGCTCCAGTCACTGGGGAGTGAACCAGCAGACGGGAGCACTTGTGTGCATGCATGTGTTCTCTCTCTCTCTCACACACACACACACACAAATATAAATATACTTAACAAGGCAAGGAGACCTACTGAAGAGAGGATCTCTCCCAACCCTAATATCCTAAGACTCACCATAAGATGAAACATTTTCAAACAGGGTAAAAATAGTAGCATATGGCCAGCGCCATGGCTCCCTTGGCTAATCCTCTGCCTGCGGCGCAAGCACCCCAGGTTCTAGTTCTGGCTGGGGTGCCAGGTACTAGTCCCGGTTGCTCCTCTTCCAGTCCAGCTCTCTGCTGTGGCCCAGGAGGGTAGCGGGGGATGGCCCAAGTGCTCGAGTCCCTGAACCTGCATGGGAGACCAGGAGGAAGCACCCGGCTCCTGGCTTCGGATTTGCATAGCACCGGCAGTAGCGGCCATTAGGGGAGTGAACCAAAGGAAGGAAGACTTTTATCTCTGTCTATAACTCTGTCAAATAAAAAATTAAAAAAAAAATAGTAGCATAACTAAACATCTCCCACAGCAAGCACTAAATTAATGGAAGTGGGGTATTTACTGGGAAGCAACTGATAAGTTTCAGGATTAAGGGTTGTTCTTAACAACTTGAGCTGTATTGTTATAAGGTTGATAGTCAAGGGGCCAGCGCTGTGGCACAGCAGGAGCCTGGCCTGAAGCACCGGCATCCCAAATGAGTGCCGATTCGAGTTCCGGCTGCTCCTCTTCCAATCCAGCTCTCTGTTGTGGCCTGGGATAGCAGTAGAAGATGGCCCAAGTCCTTGGGCCCCTGCACCCACGTAAGAGGCCCAGAAGAAGCTCCTGGATCCTGGCTTCAGATCAGTGCAGCTCCGGCCATTGCAGCCATCTGGGGAGTGAACCAGCGGATGGAAGACCTCTCTGTGTGTCTCTACCTCTCTGTGTAACTCTGTCTTTCAAATAAATCTTTAAAAAAAGATTGATAGTCAATATATGTATATGGTGTAACACAGAGAACTATGTAATTAGCCACAGTTTATAAAACCCTCCAAAATGTAGTGGCTTAAAACAAATCTGCAGGATCAGGCAGTGTCCCCTAGCATGGCCTGGTCGGATCTGAGGGATCCACTTTCAAGATGGTGCACTTATATGGTTCACAGTTGGTGTTATCAGCTGGGACGTCAGTCAAGGCTGAGAGCCAGGGACCTCGGTTCCTTTGTACCCAAGTCTCTTCACAGGCCATCTGAACTATATTATGATGGCTAACTTCTGAGAAAAATTAATCAATCACAGTATAACTTAATATAAGTTTCTACTGGAATTTTGTGGAGATTGCCTTCATTTATGGGTTGAGAAGAATTAGTATAATTTTATATTGTCAACTGAACTGGGTACATAGAAACTACCCAAACCATTTATTCAGGCTTCCATTTGTAACTTTAAGTAAAATATGTACAGGGGCCAGTGCTGTGGCGTAGCAGGTAAAGCCACTGCCTGTAGTGCTGGCATCCCATATGGGCACCAGTTCAAGACCACTTCCAAACCAGCTCTATGCTATGGTCTGGGAAAGCAGCAGAAGATGGTCCAAGTGTTTGGGCCCCTGTACCCACGTAGGAGACCCGGAAGAAGCTCCTGGCTCCAGGCTCTGGATCAGCACAGCTCCGGCTGGTGCAGCCAATTAGGGAGTGAACCAGCGGATGGAAGACCCCTCTCTCTCTCTCTCTCTCTCTCTGCTTCTCCTTCTCTGTGTAACTCTGACTTTCAAATAAATAAAATAAATCTTTAAAAAATAAAATAAAAATGATCTATGTATTTGTGTGTGTATATATATACAAATACATATATATACATATATATATATATGTATATATATGTATTTATTTCCCCCTTGATAAGGCTGTGTCAGCTTTATACAAAGCTTTAGGAGTAACTTAGTCTTACTTCCTCTGCAGTCACAAACCTGCCAAGAATCACAGTGAGGGAACCTTCATCTTACCTCCTGCTGGGAAGAGGGTCAAAGTCACTTTTTAAGAAGAACATATTGGGTGGAAGACAATGCTGTGGTCATCTTTGGGAATGGAATTTGCCATGGGAGCCAAACGTCTTAGTAGATCATCTTTATTGTTTGTTAAGTTCTGGTTTAAAATATTTTCATTTTATTTGAAATGCAGAGAGACAGAACTCTTCTATCCACCATTGCACTCCCAAATGCCCACAACAAGCAGGGCTCAGCCAGGCTGAAGCCAGAAGGGCTGGCCAAAGCTGAGCAGCAGGAATTCAATCCAGGTCTCCCATGTGGGTGGCAGAGGCCCAAGTACTTGAACTATCACCCGCTAGGGTGCATGAGGAGGAAGCTGGGTGGGCAATGAGGGAGTCAGGACACAAATCAGTCACATGCAGTCATGGGATGTAGGTGATTAAACTGCTGCTCCAAACACCCATCCCTGTTAAATTCTGTTCTATACTATTTGCTTGCTTGCTTGTTTGAAAGGCAGAACATCAGAGAGGGAAGAAGAGATAAAGAAACAGAGATCGTCCATCTGCTGGTTTACTTTCCAGATGCCTGCAACAGCCAGGTCTGAGCCAAGCTAAAGCCAAACTCAGGAACTCCATTCTAGTCTCCTGCATGAGTGGCAGGGGCCTAGGTACTTAAGCTATCACCTATTGCTTTCCCAGGCACATTAGCAGGGAGCTGGATCAGGAGCAGAGTAGCCAGGATAGAACAGCACTTCAGTATGAGATGCAGGCATCACAACCACAATGCCAGCCTCCTGTTAAATTCTTTACACACATGGGCCTATCAACCAAGCTCTCCACATTATTATTTGTATATGTTGCTACAATAAGGTGTCTTCAAATATTAACCTTAGTAATCTTATTTGAATGTCTGATAGGACAAGTTCTCCCTCTGTTCTTTTTCAAGCTTGTTAGTTATTTGTGAAACTTCACCTTCCAAATCACTTTTAAAATACATCTACCAAGCATCTAAAAAAAATCTATCAGAATTTTGTTGGGATTATCTTCATTTATAGGCTAATTTGGGGAGAATTAACATGAGTTTATATTGTCAACCAAATTAAGCACATAGGAACTACCCAAACCAATTATTCAGGCTTCCATTTATAACTTTAAAGAATTTTAAGCAGCAGGTATTCGGCCTAGCAGTTGGGAAATCTGTATCCCATATTGGAGTACCTGGGTCAATGCCCAGTTCCAGCTTCCTGTTAATGCAGACATGGGAGGCAGCAGCGACAGCTCATTTGATTGTGTCCCTGCCACTCAGGTAGGAGACCTAAACTGAGTTCCCAGCCCCTAGTTCCAGTCCTGACCCAGCCCATCACAGGCATCTCGGGAGCGAACCAAAAGATGGCAGCTCACTCTTTCCACCTCTCTGCCTCTCAATTAAACTTCTAGAATAAGGAGGCTGGTGCTGTGGCATACCAGATAAAGCTGCCACCTACAGTGCCAGCATCCCATAATGGCGGCAGTTCAAGTCCCGGCTGCTCCACTTCCAATCCAGCTCTCTGCCAATTGCCTGGGAAAGCAATAGAAGATGGCCCCAGTCCTTGGGCCCCTACACCCACATAGGAGGCCCAGAAGAAGCTCCTGGCTCCAAATCAACACAGCTCCAACCATTGTAGCCAACTGGGGAGTGAACCAGCAACTGGAAGACCTCTCTCTCTCTGCCTCTCCTTCTATCTGTGTAACTGTGACTTTCAAATAATAATTTTTTTTTTTGACAGGCAGAGTGGACAGTGAGAGAGAGACAGAGAGAAAGGTCTTCCTTTGCCATTGGTTCACCCTCCAATGGCTGCCGCGGACAGCGCGCTGCAGCCGGCGCACCGCGCTCATCCGATGGCAGGAGCCAGGTGCTAGGTGCTTCTCCTGGTCTCCCATGGGGTGCAGGGCCCAAGCACTTGGGCCATCCTCCACTGCACTCCTGGGCTACAGCAGAGGGCTGGCCTGGAAGAGGGGCAACCGGGACAGAATCCGGCGCCCCGACCGGGACTAGAACCCGGTGTGCCGGCGCCGCAAGGCGGAGGATTAGCCTGTTGAGCCACGGCGCCGGCCCAAATAATAATTTTTTTTTAAAAAAAGGAATAATTTTAATATTTCTTCTCTAGCGGTCTTATCTATTTTTGTTTATCCCCAAATATAGTTTTTATTGCTGCCATGAAATATTGTCCTTTTTTAATTATATTGTCAAATATTTTTTGACTAGTGTTAAAAACTCTGCTAATATCTGTAAACTGATCTTGTCCCTGGTAACCATGTTCAACCCTGAGTTAGTTGGACCTATCGTTTCTTGCTATGTAGGTGATCACATTATCTGTAAATAATGACAGTGTCATTCCTTCCCCCTCCAATTCATACCTCTTATTCTTTTATGTTGAGTGTTGATTAGGAAGTTCACCATTGTGCTAACAATACTGAGTGATAATGGAGACCTTAATTTTTTTTAAGTTTTTAAAAGCAAGATTTATTAGTCAGAGACCTCCAGTCATAGTGACTTGGAGGGGGGCTCCAAAGGGGCTGGTGGCAGTGGATTTTTAAGCACAATTTTGGAGGAAAAAGACACTTGACAATCAGGTTGACACTGAATGATTGCCAGTCTTCTCTGTTATTTATATTTGTTGGTTTGTTCTCCATTGATTCCTGTCTGTTTATTATTTCCTTTGCACTTACTTTTATATGTTCTGTTGTTATTTTTTAACTTCTTGGGTAGAATTCATTAATTCATTTGATATTAAATATTTTTGTTTTACAAAACAGATCTAAAGCAATAGATCCCCTCTGATGACTTCTAGTTGTGCTCCTCTTGTTTGGATAGGGAAAATTCTATTTATCATCCAATAGTAATTATTTTCTATTTCATCTTGCTAATTTCCTTTATACTTAAAGCAGTTCAACTTTCCTTTTGAGAGTTTCTTGGTAGTATTTGGTTTCCAGACTTAAGATTTTTCTTGGTTAACTTTTAGTTGTATAGCACTATAGTCAGAGAATATAGTTTGCATAATTATTCCTTGGACTTTATTGAAACTTCATTTGCAACTGGCAAATAGTAAGCTTTTACAAATGTTTCTTGTGTACTCAAAGAACATGTATTATCTATTGCTGTGATACAGTTCTACATGTTTCTAAAAGCATGTGCTTTTTATTGTATTCAAGTTTTCTATGTCTCTGCTTACTTTCTAACACTGTTAAAATAACAGTAATTGTTGATTTATGAATTTCTTCAAAAAAAGGAATACTTTTTATATAGACAGAGGTGGCAGAGAACAGTTTGGCAGATCCCCTCAAACCACTAAGGTATTATATGTTAGGAAATGAATGAAAATTTAAGGCCTGCACTCTATCTTGGCTTGAACTGCTGTCCCCAAAGCGGCAATATATGTCTTGGCCACTTCATCTGCCAAAGGGGAACCCATGAATTTAACTGTATGAAGGTGAAGTTGACCTTGATGTGCCCTTCAGGAGCTTCTGTCTCCAAGATCTGAATCTAAATAAGGGAGCAACACAAGCTACCACTCTGATTTGCAGCAGACATCACCAATCAATCACTCTTTAGGTAGCCCTCCATTGGTTAGAATGAGCTTTTTTGGCAGCCCTACTGTCAGCAGCAAAAAAAATCTCACTCTGATTTTTGATATTTAAGCTATATCTTAAAAACTGAAAACAATCTCTAGCAAATAGCTCAATGTTGCACCCTCATTTTCTCCAAAGTTCCAGACACATGGGTCCCTCTACCCAAACTCCTTCAGTCCCATGAAAATGCCCACCCTACAAATAAAGTGCTCTCCTATTTTGCAGGAATCCACAAAGAATTTTTGTACTGAGATTGAGGCACATTTTCTTAAGCAAGAATGAATGAACGCCAACACCCACTCCTCACCCTGGAGTCTCTTACATAACAATTTTGAGAACTTAAATACCCTAACTATTTGCAGGGACACAACCATGATTCCAGTTTAAGATGGTATACCAGTCAGTTTGCTGGTCATAAATTGCAAAAATGGAACAGACATTTGTCATGACAGTTAAGACATCATTTGGGATGCCCACATCCTATATCAGAAAGCCTGGTTCAAGTCCTAGCTCTTCTGTTCCCAAACCAGCTTCCTGCTCACATGCACAAGTGGTCTTCTGACTTCAGGCTAGTTCAGCCTTGACTGTTTTAAACATTTGGGAAGTGAACCAGCAAAGGGAAAATCTCTGTCTCTGGGACAGGAATGAATATAAACAAACAACAGAAATGGCCCCGCTGAACTGAGCAGGAAAAGACTTAACCAAGAAGATACTGAAAGGCTCACGACTCTCCAGAAAGGTGAAGAAAGTTCAGAAAACAGACACAAAACAAAGCCATGCCTGGAAACCGCAGCCCCAAGTTCCATGCACGTGAAGTCTGGAGAGTTCCCTTCCACCTTTGTCACCACTGTAAGTGACTTCATCACTGGCACAGACCCTGTTAGGTCTCTGCCATGAGTTCCACTGCCACTACCACTTTCCCATTTCTGAGCCTTGCCAGCTCTTATCTCAGATCCCCAAGCAGGATCATTCGAGGACTGGAACACCAGTGTTCACCCACATCCTGGACACCACGGGAGCATTGAAGGGCAGGTATTAACCTCTACTAAAAGGCTAGCTCCACTCCTACCAAAAATCACATGGCAAAAATTTCTCCAAATTTTCTACAGGCACAAACCTAAAAAGGCACAACCCCCTAAGCTTGTTCTAGCAGAGCTCACCGAGTGGCTATCTAGGGCCCTCTGAGAGGGTGCAGCTCCCAGGATGGCTTGGGCCCTATTTGTACCCAAGCCATATTAAATACAGAATATTACCCAACACACATGGTAGGAACAAGGGTTAAACTATATACATATGGGGGGCTGATTTTTAAATTATAAAGTGTTGTGTGGATGTGATTTCATTTCTTGTTTTGTTCTTTTTTGCAGACTTCCTTCCATTCTTTATCTGGTCTGATCCATCACATACATCTCCCTTTAAGCCTCTCAGAAGACAACAAGGTGTTCCACTCCAGAGTCATTAGAACCCCTAAGAAAGGAATCTTCCAACCTCCCACCACCAAATGACAGATCCTCATGCATCCACTGCCTCCACTCTTCCTTCACTACCACTGCCAGGGAGCTCTCCATTTCCCCTGCCCAGGGCCAATACTGCCTTCAGCAACTGGCCCCCATCTCTCCTGTCTGCTCCAGGATCGTCTGTTACCCATCAACTTCTCTGTGCCCTTGATCTCTCTATGTTGGTATTTCCTTTGGATCCTTCCACCTCATTCTCTCCCTCCTTTTGCTCCCTGACTCCCAAACTCCCATTGCTTGTTAGTTACTATCCATCCTTCTCCCTTCGCAGACACCTTAGGAGTTGCCTGTACTTCCTCTCTCCTCTTCCTCATCCTTTTCCATGCAAACTGCCACCACACTCATGTGTCCACCAAAACTGGTGCTCCACGCCCCTCTGCTGTCTCCTCTCAGACTAATGATTTGTCCCAACAACCAAAGAGGGAAAAGGAGAGGGCAAACAATCAGAAGGGGAGAACTGAGCAGAAGGAAAAAGAAAAGGAGAACAACTGAGATACAATTGTGCACTCAATGCTCTTCATATAGGGCATACCTAATTATGACAACTAACACAGGGACTACTCCTGGGATTCCCCAACAGCCCTGAGAAGCACATTATCCCAGCTTCACAGATGCAGAGGCCACAGCCTGAAACACTGTGAGGCTCCCAGTCTCAGAGAGATGGCCAGTGATAGGGACCCAAAACCCTGTCCTCAAATACCACCACTGTCCTCTTCTTCCCACAACATGTGACCTCCAGGAAGATCCAGCTACAAGACACACAGGAGAAGTGCCTTCCAGTTATTCTTCCCAGTTCTGCAAACACCTTCCTTCCCACCACACTCACCTGCTCCCCACCTCCTGCTCCCACACAGACGAAACTACAAGTTGACAGAAAGCTTATTGGCCTATCAAAGAACCTGTTGGGGTTTGTTTGCCAAGAACCTCAACAAGGTCTCTGTGCTGCCCAACATCTCATTCTAGAGAACAAAAGATTAGCACATGGAGGAGAAGAGGCCTGTGCTATCCTTGTCCTCCCCTGGTACAGACGACTGCCCACAGACACAGGCCTAGGTACCCTGGTGGGTACAGGGATGCCCTTAAGGGCCAGATGCTGAAGTCGGGGGCATGACACATTTATCAACAGAACAAACAGCGGCAGCAGCAGTCACCTCTTGAGTGCTTGTCATGCACCACCACTATCGCAAGAGCTTTCTAGGATTTGAGTCATGTTTAATCCTCATGACTACCTAATGAAGTAGGCTCTGGTTTTCCAAGAGAAACTCAGAGGGGTGAATTGTCACACCCAGGAGGAAACATGAGCAAGGGACAGAGCCAAACTCAAACCAGGTATCTGACACCAAAGGCCAACTCTTAGCCACCATATATACACTGTGTCTTGCCCTATAGAAATCCAAGTCGGGGGATGGGGGGGTGGGAGGGTACAAACTCCAAACAGCTGGTAGGGATTAATGGCTGCCAATATCCAGAGTGGTGAGGAAAAGCTTCAAAGAGGATGTAAGACTGATGCAGACCTGTAAGGAGGAAGACGACAGAGCCTGGGGTCACATACAAGAGCAGTGTTGGGAGCAGATGTGAGATCAAGTCTGACAGGGTTTACAAGGGGTAGAGGAGATCACAGGCAGCCTGAGTGGTGCCACAGAAGTCACTGCTGTTGATGGCTGGTCCTTCAGGCACACAGGTTTAGCACCAGACAGAGAGGCCAAGCGGCCAAGCGCAACAGCGGAGAGCAGAACACAGGCATCAGGGTTAGTGTGGGATCGCACAGTCAGTAAAGGAGAAATTCATCCCACAGTCGGTTGTTCAATCCCAGGTAGCCAGAAAAAGTTTCTATCCCGGAGTAGCTGCTTCTAAATGTTTCCAGTCATCCTCCTCAGAATCCAGGGGGCAGGGAGTGGGCCGGATGCGTTCTCTTTAATGTAGGAATGGCCCTTTCATCGCAAATAAAGTGGAGAAGATCAGGAAACAGTGAGTCAGTGGCAGGGGCGGGGAGCGGTGTTCATGAAAATTTGAGATGTCTACTGCATTTCCCATATCCCGACAGGGAAACGATCCCTGCACTTGTATCGTGCAGTTTTCAGTGGGACCCGCTTCCAGCCACATTTGCACATCACAAACTAACGTAGGCAGCAACCCACAATCCATTCACTTGGCTTGCTCAAATCCCCCAGACGGGGCAGTCAGGCTCCCAGAGGCCTGGGCAATTTCCCATCATGCCGGCAAGGAGCTGTTAGTGTCGAGCCTAAAATGTGCTGGCACTGTGTTCACACAACTTTGTCAACACATACCAGTGTGTTCCAGCTTCCCCTTGTCGCCACACAACCCATGTCCTTGGCATTGCTGCCTGTCACTGGAACTCAGCATCTCAGCTTCCTTGGGGCCCTGAAACCTCCGAGAAACAAACATGACCCCACCAAACAGCATCTCCCAAAGATGATAAAAATTATCATTGCCCAGGAAAGTTTGTATGTTTGATCAAACTCACTAAGGTTTGTCTTCTCCATTTTTATGAAGTCCTGTTTCAGGTGCATGACTTTAACTGCTTCTAGGCTTTCAAATAGGTATATTTGTTATATATGTGTATAATATACACACATGTAATGATTTTACCATATAAGACAGCAACCACAAAATTGAAATTCTGTCTTTCAAAGGCGTTTATATACTTCTCTAACTGAAAACAGCTTCACAATAAAAAGATCCAGTTTTATAAGTGAACCATACCCAAAATAGTAACTACAGCCTTGGGGCCATTGTCCCATTGCTGTAAGGACATAAGGCATATAAATGTCCATTAACACGGCTAAGCACAATAATCTGACACCCAGAGTACCCCTGTGGCACCCTACAATTACACTGCCCCAATGCAAACATCCTAGAAGCATAGCAGACTCATCCTGAAAGAAACTGCCCTGTAAAAAACATGACCTACCACCCAAAAAAATCCTGACAAGAGGGCTCTAGGGCAAGGGGGCAGCAGCAAAGTGGGTTACTGGACAAAGGCAGGCTTTTTAAGTGTAATCCCTGCACTTGACACCTGCCAAAGTACACAGCAGTAAACAGCAGCTCCAGAGCAAAGAAGCGTCAAGAGGAAGGGCGAGTGGGCGTCTGCCTCCGACTTCCCTAAGAAAGCTGGCATTTGCTTGCTACGAATGAGCACTTTGGATTCTTACTGTGGGAAAGCCAAATGACACAGTCAGCTGGAAGAATCTTTCTGTTCCAGAGATCTATTTGGGGCATGGAATTTGGACACCTTCTCTCAACCTTGACCCAAGTTACCTCCAGTGGCTGCTGCAATGTGCTGGGTGCCAGCCATGTGCGTGTGCATGTGTGTTTCACCAGGATAGTTCTCTTCGTATCTACTCCTGGACATTCGATCAACAGCACAATGGACAGACACCTCTCAAAGTATATCCTGCATTCCTACATCTCAGTGAACAAAAGACATTTTCAAAAGAATTTTGAAAGAATTTGCTAAACTAAGAGTCTCCAAAGTCAGCTCACAGCTGATCTTAATGAAGGATGAAAGTGTTCCTTGAGTATACAAGGGAGAAAAGCATGCCGTGAAGGAGAAAGGAAGGCAAAAAACCTATGCACAGACAGCCAGCCAGGCACTCTTGGGTCCTGCCCACCACTTGCCTTACTCACAGCAACTTAGCAAGGACACTGTTAATGTTAATACTCAAAATGCCAGGGAGCATTTAGCCAGACAGGTACTCTAATACTGCTAGGGGGTAGGGAGGCTAACTGTTGCAGTCTCTGTTAAAAGCAGTCCCCCAAGATCTACCAAGAGCCTTTAAAATGCCTATAACCTCCGATTTGCTCCTGGAAATGCATTCTACAGAAATCAGCAAAATGTGGTAGACAAGCAAAACGTACTTACTCTCATCACAACATTGCTTAACCCAGAAAGCGATGAAAAATAATCTGATAGTTCAGCAATAAGGAAAAAGTCATGTGAACTGTAGTAAATCCACAAAGTATTATAATGCCTTTAAAAGTCATGTTTACTGAAAAACACAAGAGTTGAATGAAAGAAAACAAACCGTATTTCTTCAAAGTCTACATAGTATGAAGATGTCAATTCTCACCATCTTAGTCTATAAATTCAATGTGAACAGTCAAAATTTCAAAAGGGTTTTCTTTGACCATTTTGTTGGAAAGGTAGAAATTTCAGAAAATGATTCTATTGTCACATGGAAATTTAATCCATGTAAAAACAGCCAAGAAATTTTCTTTAAAACAAGAGTGGCAAGTGTAGCCTAACCCCCCCCCCTTATAAAAATACATTAAAACTGTAGTAACTGGGGCCAGTGCTATGACATAGCAGGTAAAGCTGCAGCCTGTAGTGCTGGAATTCAGCTCTGTTGTGGCCTGGGAAAGCAGTAGAAGATGGCCCAAGTCCTTGGGCCCCTGCACCTGCGTGAGACCCCCAGAAGAAGCTCCTGGCTTCAGATTGTCCCGGGTCCAGCTGCTGCAGCCATTTGAGAGAGTGAACCAGGCAATGGAAGACCTCTGTCTCTCTCTGCCTCTCTGTAAATCTGCCTTTCAAATAAATAAATAAGTCTTTAAAAAAATGTAGTAACTAAAACAAGAAGGATATAAACACAGGACTAGAGAGACAGTCCAAAAGAACACATTGGAGAGCTTAGGAAGTCAAAGTGTATCTAATAATTTAATGACCTCTTCAAACAAGAAGAGAAAATACAGCTTATTTAATAAATAGGGATGGCAGGGTTTGTGGTACACAGGTTAAACTACCACCTAGGCACCTACATCAGAGTGCCTAGCTTAAGTTCTGACCACTCCATACTCCCAATCCAGCTTCTGGCTAACATACCTCAGGGGCTGCAGACAAGGGTCTAGTTGGGTTCCTGCCACCCATGTGAGAAACTTGAATGGAGTCCTGGCTCTTGACTTCAGCCCTGGTCTTGCTTGCCCTGACTGTTACAGGCATTTGGGAAATGATCCAAGAGAGGGAATATCTACTCTCTCACTTTCTCACCCTCCTTCCCTCTCTGTCACTTTGTCTTTCAAATAAATAAATCTTTTAAAAATAATGATAAAAAGTAAATGGTGAAAGACAACTAGCTAGATACTTGGAAAAAAGTTCACATTTACAGCTTTTGACTTTAATATGAAAGTAACATGATTTGAAAATAAAAATTTAACAATTTTGTAAAAACTTTCAGTAGAAGGGCCACTGTTGTGACATAATGGTTTAAGCCACTGCCTGCAAAGCCTACAGTCCATATGAGCACCAGTTTGAGTCCTGGATGCTCCAAGTCCAATCCAGCTCCCTGCTATTGTACCTGAGAAATCAGCAGAAGATGGCCCAAGTCCTTGAGACCCTGAACCCACATTATGGAGAACCCGAATAAATTCCCAGCTACTGACTCTGGCCTGGCCCAGCCCAGGCTGTTATGGCCGTTTGAGGAGTGAACCAGCAGATGGAAAATCTCTGTAACTCTTTCAAATAAATAAATCTTTAAAAAAGACTAAAAATAACATGAATGTAATCATTTTTATAAATGCTTTCAATAAAAGAGTGAATTGTCTAAATAATATTGAAATAAATTAGACCCAAATGAAATAAGACAACTAATAATTTTGATTATATAAAAACTTTAAATTGCTGCAAAAACAACATAACAAAGTCAGAAACAGATCAAAAAATTGTGAAACATCAATCAAAAATGAAATTAACAAAGGAAAAACAATTTTGTGGATCTAAATCCAGCACATATGATACATGGCTAGTTTCTTCAGTATCTAAAGACATGATATACCAGTAAGAAGAAACCAACATTATAGAAAAGAGTACAAAATGCACAAATAGCAGTTTATAGAATAAGAAATATAAGTGGGGCAGGCGCTGTGGCATACCAGGTAAAGCCCCCACCTGCAGTGTTAGCATCCATATGGGCACCAGTTTGGGTACCAGCTGCTCTACGTCCGATCCAGCTCTCTCCTATGGCCTGGGAAAGCAGTAGAAGATGGCCCAAGTCCTTGGGACCCTGTGCCCATGTAGGAGATCCAGAAGAAGCTCCTCGCTTCTGATCAGAACGGCTCTGGCCACTGCAGCCATCTTGGGAGTGAACCAGTGGATGAAAGACCTGTCCCTCTCTGCACTACCCCCCATCTCTGCCTTTCAAATAAAAATCTTTTTTAAAAAGGAAAATAAATACAAGTGACTAATAAATGCACAGTCTTGGATTGAATTAAGATGGCAGAGTAGGGAGGGAGCTTGTTGCTTGAGTCCAGAAAATGATAGTTTAAAAAGTCAGGGATGGCGCTGTGGCACAGCAGGTTAATGCCCTGGCTCAAAGCGCCGGCATCCCATATGGCCGCCGGTTCTAGTCCTGGCTGATCCTCTTCCAATCCAGCTCTCTCCTGTGGCCTGGGAAAGCAGTAGAAGATGGCCCAAGTCCTTGGGCCCCTGCACCCACATGGGAGACCCGGAAGAAGTTCCTGGCTCCTGGCTTTGGATCAGTGCAGCTCTGGCCATTGCGGCCATCTGGGGAGTGAACCATCAGGTGGAAGACTTCTTTCTCTCTGCCTCTCCTCTCTCTATGTAACTCTGACTTTCAAGTAAATAAATCAATCTTTAAAAAAAAAAGTCAAAAGAGTGCAGTCTCATGGAAGAGTTAAGGAGGAAACTTTACATAAATTGGAAGAACACATTGGACCTGTGTGGAGGGTGAAGATACACACAATTTAGAACCCCACCAGCCGAGAGCCTCTGCACCAGCATTGGAGAGCAAGATAAGACCAGACTGCAGTAGCTCAAGCCACTGGCGAAAAAGCTGTAGAAGAGCCTAGAGGGAATCCAGCTTGGAGCCCCATGGGGGATAGTGTACCTGCCAAACTAGAGGAGGAAAAAACAAAGGAGGGGGCGCATTTTCTCTCCCGATCATTCTGCAAAGGCACCTTGTAATAAGCTGACAGAGAGCAGGCACCATTTTGGACACACATAACAGCTGTGCCAGCTCAGGTCTGCACCCAGCAATGAGCCAAGCAAAAACTCCTGAGTGGTGGGGAGAAGAGACTGGAGGCGGGTGCTCGTGACTAATAATAATTTTTAAAAGAGATTTATCATGCCAAACCTGGGTGTGTCACCTCAGATACACCCTTCACTCGAGCATTGAACCTCTGTAGAGCTCCCTGGCCACTCCCACCACACACCTCTAGATATTCCCTAAAAGCAGACACTCCACTAATCCAATCAGACATAGTCCAAAGATAAAAGCCACCACAGTGAAAAATCGAAGAAACCAATGAGTATCCCCACAAATGCGACATATCAAATGCACCAATCCAAGAAACAAGAAAAAGGAAGACTACATGACACCCCCAAAAGAACACCTCAATACTAGATTGTGAAGATGATGAGACTGAAGAAATGCCAGAAATGGAATTCAAAAAATTGATCATAGGATTATTTAGAAGTAATCAGAAGCAAATGCATGAACTAATAAAATCCATACACGGCATGAAAGAATATTCCTCCCATGAAATTGAGAGCTTCAAGAGAAATAAAAATGAAATCTTGGAAATGAAGAATTCAGTAAAATAAAAAATACAGTGGAAAGCCTTAAAAACACAATCAGTGAAGCAGAAGAAAGAATATCTGACTTAGAAGACAAAGCACAGAAATTATACAGTCAGATCAAACACAAGAAGAAATTAGAAAACTAAAAAACACTGTTGGGAATTTATAGGATGCTATCAAATGACCCAACATATAAGTTCTAGAAGTTCCTGAAGGCATGGAAAGAAAAAGGATTAAAAGGCCTTTTTATTGAAGTAACAGAAAATTTCCCCAATTTGGAGAAAGAAAGGGACATCCTAATACACCAAGTACATAGAACTCCTAATAGGCATAACCAGATAAGACCTTCAGCACGACACATTGTAATCAAACTCACCACAGTAAAACAAAGATTCTAAAATGTGCACGAGAGAAATGCCAGATTATTTTCAGAGGATCTCCAATTAGACTCACAGCAGACTTCTCATCAGAAACCCTACAGACTAGGAGAGAATGACAAGATATAGTCCAAGGCTTAGGAGAAAAAAAATGTCATCCCAGAAAACTATACCCTGCAAAGCTCTCATTTATGAATGAAAGTGAAATAAAAACCTTCCATGACAAAACAGAAACTGAAAGAATTCGTCACCACTCATCCAGCCCTGCAGAATATGCTTAAGGATGTACTGCACATAAACACAGAAACATGGTCATCACTATGGAAGAAGGTGAAGGAAGGAAAGCTCTGACTATAAGTACAAAGGAAATCCAAAGTAAAACATAGGAATATTTATGGAAAAATGGCAGAGCAAAGTCATTGCTTATCAATAGTCACCTTGAATGTAAATGGCATCAACTCTCCAGTTAAAAGACAAACTGGCTGAATGGATCACAAAGCAAAACACATCTGTTTTCTGCCTACAAGAAACACATCTCACCAAAAAAGATGCATGCAGACAAAGTGAAAGGATGGAAAAGATTTTCCATGCTAACAGAAACTAAAAAGAGCTGGTATAGCCATCCTAGTACCAGAAAAAATAGACTTCAACACTAAAACTGTTAAGAGACAAAGAAGGATACTATGTAATGATTAAAGATCAATTCGATAGGAAGAAGTAACTATTATAAACATATGTGCATCTAATTACAGGGCACCTGGCTAGTTGAAAGAAATGTTAAGGGATCTAAAGGAAGTCCCAGACTCAAATACAATAGTAATAGGGGATTTAATACTTCACTTTCAACAATGGACAGATCAACCAGACATAAAATCAGCAAGGAAACAGAAAAGTTAATCAACACTATAGACCAAATGAACCTAACAGATATCTAGAGAACTTTTCATCCTACAGTTGCAAGATACACATTCTTCTCATCAGTTCATGGAATTTTCTCTAAGACTGATCACATGATAGGCCATAAAGTAAGTCTCAGCAAATTTAAAAAAAAAAAATCAAAATCATATCCTTCCTCTTCTCGAACCACAATGGAATGAATCTGAAAATCAGCAACTCAGGAATCTCTAGAACATATGCAAACAGATGGAGACTGAACAACATGTTTCTGAATGAACACTGGGTCATAAAAGAAATTCAAAGAAAAATCAAAAAATTTCTGGAAACAAATTAAGACAATGCAACATATCAAAACTTACAGGATACAGCAAAAGCAGTGTTAAGAGGAAAGGTTATAGCAATTTGTGCCTACATCAAGAAATTGGAAAGGCACCAAATAAATGAGCTATCAATGCATCTCAAGGATCTAGAAAAACAACAGCAAACCAAACCCAAAATGACTATGAGAAAAGAGATAATTAAAACAAATAGAGGCCGGCGCCGTGGCTCAACAGGCTAATCCTCCGCCTTGCGGCGCCGGCACACCGGGTTCTAGTCCCGGTCGGGGCACCGGATTCTGTCCCGGTTGCCCCTCTTCCAGGCCAGCCCTCTGCTGTGGCCCGGGAGTGCAGTGGAGGATGGCCCAGGTGCTTGGGCCCTGCACCCCATGGGGAGACCAGGAAAAGCACCTGGCTCCTGGCTCCTGCCATCGGACGAGCGCGGTGCGCCGGCCGCAGCGCGCCAGCCGCGGCGGCCATTGGAGGGTGAACCAACGGCAAAAGGAAGACCTTTCTCTCTGTCTCTCTCTCACTGTCTACTCTGCCTGTCACAAAAAAAAAAAAAAAAGTTAAAAAAAAAAAAAAAAAAAAAACAAATAGATAATTAAAACAAAATAGAAATGAAACAAATATAAGATCAGCAAAATGAGGGGCTGGTTTTCTGAAAAAAAATAAACAAAACTGACACAACATTGGCCCAACTAACCAACAAAAAGGAGACAGAATACTCAAATCAATAAAATTAGAGGTGAAAAAGGAAATGTAACAACAGCTATCACTGAAATAATAAGAATCATCAGAAATAATAAGAATCATCATCTACAAAGAGCTGTATGCCAACAAGCTGAGAAACCTAGAAGAAATGGATAGATTCCTGGACACATAAACCTAGCTAAATTGAGCCACGAAGACATAGAAAACATAAACAGATCCATTACTAAGATGAAAATTAAATCAGTAATAAAGACAATAAAGACCCTCCAAACAAAGAAAAGCCCATAACTAGATGGCATCACTACTGAATTCTACCAGACATTTAAAAAAGAACTAACTCCACTTCTTCTCAAGTTATTCAAAACAATTGAAAGGGAGGGAATCCTCCCAAATTCTGTCTATGAAGCCAGCATCACCTGAATTCCTACACCTGAAAAAGATGCAACAAAGAACTACAGACCAATTTCCCTGATGAACACAGACACAAAAAGCCTCAACAAAATTCTGGCCAACTGAATCCAACAACACATCAGAAAGATCATTCACCCCAGCCAAGTGGGATTTTTCCCTGGTATGCAGGGATGGTACAACATTTGCAAATCATTCATGTGATACATCACATTAAAAAACTGAAGAACAAAAGCCATATGATTATCTAAACAGATAAAGAGAAAGCATTTGATAAAATGCAACATCCTTTCATGATGAAAACTCTAAGCTAACTAGATATTGAAGGAAAATTCCTCAACACAATGAAGGCAATTTATGGCAAACCCATGGCCATCATCCTATTGAGTGGGGAAAAATTGGATGCATTCCCCTAAGACCCAGAACCAAAGATGCCCATTCTCATAATTGCTATTCTCTATATTTCTGGAAGTTTTAGCCAGAGCCATTAGACAAGAAAAAGAAATCAAAGGGATTCAAATTGGGAATGAGGAAGTCACACTATCCCTATTTGCAGATGACATGATTTTATATATAAGGGATCCAAAAGACTCGACCAAGAGACTACAGGAATTCATAAAAGAGTTTGGTAAAGTAGAAAGATATAAAATCAATACACAAAAATCAACAGCCTTTGTATACACAGACAATGCCATGGCTGAAAAAAAACTTTTAAGATCAATTCCATTCCTAATAGCTACGAAAAAAAATTGAATACTTTGGAATAAATTAAACCAAGGATGTCAAGGATCTCTACAACAAGAATTATGATGCATTAAAGAAATAGAAGGGGCCGGCACCATGACTCAATAGGCTAATCGTCCGCCTAGTGGCGCCGGCACACTGGGTTCTAGTCCCGGTCGGGGCGCCGGATTCTGTTCCGGTTGCCCCTCTTTCAGGCCAGCTCTCTGCTATGGCCCGGGAGTGCAGTGGAGGATGGCCCAAGTACTTGGGTCCTGCACCCCATGGGAGACTAGGATAAGCACCTGGCTCCTGCCTTCGGATCAGCGCAGTGCACCAGCCACAGCATGCCGGCCGCGGTGGCCATTGGAGGGTGAACCAACAGCAAAGGAAGACCTTTTCTCTCTCTCTCTCTCTCTCACTGTCCACTCTGCCTGTAAGAGGGGAGGGGAGGGGAGGGGAGGGGAGGGGAGGGGAGGGGAGGGGAGGGGAGGGGAGGGGAGGGGAGGGGAGGGGAGGGGAGGGGAGGGGAGGGGAGGGGAGGGGAGGGGAGGGGAGGGGAGGGGAGGGGAGGGGAGGGGAGGGGAGGGGAGGGGAGAGGAGAGGAGAGGAGAGGAGAGGAGAGGAGAGGAGAGGAGAGGATACAAAAAAAGGAAAAATCTTCCATGTTCATGGATTGGAAGAATCAATATCAAAATGTCCATTCTTCCAAAACCAATTTACAGATTCAATGCAATACCAATCAAAATACCAAAGACATTCTTCTCAGATATAGAAAAAATGATGGTGAAATTCATATGGAAACATTGAAGACCTTGAGTAACTAATGAAATCTTATACCAAAAAAAAAAAAAAAAAAGCCAGAGGCATTATAATACCAGATTTCAAGACATACTACAAGACAGTTTTAATCAAAACAGTCTGATACTGGTTAAAAAAAAAAAAAAAAAAAAAAACAGATGCACAGACCAATGGAAATGCCAGAAATCAAACCAAGCATCTACAACCAACTTATATTTGACAATGTAGTTACAACCAATTCCTGCAGCAAGGATAGTATCTTCAAGAAATGGTGCTAGGAAAACTGGATTTCCACATGCAGAAGTATGATGCAGGACCCCTACCTTATACCTTACACAAAAATCCACTCAAAATGGATTAAAGACCTAAATCTATGAACTGATACCATCAAATTACCATAGAACTTTGGGGAAACCCTGCAAGACATTGGTACAGGCAAAAAGTTCTTGGAAAAGACCCGAGAGGCATAGGCAATCAAAGCAAAAATCAACAAATGGGATCACAAAAAACTGAGACATTTCTGTACTACAAAAGAAACACTCAGGAAAGTGAAGAGGCAACTGACAGAATGGGAGAAATTATTTGCAAACAATGCAACTGATAAAGGATCAATAACCAGAATATATAACGAGATCAAGAAACTCCACACCAACAAAACAAACAACCCAGTTAAGAAATGGGCCAAGGACTTAAACAGACATTTTTCAAAAGAAGAAATTCAAATGGCCAACAGACACACGAAAAAATATTCAGGATCACTAGTCATCAAATCAAAACCACAATGAGGTTTCACTTCACCCCAGTTAGAATGGCTTTCATACAGAAATCAACAAACAACAAAATGCTGGTGAGGATGTGGGGAAAAAGGTACCTTAATCCACTATTGGTGGGAATGCAAATGGGCAAAACCACTATGGAAGACAGTTCAGAGATACATCAGAAACCTGAATATAGGCCTATCATGTGACTCAGCCATCCGACTCCTGAGAATTTACTCAAAGGAAATGAAATTAGCAAATAAAAGAGTTATTTGTACTCCCATGTTTATTGCAGTTCAATTCACAATAGCTAAGAGATGGAATCAACCTAAATGCCCATCAACTGAAGACTGAATTAAGAAATTATGGGCTATGTACACTATGGAATACTACACAGTGGGGAAAAAAAATGAAAACCAGTCACTTGCAACAAAATGGATGAATCTGGAAAACATCATCACTAGTGAAATAAGCCAGTCCCAAGGGGACAAATACCATATGTTCTCCCTGACATGTAATAACTAACAAAGCACCTAAAAGGAAATCTGTAGAAGTTAAATTGACACTTTCAGAAGCAATGACTTGAACAGCCCTTGTCTTGCTGTCCAGGAACAGCTTTTTGCTTTTGTTCTTGTTCTTCTTAACGCCGAATGTGACTGGGAAAGAGAGAGAGAGGAGCAGGTGGGATAGGAGTTGGGGTGGGAGGGCTGGTGTGATGGGAAGAATCACCATATTCCTAAAGTTGTACTTATGAAATTTGTACTCACTAAATAAATGGTTTCTTTGGGGGAAAAAATAAACCCACAGTCGCACCAATAACAAATAATATGTAAAATAAAACAATCATAAGTTTCCTATTTTGTTTCTTTGTGTTTGTTTTTTGGATTTTTTTTTAAGATTTATTTATTTAATTATTTAAAAGGCAGAGTGAAGAGGGGTTTGGGTTGGGGGAGAAGGGGAGAGAGAGAGAGAGCAAGAGAGAGAGAGCCATCTTCCATCCATTGGTTCACTCCTCAAAGGGCCACAATAGCTAGGTTGTGCCAGGCCAAAGCCAGGAGGCAGGAACTCCAACTGGGTCTCCCATATGGGTTTCAGGGGCTCAAGTAACTTGGACCATCTTCCATCACTTCCTCAGGAGCATTAGCAGGAAGCTGGACTGGAAGTGGAACAGCTGGGACTCTAACTGGCCCTCTGATGTGGGATGCTGTCATTGCAAGTGGCAGCTTAACCCACTGCGCCACAGCACCAGCCCCTTGTTCCCATTATTGCTATGAGTACGAGAAATGACGGAAGAGAATGTAAACAGATAAATAACATTTTTTGGAAAGCAATTTGTTCCCATGCTTTCAATGTGTTAAATGTAAACCCTCCCCTAAATCTAGACTTTTCACCTCTAAGCATTAATCCAAGCATATTGCCTACATTTTGTAGGCAGAAATACATTGCAAAGATGTTAAATAAAGTATTGTTTATAACTGGAAAAAGTAGCTATCAATGAATTTGATTAAGGGTTAGATTTCCCTAGAATTTTGTAGCAATTTATAAGAATGAGGTAGATTTGTATGCAGTGATATATAAAAGATGACAAAAATATAATATGGGTAAAAATCATTCTGAAAAACTGTATCAAGGTTGATATTGTGGCATAGCAAGTAAGGCCACAGCCAGCAATGCCAACATCCCATATGGGCGCTGGTTTGTGTCCCAGCTGCTCCACTTCTGATCCAGAGCCCTGCTAATGACATGGGAAAGACAGTGGAGGATGGCTCAAGTCCTTGGGCTCCTGCACCCATGTGAGAGATCTAGAAGCAGCTTCTGGCTCCTGGCTTCAGCCTGGCCCAGCCCTGACTGTTACAGCCATTTGTAGAGTAAACTAGCGAATGGAAGATCTGTCTCTCCCTCTCTCTGCCTAGCTCTCACTTTCAAATAAAGAAATAAATCTTTAAAAAAAAAAAAGAAAACCTGTAGCAATAATAATCCTATACTTTATGTGTCTTTGTATGCAAAACTGTTCTTCTTAATGCAGAAGGAAATAGAAGACATTGTTTAAAAGCATTCACATGAAATGAGCAGATTAAGGAAGAGGAAAAATTTACTTTTCATTCCATATCTTTCCAGATATTTGAAGGGTATTTTTATAATTCATTTAAATCAAAAACAAATAAAAAGTTGAAGTTTTAAAATTTAAGCATTTTAATATTTACCAAGACTCTTTTAAAGATCCAGAGAGGTAATTATAATGTAGTATTAAAAGGAAAACACAGATTATATAGACAGATCATGCTCTAAATTATTTTAATATTTATAAAATGGGAAAAGTAATTGGTCTAGTGGTTAAGACACAGGTTGGGAATCCACATCAGAGTAACTGGGTTTGATATCCTATTCCAGCTGCAGGCTCCATCCAGCTTTCTGTAATGTATGCCCTGGAAGGCAGCAGTGATGTCTCAAATGATCGGGTTCCTATACCCACATGGGTGATCTGGATAGAGTTCCCAGGTCCTGGCTTAAGGCTCTAGCCTAGCTCAGAGCTTTTGTGGGTATATCTGAACAATGCACTACCAAATAGGAAAGCTACCTAGCTCACTCACTCTCTTTCTCTCTACCCCAAATTAAAAAATTTAATGAGGGGCCAGCTCCGTTGCACAATAGGTTAATCCTCCACCTGCAGCACCGGCATCCCTTATGGGCACCAGTTCTAGTCCTGGCTGCCCCTCTTTCTATCTAGCTCTCTGCAATGGCCTGGGAAAGCAGTGGAAGATGGCCCAAGTCCTTGGGCCCCAATACCCACAAGGGAGACTGGGAGGAAGCACCTGGCTTTGGATCGGTGCAGCTCCGGCCATTGCAGCCATCTGGGGAGTGAACCAAAGGAAGGAAGACATTTCTCTCTGTCTCTACCTCTGCCTGTAACTCTACCTCTCAAATAAATTTTTAAAAATTTAATGAAATTAAGTTTAAATCTAAATACACACATAAAATTGCAAGGCAAAGGGGCCAGCGCTGTGGCTCACCTGGTTAATGTCCTGGCCTGAAGCGCCAGCATCCCATATGGGCACCGGTTCGAAACCCGGCTGCTCCACTTCCCATCCAGCTCTCTGCTATGGCCTGGGCAATCAGTGGAAGACGACCCAAGTCTTTGAGCCCTTGCCCCCGCGTGGGAGACCCGGAAGAAGCTCCCGGCCCCCGGTTTTGGATTGGTGCAGCTCTGGCTGTTGTGGCCAATGGGGGAGTGAACCATCAGATGGAGGACTTCTCTCTTTCTCTGCCTCTCCTCTCTCTGTGTAACTCTGACTTTCAAATAAAAAAAAAAATGCTGGCAGAAATAAAGCCAAAATGATAATGATAATTACCTCTAGTATTAATGTGATAACATTTCATTTTTTAAAGTTTTTGCAAACTTTCCAACATTAGTATTCTATGTAACCAGAAAAATAATGTAGTATCAATTCAGAATTTGTTTAGCAAATATATTTTGTCCTGCTCTATATTAGAGATGGAGGAAAGATAAAATGCGGGACTAATTCCTTCCCTCAACTTATCAGCGTACAGATGAATCTGTACATATTGCTAAAACACTTGTATCTATAGAGATCTATACATATAGAAACCAGGAAAGAACAATAAGGAGCCAAGTGCTATATCGAGTCTTATCCAACATCAAGACATATGGAAGAGACAACATAACAAATGAGACCACAGAAAGGGAAGAGACACTGGTCCCAATTCTTAGCACTTCCCTAACCAAAAAACCAGCCCTGGAAAATAACAGGAGAATATTTTTCCACGGACGGTTGGAACTATACACATGCTTGATTCTGGGCATCCAGAGATTTACTTTTTTTTTTTTTTTTTTTTTGACAGGCAGAGTGGACAGTGAGAGAGAGAGACAGAGAGAAAGGTCTTCCTTTGCCGTTGGTTCACCCTCCAATGGCTGCCGCGGATGGCGCGCTGTGGCTGGCGCACCGTGCTCATCCGATGGCAGGAGCCAGGTGCTAGGTGCTTTTTCCTGGTCTCCCATGGGGTGCAGGGCCCAAGCACTTGGGCCATCCTCCACTGCACTCCTGGGCCACAGCAGAGGGCTGGCCTGGAAGAGGGGCAACCGGGACAGAATCCGGCGCCCCAACCGGGACTAGAACCCGGTGTGCTGGCGCCGCAAGGCGGAGGATTAGCCTGTTGAGCCACGGCGCCGGCCGAGATTTACTTTCTTAAAAAAATGCAGTCTCCACACACTAATATTCAAAATCTTAACAATGTACTTCCTTATTCCATATGCTCTATTCCTTTAGAAAAAAAAAAAAAAAGATCTAGGAACGCCAATTCTTTTCACCCTTCCAGTCTCCTTGTGCCCATAACAGACATTGCTAAATGATCTCAGGACACTTTCCTGGAGAGATAATCTCAGAATCCTTCTCAGCACAACACTACAAGCAGCCACTATCCACTGAGTAAAGCTGAGGTACAAGCAGAAAACTCCTCGCCATCCCTTATTAATGTGATGCTAATAATAAACTCACATTTGAACAGGAGGCAAGAAGCTTACTAAGTTCTGTCACACTCATTCTCTCTTTTGAGCAGATGTTATTATATTTTTCTTTATGCCAAAAAAGAAAATTTTAAGCGTTTCCACAGAGTCTTCACCAGCCACTCTTCGGAGGCAGGCCCAGGACTGTAACATGGAACCCAGTCCTCGCTCCAGGCTCTTGCTCAGAAGACTCCTCTCGTGCACATCAGTATGAACAGGTTGAGCTTTTCCTACCTTTAGTCAGGTTGGGTAGGGGAGTGGATGAGGATCCTGGGACGCACTGAGGAATAGAAAAGGGTGTCCCATAAAAGCTGCAGAGGGACACAGAAACCAAAGACTGCAGACATAAGGAGCAAGTAACCCTGGAAGAACCACTAGAAGCCCTGAGGTTCCCACCCACGACTGCTATCTGACTAGAAATCCAGCAAGATTCCCATTAAGAGCAAGAAGGCCCCACTGCCTGACAGCCTGACAGACGCTGACAAAGGCTGAGGGCTGCTCTGCCCTCTCTGTGCCTGTGCCCACACAGCTTCCTGTCCGCCCTCTGCACTGGGAAGGACCAGAGCCAGCCCATGACCCTCCCAAGGTCTCCCCAACAAGCATACAATCTGCCAAGTCATCTTCTCTTTCACTCCTTCGGACCCTCAGACCACCCTCCTCCTGCCCCACCTCAGGCTGCCCGGGATGTGAGCTTCCTCTTATCTAGCTCCTCCTGGAGTCTTGTTAAGGTTAAATTCCAACCAAATGAGAGGGATCCCTGGTGGACACCCTGGGTGTGTGATGTCCAATCTACATCTATCAACTCACCCTCCAACTAATCCAATCCAGTATTCTAAGTGCAAGAGTCCTAAAAGCGTTTTAAAACACCAGAATTAGATAGCGTGTTAAATTTGAGGTTAACATACGGATTTTTGACTTTAAAAGGCTAGATTTTCACAACAAACATGCGTTGCTATGGAGATGGCATAAGCCTATGTAAACTTCAGGCATTCATATTCATAGAAACTCCCGAAGCAAGACCAAATGTTGGCCTTCACGTTCTTGTTCTTGCCAACTTTCAAATAGTGTGCAATTTATGCCAAAAATAAATGGGTGCGACTAATACAAGCTTAGAACATTTTTTTCTTAATTTTACCTTGAGGGCAACATTTGTTGATATAGGAGTTGGGTGTGTAAAGCATACTTCCCCCCTCAACAAATCCATCTGCTTTATTTACACTTCCTGAAAGACCTGTGTGCACATTTTTTCCATAAATTGTACAACTGCTAGTAATCACGGATCATTTCAATCTGTGCGGCAGTTCTATTTTAACACTACGCGTCTTCCTTTTTCGTTTGTGTTCCATTAAACACATACTAGAAGCAAAGCAGTCGGAACTTAACTCTTACATTCCCAAAAACACACTGCAAGGCTGCAGGCCAGAGAACAAGCTTTTGCATAGGTGATGCCTCCAAGGTCTGTGAGCCCAGGGTAAATCCTATTACAAGCTCAGAGATGTCAAATTGGTTTCTACTACTGACCTTCTTTCTCATGACCCCTGCTCCAATCCTCTGGGCCCCAATCTCCCAAATCCCTCATTTCTTCTGTGCCAAGGTCAACCCATGTGACGACTGTGCTCAGCCTGCATCTACTCTACCCCATGCTGGATATTTGCTGCTAATTACTGTAGTCACACTTCTTAATTCAACAAGCGCCAGGCGGCTGCCAGCCGTCTCCCCAGTGGGATGGGTCACCAGCTATCTCACGCAGGTCACCAAGTCGGCATTTATTTCCTGATAGGAGATGGTGTTACAAGGTAGCTGTTCCAACATGAACGGTAATCAACAATAATTAAAAGTGATACACCCATTCTGACTCATATGATAGTGTGAAAAAAAATCCAAGAAAGGTGGTAGAGAGAGCAAAGTGAGAGTGAAGAAGCTCTTTAGCCACAGCAGATCTGTTCTTCAAATCTGAATTTCGGGGCAGGGAGGGGAAGGATGTATGTTTTTATTTTCTTTTCACTCATAAAGAAGGAGGACATGTACAAGGCGACCACAGTGAAAAGTGGTAAATTTGGATTTTCCACAAGGCCTTTTCCAAGGCTGAACCCTGCCCAGTGCCATCAGAGAGAGGGCAGATCAGAAATTAGACCACACATTAAGTCTCTGTCCAGAGGCTGTTATGACCAATTCATGTGTAATGCCAGTGATGACCGACCTCTTTATCCACAAGCGGTTCAGCCTGCGCCACATAAACTCATTGTTTCCCTCCATGTCTCCAGCCCCATCTAGAATGCACTTCCCTAGATTGCCAGTGGCCTCAGCCACTGGCTACCAAACCTATTAGGTCAACAGGAGTGCTTCACGCCCACGGTCCGAAGCTTTGCACAGCTTTACTTTAACCATGATTGGGGTTGTCCACAATCTACATCCTCAAACCATCACCACCAGCAGCCCCACTATGCTACCCCTGTCTTAAGACAAGTTCCCCAGAATCAGACCTTGAGACTGCAGCTCACTTGCCAGCAACACACCAATGAAGTGCTCTCAGGAGAAACCGGCAGGGAGTGGGAGAAGCAGAGCAGGAGCAGGGCGAACATCAAGCACAAGTGGAGGCCGGGCTATGTTTCGGCCTCACCTAATTGCAAGGGGAGTTCCAGAGCATAAATTGGCTCACCTCCATGTAAAGCACTGGCCTTCCTTCCACAGTCATTCGCTATTAGCTCCCCAACATCCTTGGAAAATACTTTCCAAGACCTCTAATAGATGCTTAAAACCATAGACAGTACCAAATTCTATGTATACTATATTTTCCCATATATATGTATATATATATATATATATATATATATCTCGTAAGGTTTAATTTATAAATTAGACACACTAAGAAATTAACAGCGATGAGTAGTAAAATAGAACAATCAAAACAAAAGTTATGGGAGTGTGGCCTCTCTCCCTCTCTCTCTAGGTCTCGGATGGTACTGTTCTCACCCTTCCTCTCCCATGACAATGGAGATGAGATGAAGTTAGGCAATCTAGCACTAGTCTACTACGTAAGAGCTGCTCGCACACAAGCAGTGCAGTCTCATGAAAGGGGACCCGATAACCAAGATGGCTGCTAAGTAACTACCAGATAGGCAATATATACATGTGGTTATGCTAAATAAAGGGATGATCCATGTCCTGGGCTGGACAGAGTGGGATGGTCCCAGATTTCATCATGCTACTCAGAACACTGTGCTACTTAAAATTTGTAAGTTGTTTCTGGAATTTTAAATACTTTTGGACTTTATTGGGCCTCAGATAACTAAAACTATAGAAGGTCAAACTGTGGTTAGAGGAGACAAGTGCACTGTAACCTACTCAGTAGTCACTACTCTGAAGAAGGCCATTGTTGTCAGCCTGGAAGTGAAGGGAAGGGAAGGGAAGCCATGTGCTGAGCACACAGAATTGGAAAAAGTATGTGGGGACAATGACAGCATCTATTAACCCTCAGGGAAGTGAACGCTGGTAGTATCATAACATTAATTTCTTAGGACAATTCTTAACATGAACATCTTAGAGACGCAGGTATCCATCAGGAGAGGAGACACAACCACACCTCTGATTCTGCCTACTCATCAAAATGGAGAGTCTACCTATGTGATGTCACACCTGGATCAGCGTGTACTTTCTAGTGCCACGCCCTGAAGCATCTATAGAAAACCTTAAAGTGCTGTTTAAGTCATCTGTTCTTCTTTTGTTATGACCACCATCCAAGCATGATCACCCAACAGCCTCTGTGTGGCCAGATTTCAAGTGACTGGTCCCAAGGCCACATCATCCTCCTGCCTTCTAACTCACCTGCAAACCACGTCTTTCTTCCTACGGCCATTTCAGAGAAGAGAGAGAAATGAGGGGAGGAAACCGCAAAGCAGTCCATGCTTCAAAGTAGGAGCCAACAATGATCGATTTAGAGTCAGTGCTGAACAGCGCAGTCAGAAGAAGAAGGCGTGATGATCTATTACTGATGCCTAACGCGGGTGCAGGGTGAGGAAGTCAAGACAGGTCCCCATGGAACAGATGTCAGTGGACCCTCGTCTGCCCTTGAGAACCTATCTATCCTTCTAATGTCTGTCCTCCCCACTGCACGTAAAGTGTACTCACAAAAGGAAAAGTCACAGGTTTTTAAATGTTTACAGTGTTCAGCACAGTTTGGAGTTGAACATGTATAAAAGAAGTAGGGGTTTTTTGGTGCTAAAAATGCTAAAAATCTCAAGAAGAATGTGAGACCACTTTTAAAAATTCATGGAAAGTAGTACTGAAAGGTAAGTTTATTTTGGTGTAAAAAATTCTTTTATTCTTTAATTGATTGCTTTGAGCACTACTTTTTAATTTTTATTTTATTTGTGAGAAAGTCAGAGACAGGCAGAGAGACAAAAAGAGTTCCCATTTGTTATTTCAGTCCTCACATGTCCACAACAGAGAAGCCAGAAGCCAGAAACTCACTTTAAGGCTCCCACTTGGATGGCAGGGACCCGACTACTTCAGCCATCACCTGTTGCCTGCTAGAGTGTGCACCAGCAGGAAGCTGGGAACATGAGTGGAGCCAGGATTCAAACCCACGCATTCCAGATGGGATGTGGGCATCCCAAGCAGTGTCTTAACCATTTAACCAAGCCAAATGCCCACCCCCATGCAAAAAATATTTAAATCTATGCCTATTTTTTCTTTTTTTTTTTTTTTTTTTTTTTTTTTGACAGGCAGAGTGGACAGTGAGAGAGAGAGACAGAGAGAAAGGTCTTCCTTTTGCCGTTGGTTCACCCTCCAATGGCCGCCGCGGATGGCGCGCTGCGGCCGGCGCACCGCGTTCGTCCGATGGCAGGAGCCAGGTGCTAGGTGCTTTTCCTGGTCTCCCCATGGGGTGCAGGGCCCAAGCACTTGGGCCATCCTCCACTGCACTCCCGGGCCACAGCAGAGGGCTGGCCTGGAAGAGGGGCAACCGGAATAGAATCCGGTGCCCCGACCGGGACTAGAACCCGGTGTGCCGGCGCCGCAAGGCGGAGGATTAGCCTGTTGAGCCACGGCGCCGGCCTTTATTTTTTCATAATACACATTTTGTATGAACTTTTTTTTGACATATCCATGTATATGACACGGACACAGTGTATTTCTCAAGACATACATGACAAACTGACAAGATAAAAATTAATTCCCAGGGCAGGCGTTTGGCACAGCAGTTAAGACAGCACTTGCGACCCCACATCCCATAGCAGAATGCCTTGTTTGACCCAGCTCTATTGCTTCCATCCAGCTTCCTGGTTATACACACCCTGGGAAGGCAACAGATGGTGGCTTAAGTCCTTGAGTTCCTGCCACCAGTATGGGAGACCCAGAGGGAGTTCCCAACTCCTGGCTTCAGCCTGACCCAGGCCAGCTACTGAGAGCATTTAGGCATTGAACTATCAGATGGAAGTATATACCTGTGACTTTCAAATAAAATGAAAATATTTTTTTTTAATTTATAAAAATAAATCCCCAAGTGTCAACACACATAAGCATGGAGCTTCATGTAAGCAGGTGTCAGCTCATGTGATGGGTATAAACAGGGTCCCAAGTGTTCGTGAAGTGAAAACAGTCCTGTAAGTATAGGAAGAGGTGGGATTTGAGCAAAGCCTGGGGGTGCACTGAGTTGGAAGGGAGGAAGAGCTTTTTATTCAGTGGAAAGAACAGGAGAAAAGATGACCACATTCTGGGAATGCTCAGTGGAGGCCTTAAAGGTTCCAGAACACAGAAAATCCTATTCCTGTGCCCCACACAGGAATAAGGGTGTGCTCCCAGCCTCCCAAATCCCTCAAGCTGTGCCAGCAACGAGCCTCACACGCGGAGCTGCTCCCTAGGAATGGCAGAGCTCCGTGCGCCAGTGGCCAGTGAGAACAGAGGGTGGGATTTCAATTCCCCAGTTCCCTGGTCTTCCTGTGCTGTCCAGGCCAGTCTCGGGAACCCTGGCCAATAGCTGGCCTCAAGGTCACACCTAAGCACATGCGAGCTTCTGCAAAGAGAAGGATGAAACAGTCAGCAAGGACACAAGGGCAGCAGTGACCTCCCCCTTGCACCTCAAAAGAGTGGAGGAAATGGCCACCTCCCTGAAGGACAGCAAGTCACCCCAGAAACACCCGCCAGCCCCTCTGGCCCCCTTCATGAGCTATTCTCCAGAAACCGGCTCGGATTTAATGAATTGTGACCAGCAGGAAGAACACTCATCGGGCTGAGGAGTTGATGGAGTCAAATCCTCCCTGCAGCCTCCACACCCACCCATCCCAGGGCTCCACTGATGCTGCAGTGAGCAGACAAAGCAGCAGGAGCAGAGGAGAGGCTCAGACCTGACCTGCAGCCTCCTGTCTCCTCCCAGCTTCCTGGTTTCCCCCAGCATGCACGACTCCCTCCCCAGCTTCTTGCAGAAGGAAATCTTCCTCCCCTCACACAGCTAGGCCAACTCAGTTTCCAGAAGCTGAAAATCAGCTCCAAGCCAAGACTTGTTCTAAAATAGTGGGGGGCGGGGGAGAGAGATGTGAAAACAAAGACAAGAATTAAGGCCACTGACTCTCTGTCACTTGGCAGTGAACCTGCCACAACAAAGTTCAGTTTTTAGAGGCTTCAGAGTGGAACTTTGGTAGAGGACAGCCCGTATTCATTCTGAGTTTAAGAACAACTTTTCATCCTATGCACACAGGACTGGGGCGGGGGGGGGGGGGGGGTCCTGCTTTAAAGCAAGAACCCCATAAACCACAGCTCTTTCCAAATCTCCCCTAGTCTCCTCAGAGTTGGGATTCGTTTCAGGAGTGTCTGACAGCTGCGGATTAACAACAATAACAATTTGCATTTGCGAGGAGCTTTTAACTTTTCAAAGTCCCCCTCTATCCATCATCCGTCTTTATCCTGCTGACAGCCTGGTGATGCAGGTGGAGCTGGGATTACCAGGGCCAGCCCTTAGTGTAAGCAAAGCAGATTATGTACTCAGTGGCTTTGGGAGCCCAGGAAGGGACCAACTGCCTCAGAGAATCCCTCCCAACAAACTGCACCTGAACATTCCCTTAACAAAAACAGCCCTTGCATTTCACAACACAGATAAGGCTTACGAGGCAAATACCCTTTGGAAAACTATCCCACCAACCAGTGTTGTAGCATGGGCAAAGCCACCAGCAAACCTTTCTTGACAGCAAGGTCTCATGGGGGGAAGAAACAGGACACCCAAATGGAATGTAAGGGTAAAAGAGGAAAACATAGCGCGGGTCACAGTTTAGCCCATGGTTACCCCTAATAATAATTCACACTGTTTCATAAGTAGGAAGACACGGAAGTGTCAAGTCACCCACTTACTCATTCCTTGGCTCATTTTTTCAGTTACTCCTGTTGTGCCAGCCAAGCTCTGGTGGTACAAGATGAAGACAGACCCTGCCTTCCAGGAGCTCACTGTGGAATGAAGGAGCCATTGAGGGGCAGGTACCATTTTAGATGCCACCCTCTCCAGCTTCCCTGCTCCCCAGGCCCCTAGATCTCACTTTGGGCAGCAGCAATGGGTTCAGACTATTTAGCGAGCAACCCACACAGCTCAGGGCAAAAAGTATAATTGATTTCAGAATGCGTGTTTTATCAGACACATAGCAGAGATTTCTTAAAGATTTATTCATTCATTTGGAAGGCAGAGCGAGAGAAAGAGGAAGAGAGAGGGAGAGTGCACGAGCGAGCGAGCTATCTTCCACCTGCTGGTTCACTTCCAAATGCCTAGAACTACCAGAGCTAAGGCAGCTGAAGCCAGGAGCCAAGAACTCCATCTGGGTCTCCCACACGGGTGGCAGAAACTAAGTACTTGGACAGTCATCTATTGCTCTTCCAGAAGCATTAGTAGAAAGCTGACCCAGACGTGGGAGAGTCAGCATTCAAAACTCATGATATGGGATGTGGGCACTCCAAGCAGTGACCGACCCCACTGCACCACAATGGCTGTCTCAGCATTTGGGGTCAAGAGATTTGGGAATTCTAAAATTTCAGTTTTCATATCAAACAGCAACTTCTGAAGTCTATGCAAAGAGTATCAGAAATGACAGAATGGGGAAGAATGCACAACAATGAGAAGATTCCTTACTGTGGGAGAAGGGTGCCCACCCCACCAACTGTTCAAAGCAGGGGAGTCCTTGCTAATCTGATCAGATGAGAATACTGGGCCCTGATTAGCCTGGGGGACAGAAATGGTGCTATGCAAGGCTTATCATTCAGGTCATCTGCTACTCAGGTGCAAGACTGGTGTTTTAGAGACCTCTCTCCAGAAATGCAGAGAAAACTGTTTTGGGTCTTTTGATACATTTTTAAAGATTTATTAATTTATTTGAAAGGTATAGTAGTGGGAGGGGGAGAGAGAAATCTTCCATTTGCTGGTTCACTCCCTAAATTTATGCAATTACTGGGACTAGGCCAGGCTAAAGCCAGGAGCATGGAACTCCATCTTGCTCCCCCTACAGGGGTGGCAGGGACCCAAGTACATAGACCATCCTCTGCTTTCTAAAACCTCAAGCAGTTGGGTCCCTGCCACTCAGGTAGAGATGTGGACTGAGTTCCCAGATCCCAGCTTCAACCATAATGCTGCAGGTATTTGGGTAATGAACCAGTACACAGTAATGAGCTCACCTGCTCTTTTAAAAAAAGATTTATTTATTTATTTGAAAGGCAGAGTTATAGACCGAGAGAGAGAGAGAGAATCTTCCATCCACTGGTCCACTCCCCATATGGCCACAAGGGCCAGAGCTAAGTAAATCAGAAGCCAGGAGTTTCTTCAGATTCTCCCACATGGGTGCAGGAGCCCAAGAACTTGGGCCATCTTACACTGCTTTCCCAAACCCATTAGCAGGGAGCTGGATCAGAAGCAGAGCATCTGGGACTGGAACTGGTGCCTATATGGGATGTCATTACTGCATGCAGCAGCTTTACCTGCTACATCACAGTCTGGCCCCCTCTGTCTGCCTCTCCCTCTCCTCTCTTCTGTCTCTGCCTCTCAAATAATATTTTTAAAATAAATAAGCAAAGAGTCCAAGATGGCTGAACAGAGTATAACTACACCAACTTCAGTTGCCTTGTAGTATGAAAAGAATAAGGAATGGGAAAAAATAAAAAGAATAAAGGAAGGTCCATGTTTCCAATGGTCTAATGGAAATTTTTGGCAGAGAAGTGGAAACAACAACTAAGACTCCATGGGACAAGAGGAGAGGAGACAGAAACACCACTGCAGCCAGGCACACTGCTCAGTCAGCCAGGAAGCAAAGCCAGCTGCCAGCTGTGAGCTGCCATCTTACCAATTCATGGTAGCAAGAAATTGCCACGCACACCGCCACTCGCAGTTTTAGTCGAAAGATAATTCCACAGTCACCCACTGATGTTGGCTTCAACCTGGGGTGTTTACTGGGGTTAGAGCAACTACTGGGCTTGGAGAAAGGAAGCCACACTACTTCCCTCCCCCACCAAGTAATGGAAGCTATGGCAAAAAGTTACCCAGTGCCAGTGGGTCTCTGCTCTGCTTCTACCATAATCCATCAGAATCAGGGCAACTTGTCTGAATTCATGCAACTGTGGGAATTTCGGGGCACTAGCCCCAAATATACACTCACACGCTCTGCATGAGCCAGGAGGATTGCCCTTAGCTTCTAGGATCTAGCATCAGCAGCAACCCATAAAAATTACACCCCTACCCTGGGAGATCTGGTTAATGACCCCACCGTACCCTGCAACACTAGGACTGCAACAATTAGTTCTAAATTTCTCAATCCCACTGCAATCTACCTGGTGGACCTCGGGAAGAAACTAATTGCATTCCCCATGTCTGAACTCATCCCCTGCACACCTTTGTAGTCACCCTGTGGGATGGGAGCAGGGTTTAATCCACATGCCCTAGTCCCAGGATGAGGTCTGTTGGTGTTAGAACCAACACCAGCTGGACTCTCCTAGCAGGACCTATAGAAGGACCCATCCGCATCACACAGTCCTGGAGCCACAGCAATTTGTGCCATAAGTCCCAGCATCACCCATGCTTGCCAGTGGGACAAGCAGACAGCCACCTCTGTCTCCCTCAGCACCAAAACAAGGCTCTGGTGAGCACAAACTCCCTGTGGGCCAAAGATACACACCCTAGGAAACCCATACTCATCTCAAAGCCACACTTCTATCCCCATGAACTACAGCAGACTAGTTTACTGTGACACTTACAGACTTAATTGGCACTGATTAAGACAAAAGAAAACACTCAGAGACTACACTCCTGATCTCATCTAGAACCAAAGCTGAAGCAACAGATCAACTAACAGTCTAAACCATAAACTCTTCTACAATAAGACCTACTCCATAAAGGAGGGACAAGTGCACCAGATGCACAAATGTCAACATAGAAACACAGAAGACTTGAATAAGCAAGGTAGCATGACACTTCCAAAAGAACAAAATAATCCTCCAGATGTAGATCTTGAACTGAAGGAAATCTATGAAATTACATAGAATTCAAAATAATGATTGTAAGGAAACTCAATGACATGCAAGAGAATACAGATAAAGATATGAGGAGATCAACTATTTACATGAATGAAAATATTACCAAGGAAACAGAAATCATTAAGAAGAACAAAATAGAGGGGCCAGCACTGTGGCACAGGTTAAAGCCCCAGTCTGCAACTCCAGCATCCCTTATGGGTGCTGGTTCGAGTTCCAGCTGTTCCACTTCCAAACCAGTTCTCTGCTGTGGCCTGAGAAAGCAGTAGAAATGGCCCAAGTCCTTGGGCCCCTGAACCCACATGGGAGACCCAAAAGAAGTTCCTGATTCCTGGCTTTGGACAGGCACAGCTCTGGCTGTTGCAGCCATTTGGGGAGTGAATTTGTGGATGGAAGACCCCTCTCTCTCTGCCTCTGACACACTAACTCTACTTTTCAAATAAATAAATAAATCTTGAAAAAAAGTGAGGACAGTGCAAATTCAAAGAGTTAGGGAGAAAACTAGAGAGGAAACTCCATGCAAATTACAGGAACATCGTGGATCTACGTGAAGGATGTGGATTCATGCAACTCAGCACCACAGCTGCTGACAGCCCCAGTACCAGCTTTGCAGAGTAAGGTGAGACCAAACTGCACAGCCCAAGTCACTGGCAATAAGGCTGCACGACAAGCCTGCGTGAGTTTGGCTTGGATCCCAGTTGGGGAGACTATACCTGCCAACACAGAGGGAAAAGGCTAGGAGGGGGGCCAAATTCTCTCTCCCTGCCACTCAGGGCCAGAATCCTATACTAGCTTAGAGAGGACAGGTACCATTTTGGACATAAGGAACAGCTGCCGCAGGTTGTATCTCCAAGCCCAGCAACCAGTTGAGGGGGGATCCCCGAGTCTGGCTTGGAGAACTGACAGGGGGCTGGGCACTCGTGACTGTGGGAGCTGTGTCTGCTGGGTCAGACTGTGAAAACACTGTGGCTGCATGGGAGGGGCAGGGTGTGGCTGGGTCTATGAGCAATCACTGTAGGCAGCTCCACATGCTCAGAGCTCCCTAACTGCCTGGTCAGAGTCACTACTATGGGATTCGTACTCACAATGAGGACTGCATAGATCTGTTCTACGGTTCTTGGCACCCACTGAAGCTACAGATCAGGCATTGCTCTCCTTGGAGGAGAGAAGCTGAGCATGAGACTAAGTAAACAGAGTGCATCATACCCACCCCTCTGATTAAAAAAATATATACATATTTACCAAGCCCAACTTGGGTTCCTCCTTGGACAGTCCTCTCACCCTAGAGCCCCAAAAAGGGCTCCCAAGTCACAACCAGCACACGCCCCTGAATATTAACTGAAAGACCAGACACTTCCACTCCACTAAACCACAAAGGCATAGTCAAAAAAGCTGTAATATGGGAGGAAAAATCAAGTACCTCCATAAATGCCCAAAATTAAGTGCAGAAATTCAAGAAACAATAAGGAAATAAATATGACATCCCAAAAGGAAAACAACACTTCAATACTATGATGCAAGGATGAAAAGATTGAAGAAATGCCAGAAACAGAATTCAACAAGTTGATTGTAGGGTTACTTAGAAGTAACCAGACACAAATCCATGAACTAAAGAAATCTATACATGTCATGATGGAAAATTTTTCCCATGAAATTGAGATTTTAAACAGAAATCAAAATGAAATATTAGAAATGAAGAATGTAATATATCAAATAAAAATATAGTAGAAAACCTTAACAACAGACTTGGTGAGGCAGAAGAATGAATATCTAAGTAGAAGATAAATCTCAGGAAATTTTACAGTCAGACCAAAAAAATAAATAAATAAAAACAAAGAAGAAATTAGAAAACTTAAACAAATGTTGGAGATTTATGGGATACTATGAAAAGACCCAACATACAGATCCTAGGAGTTCCTGAAGGCATGGAAAGAATGGATTAGAAGGCCTTTATAGTGAAATAATTATAAAAAAAAAAAAAAAAAAAACTTCCCCAATTTGGAGAAAGAAAGGGACGTCCAAGTACAGGAAGCACATAGAACTCCTAATAGACATGACTAGAAAAGATATTCACCACAACACATTGTTGTCAAACTCTGTACATTAAAACAAAGAAGATTCTAAAATGTGCAGGAGAGAAATGCCTGGTAACTTTCAGAGGATCTCCAATTAGACTCACAGCTGACTTCTCTTCAGAAACCTTACATGCTAGGAGATAACGGTGAGATATACTCCAACTCTTAAAAGAAAAAAAAAAAACTGTCAACCCAGAATATTATATCTGCAAAGCTCTCATTTATGCATGAAGGTAAAATAAAGATCCTCCCTAACAGAAATTGAAACAATTTGTCACTTGTCCAGTCTTACAAAAGATGCTTAAGGATGTGCTACACACAGAAACAGAAACATGGTCATCATTATAAAAGAAGGTGAAGGCAGAAAATCTCCCGGTTAAAGTACAAAGGAAATCCAAAGTAAACAATAGGGGAGGGGATTAAGATGGCAGAGCAGGGAGAGAGCTTACTGCCCTAGTCTAGAAGATATTTTTTAAAAAGCAGAGAGAGTGCAGTCTCAGGGAAGAGTTCGGGATAAAACAGCAGAAAAAAATTTATGCAAACTAGAGGGACACAGCAGACCTACATGGAGGGCATGGACACGGACAACTCAGGACCCCAGCAGCTGAGAGCCTATGCACCAGCTTTGGAGAATGAGGTGAGATGAGACCACAGCAGCCCAAGTTGTGGCAATAAAGCTGCAGGAAGGTCCTAGAGGGAATCTGGCTTGGAGCACCATGGGGGATAGTGTAACTGCCAAACTAAAGACAAAAAAAGAAAAGGAGGGGCACATTTCTCTCTCCCTTGATCACCCTGCAATGGCATCCTGTGACAAGCCGATGGAGCAGGCACCATTTTGGACATTCATAACAGCTGCGCCAGTTCATGTCCATACCCAGCAACCAACTGAATGGAGATTCCTGAGACTGATGGGGAAAACTGACAGGGGGCTAGGTGCTCATGACTGTGAAGGCTTGTGTGCCAGAACTGTGAAAAAAAATGAGACTACATGGGAGGACTCAGGGGGTGGCTGGGACTCTGGGCAGTCACTGTGGGAGCTCCACACACTCAGAGCACCCTGGTTACCTGGTGAGGGACATTGCTGGGGAATCTGAGCTCACACTGAGGACTGCACGGATCCTTTGTGTGGTCCTTGGGGAAGAGTGGACAAATACTATACCCACTGGGGATAGGATCAGGTACTGGTCTCTTTTGAGGAGAGAAGCTCAGCTGAGCAGAATAAACTTCCCTGCTGATGAGAGAGAGAGAGACACACACACACAGAGAGAGACAGAGAGAGAGAGAGAGAGAGATTTACCATACCAAACCTGGGTGTGTCACCTTAGACATGCCCTTCATCCTGCTGAACTGAACAGAGCTCCCTGGCCACACCACCACACACCTCTAGGTATTCACTGAAAGCAGAAACTCCAATAATCTACAGAGTAATAGTACAAAGATAAAAGTCACCACAGCAAAAAAAAAAAAAAAAAAAAGAGAGAGAAAGAAAGAAAGAAAGAAAGAAACCAATGAGTATCTCCACAAATGCCAAATAACAAACCCACCAATTCAAGAATAAGGAAGAGAACATGATGCCCCAAAAAGAATACAACATTTCAATATGAGATTGTGATTATAAGATTTAAGAAATGGCTGACGCTGTGGCTCAATAGGCTAATCCTCCACCTGCAGCACCGGCACCCCAGGTTCTAGTCCTGGTCGGGGCGCCGGATTCTGTCCTGGTTGCTCCTCTTCCAGTCCAGCTCTCTGCTGTGGCCCGGGAAGGCAGTGGCGGATGGCCCAGGTGCTTGGGCCCTGCACCCGCATGGGAGACCAGGAGAAGCACCTGGCCCCTGGCTTCAGATCAGCACAGTGTGCCAGCCATAGCGGCCATTGGAGGGTAAACCAACGGAAAAGGAAGACCTTTCTCTCTCTTTCTCTCTCACTGTCCACTCTGTCAATAAAAAAAAAAAAAGATTTAAGAAATGCCAGAAATGGAATTCAAAAAAATGACCATACGACTACATAGATGTAATCAGAAGCAAATGCACAAACTAATGAACTCCATACATGAAAGAAAATTTCGACCACAAAATTGAGATCTTAAAGAGAAATAAAAATGAAATATTGGATATGAATAATTCAGTAAAATAAAAAATGCAGAAGGCCTTAACACAGAACCAGTGAAGCAGAAGGAAGAATATCCAACTTAGAAAACAAATTGCAAGAAGTTATACAGTCAGAAAAAAAAAACAAAAAAAAATTTAAAAACTAAAAATCACTGTTGGTAATCTACAGAATACTATCAAATGATACAACATACGGGTTCTAAGAATTCCCGAAGGCTGTTAAGAGAGAGAAAGGGCCAGCGCCTTGGCTCAATAGGCTAATCCTCCACCTGCGGTGCCGGCACCCCGGGTTCTCATCCCGGTCAGGGCGCCAGATTCTGTCCCGGTTGCTCCTCTTCCAGTCCAGCCCTCTGCTGTGGCCCAGGAGTGCAGTGGAGGATGGCTCAAGTGCTTGGGCCCTGCACCTGCATGAGGAGACCAGGAAGAAGCACCGGGCTCCTGGCTTCAGATGGGTGCAGCACCGGCTGCAACGTGCCAGTTGTAGCGGCCACTTGGGGGGTGAACCAACAGAAGGAAGACCTTTCTCTCTCTCTCTCTCTCACTGTCTATAACACACACACACTCACTCTCTCTCTGCTCTGTCTCTGTCTCTCTAACTCTGCCTGGCAAAAAAAAAAAAAAAAAAAGAGACTGACTGAATTAAAAAACAAAACCCATCTATTTGCTGCCTACCAGATGGTGAAATGTTTACATCTCAGCAAAAGATGCATGCAGACTGAAAGTGAAAGGATGGAAAGAGATATTCCATGCTAACAGAAACCAAAAAAGAGCTGGTGTAACTCTCATAATATCAGACAAAATAGACTTTAACATGAAAGCTATTAAGAGAGACAAAAAAGGGCACTATGTAATCACTAAGGGATCAATTCAACAGAAGAAGTAACTATTATAAATGCAAATGCACCTAACTAGGGAACACCTAGTAAAAAAAAATGTTAAGGCATCTAAAGGGAGACACAGACTCAAATACAATAGTAATGGGAAATTCAATACCCCACTTTCAGCAATGGACAGATCAACCAGAAATAAAATCAAGAAGGAAACAGCAGAGTTAACAACAGTATAGACCAAATGGACCTAACAGATACCTACAGAACTTTTCATCCTACTGCTGCAGAATACATATTCTTCTAACAGGTGCACGGAACTTTCTCTATAATTGACATATGCTAAGCCATAAAGCAAGTCTCAGCAATTCAAATAAATCTAAATCATACCATGTATATTCTCAGAACACAATGGAATGAAGCTGGAAATCCGCAACTCAGGAACCTCTAGAATATATTGAAACACATGGAGACTTAAAAACATGCTCCTCAATGAACAGTGGGCCAAAGAATAAATCCAGAGAGAAATAAAAAAAATTTCTGGAAACAAATGAAAATGACAATGCAACATGTCAAGAGGAAAGTTTATAGCAATCGGTGCCTACATCAAGGAATTGGAAAGCCACCAAATAAACAAACTATCAATGCACTCAAGGATCTAGAAGAACAACAGCAAACCAAACCCAAAACTAGGAGAAAAGAAATATTAGAGAAGAAATCAACAAAATTTTTAAAAAATACAAAAGATCAGCAAAAATGAAGAGCTGATTTATTGAAAGAAAAAAAAATTGATACATTGGCCCAACTAACCAAAAAAAGAGGAGAAAGACCCAAATCAATAAAATTAGAGATGAAAAAGGAAATGTAACAACAGACACCACAGAAACAAAAAGAATCAACAGAAATTACTACAAAGGGCTGTATGAGAACAAACTGGAATACTTAAAAAGAAATAAATAGATTCCTGGACAGATACAATCAAAAAACTGAGTCATGAAGACACAGAAAACCTAAACACACCCATAACCAAGATGGAAATTGAATCAGTAAATAACCACCCTCCCAACAAAGAAAAGCCCAGGACCAGATGGCTTCACTGCTGAATTCTATCAGACATTTATAGAACTACCTCCACATCATCTTCTCAAGTTATTCAAAACAATTCAAAGGGAGGGAATCCTCCCAAATTCTTTCTATGAAGCCAGCATCGCCTTAATGCCTAAACCTGAATAAGATGCAACAGAGAAAGAACTACAGACTAATTTCCCTGATGAACATAGACACAAAAATCCTCAAAAAAATTCTGGCCAAACAAATCCAACAATACATCAGAAAGATCATTCACCCAGACCAAGTGGGATTTATCCCTGATATGCAAGGATGGTTCACCATTTGCAACATCAATCAATGTGATACATCACATTAACAAACTGAAGAACAAAAACCATATTATTATCTCAATAGATGCAGAGAAAGCATTTGATAAAATACAACATCCTTTCAAGATGAAAATACTAAGCAAACTGGGTATAGAAGGAATATTCCTCAACACAATCAAGGCAATTTATGACAAACATACGGCCAGGATCCTATGGAATCGGGAAAAGTTGGAAGCATCCCCACTAAGATCCAGAACCAGACAAGGATGCCCACTCTCACCACTGCTATTCAATATAGTCCTGGCAGTTTTTTTTTTTTTTTGGTTTTTTTTTTTTGGACAGGCAGAGTGGACAGTGAGAGAGAGAGAGAGAAAGGTCTTCCTTTTCCCATTGGTTCACCCTCCAATGGCCGCTGCAGCCAGCACGCTATGACCAGCGCACCGTGCTTATCCGAAGCCAGGAGCCAGGTGCTTCCTCCTGGTCTCCCATGCGGGTGCAGGGCTCAAGGACTTGGGCCATCCTCCACTGTACTCCAGGGCCACAGCAGAGAGCTGGACTGGAAGAGGAGCAACCGGGACAGAATCCAGTGCCCCAACCGGGACTAGAACCTGGGGTGCCGGCGCTGCAGGTGGAGGATTAGCCTATTGAGCCGCGGCGCCGGCTAGTCCTGGCCGTTTTAGCCAGAGCCATTAGAAAAGAAAAAAAGAAATCAAATGGATACAAATTAGGAGAAAAATCAAACTATCCCTATTTGCAGATGACATGATTCTATAAATAAGGGATCCAAAAGACTCCAACAAGAGACTATTGGAACTCATAGAAGAGTTTGGTAAAGTAGCAGGATATAAAATCAACACACAAAAATCAAAAGCCTTTGTGATTCAGACATTGCCAAGGCTGAGAAGGAACATCTAAGGCCAATTCCATTCACAATAGCTTAAAAAAATCAAACACCTTGGAATAAATTTAACCAAGGATGCCAAAGATCTCCACGATGAAAATTTTAAAACATTAAAGAAATAGAATATACAAAAAAGGAAAAATTTTCCATGTTCATGGATTGGAAGAATCAATATCAAAATGTCCATTCTTCCAAAACCAATTTACAGATTCAATGTGATACCAATTAAAACACCAAAGACATTCTTCTCAGCTATAGAAAAATGATGCTGAAATTCATATGGAAACACAGGAGACCTCGAATAGCTAAAGCAATCTTAAACAACAAAAACAAAGCTGTAGTCATCACAATACCAGATTTCAAGACATACTACAAGGCAGTTATAATTAAAGCAGCCTGGTACTGGTATAAAAACAGATGGAAAGACCAATGGAACAGAACAAAAATGCCAGAAATCAATCCAAGCATCTATTACCAGCTTTTATTCAACCAAACAGCTAAAACCAATCCCTGGAGCAAGGACAGTCTCTTCAACAAATGGTGCTGGGAAAACTGAATTTCCACATGCAGAAGTATTAAGCAAGACCCCTACCTTACACCTTACACAAAAACCCCTTCTAAATGGTTTAAAGACTTAAATCTATAACCCAACACCATAAAATTATTAGAGAACTTTGGGAAAGCCCTGCGAGACCTTGCAGAGGCAGAGTTCTTGGAAAAAGACACCAGAGGCACAGGCAATCAAAGCCAAAAATCAACAAATGAGATTACATCAAATTAAGAAGTGTCTGTACTGCAAAAGGAACACTCAGAAAAGTGAAGAGTCATAGGGCCAGCACTGTGACATGGCAGGTAAATCTGCCGCCTGCAGTGCTGGCATCCTATATGGGTGCCAGTTAGGGTCCAGGCTGCTCCACTTCTGATCCAGCTCTCTGCTGTGGCCTGGGAAAGCAGAGAAGATGGTCCAAGGGCCACTGCATCCACATGGGAGACCTGGAAGAACCTCCTGGCTTCAGACTGGTGCAGCTCTGGTCGTTGTGGCCATCTGGGGAGTGAACCATCAGATGAAAAACCTCTTTTTCTCTTTGCCTCTGTCTCTCTGTAACTCTGCTTTTCAAATAAATAAATAAAAATTGGGGGGACAAAAAGAGGCAACCAATAGAATGTGAGAAATTATTTGCAAACTATGCAACTGATGAAGAATTAGTAACCAGAATATATAAAGAGATCAAGAAACTCCACAACAACATGACAAACAACCAAGTTAAGAAAAGCGCAGGGCCAGCGCCTTGGCTCACTTGACCAATCCTCCACCTGCCACGCCAGCATCCCATGGGGTCCCAGGTTCTAGTCCCAATTGCTCCTCTTCCAGTACAGCTCTGCTGTGGCCCAGGAGGGCAGTGGAGGATAGCCCAAGTGCTTGGGCCCCTGCACCTGCATGGGAGACCAGGAAAAAGCACCTGGCTCCTGGCTTCGGATAGGCGCAGCACCTGCCATAGCGGCCATTTGGGGAGTGAACCAGCGGAAAGAAGACCTTTCTGTCTTTCTCTCTGTCTACAACTCTACCTGTCAAATAGAAAAAAAGAAAAGGGCAAAGGACTTAAATAGGCATTTTTCAAAAGAGGAAATCCAAATGGCCAACAGACACATGAAAAATGCTCAGGATCACTAATCATCAGGGAAATGCAAATCAAAACCACAATGAGGTTTCACCTCACCCAAGTCAGAATGGCTTTCATACAGAAACAAATAATCAACAAATGCTGGTGAGGATGCAGGGGGAGAATGTGCCCTGATCCACTATTACTGGGAATGTAAACTGGTAAAACCACTATGCAATCAGTTTACAGATACCTCAGAAATCTGAATAAAGACCTACAAAATGACCTAGCCATCCAATTCCAGAATTTACCAAAGGAAAATGAAATCAGCATATGAAACAGTGATCTGTACCCACATGTTTACTGTAGCTCAATTCACAATAGCTAAGATAGGGAATCAACTCAGATGTCAGACAACTGAAGACTAAAGAAATTATGAGATTTGTACACCATGGAACACTACACAGTGGTAAAAAAAATGAATCCCTGTCATTTGCATCAAAATGGATGCAGCTGGAAAACATAATATTAGTGAAATAAGCCAGTCCCAGGAAGAGAAATACCATATGTGCTCCCTGATCTGTGGCAACTAATACAGTATCTAAAAGGTAATCTACAGAAGTGAAATTGACCTTTGAGCTGTGATGATTTTTAACACCCCTTGTCTCTACTGCTGAGGAACAATTTTTTGTTGTGGTTTCATACTATTTTTTGGACTCTACTCAGTGTAGGGTTAATCGTATGTATGTACAGTTAATTAAAAATAGATATTGGTAAAAACTACAAATGGGAATGGGGAGGGAAGAGGAAAAAGGGTGAGTGCAGATAGGAGGGAGGGCAAGGTGGGAAGAATAACTGTGTAAACATGAAATGCATGAAGTCTGTATGCCTTAAATAAAAGGTCTCTAGGTTTAAAAAATGCTAAAACTCATGTGGATACACAAGAGATCCCGAACAGCTAAAGCGATCTTATACAATAAGAGCAAAGCCAGCAGCATCACAATACAAATTTCAAGACACTTAATAATAATCAAAACAGCCTGTTATTGGTACAAAAACAGATGGATAGACCAATGGAACAGAATAAAATACCATCAATCAACCCACACATCTACAACCAACTTATCTTTGACAAAGGAGCTAAAGATCAATCTGTAGGGCAAGGACAGTCTCTTAAACAGTGCTGGGGAAACTGGATCTCCTGCAGAAATATGAAGCAAGATCTCTACACCTTATACCTTACACAAAAAACCCTCTCAAAATGGATCAAAGAATTGAATCTACCAGCTAATACCATTAAATAACTAGAGAACACTAGGGAAACCCTGAAAGATTTGGCATAGGCAAAGACTTCTTGGCAAAAATCCCAGACACAGGCGTTCAAAACCGAATTTGACAATGGAATTACATTAAACTGAGAAGCCCCTGCAGTGCAAAAGAAACACTAAGCAAAGTGAAGAAGCAACTGACAGAATGGGAGACAATATTTGCAAACTATTGAACTAACAAAGCGTTAATATCTAGAATCTATAAAGCATTCAAGAAATTCAGTAACAACAAAACAAACAATCCAGTTAAGGAATGGGCAAAGGACTTGAACAGGCATTTTTTTTAACTTTTATTTAATAAATATAAATTTCCAAAGTACAGCTTATGGATTACAATGGCTTTTTCCCCCCATAACTTCCCTCCCACCCGCAACCCTCCCAACTCTCACTCCCTCTCCCATTCCATTCACATCAAGATTCATTTTCAATTACCTTTATATACAGAAGATAAATTTAGTATATATTAAGTAAAGATTTCATTAGTTTGGACCTACACAGAACATAAAGTATAAAATACTGTTTCAGTACTAGTTACAGCATTAATTCACATTGGACAACACATTAAGGTCAGAGATCCTACATGAGGAAGAAGTGCACAGTGACTCCTGTTGTTTGATACTCTTGTTCAAGGCATCAGCAATCTCCCCAGGCTCTTGTCATGAGTTGCCAAGTCTATGGAGGCCTTTTGAGTTTGCAGACATCGATCTTATTTAGACAAGGTCATAGTCAAAGTGGAAGTTCACTCCTCCCTTCAGAGAAAGGTACCTCCTTCTTTGATGACCTGTTCTTTCTACTGGGATCTCACTCACAGAGATCTTTCATTTAGGTTTTGTTTTTTGTTTGTTTGTTTTTTGCCAGAGTATCTTGGCTTTCCATGCCTAAAATACTCTCATGGGCTCTTGAGCCAGATCCAAATGCCTTAAGGGCTGATTCTGAGGCCAGAATGATGATTAGGACATCTGCCATTCTATGAGTCTGCTGTGTATCCCGCTTCCCATGATGGATTGTTGTCTCCATTTTTATTCTATCAGTTAATATTAGCAGACACTAGTCTTGTTTATGTGATCCCTTTGACTCTTACACCTATCGATATGATCAATTGTGAACTGAAGATGATCACTTGGACTAGTGAGATGGCATTGGTACATGCCACCTTGATGGGATTGAATTGGAATCCCCTGGCACATTTCTATCATTTGGGGCCAGTCAGCTTGACCATGTCCCAAATTGTACATCTCCTCCCTCTCTTATTCCTACTCTTATATTTAACAGGGATCACTTTTCAGTTAAATTTCAACACCTAAGAATAATTGTGTGTTAATTACAGAGTTCAACCAATAGTATTAACTAGAACAACAACAAAAAAAAAAATACTAAAAGGGATAAAGTATTAAGTTGTACATAAACAGTCAGGACAAGGGCCGATCAAGTCACTGTTTCTCACAGTGTTCATTTCACTTCAACAGGTTTCCTTTTTGGTGCACGGTTAGTTGTCACTGATCAGGGAGAACATATGATATTTGTTCCTCTGGTACTGGCTTATTTCACTCAGTATGATGTGTTCCAGATTCCTCCATTTTGTTGCAAATGACCAATTTCATTTTTTTTTTTTTTTTTTTACAGGCAGAGTGGACGCTGAGAGAGAGAGAGAGACAGAGACAGAGAGAAAGGTCTTCCTTTGCTGTTGGTTCACCCTCCAATGGCAGCCGCGGCTGGTGCACTGCGGCCGGCGCACTGCGCTGATCCGATGGCAGGAGCCAGGTGCTTCTCCTGATCTCCCATGGGGTGCAGGGCCCAAGCACTTGGGCCATCCTCCACTGCACTTCCTGGCCACAGCAGAGAGCTGGCCTGGAAGAGGGGCAACCGGGACAGAATCCGGCACTCCGACGGGGACTAGAACCCGGTGTGCTGGCGCTGCAAGGCGGAGGATTAGCCTGTTGAGCCACGGCGCCGGCCCGATTTCATTGTTTTTTTACTGCTGTATAATATTCTATAGAGTACATGTCCCATAATTTCTTTATCCAGTCTACTGTTGATGGGCATTTGGGTTGATTCCAGGCCTTAGCTATTGTGAATTGAGCTGCAATAAACATTGAGGTGCAGACATTTGCCAATTTAATTTCCTTTGGGTAAATTCCCAGGAGTGGGATGGCTGGGTTGTATGGTAGGGTTATATTCAGGTTTCTGAGGAATCTCCAGACTGACTTCCATAGTGGCTTAACCAGTTTGCATTCCTACCAACCATGGGTTAGTGTCCCTTTTTCCCCACATCCTCACCAGCATCTGTTGTTGATAGATTTCTGTATGTGAGCCATTCTAACTGTGGTGAGGTGAAACCTCATTGTGGTTTTGATTTGCATTTCCCTGATGGCTAGTGATCCTGAACATTTTTTCATGTGTCTGTTGGCCATTTGGATTTCCTCTTTTGAAAAATGTCTATTGAGGTCCTTGGCCCATCTCTTGAGTGGGTTGTTTGTTTTGTTGTTTTGGAGTTTCTTGGTCTCTTTGTAGATTCTGGTTATCAACCCTTTATCTGTTGCATAGTTTGCAAATTTTTTCCCATTCTGTCAGTTGCCTCTTCACTTTCCTGTTTCCTTTGCAGTACAAAAACTTCAATTTGATGCAATCCCAAATGTTAATTTTGGCTTTGAGTGCCTGTACTTCCTGGATCTTTTCCAAGGAGTCTTTGCCAGTACCTATATCTTGCAGGGTTTCTCCAATGTTCTCTAATAATTTGATGGTGTCAGGTCATAGATATAGGTCTTTAATCCATGTTGAGTGAATTTTTGTGTAAGGTGAAAGGTAGGGATCTTTCTTCATGATTCTGCACGTGGAAATCCAATTTTCCCAGCACCATTTATTGAATAGACTATCCTTACTCCAGGGATTGGTTTTGGATCCTTGATCAAATATAAGTTGGCTGTAAATGTTTGGATTGATTTCTGGTGTTTCTATTCTGTTCCATTGGTCTATCCATCTGTTTCTGTACCAGTTCCATGCTGTTTTGATAACAACTGCTCTGTAGTATGTCCTGAAATCTGGTATTGTGATGCCTCCAGTTTTGTTTCTGTTATACAAGATTGCTTTAGCTATTCGAGGTCTCTGAAGAGGTATTTTGCAAGAAAAGAAATTCAAATGGCCAACAGACACTTCAAAAATTCTCAGGATCACTAGCCATCATAGAAATGAAAATCAATACTACAATGAGGTTTCACTCCACTCTAGTTAGAATGGCTCTCATTCAGAAATGTTGGTTGACATGTAAACTGGTATAGCCACTGTGGAGATATTGAGTATGGAGGTACCTCAGAAATCTAAATACAGACGTACCATATAACCTAGCCATCCCACTCCTAGGAATTTACCTAAACCAAAAGAACTTGGCATATGGAAGAGTTAACTGCACCCCCATGTTCACTGTAGCATGATTCTTAATAGTTAAGATAGAAATCAACCCAGATGTACATCAACTGTTGACTGGATAAAGAAATTATGGTATATATATATATATATACATATATATTACACACACATACACACACACTACAGAGTACTAAGCTGTAAAAAAAAAAAAAATGAAATCCTGTTATTTGCAACAAAATGGACAGAACTAGAAATCATCATACTTAGTGAAAGAAGCCAGTCCCAGGAAGACAGATACCATATGTTTTCCCTCATCCAAGGTAACAAATAGAGTACCAAAAATGTAATGTATTAGAGTGAAATGGACATTTTGAGATTCAATGATTGCTTATAGCCCTTGTCTCTTCTGTTGAGGAACTGTTTTTTTTTTTTTTCTTCATACTATTTGTTGAACTCCTAGTGCAGGGTTAACTTTGTAATCATTAAGCAAACTGAAAGCAGACATTTATAAAAATTAAGAGTGGGAATGGGAGAGGGAGCAGGAAGAAGCATTGGAGCATGGGCAAGAGGGAGGGAAGGGTGGAACATATCACTATGTTCCTAAATATGTATATATAAAATACATGAAACTTACATAACTTAAAAAAGAATTTTAAAAAACCATGATACAAACTCTGAATCTCCAGAATAATTAAACTGGGACTAGATAAACAATATGGCTTAGTGATCTGAAGAGACTGTGGAATCCCTATAAATAAATTCATGTTTTTCACATTTATGCAGTTACCCACACTGGGCTGTGATAGACCCTGGCTGGTGTGGTACACACGAGGTACAGAACCCAGGTCCCAAAGCTGGGCAGGACCTCCAGCCAGACCTTCCAGGTCTTCCTCAGTGGAGAGCTGCCTTGACCAGCAGCCCACATATGATGTCTGATCTCATGAATATAAAAAGGCCTGGACATGTCAACCCCATGCAGGATCCAGACAAGAAATACTTGATTCATAACTCTCCAGCAATTGGTCAAGGCTTCATCAGGCTTGCACTGCTGCTCCACTTCTTCCTCTGCCCAATCCTACTTCTTCCACCTTCCCTTCATGGAAACTGAACCCCAATAACAAAATGTGCATCAAACAGTCTTGGCATGTGCTTCTAGGCAGCACTCCCTTCAGCAGATGGCTCTGAGTAGATAGCCAGGCACATACATACAGGTATATGTTTGAAATTTTGATCAGAGATCCACTTCTTCACAAATTGACCCAGGAATAGATTGATTAACCTGTTGGCAGTCAATTTGGGCCCATTTCCCTTATTAGTCAATTTAGAAAGGGACTGTGACCCAGTCCTAACCATTGAAATGTGACAGGAAATCTACAGATGAGTTTCCAGAAAATGTTTTTTCAATAAAAACCAATTCATAGGGAGAATTTTCTTCCGTTGGACACAGTCATATTTGTTTTGATATCTGAACTCTTAACTCAAAAAGAAGGCACTAAGTTCATGGAGAACAGCAAAATAGCCAGAATAGAAGACCCTGATGATATTTTCTCTAAAGATTTGTTTTTATTTATTTTAAAGTCAGAGTTACACACAGAGAGAAGAAGAGACAGAGAGGGTTTTCCACCCACTGGCTCACTCCCCAGATGGCCGCAATGGCCGGAGCTGTACCAATCCGAAGCCAGGAGCTTCTTCCTGGTCTTCCATGTGGGTACAGGGGCCCAAGGACTTGGGCCATCTTCTATCACTTTCCCAGGCCATAAGAGAGAGCTGGATTAGAAGTGGAACAGCTGGGACCAAATCAATGCCCATATGGGATGCCAGCACAGCAGATAGCGGCTTTACCTGCTACACCACAGTGCCAGCCCTTAGTGATGTTTTGAGTTACAGATTTTAGAGGCAATCCTGAAGTTTCCTTTCTCTACCTCTTCACATTAGACATGATGGCAATTATCTGTATCATTTAAACCATTCTGAACTGGGCCTTCTATATCTTGTAGTTAAAAGTGTCCTACTCCATTACAGACAAATCAAGCATAGCCTAATGAGAGTTTCTTGTAGGATCTCTTTAAAAACCATAAATACCATGCCAACTTTTGTATGTGAAGCAATTAAAATGTCATCGAGAGAAATGTAAGCATGCCTTTGAAGTCCCATTTCGTTTGCAGTATCTTGGAAGAAGTTGCCAAGCAGAAACAAATCTCATCCTAATTCCTGCTAATTATTGTTGACTGTCAAAATATTTCAAGTTCAAGGTAACAGCCTTGGATTTAAAATTTCGCAATGCAATCCACTCAATATGGCTGACCCACCCTTGGTATTCAAGTTGTGCCCTGGAAGTCCATAGGACTTTGTGATAGTTCTTCTCTCTCTCCAGGGAACCATATCCATGTACAAAGTCAAAACTCATCAAATCATTCCTTATTACGTTGAAATGGCCTCTCCCACAAATCACAAAGAGCTCACCTGAGAGACTCTGTTTCTGTTATGTTTTCTAAAGATGTAACTTGTTACTGACAAGCCATTAAACTTCTCATGGGCTAACAGAAAGAAAAACTCTAAATGGAAGGAAATGCAAATTTCTGCAAACAAGGCCATGTGTGCAGGTCAGGAGGGCAGTGCACTTGTGAGCTGGCTGGGCCAGCAGGGCTCTAGCTCCCCAGCTGGATGTGGGCAATCTGTCTTCTGTCTCCACCAGCTTGTGGTTTCCAGGATTTGGGCCCAGAAACCGTTCCCCATGCCAACTCCCTTTGGCAGGAAAGACACCTTCTGGCACCATCACTGCTATTCCCAGTGCTTTACCCCTGCCAACCTCCTCATGTTTTATCTATTTTTATTTGAATTGGTGATCAAGGGATTAACCCAGCTTATACAAATTCCATCTTCCAAAAGCCATTATGGTGTAGTTGCCGTTGTGATATTTCACTCTCCAAATGAATCGAATTGGATTTTAATGACAGTAGACTCCATTAAGCAACACCTGATTGGGTTATTTCCTGGAAATTTCATCTTCATTGTTTTTCACCATCCCTGGCATCCAAAAAACACAGCATGAGAGCTATCAAGGCTGCTGCCAAGCTATATTGGATTATCCTTGAAATCATGGTCACATTTTCTTCTGTTTCAAGCAAGTCAAATACCTCCATTTTATTCATTCATTCCCAACAGAGTGTCAACTTCCATTGAAAAAGAAAAAAAAAAAACTTTGTTTTTCCTAGATAACATAGTAGTTGTAAGGGACTATAGTTCTTCATAGGAAATCTTACATGGGGTATATAATTCACATAATTATAATTAATTGTAGATAAGGAGAAAAGTCAATTTATTTTATATTAATTTAGAGACGCCAACTTAACTCCATGTAAGTTAAGTGAACAGCAAAAAAATATCTGTGGAATCAGTCTGAAGATGTTCAACACTTCTTCTGGCACCAGACTTTAAGCAGTTCATAATCAACTCTACAAAGAGGCATCCAGAGTCTAACCATAGAAGTCCCTGGGGGTCAGACTGTTTGTCTTGTCCCCACTGTAAATCTAGGGCTGCATGATGCCTGCCATTTAATAGATGATCAATACATACATACTGGGGGGAAGGCATTTGGTAGTTGTTAGATGCCACCTGGAACACCTATATTCCCCATCAGAGTGCCTAGGATTGAGTCCAAGCACCACTTCCAATTCCAGTTTCCTGCTAATATGCACCTTGAGAGGTGGCAGATGTTAGCTCAAGTACTTGGGTCCCTGCCACCCACTTGAGAGATTCTGATAAGAGTTCCTGGCTCCTGGCTTCATCTGGCTCAGTCCTGACTGTTGTAGGAATTTGGTAAGTGAACCAGCAATTGAGAGATCTTTCTATGTCTGATCTTTCTTCTCTCACTCCCTTTCAAATAAGTAAAAAATAAAAATTGGGGAGAATGTGGTGGCACAAAGCTTAATCCACTGCTTGGGACTTCCACAGCACAATGCATATCTGAGTGCTTGGTTTAAGTCCCAGCAGTTCCATTTCTGATCCAGGTTCTAGATAGTATACATCCTGGGATGTACCAAGTGGTGGTTCAAGTACTCGGGTTCCTGTCACCCACAGGGGAGGCCTGGATGGAGTTTCTGGCTCTCAGCTTTGTCCTGGCCCACCCCTGAGTGGTTCAGGCATTAGAGTAAACCAGCAGATGGTATAGTCTCTGTTTCTCTCTGCTTTTCAAATAAATCAGTTCTTTACTTCTTGAAATGAACTACCTACTTCTTAAAAGAACAAATATATGAATGAGAATAACTAAGTGGTGTGTTATACATAAATTACTGAACAGTGTATCCAACCAATCTCCTATCATTTTGCCTTCATAATTTGTGCCCACCAGAAGAGGGGAACGCAGGCCAGCACTGTGGCATAGTAGGCTAAGCCTCTGGCTGTGGCACTGGCATCCAGTATAGCGCCAATTTGTGTCCCAGCAGCTCTCTTCCGATCTACCTCTCTGCTGTGGCCTGGGAAAGAAATGGAAGATGGCCCAAGTTCTTGCACCCCTGCATCTGCACGACAGACCTGGAAGAAGCTCCTGGCTTTGCATCAGCCCAGTTCTAGCCATTGCAACCATTTGGGGAGTGAACCAGCAGATGGAAGACCCTTCTGTATCTCTCTCTTTGTAAGTGTACCTCTCAAACAAATAAATAAAAAATAAGAGGGGAACATGGTAAAACCATGCTGCATAAATAAGTATGTGGGGAGGGCGGCTATAAGAAAGGCATGAAAGACATAGCAACTTGGCCTTTCATCTCATTCAAATCTAAATTCTGATTTAGTTTCCCTTTCTCCAAATAAGTATTTATAAAATGAAACCCAACCAATTAGCAGTTTCAACTAAATGTTTTTATTCTTTCTTAAGAAACAGTCAAATACTGAGTGAACCAGAAGATAGCAAAGATTTGTAAAACCACCATAATTCCCAGTAGCAACATCTGGACTATATCCCTGTGTAGCAGATCTGAACTAATCCAGTGCTAATTTGCACTTATTTTTAAAGATTTTCTTGTATTCATTTGAAAGGCAGAGTAACAGAGCAAGGGAGGGGAGGAGGGGGGAGTATGGGAGGGATAAAGAGAGAGATCTTCCATACACTGGTTCATTCCCCAAATGTCCAGGGCTGGGCTAGGCCAAAGCCAAGAATCAGAAACTCCACCCTGGTCTTCCATATGGATGGCAGGGGCCAAGTACTTGAGTTATCTTCCACCAATTACCCAGATGCACTAGCAGGGAGCTCAATCAGAAGTCAAGCAGCCAGGACTTAAACTGGTGCTTACCTGAGATGTCAGCATTGCATTGCAGGCTTAACCCACTGCACCACAACACCAACTATATTAATCTGTCCTTCTAATAAAGAAAAATATTTACTGAGCACATACTGTATACAACATACTTTAAGTGATATAGGCTACAAAAATTTAAGATACAGACTTACATTACTCAAGGAGCTTATAATTTATCTGGGTAAGTAAGAAACTGGTAAATAACCTACGATACCACCATAATTGATTCAACAAGCAACACACAGAAACAGACAAGTTAGTGGGCAAAAAATGAGAACTACGTTTTAGAGATTGCATAATGAATCTCTTACTAAGGACAGCAAAGCAAAATGCAGACTATTTGAAAGAGAATTCTAAGTAATAAATTACATATTTTAATGGGCAGGTATCATTAAAATGCTAAATCGAGAGTACTCAGGACTGGTACTGTGGTGTAAGTGGGCCAAGCTTCTACCTGCAGCACCGGCATTCCATATGGGTGCCGGTTCATATCCCAGCTCTCCTCCTTTTAAAGAACAGGGACTTCTAGCCCTATGCTGTTAAGTAATAAGAATCTATGGCTAGCTTTTCTTACATTAAGTAACTGCTCCTGTATTACTTTTTTAATTTAAGCATTTTTAAATATTTAGACACAGAATCTAATTTAGGTTTCTAATGGTCTCCTAAAGTCTATCCGGTATTCTTTCTCACCATTCTTCACGTTAATTGGGCATATTAGGCTGAATTTTGTCAAACGTTCAAAATGGAATATCTGAATAACCTTCTTATGCTTTGATAAGTGTTAATTCACATACTGAAGACAAAGCACAACGGGTTGGAAAACAAATCAATTCTGACACATCAAAAGCATTTTCTCTCCTCTGATATTTTATCTGTTGTGGTCTGGATTTTGAAATACTGGAGAATGTTATCATGAATTCCAAATATAATTATGTGTTTCTAGAAAAGAGCCATCATTATTTGATAGCATAAATGACTCTGGTATGATATCCAATGCCATTTCCCCCACTTTGTTCTCGTAACTTATCCTAATTGAACACTTGGAGAAGACTCAGGCCCTGGCCACATAGGCATAATAGCATTAAGGTTATGAAAGAACATCCTACTAAGAGATTACTTCCAGGAGATAATTAATTCAAAAGCCAGACTTAAAGGAGGGGGACAAGCAGTAATCTTATTCTTCTCCCGTAAGGAAAACGACATCACCCCACAACACAGGGGGTTTGTCTTTCATAGCATACAGAACAGAAAAAGGATCAGGCTCACATCCTGATCTTCTTGATTTTGCTCCAGATGAGAAACTGGCCCAGCGAACTCTGCCTATAGCATCATATCAGGTTAATACCAATTCACTCTTTAACAGCAAGATTAATTCATACACCCTGGGAAAAATATGACATACATATAATATTCTTGGGCACCGATTTTTATTGAAGCCAGTATTCTACTTGGCCAGTTACTAGCCTCCTAAACAGAGTTTGAGGAATGTCTGTATTTACTCACGTCTACTCCAGCCTCTGCTGGGAGCAAGGACACTGATAGGTGTCCCAGGAAGTTCCCATGTGCCTGCAGCTGTGACCAGCATATGAATGCTCCTCTCCTTGAGCTGAAGAATCAGGAATGACTCAAAAGAGGGTTCCTCTATACCTGTTCCCTCCTTGGAGAATGGCCAATGGCAGAGATACCAGCAAAGGCCAATGCAAGAGGGAGCGGAATGGCTCCTGAGATTGTAACAATCTTCATTCCTATCTCTTTCATCACAAGTCATGAGGATTCCTGGACTGAAGAAAAATGCTAATGGAGAGCCACTCACTTTCCAATTCACATGGTCACCCCCACAGTGGGTTATACTCAGAGCACCCCCTTCCACCTGGATTCTACAGCAGCGTAATAAGAAGTACACATCCTGTAGGAATATTGGGATCTACACACAGAGGTAAGCAAATCAGGAGTTTTATATTGCACAAAGGATCTTGTACAAGCCATGACAATGCTACAATGGTTGATAAAACTCTGAAAGATACAATTTCTGGGGCCAGCACTGTGGCATAGGCGGTAAAGCTGCCACCTTGCAATGCCAGCACCCATATGGGCACCAGTTCAAATCCCAGCTCCCACCTCTCTGATATAGCCTGAGAAAGCAGTAGAAGGTGGCCCAAGTTCTTATGCCCCCGCATGGGATACCCATAGGAAGCTGTTGGCTCCTGGCTTCAGATCAACATAGTTCTGGCCAATGCAGCCATCTGGGGGGTGAACCAGCAGATGGAAGACTTTCTCTCCTTCTCTCGCCTCTAACTCTGCCTTTCAAATAAATAAATCTTAAAGAAAAAGATGCAATTTCTATCATATTGTATCAGAAAGTCAGACTCAGACTACTCCTACATGCCCACCTTGGAAACTAGAGTGGTTTCAGAAAAGATCTCTAGTGCCCTGTTTAGCAAAAGGTCTTTGAGTCCCTTTAAACCCAGATTTTTTGCAGGGGAGGGTGTTCTTGTTAGAGAGCTAAACACTGAAATCAAGACCACACATTGATAACAGCTGTCTTAGACAATCCAATGGGAAGATAATCTAGGGGCCTATTCCAGATTCTGACACAGAGAATTGGGCATAGCGCAAAGTGCACTACCCAAAAGAAGGCAAACAAAGCATTCTTAATAGAGGGAAGAGGTAGAGAGAGGAGCAGAGAGGGCAACACTGGAAGAGCCCAACTATCTAAAGTAAATCAAAATAGTCATCACCTTGGAAGAGAAAGACCCTTTCAACTTGGATTAAAAAGAAAAAAACAGACTAAGCAGACCATTGGATCAAAAAACTATTGTAGCCTAGCAGCTAAAATATCTGCATTTCATATTCGAAAGGCAGAATTACAGAGAGTAGAGGCAGAGAGGCAGAGTCTTCCATCCACTGGTTCATTCCCTAAACGGCCATAACAACCAGAGCTGGACTAATCCAAAGCCAGGAGCTCCTTCCAGATCTCCCACATGGGTGCTGGGGCCCAAGGACTTGGGCCATTTCTACTGCTTTTCCAGGACATAGCAGAGAGCTGGATCAGAAGTGGAGCCACCGGGTCTCAAACTAGTGCCCATGTGAGATGCCATCACTGCAAACAGCAGTTTTACCCACTAAATCACAGCCTCGGCCCCAACTCAAATAATTTTTAAAACTAAAATATGAGGGTCAGCAGGTGGTATAGTAGGCTAAGTCTCCTCTAGTGATGCCAGCATCCCATACGGGCACCAGTTCTAGTCCCAGCTGTTCTTCTTCTGATCCAGGTCTCTGCTATGGCCTAGAAAATCAGTAAAAGATACCCAAGTGCTTGGGCCCCTGTAGCCGCATGCAAGACCTGGAAGAAGCTCCTGGCTCCTGGCTTTGGAATGGCCCAGCTCTGGCTTTCTTTGTAACTCTGCCTTTCAAATAAGTAAATCTTTTTAAGAAAAAAAAATCTGACAACGCCAAGTACTGACAAGGATACAGAGCAACTGGAACTCTCATACATTGCTAGCAGGCTGCAAAATGGCACAGCCACTTTGGAAAACAGTTTGGCATTTACTTATAAAATGAAACTTACACTTACTATATGACTCGACAATCCCATTGTTACTTATGTATTCTAGAGAAACCAAGGTTGTCACACAAAACTCTTTATGTGAATAGATACAGCTTTATTCATAAATACCAAAAACTTAAAACCACCGAAATATCCTTTATATTCAAACTACGGCACATCCATCCATAGAATACTATTCAACAATCAAAAGAAACAAACTACGGATGAATCACATATGCATTATGCTAAGATAAAGAAGCCTGACTCAAAAGGCAACATACCTATGATCACATTTAGATCTACACATCCTGGAAGAGGAAAAAGTGCAGGATCAAAGACCAGAGCAGTGGTTGCCAGGCTGAAGGGTGGGAAAGGAATGGACTTCAAATAGACACATGAGGGAACTGGCAGATGATCGGGTTATGGAACCATCACTTGATGGCAATGGTAATTATAGAACTCTATGTATTTGTCAAAACTCTAATGATACCAAAAAGAATTTTATCGTACATAAATTTTAGAATAAATTTTGTTTTAAAAATAGTGTGGTCAGAACTTACCACAGTCTAAAGCAGTGGTTTTAGTCTGGAAAACCCAGACCAATTAAAACCACAATCTCTGGGGCCTGCGCAGTTGGTTAACGCCCTGGCCTGCAGTGCCAGCATCCCATATGGGTGCCAGTTCGAGATCTAGCTGTTCCACTTCCGATCCAGCTCTCTGCTGTGGCTTGGGATAGCAGTAGAGGATGACCCAAGTCCTTGGGCCCCTGCACCCTTGTAGGAGACCCGGAAGAATCTCCTAGCTCCTGGCTTCGGATCAGATCAGCTCCTGCGGTTGCAGCCAATTGGGGAGTGAACCATCTGATGGAAGACCTCTCTCTCTCTCTCTCTCTGCCTCTCCTCTCTGTGTAACTCTGACTTTCAAATAAATAATTAAGTCTTTAAAAAAACCCACAATCTCTGAAGGTAGGACTTGAGTGTCAGTAGTCCTTTTAAGACCTATTTATTTTTATTTGAAGAGCAAATTTACAGAGAGGGAGGGAGATGGAGAGAGAGAAAAGGGGCAGAGGGTAGGGCGAGAAGATGGAGAGGAGGAATGGCCCACAAAAGCCGGGGCTGTGCCAGGCCAAAGCCAGGATCCAGGGACTCCAGAAGAGTCTCCCACATGGGTGCAGGGGCCCAAGCACTTTGGACCATCTTCCATTGCCTTCTCAGGTGCATTAGCAGGGAGCTGGATTAAAGTGGAATAGCCAGGACTCGAACCAGCACTCATATGGGATACCAGCATCAAAGACAGGAGCTTAACCTGCTGTGCCACAACACCAGCCCTTGCAGTTTCAGTAGTTGTAAAGATTCTTCAAATTTACATAGTACATAGGGAGAACACTGTACTCTTGAGCCAGGAAGATCAGCATCTGGGGACATGTTAGAAATGCAAATTCTTGGACCCCAGCTCAGCCCTACTGAACTGAAAACCGAGGGTGAAACCCTGCAATTTGCTTCAACAAGCCTTCCAGGTGGCTCTGATTTTGTTTAAGATCTACATTTATGTGGCCGGCGCTGTGGCTGACTTGGTTAATCCTCCACCTGCAGCACCAGCATCCCATATGGGCACCGGGTTCTAGTCCCGGTTGCTCCTCTTCCAGTCCAGCTCTCAGCTGCGGCCCAGGAAAGCAGTGGAGGATGGCTCAAGTGCTTGGGCCCTGCACCCGCATGGGAGACCAGGAGGAGGCATCTGGCTCCTGGCTTTGGACTGGCATAGCCCTGGCCATAACAGCCATTTAGGGGGTGAACCAACGAAAGGAAGAATTTCTCTGTCTCTCTCACTATATTTAACTCTATATGTCAAATTAAAAAAAAAAAATCTACATTTATGTTATAAGGATTCACCAACAAGGTAACCTGGTTCTCAGACTCACCCTCCACATTGGAGCCCTTGACCTCAGCACCCCCACCATAAGCTCAACAGTAGACTCAAGAAACACAAGTGGACATTCACTAGCACTCCCACTGCAGCTGCGATTCTGCACCTTGGCTCCTGGCTTTGTCTTACTTTCTCCTGAACCCTACATCAATAATGTGACTCCTCTCTAAAATGAAGTCCTTGCCTTTCTTTTCCCCACCCAAGGGCTAGAACCCTGTTTTTAAACCCAGTCCAAAAAAAAATAATTAAAAAAAAAAACCCAGTCCAGTAGCTAATGGTAGACCTTCCCCATTTGAGAAAAAGCCTGGTATGTGAAAACCAGTCACCAAAGGCAGATGGGGCCAAGAGACGAATGATAAAGGTCAAATCCAAGACAGATTTCTTATACAGTAAAATTTATTGGGAAGACTTGTGGATAGCAATGTGGTCCTTAGACAGCCATGAGACATATGGATCTCCACACCATAAATCAAAAAAGGAATTTTATGGATAAAGACAACCTGTAGCTAATCAGACTGCACCTGGACTTTTTTCAAGAAATATTAATATTCCTGATGTCAGGTGAGAGACATTGCAGGCTCAGATGAGAGCTTCAGGTAAAAGTGGCATGTCACCTTAACACCTTCATTTATCCCATCATCTGAAAGGTTTCAGATGACCATGGGACTACCTAAAGGACAGGATGAGGAGTACATCCAAAATGCCTGAGTCATGTCCAGCTGAATCCCCCAGTGCTTGGACCTACAGCTCTGTTCTGCTGCCACATTCTACTCTCCTAAGACCCCCAAATCATCCTAAGTTCTAGAGCCTCTCCTACCAGTATGGTTGGATTTCCCTCTAGCAATGAGTCCACCCCCTTATTCCCATGCAAACCGGCTTTGATCCTGCCTGATGACACATTTCAGAAATAGATACATTCAAGGTCAAACGTTCTCAAATCAAATTAGTGGCTAGAGTGACTGTCTTCTAACCCCACACATCCTCCATCTCTAAAGATTCAGCTGGACTTGCCTGCTGCATCTCGGTCATAACCTCCATCTTGCCCTTTAGGTCACCCTGCCACTCACCCTAAATCCTAAGAGATAAACAGAGTCCTTAGAATAATAAATAATTCCATGGCTGGCATTGATGTCTGAATGTCTCTTATAGTGCCTGGAATGTCGGTATTTCCTGAGAAAGCCCAGGTGCATACTGGCTAACTTTCGTCTATAAAACCCTTTTCTCCTGTCTCGGGGCATGGGGCTCCTCTGTCTTATAGCTGCCAAAGACACACTTCCATCCATGAATCCCTGCTTAAAATTACACCCTGGCTAATCCTGGATTTGTCTGTCTTGAGTCTCACAGCAATTTCTACCTCTGACATTCAGTTCTCATACACCAAGCTTCCCCAAAACAACCCTTCCTGTTCTTTTGTTTCAATGAGCCATCAGGACTTCAGATATTACAATAAATTCAAAAATGAAAATTGACATAATTCACCTTTTGTGAATGTATGTCTATCAAAGGATGGAAGAATCACTCTTGACCATTCCTCTTCCTAACATAAATTATATTGAATTCCTACGCCCGAGGAAAGAAAGAGAACAAAAGAGGAATGGGTTCCAGACTAGAGCTATCCAATCAATCCACACAGGGACCAGGTCAGTTATATGCAAAATGAACAACATTCTTCACTATAGCCACTTAAGAACAGCATGGTAAACATGTCCTGGCCCACTGACCATCAAAACTGATTTAACACATTCTAGTGGTTCCAGAGAGGAGAGAAATTTATTGTACATGGATATTCCATTCTCGTTGCCACTAACTAGCCTGGTCCATGCCCCTTAACACAAGCTACCTAAGAAATGCTACAGCAGCCCCTTGTTGTTGCCTCTGTGCGCTTCCATTCTAACTGCCCCTCCCTATCTCAGGATGGCCCCTCTAATGGGCAGCTGGGATTGAGATACTCTTCCATCAGGCATCCTCCGTGAGGTTTCTTGCTCAAGGCACATCACACAACACCGCAGCTCAGTTCACCCAGTTCTTACCTCTTCCAGCAAGACTCCAGCCACGCTGGTGCTCTCCTCCACACGTCAAACCTGCAGCCCAGTCCAAGGCTCTCTAAGCCTTCTCCACTCCCCCCACCCCTGACAGCCCTCACAAATATTTTCCCCAACAGATCTCATGCATGTCAAATCTCATCTTGGTGTCTGCTTCTCAGATTATCTGAACTAACACAAGTAGAAAGTGCAAAAGAAAACAAAGTTTCTGGGCAAGTTTGTAAATTCACCCCAGACTGCAAAGACTTTGGAAACAATTTGCCAAAGGAAATTCTCACACAAAACACTCCAAGATTTTCAATTTAACCTAAACTAGCTAATTCTTCCCATTGCTCATAGTATTCCAAACCAGTGAAATTATCTGAAGATCATACTCCTACTGCATGACCAAATCATGCAGACTCAGGATGAGCGCTCTTGGACCACATTTTAGTGATCTTGAAAAAAACCCTGAGTGTTCTGTAAATGGTACATCACCATTTAATAGGAGCTATTATAAACCCTTATCATCACCCTCTCTTCTCCCTGAGGATCTCCGCAGTACTGAACGTGGAAGACAGAATAATGGTCCACAAGGACGCCCACATCCTAATTGCCAAAACGAATGATTATGTACCTTTACACCACAAAGGGTAGATTTGCACATCTGCAACTGTGATTAAGCTCTTGAGTTGGAGAAGTTATCCTGGATTATTGTGGTGCATACAGTGTGGTCACCAGGGTCCTTACGAAGGGGAAGCCAGAGTGGCAGAGTCAGAGAAGATGTGAGGACAGAAGCAGACATCAGAGAGAGCTGTGAAGATGGAAAGGGGCTACAAGCCAAGAAATGCAGGTGACTTCTAGAAGCTGGGAAAGGCTAGGAAACAGACTTCCCCTAGAGCCTACAGAACGAACATAGTCCTACTGACATTTTGATTTTACAACTTTTATCTCTAGAATTCTAGGAGAATAAATCTATGTTGTTGGGGCCGGCGCTGTGGCATAGTGTGTCAAGTTGCCACCTGCAGTGCCAGCATCCCATGTAGGCACCAGCTCTAGTCTCCGCTGCTCCACATCTGATCCAGCTGTCTCCTGTGGCCTGGGAAAGTAGTCCTTGGGCTCCTGCACCCACGTGGGAGACCCAGAAGACGACCCTGGCTCCTTCAGCTCCAGCCACTGCGGCCATCTGGGGAGTGAACCATCAGATGGAAGACCTCTCTCTCTGCCTTTCAAATAAATCTTTTTTAAAAATATATGTTTTAAGCCACTAGGTTTATAGTCACTAGTTACAACAGCAATAGGAATCAAATACACTGATTACCCTAGACGCCTGCCATTCATCCCAAAAGACACACACACATACACACCATGATAGAGTGTGTACCTCATCAGCTCTGCAAACCCCAGGTCTTATTTTAGCCTATACCCAAACATCAAGCCTCTTACAAGTGTCTACCCATCTACCCATCGCCCTCCCCTCCAGGGTTTCCCAAGATACTCTTTAAGATCCCCTCCCAGTCTTCAATTTCAGTAGAGCTGTGATTTTCACCAAGTAATTAAAACCAAAAGCCCAGGACAAGCATTTGGCCTAGCATTTACCCACATCCTGCATCAAAGCACTTGGGCTCAAGCTCCAGCTCAGTTCCCAATTCCAGCTTCCTGCTAACGAACCTCAGTAGGCAGCAGGGGACAGCTCAAGTAATGAGGCCCCAGCACCCATGTAGTGTAGGAGGCCTGGGCTGAGTTCCAGGCTCCCAGGTTTGGCCTAGCCCAGCCCCAGGAGTTTTAGGAGTTTGAGAAATAAACCAGCAGATGCAGGCACTGTCCCACTCTTGTCATTGCTCACTCTACCTCTTAAATATTTTGAAAAAAGAAAACCAAAATCCTAGATTTTCCTAAGGCAAACCTGGGAATGGCTATCCCACAGAAGGAGACTTTATGTAAGACAGGGATGGATTTCATCTGGCCCACAGGCCATAAAAGGCCACAGAATTACTTGGTCTGGTCCTGCCAAGGCAACTGCAGGCAGCTTTCAAAATTCAATAGACTTTCAGCGGGCTAATTTTTAAGTTAAGTCTGTATGGCCTGCGAATGATGTTATAAATATTCAAATGGCCCCTCGCAGAAAAAGATCCTGAAAGAGGAAAACTACAGAACTGTCAAGACCTGGAAGAAAAACCCAGTAAATAAATCAGTGAATGAGGCAGACTTCCTCCAGTGAAGTTTGATGTTAAAGTAGAGCACATGCCTACTTTCCCTCCCATTCTCTTTCTCTCCCCTATAGCCTGCCTTTCAAATAAATAAATAAATCTTTAAAAAAAAAAAAAAAAGGCAGAGTACCTGCAGATTATTTGGAAACCCCTTGAAAGAAAAAACTCCCCCAGGCCTCTCTTCAGGAACCACACTGGTCTTTGGGAAACTTCTGGACTGCATGTACACCAGGAATAGGCCTGGGAGCTTCTCCTGGATTCAGAACACAGGCAGCAAGGCAGGATATTCCGGACGCAACAACCATCTCTGGACCATGTAGACATAACAGGGACAGAGGACAGCTGATAGCAGCCCAAGGACATTTCACAGGACCCAGCTCGAAGGCCCCAGCGACAAGGTGGAAACTAATTTACAGGGTCATCGGAGTGAACAGCAACAGTTCTGTGAAATCATCGACCTCAGCAAAGTGTCCACTGCCCTCTTTCCACTGTCTGCTTCCTATTGATCTTGCGTCGTTAGGGCTGATAATTGTCAGGAAAAGGAGAAAATAACCTCCTGACCACCCTGTCGGTTCCCAGCCTAGAATCTGACTGCCTCACTCCTCCCCGGGCAGGACTGTGGCGTCTATTGCTTTACGTAGCTTCCCAGATGGATGTGTAACCTGCCTGGAGCCGGGCAGCAGGACAGGGGAGAGCGGGAATGCAGGTGCTGTTCATGTGGCTTCCAGATGCCGTTGGCCAACTCTGAGGCTCCACTTTCAGCAGAGGGCAGACTCCTGGGATGCGGGGCGAGGGAAGGGGGCAGGAAGGAAGGGTCTCACCTCCCTTGGTGAGCAGCAGCCCCTCTGTTCCGGGCCTTGTGTTCACAGGCCCAGATAAAAGGCAGCAGGAGCCACACCACCTAGGTGTGAAGGCCCCTTGCAGAGAGAGCTGTCTGCCCATGGCTGAGACAGTGGGAGGAGTACAGCGAGTGACAGTTCCACTAAGGGACAGACAGGAACACATGTCGGGGGTGTCATCATTAAAAAACGAGCAGCTCTGCTACACGGTGCGGAAGGACAAGCCCACCGCGGCTGCATCGGGCTCCAATTAGAACCCAGGCCACCACGGGACCTAAGGCCCTGAACCCAGCACAGGACCCAGATACCAAGCAGCTCTCCCTGCCCATGTCAGCGAGGCTGGTGGCAGAGAGAAGCACGTACCCTGGCCAAGGCCAGCCAGAGGTTCAGACAGCATGGGAGACACAATGGGGAGCCCCAGAACTTGATCACAAGGCCAACCCCTGAAAACAAGCAGGCAAAAATCTCATAAATCAGCACAAAACAATGAGAAGCCGGCGGAGCTCTGCCTCCCAAATCCAACCGAGTATCTCAAGGCATAACCCACAGGGACAATTTTTTTTTAATCCTCACAAATTACTTTATTATTATTATTGTGGTTAAAAAAAGGGATATGCCATCTTAATCATTTTAAGTGTGCAATAAGCACTGTTAATCATGTACACACTGTTGTATGATGGATCTCTAGAATGTTCTCATCTTGCAAAATGGAAACTCTCCACCCCCTCAACAACATCTCTCCTTTCTCACAGCCCCAGGCCCTGGCTACCACCACTCAGAGTCTGAGCACCCAGGCACCCAGTGTGAGTAGAACAGTACAGTGTCTTTGTGATCGGTTTATTCCACTTAGCATAACATCCTCCAGTTGCATCCACACTGCAGCCTGGGACAGGATTTCTTTCTTTGAGGCTGACTCCTATTCTGCTGTGTATGTGTAGACTGTTTGTCACGCTAGTTCCCTGCTGAGTGGTGGAAAGAAATGGACTCACAAGAACACAAAAGCGTTGATTCAGCTCCTACCCACAGAGACCTCGCCTCTGGCTGGCTCAAATGTCTGCATGATGGGTCACTCATTTGTCACTGACTGATTCATGTATCAGACACATACTGAGGCTTACTTCATCCCAGTGCTCTGGGAGCCCAATAGGGAGCAAACACACCGATGTACCCCAAAACGCCCAGCCCATGGCCACGTCAAGAAAGGCACTGCAGGTGGAGAGACTGAGGGGAAGGCAGCGCCCTGGGCTTAGGAGAATGGGGAAGGTTTTCTAGACGTGGACACTGGAAGAGGAGTGCCTGCAGGTGCGCAAGTCAGGAGAGCCCAGCACACAAGCCTGCTGTGATGTAGCCCGAAGCACACAGAGCCCCCACAAAGTATAAAAAGAAACCGAACCCAACCAGACCCCTAGGCCAGATTTTCTCATCAGAGCAGACGTTTGGGGCCAGAGAATTCTTGGTTGCGGGGCTGGGAGCTCTCTTGTGCACTGTGGGATGTGTAGCAGCATCCATGGCCTCCATCCTCTACGTCAGGACGGCCCACCCCATGGCGACTACCAAAACTGTGTCCCCGTACGGCCAAACCTCCTTTCAGGAGCAGAGCCCTGCTGAGAACCGCTATGGTACTGGAAGAAACAGAGAATTAGGACTTCGGGAGTGTCGTGACAGGACGCTGAGTCTTGGTGTCACTTTCGTCAATGGCGCTCTCCTCTGATTCAGCATCATTCTGATTCCGGCTTCACTCAAGATATCAACATGACTGCAGGACCCCAGCACTCACAGCCACAGTCACTGGCCAGAAATAGAGGGTCTTGCTTCTCCCAAGCAACAAGGGCCTGACCTCACTCTAAGCAGGCTAACTTAAAACATATCCCTTTCCTATCCCAGGACATCGTTGTCAGGGGAAATCTCTGCTCACATTCACTGTCCATCCCTGAGTAAACTCATTCGTTCATTCTAAAAATACTGAATGCCTATTGCATCAGCTACTGTACATCCTTACAGTAAATTCTCTTGCCTATTTAAGCTGATTTTAGGGGGACTCTGTTAAGTGCTAGCCACAAGAACATGTAAATTCAGATACAGAGCACAGGGGCCGGCGCTGTGATGTAGCGGGTAAAGCCACCACCTACAGTCCCGGCACCTCATATGAGTGCCATTTCGAGTCCCAGATGCTCCACTTCCAATCCAGCTCTCTGCTATGGCCTGGGAAAGCCGTAGAAGATGGCCCAAGTCCTCGGGCCCCTGCACCTTGCACTGGAAGAAGCTCCTGGCTTCGAATCGGTGCAGCTTCGGCCGTTGCAGCCAACTGGGGAGTGAACCAGCAGATGGAAGACCTCTCTCTCTCTATGTAACTCCGACTTTCAAATAAATAAATAAATCTTTAAAAAAAAAAAAAAAGAGTGCAGCTGGAATGATGTCATAGAGGTCCCCATCAATCAGGGTAGCCCTGAAGTCAGTTCAATAGAAGCGGCACATCCAATCAAGAGCATGCCGGATACAGTGGCCTCCCCCACCCCCTCAAACTGTGCTTACCGATGCACGCCCTGGGAAGCAGCAGGTTACAGCTCAAGTATTTGGGTCCCTGCCACCCACACGGGAGACCCAGAGTGGGTTCTTGACTCCTGGCTTTAGCCAGGCCCAGCCTCAGCTGCTGCATGCATTTGGGGAGTAAACCAGCAGATCAAAGATTTTTCTCTCTCTACGTTTCAAGCACATTCAATAGTTTTAAAACAGAATAGATTTCACTTACAAAGGTGTCAGCCCCTCCCTCAGATGAAAATACTAGCACTTCATAGGTCAGTGACAATGCCAAGGCCACTGGATATCCCAAACACAGTGGCAACTCCAACCCAAGAATGCCCAGTTGGTATCATATTTGGGGCATGCAAATACTTTAAGAGTACTGTTTTGTTTTGAAATCCAAGCTCAAGTAGGCATTCAATTTGATCTGACAGCCCCATCACAGGGCTGACTGAGTGTCTCACAACACGGCAGTCACACGAGCCCAGGGAAAGCCCAAGGAGAAAGCTATGATGCCAGGGCTGCCACGCAACACAGCGTGTTTAGTCGCAGAGTGACATCAGTATCCCATAGGAACGCCAGTGTCAGTCCCAGCTGCTCCACGGCCGATCCATCTCCCCTCTCGGGCACCTGGAAAAGCTGCAGAAGATGGCCCAAGTGCATGGGGCCTTGCACCCACGTGAGACCCTGATGAAGTTCCTGTGCCCTGGCTTTGACATCAAGGCCACTTAGGGAGTGAACCAGCCGATAGAATACCGATATGTTTCTCCCTCTCTCTGCGCCTCCCTCTGTCTTTCAAACACATCAGTCAGTCTTGGAAAAGAAAAAGCGAGCAACCACTTCCTACATTCCCACATCTCTATTTCCCAACTGCACTACAGGCCAGTCACCGAGGGCGGCCGCGTGCAAGCAGAGGGGAACCAAAGCCGTCTCTTACAGGACGAAACAGGAAGACATTATCCCACAGCGCCTTTCTCTCCCAAGAGAGCAACCCGTCTGGTCCCCGGGATGACACTCCCGCGCGTCCTGTGCCCTTCACACCTGCTGTGGCTCCACCAGTCGCAGCCGGAGGCTCGTCTTTGGCCCCTCGGTCCTCGGGCCAAGTCCACACAGCACTGCGCCGTGCACGCCGCTGCAAGCACCGTGCGAATGTCCTGCGGGGCCTCAGACTCGGGTCAGACGGCGACGCGGCCCACGCCTCCCCGCGAAGGAGCTTGGAGCCAGGGCCTCCGAAGCGACCTCTTCACCAGGTCCTGCTTTCTCTCTTCCGCTCCTCTCCGGCCGAGTTGTAGCGCTGTGTCAGGAGCAGGTCCCCGTCTGCGAACGCGGAACCGTCTTTCACTCACTCGCTCGGCCCGAAGCCTCTCGCTCTCACACGTCTCACTGTGGTACCGCACAGCCCGAGCGCAGGACGCGGGCGCAGCACCCACGGCGCATGCACACGCCACGGGGCACTATTGGCTCTTGGATTTAAGAAAACAGTAACTGGGTCAACGCTGCCGTGCAGCTCCCGAGCCAGCAACCCGTATTGCTGCAAGTTCAAGTCCCAGCTGCTCCACTTCCAATCCTGCTAATGGCCTGGGAAAAGCAAGGGAGGATGGCCCAAGTCCTTGGGCCCCTGCCACCTCCGTGGGGGACCTGGAAGGAGCTCCTGGCTCCTGGCTTCCGCCAGGCTCAGCCCTAACTGTTGTGGCTATTTGGGAAGTGAACCAGCAGTGCAAGATCTCTCTCCTCTTCCTGTAGCTCTACCTCTTTTTGTTTTTCAATTGAGTTTAATTTTTTTTTAATTTATTTGACAGTCAGTCACAAATTTTCCATCCACTAGTTTATTCTCCAAATGGCTACAACATCCAGGGCTGGGCCAGACCCAAGTCAGGAGCCAGGAGCTTCTTCCAGGTCTCCCTGGTGGGTAGCAGGGGCCCAAAGACTTGGGCCACCTTCTGTCACTTTCCCAGGAACATTGGCAGGGAGCTGGATTGGAAGCAGAGCAGCTGAGGCTCAAACCGGTGCCCATGAGATGCCAGCACTGCAGGTGGCAGCTTAACCCACTGCACCACAGCACCAGCCCCATAACACTGCCTTTCAACTAAAGGAGTCTTAAAAAAGAGAAAGAAAATACTAATGTGAGACAATCAGCACGAGCCACAGAAAAACTAATTCCAGGAAAGTTAAGCCATTAATTTTTACTTTTAATTTTTAACAAGAAAAAATTGTAAATGGCCATTGGGCGAATTTCCAAAGTATTAAAATGCAGATCTTTGTAAGCCTAGAGGTAGTGGAGGAAAGGAGGGAAGCACCTCGGACAAGCAGTTAAGATTTTAACTAAAACACTAGACCTTCAGCATCTGCTGCTGTACTGGATCCCGGCGAATTCTCGCCTATGATTAGAGACACAAAAGACCTAAAGGAATCAGCTAGCATATTACGTGACAGACCAGGCAGTGTCTTCCCTTCCTTGAGGGACTTGGGGAACAGGTCACATTCTCAGCTCCACATTGAAGCCACAGCTGCTCTCCCATGGAAATCGTAGTGTCGATTAACACGACCCGTGCGCAGCCTGCTTTTTCCGTTCACTCATTTCACAGAGGCCATATGAGCTCAGGGCCGAGTTCCCACCCTTTCATAGATTCTGACACAATTTCTTTGTAGTGAAGCTTGGGCATTTATTTTTTTTACATTTAACTTTTATTTAATGAATATAAATTTCCAAAGCACAGCTTATGGATTACAATGGCTTCCCCCCCCCCATAACTTCCCTCCCACCCGCAACCCTCCCCTCTCCTGCTCCCTTTCCCCTACCATTCACATCAAGATTCATTTTCAATTATCTTTATAATAGAAGATCAATTTAGCATAAATTAAGTAAAGCTTTCAACAGTTTGCACCCACACACTCAAGCAACATACTGCACATTGAGCCCCTGAAAGTGTATTTAAAAGAAATAACCACTGGGTGTCGCTGTTACCAAAGGTTTGAAGAGAAACCGTCTGTCACCAATGCCTAAATTCCCGTGAAGAAAGAGACTGGATTTTGGCAGATCTATCTATCTATCTATATCTATCTATCTATCTATTTATTTGACAGGCAGAGTGGACAGTGAGAGAGAGAGACAGAGAGAAAGGTCTTCCTTTGCCGTTGGTTCACCTCCAATGGCAGCCGCGGCCGGCGCGCTGCGGCCGGCGCACCGCGCTCATCCGATGACAGGAGCCAGGTGCTAGGTGCTTCTCCTGGTCTCCCATGGGGTGCAGGGCCCAAGCACCTGGGCCATCCTCCACTGCACTCCTGGGCCACAGCAGAGAGCTGGCCTGGAAGAGGGGCAACCGGGACAGAATCCGGCACCCCGACTGGGACTAGAACCCGGTGTGCCGGCGCCGCAAGGCGGAGGATTAGCCTGTTGAGCCACGGCGCCGGCTTGGCAGATTTTTAATCCTAGGAAAAACTAAAAATAATAATTTTTATTTAATCACCAGTTTTACTCTTTGGCCTGAACGAAGCTAGTCACATGAAAACCCAAGTGTACTGGTTTGCAAGGGCTTCCGTAAGAAAACACTGCAAACTGTGTGGCTTAAAGCAACAGAAATTGTTCTCTCCCAATTCTGGTCACTGGAAGCCCAAGATCAAGGTGTCGGCAGGGTTGCTTCTCCCAGGGCCTCGCTCCTCAGCCTGCAGTTGGCTGCCGTCGGCACACATCCTTCTCACATGGTCCGTCCTCAGTGTGTGTCCGCGGTCCTCAGCTCTTAATAAGGACACAGTGGTGTTGGGTTAGAGCTACCTTAATAACCCCATTTTAGCTTAATTATCCCTTCACAAGCCCTACCTCCCGATTCAGTCACCTTCTGAGGCACTGGACGTTAACGTTTCACCATACAAATCAGGGTGAGGGGACACATTGCAGGACAGAACACCAAAAAATCAAAACTGAAACAATTCCAGCTGATGAACGGCAAAGGAACATGCAAAGCTCCACTACCAAAGTATCACTTAGAATACAGCCATCCAGGAGAGCAGACGTTCAGTCTAGTGGTTAGACACCTACATCCCACAGTAGAATACCTGGTTCGAACCCTTGTTCCAGCTCCTGACTCAGCTTCCTGCCCATGTGGACCTTGGGAGGCAGCAGTGATGGCTCCAGTAATTACGTTACTGCCACCCTTGTGGGAGACCTGCATTAAGCTCCTGCCACTCACCTTGCTTCAGTCCTACCCTGCCCAGCCCCAGGGGCCACTGAGAACATTTAGGGAGTGAACTAGCAGATGGGAGCACTCTCCCTCCCTCGTTCCCTAATAAATGAATAAAATAAGATTATTTTTAAAAGAACAAAAGTATATGTCCATCAAGACTTTCCCAGGGCCAGTGTTGTGGCATAGCCTACTGCCTGCAGTGCCGGCCAGCATCCAATATGGGCACCAGTTCGAGTCCCAGCTGCTCTACTTCCAATCCAGCTCTCTGCTATGGCCTGGGTTTTTGGGCCTCTGCACCTGCATGGGAGACCTGGAAGAAGAAGCTCCTGGCTCCTGGCTCTGGATCGGCTCAGCTCCAGCCATTGTGGCCATTTGAGGAATGAACTAGATGGAAGTCCCAGTCTCAGTCTCTCTCTCTCTCTCTCTCCCTCTCCCTCGCCCTCTCAACTATAAACTTTCTAAAAAGATGGCCCCAAATAAACTCGTGTCATAATTTCTATCTACCCACAAATTTTTGAAGTCCCCTTACACGTGTGTGTCCTCCAAAAAGAAACTACAAAGATTTGTCCTTGGCCTCTTTTCATATAACAAAATAGCACACTTTTCTATGCAAACAGTAACATAGTGAAGACTTGAAAGAGACTGAACACTATTCTGTGTGTTTAGACTTAAGTTATGCAGGCACATACTGAAAATTTTAAAACATGGTAGCAGTTATAAATGTAAAGAACATTTCCCACTCTGCATTCCCACTCCCAACTCCCAAAATCTTTTTCTTCTTAGGATTTATTTTGGTCTTGGGGCTGGCAGTGTGTAGTAGCCTGTTAAGTAGCCTGTTAAGCAGTGCCGGCATCTCATATGGGCACCAGCTCAAGTCCTGGCTGCTCCACTTTCGAGCCAGCTCCCCGCTAACGTGCGTGGGAAAGCAGTGGAAGATGGCCCAAGTCCTTGGGCCCCTGCACCCACACAGGAAACCCAGAAGCAGCTCCTGGCTTTGGATTGGCCCAGCCCTGGCCATTATAGCTATTTGGGGAGAGAACCAGCAGGTGGAAGACATCTCTCTACCTTTTAAATAAATAAATCTTTCTTTAAAAATGTATTTGGGGCACCAGCATTGTGGTTCAGTGGGTTAAGCAACCGCCTGCAGTGCCAGCATCCCATATGGGTGCCGGGTGCAGTCCCAGCTGCTCCACTTCTGACCCAGCTCCCTGCTGGTGTGCCTGGGAAAGCAGAAGATGGCCCAAGCCGTTGGACCCCTGCACCCACTTTTTGGAGATCCCAAAGAAACTCCTGGCAGTGGCCTGGCCCAACCCCAGCCATTATGGCCATCTGGGGAGTGAAGCAACAGATGGAAGATCTCTGTCACTTTTTCAAATAAATAAGTAAATAAAGCTTTTTAAAAACTTGCTATTTAATTATTTACTTGAAAAGCAGAGTGACAGAAAGAGAGGAAGAAGCAGAGACAAGAGGGAAATCTTCCTTCCCCTCATTCATTCCCAAATGCCCTCAACAGCCAGGGCTGGGCCAAGCAGCAGTTAGGAGCCAGAAACCTCACGCAGGTCTCCCACATGAGTGGCACGGACTCAAGCACTTAGGTCCTCCCCTGCTACCTCTGAGGAGAGCATCAGCAGGGAGCCAGATGGCAAGCGCAGATCCGCTGGGCTGCAGACCACACACTCCACCCGATACGGACACGAGCAGCCCAACGCTGGGCCACAGCACTGCCCCCAGAGTCCTGATTCTAAGACAAAGTACGTTCAGTCAGGACTGTTCCGGAGCCCCACAGGATGTTGAGCCCACGTTCTGTGACCACCTGGTAGTACGGGAGCCCACAATGTCAGAGAGGTGGGCAGTATAGATCTACCATGGAAAGCAAAACCGTGCCCGCAGCTGCTGCATGGGCATCTGCAGAACGGCCCAGCAAAGCCCCCCAGGGTCTCCTGCACTGACAGACCCCTTTCTTCCGAAGCATGCTCACCACCTGTGCAGCAAGCCCCGAGCCAGCCCCAGGGTGAACCCGGCCTCCAAAGCCAGCCGTTGATTTGCATTTTTGTTGAAGGGGACCCATCTGGGACCTCAGCAGGAGTCCACGGCTCTGAGAACAGACTCCGGGGGAGGAGCCTGCACCCAAGCTTCTTTTCCACGGGGCTGCTGTGCATTCCCCTTTACAAGACCTGAGCCAGGACCCCAACAAACTCAGGATTCTCGGCAAGTCGGAGCCGAAGCAAGCTCAGTGGAAGACAACAGGGCTGGAGCCACAAGCCGGGACCAGGCCTGAACGCGCCCCCCCAGCGGTGCCACAATCGCCTGGCCCCAGCGGCCCAGCCCTTCTGTGGGTGAGAGAGGGCCTCACGCCCCAAAAACTAACCAAAATCTCTTGGGAGGGCCCCATGGAGAAACTTCCCAGAGCTTCACCATGAAGGAATGTGGCTACCACGCCGCCCCCCACCCCGGAAGATCCTGTGACAAGCAACCTCCCTCTGTTCAGAAACACCAGGGAGGCAGCAGGCTAACTTGAACTTCAAGCCGCCACGCGCTAGAATGAGTGTCTGGAGAAACTAAATACCTTTCATAAAATCTAAAAAAGCCAAGCAGTATCTCCTCTCAGACACACACACACACACACACACACACACACACACTGATGAGTGTTTACGTGGCAAATGAAATGAACCCTGTGACAAACTCTCCTCTGGGAGTTTTTCTTCCGAGCTCCAGCACAAGCCGAGCAGGTCTCATGGAAGCCGGGACATTCCAGAGTGGGTTTTAACCTTGGTGACCTTTGTCACCACTTCCCTGTCCCTCTAACAGTGCTCTGCGCCCCCATGGCCCCTGTGCATAGGAATGCATGCTGTGGCCCAGGCTCTGGGCAGTCCCCAGGGACCTGTAGGAGAGGATTGCATGGAAGGAGCCAGGGTACTGCCAGCCAGAGAGAGGCCTGCAAGGTTGTTCTGTGGGGATCAATACGGACTCAGGCTCAAGACGGCCAGGCCAGCGCCCTGGGCTGCGGACGCAGCTCCCCCAGGCCACAGGAGCAGCGAGGGGGTCCAGAGGCAGGGCTGTGGCAGATGTGGTTGGCCAGCCCAGGGACATCTCACGGGTTGGGGGGTTCTCCGTCTGAGCACCCCTCTATCTATCTCACTCAGGGCCTCTGGGAAGAAATGAATGGAGCCATCAGAGGACAACCAGAGAGGGGATGGTGAGGACAAGTTACAAGGGGATTTGAACTATTCTGGAACCATTTAGTGAGTGTACCAAAATCTTATTAAAAGTAGTAAGATGGGGGCCAGCGCTGTGGCATAGTGGGTAAAGCTGCTGCCTGCAGTGCCAGCATCCCATATGGGCACTGGTTCTAGTCTCGGCTGCTCCACTTCCAATCCTGCCCTCTGCTATGGCCTGGGAAAGCAGTAGAAGATGGACCAAATCCTTGGGCCCCTGAACCTGCATGCAAGACCCAGAAGAAGCTCCTGGCTCCTGGCTTCGAATTGGCGTAGCTCTAGTCATTGTGGCCAACTGGGGAGTGAACCATTGGATGGAAGACCTCTTTCTGCCTCCGCCTCTCCTTTCTCTGTGTAACTATTTCAAATAAATAAATCTTATAAAGGGGGGGGGGGTGGTCTAAATTCCAGTGTTTCCCTTTCCCATGAGATAAAACATGAGATTTTAACTTAAAACCCTGGGTAAAGAAGATGGAAGATTTGTTATTAGATGATTTTTTTGAGACTAAAGGAAAAAATAAAAGTGTAAACAGCAGGCAGAAAATAAGGTCGATGCTGTGGTGTAGCAGGTAAAGCCACTGCCTGCGACACCAGCATCCCACACAGGCACCAGCTCATCTGATGGCTGCTCCACTTCCGACCCAGCCCCCTGCTCTATACCTGGGAAAAGAGGCAGAAGGTGGCCTGAGTGCTTGGGCCTCTACCAGCCGTGTGGGAGACCTGGATGAGCTCCTGACCCCTGGCTTCAGCCTGGCCCAGCTCTGGCTGTTGCAGACATCTGGGGAGTGAACAAGCTGATGGACGATCTGTCTCTCCCTATTTCTAACTCTGACTTTCAAATAAATATGTTTAAAAAGAAAATAGCAAAGACAGAGAATGGCGCCTGGATCTTGCTGAAGGAGAACAGCAACCCTCAGCGTCCGGCACCTGAGGGAATTCTTTGTCCTGTAAGGACATGGCCGTGTGTCCCAGACAGGTGCCCTGGGGCAGAGAGGCCGCTGACCAGGACGGCATCCACCACAGCACAGGAGCAGAGGACCACCCCGACTGCCCACTAACCTGACCCCCCACACCGGCAGGCTTGTATTTCTACCCTGGCCAAGCTGCTTGGGGCCCAGCTCAGGTGCTAGGGGCCACAGGTCCTGCTCTCCAAGAAGGGAGGGCTTAAGCAGGTCTGTGGAGCTAGGACGGCCCCTGTCTCAAAGCTGTGCTCCCTCTAAAGGGTCTTCCAGTTCCCAAATCCACAAGGAGAGGGAGAGAGCCAAGAGCACTAAAAAGCGAAGGCTGTAATTGATCTTCCGCACCGGCTAGCTACGCTTGGAGCACGATCTGGCTCCCCAGCTCACGTAGACATGTACACCCCCGAGTCCTACATGGATGGCACTAACAGGGGGAGGCTTAACGGGACTATGATGCTCGAGAGGCGGGCCTAGGGTTACTGAGGGGCGTCCTGGGAAGGTAGCTCTCTCAGGAGGGTTGGGGATCAAAGCCGAGTCGGGCCTGGCCGCGGTCCGTCCTGGCTCACCCATGAAACAGCCTCTAGCAGCTCCTCCACTGTCAGCCCCGCCAGAGGCCAAGCCCAGAACCTCCTCCTTTAAGTAGCTTCTCGCAGGCATTTGTTATGGTACAAAAGGCTGCATAACACAGTGGCTTTAATTCCATTTCTCCACTTCCCAAGTGATATAAATGTATCAGGTTGCTTCTCAGGGCGGAGTTTGATAAATATATCACAGCTCCCTATCCCAAACCCCTGCTCAGCACAAACCCACAGGTGGGCATGCCATACAATTTATGGTCTTACATGTCTTCCAGGATCTGAAGTCCAACTCCCCATTGCTTGTCGTATACTCCAGAAACTGAACCTAACAAAGCACCAGCTGTTCTCTCTTCCACATAATGAAGCCCTGAGATAGTGAAAAATGACAATGGCAGCCTCCCCGAGTTCCTGTTTTGTAACTCAAACGTCCACAGTTCCTTAACCCATTGCTTATATGCCTCATCACCACTCAGTCCAGGTCATCTTTGAAAATGTAGTAAGGCTAGTGCTGCAGCTCAACAGGCTAATCCTCTGCCTGCGGCGCCGGCACACTGGGTTCTAGTCCCAGTCGGGGTGCCGGATTCTGTCCTGGTTGCCCCTCTTCCAGGCCAGCTCTCTGCTGTGGCTCGGGAGTGCAGTGGAGGATGGCCCAAGTGCTTGGGCCCTGCACCCCATGGGAGACCAGGAGAAGCACCTGACTCCGGATAAGCACAGTGCACCGGCTGCAGCGGCCATTGGAGGGTGAACCAACAGCAAAGGAAGACCTTTCTCTCTCTCTCTCTCACTGTTCACTCTGCCTGTAAAAGACATATATCCAACATTTCCTGATTTAGCTAAGTATTAGCAGAACCACATATAGGACCTGACATTTATCTCAATAAAATGCCTTCTTGTTACACTCAGCCTCAGACTTTCGTTTGTTCCGATTTCTGTCATCCAGCATATGTCCATCCCGTCCTTCCTGATTTTACCATTCACAACTCGATGACAGTGTCTCCTATGTTCATTTTACCTGCAAAAATGTCAACCATGTTGCTGGCCCTCAAGTTGTTATACAGTTGGTTAGCTGCAGAGTCTGGACTAGAGTGGCGGTCAGCCAGTGCCACCCCATGCCTTGCACCATTGCACACTAGCTCCGAGCTGCCTGCTCCCAAGCCAACAGCCAGGTACACATTACAGGTCTGGCTTTTCCATGGAAGGCAGCATGGCACAGAACTAACTGTTAAAGAACCCTGCCATTGTTGTGTTGATGATATTCTAGTGAACACAATAAACTCATGGACAGAATTAGTGAAGGCTTAAATGCTCATACCCAAAGGGGAGAGCAAAATAGCGTATATCATACGGTGCTCCTCAAACTTGAGAGTGCATTAGCAATAGCTGGTGAGCCTTTTCAAACTCAGACCACTGAGCCCTAAACCCAGAGGCTTCTGGTTTGGTAAGTGTCTTATTGTTTTGTGCTGCCAAAACAAAAATACCTAATCCTGAGTAACTTACATTAACATAAACTTACTTTCTCAGTTCTGCTAGGAAGTGCAAGTTCAGCGTGCTGGCAGTAGGCTGTCTGCGTCCAGCATGACCCTTGTTATTACACCTTCTGGAGAAGGGACACACGATGGGGATGAAGTACAAGCACCCTAGCCCTTCAAGCTCCTCGAAGGCCCCACCCCGAATGCCACCACTATGGCCCTCAGATTTCAGCATCTGAATTTTAGAGGAGGCTTTCAACCACTGCATCAGGTCTAGGGTAAACCCAAGAATTCACACTTCCAACAACAAAAATCTCCCCCTCACACACACCCCACAAGTATTTGCCGATTCAGGGACCACATTTAGAAAATAATGGGGAATTGGTTCTGGGACCCCTCATAGAGATCCGTATCCTTGGGTGCCCAAGACCCTGGCACAAAGCAGCGCAGCACTCTCTACACATCCGCCACATACGTCCAATAGTCTCTAGACTACCTGCGCCACCTGACACAATGCGGGTGCTATGCAAATGGTTGTCACACTGTAGCATTTAGGGAATGGCCAAGAAGAGGCTGCATGTGCTCAGCACAACATTTCTTCCACGTATTTCCAATCCACAGTTGGCTGAACCCCCGAGCACAGAACGCACAGATACATGGGGCCAACTGTCCTGGTAGAAAGGGATTCCTATCAACCTGCAGGAGCGTGCCTGGTTCCCAGACTCCCAAAACCCCTTCCCAGGTGGCTTCACAGCACAGCAGAGCCAGCCCCAGGGCCTCCAAGAGAATGCACCTTGCTCGAAGATTCGGAAATCACGCCCAGCCTCTGGGTGGGTGACACAGTGTCTGCTTGGGGTCCAGATGGCAGAGAGAGAGTGTGGAGAGAAGAGTGAGCCTCCAAAGGCCTTCGCCACCTGGTGCTGCTCTGACAGCTGAAACCACCTGCCTGAGAACAATGGAGGAAACGGACCCTGCAGCTCTTCCGTGCGGAGCTGCCCTGCTCCCACTGGAGGAGGAGAGAAACTGGCTTCCTGTCTTTCCCCTCCTCTGTCTGCAAAGGGGGTGGGTGGGGGTGGGCAGAGGATATGCTTGGGGAGGAAAATTCACATCGAACATTTAAGACACACAAAACACTGCTCTCCTGCAGCCTCACGACCATGCAGTGAGGTTGGTGTGGCCACGGTCACCCCCAGCAGTCGTGCTCCTCATCCAAGGATGCCGGTTACAGGCTGGACACTGCCCCTCAGAGTTCACACTGAAGTCCTAACCCCTAGTGCCTCAGCACTCTCACTTCAAGACAGGGTCTGAGAGCGGTGACCAAGCTCAAATGAGATCCTTGGGCGGAGCCCTAATCCGACAGGACCCAGGGGGACACTTGGAGACAGATATGCAGACAGGGAAGACGACACAAGAGGACCCAGGAAGAGGGTGGCCTCCTGCAAGCCAGAGGGAGGAGGCCTGGACGAGGTCCTTCTCCAGCACAGTCCTCAGGAGGAACCAGCCCAAGACACACCCAGATGTCAGCTTCTGGCTCCAGGGCCATGAGGTCACGTATTTGCCTTGTGTAACCCAGCCAGCTACAGTGCTTGGTGATGGCAGCCTCAGAAAATGATTCTAACACCCAGCTTGCACCCACCCTAACGTGGCTGACTCCGCCAGCAGATCCGTCCACTGATGAGCCTGCCCCCTTGCCAAGGGTCTTCCACGCTGCGCCATTCAGGCCCTACCAAGACATAACTGGACCAGTTCTTGTACCAACACTAAAGCCATCAAAGTCAGACACTGAGCCTAGCACCTCTTCCACGTTCTCCCACTCATCCTCTCCACTCCCTGCTCCTGCCTTCTCTTTGCTGCAGGGCGCCTACTCCGGCTGTTTGCTTGGGCTAGTGACAGCCACCTGCTTCCCCCAGGTTCATCACCTAGAACATTCTGGAGGCCTTGTTCCCATGGAAACGTCCTACTCTGCTTCTCAGCCTTTCTGTGCATGCACCATCCAGCTCCTACTTCCAGGAGCTGCTTCCAGATCACTGGTCTCCCACCCCCCACATCACCAACCTTTTCTTCCCGACACTCCCAGCATCGCCTCAGCTTAGGCCACACACTGCCCACACAGAGAACTTTGGCATCCACCGTCATCTCCAGAGATTAACACCCACGTGAAGAACCTCCCCAACCCCCCGGCTCAAAGGTCCTCCACCACCAGACTTTCACCTCCACTCCATCGCCCACACCCAAGCTCACCCAGACCTGTTCTACACCTTGACCTGCTCCACCCCTGACCTCAAGAGCCATGGCCTCACACTCTTCGACCTCTCCTGCCTCCTCCCTTCCACCAGCCCTGTTCTCTGCCCTTCTGTCCAATGCCAGCAGAAGACCTGCCTGCGATGCCACCTGCCTGGCCCAGGCTCTTCCCTCCCCCACCTTGGATCCCACGGGAGCCACTTCTGTCTGTCTTCACTGTTTTCCCTACCTGCCCCTACTCAGCCAAATGTCTCCTCTCTAGAGAGAATTCCACTGATACGGAATACCTTTCTGAAATAATCAATGAGCAATTGATCCTAAGTGTTCTCTTTGGAGAAAGATTGGGGAATCTAAAAAGTTACAGTACTTTTAACTCTATACATTTCCTATAGCATTTGATTTTTTTAACCGAGTACATGTGATGTTTTCATTAGAAATAGCAAATACAGGGCTGGCACCGCGGCTCAATAGGCTAATCCTCCACCTTGCGGTGCTGGCACACCGGGTTCTAGTCCCAGCTGCCCCTCTTCCAGGCCAGCTCTCTGCTGTGGCCAGGGAGTGCAGTGGAGGATGGCCCAAGTGCTTGGGCCCTGCACCCCATGGGAGAACAGGAGAAGCACCTGGCTCCTGCCACCGGATCAGCACGGTGTGCCGGCCGCGGCGGCCATTGGAGGGTGAACCAACGGCAAAAAGACAGACCTTTCTCTGTCTCTCTCACCGTCTACTCTGCCTGTCAAAAAAAAAAAAAAAAAAAAAAACCAGCAAATACAGTAAAAGACAACTTCCCCACTTGCTCTCCTCATGACGATGGCTTCTGTTGCCCCCATCCTGCCGTCCTATCAGTCACCACATCCTCTGGTCTCGGCCACTGAGACCTGGCTGCCTCCTGCACTGTCTCATTGCTGGCCAAAGCCACACTCATCATTTCCCCAAACGCATGGTTAAGTCCCCGCTTTGCTCCTCTGGCCCCTGGCACCACCGCACACCCCTCCTAGGCTGTGCCGTGTTACACCAGCTCTTGCCTTTCCTGCTCCAGGTGATGTCTGTTTCCTGGGGCTCCCACCCCCTCCTTCCCCTCAAGCCCCACGAGGTTTCATCCGCTCCTGTGGCTTTAGAACATGCCGAGAACCCTCACAAGGGCAGGCTCCAAGCCCAAGCTCTCCCATCCAGCCAATTGCTTGCAGGTCAAGTCCTCAGTCAACAGGGCGCCTTCTGCGCATGCCCCAAGCCTACCCTTGGTGCTTGAACGATCATCCTGTCCACACACCTCGGCTTCCCCCAGCTTCTCACTCCCACACCCCTCAACTACCACATGCCACTGAGCTTTGAGCAGAACATTCTCCCCCTGCCCCCGCCCCTCCCTTTGCCACACCTCTTCCATCCCTGCCTTAGCTCAGGCTGAACCCTGTGTCTCCTGGACTAAGGCAATAGCCGACTGCGCTCCCTGGCCCCAGGCCTGTTCCTCTCAGCCCAGTCTTCCCCACCCCCTGCCAGGGTGCTTTATCTGAAAATGCAAAATCGGGCTTGAGGGGCAGGTGTAATGGCACAGGGAGTTAAACTGCCACTTGGGACACCTGCTCCCATATCAGAGTGCCCCAGATGGCCTCCCGGCTGCTCCACTTCTGATCCAGCTTCCTGCTGATGCATCCTGGGAAGCAGATGATGGCCCAAGCGCTTGCCACCACCCACGTGGGAGACACAAATAGAGCTTCCAGCTCCTTGGTTTTGGCCAGGCCCAGCCACGGCTGTTGCAGGCATTTGGGGAATAGATCAGCACAAGGAAGATCATCCCATGTCACTGTTTCAAGTCAATGAAAAGAACTTTTTTAAAATGGGCTTAAGATTCCTCGGTGCCTACCAAACACGCCCTCAAAGGCTGGGCACCCCTACAGCTCAGAAGCCCCAGACAAGCTGGCCCTGAATACACATGGCCCTTGTGCCCTGTGGCTGGCCAGCTAAGAGGTGAGGTTCCAAGTTCACCGCAAGCCCTGAGCTGACAAAGCAGCCACTGCCTTCTCATACCTCCCTGTGCAAGCTACCTGGTAACACCCACACAGCCCCCGGACAAGAACAGATAAGGCCCACTTGTACCGGGTGTCTCATGTTCTAATATGTAAACCGACCTAACAAACTGCTCCCCAAGATAATCTCTTTAATTGAGGTATAATTCCCGTACTGTAAAATCCACTGCTGGAGAATGTGCAGTTCAGTGGTTTTCTTAGTCTGTTCTCAGAATTGTGCAGCCATCTAATTTAGGAACCTTGCACCTAACAACAGTCACCAGCCGCACAGCCTCCAACCTACCACCAGCCCCTTGCAGTCACTTTCTTTCAGTACAGATTTGCCTGTTCTGGACACTTTATATGAATGATTAAGCAATAGAGAGGTCTTTTGTCGCCAGCTTCTTAGACTTGTGATAGTTCTTCCAAAAGTCTGTGGGAAATATTACATAAAACCCATGCATTTTTGCAAGATGCACTTTCCATTAACTTTCTGAAGACCTTTTGTAGGATGTGGTTTCAAGATTCACCCATATCACAGCGCAGATGAGTCTGCCTTCCTTCTTATAATTGCATGCTGTTCCATCTCATGGATCTAGCATAGCTTACTTATGGTCATCAGTCGGTGGCTGTCCCCATTGTTTCTACCTTTTGGCTACTATGACTAATGCAGTTATGAACTTGTGTGTGCAAGGATTCACATGGGTTTCGCGTCTCTTGGGTGCACCGGTAGGAGTGCAGTTCCTGGGTCAGGTGCTAGCACTAGGCACCAGGTTTAAGTTCCCAACAGTGGTGCCTTTTCCTCCCCCACCAGCCATGGTCAAGAGTCCCAAGTTCTCCAGATCCACACCAACACTTGTTATCGCGTGTCTCTTAGTACAGCCATTCTGACAGGCTGAAATGCTTTTTCCCTCCTGTCTTGTCATGTCCCTCAGAGTGACAGGGATGACCGGCTTTGCACTTAGAATGCTGGGACTTCTTGGAGATCTGCCTAGGAAGGTGACGGGAAGGTGTCTCTCCAGGCAGAGAGACAAAGCCAGTCCTTCACCTGCAGCCCACGGCTAACCCCTGCTGTATTCAAGCCTAGATTTGTCCTGCACAGCCACCCTCAGGCCTGGAGGGTTACACGCATACAGCACAGCGTGACCCCCAGGGAGGAGGCCGCAGAAATGGGCCTGGGGTGGCGCAGGCCGTGCGCTCTGGGCAACAGTCCCCAGAGCCTCGTCTGGAAGGCACAGGCCCTGCTTGAGCACACCCACCTGCCCCACTGACCTCTCTCGGTGCGTGGGAGTGGGGAGCTCAGGCAGCACCCTGACACCCTCCGAGGTGTGGCACACAGTTCAAAGGCCCTCTTGCCTACCTCTTATCATTGGGCTCTTCACGTTCACATTCTAATTTTCTAGAATGCCCTATCTCACAGGCCAGGCAGAGCTGGGCATAGTGGGTTAGGTTACCACCTGCAGCAGCAGCAGCTCATATGGGTGTCATCTGAGACCCAGCTCCCTGCTGATGTGCCTGGGAGAGAAGATGGCCCAAGAGTCTGGGTCCCTGCACCCACATGGGAGACCTGGAAGAAGCTTCGGGCTCCTGGCTTTGGCCTGGCCCAGCCCCAGCCATTTGGGGAGTGACCCAGCAGATGGAAGCTCTCTCCCTCCAACTCTGCCTTTCAAGTGAAAAAGAAAAACTCTTAAAAAAATAGAATGCTCTCTATCTCCCTGAAAAGCTCTACTTCTTAGATTTTTATTTATTAGAAAGGCAGAGAGACAAAGACAGGCAGGGAGAGAAATCCCACTCACTGGATCACTCCCCAAATGCCTGCAACAGCTGGGGCTGGGCCAAGCTGAACCCAGGAGCCCAGAACTCAACCCAGGTCCCCCATTTGGATTACAGAAATGCAAGTACTTGAGCCGACAAGAAGACATAGCCAGAAGTTACAGCCGAAGGACACCTTCTCCCCAACAGCCCTGCCAGTGTCCCAGACAGGGAGTGAGGCCCTGGGGGCAGGAGAGGGAACCAGACAGTCAGAGGCAGGGCCTCTGGGCAGCAGCAGCCAGGAAGCCAGCAAAGCACAGAGTGGACAGAGCGACCATTAGGACAGGAAAGGGTGTTTGGGGCAGAGAATCTGTTTTCTTAAATTATCTGCACGTTCCAAGTACCCAGTGTATAATCCCACTCCCAACCCCCACCCACAGTCTTCGAATCCTCTTTGCGAAACCTGGGAAGTCACGACTGCCTCTCGGACCACAACCGCTGATCCAGTGTCTATTCAGGGAGGTTGGATTTGTCCACACAGGGCCTTTACGCCGGCCTGTCTTCTCCTTGCTCTCCACGAGAGGGCGCCAGCAAGCCCTGTTTGGGCTGTGGCTTCTGGGGATCCTACACCAGACTCGCAACCTCTGGTGAACTGCACTTTGCAGGGCGCGGGGATTTAGGGACAACCTAAAGCGAAGCAGCAGTGAGCACCTGTTCTTCAAAAAAATGAGATGGAGGGAAAGGGATAAGCTTTCTGTTCGCTGCAACCCATAATACCATTGTGTGCATTTATTGAAAACTTTTATTCAAAAGAATATGGTAAATAATAACTCTACATGATAATTACAAGCTAGCTGGTATCTTTATAGGACATAAACCTGACTTTTAAAGTTTTTAAAATATTACATGAATAATAAAGTGACTTATTTTATGCTCAGGAAATTATTCTTGATGCCACACTGGGAAGTATTTTGAATACCAGGTTAAAGAGACTAAAGTTTTAATTTTTATTTAGTTTGTATTTGAGAGGCAGAAAGAGAAAAAGAGTTTGAATTCCCATCAGCTGGTTCACTCCCCAAATGGCCACAAAGGCTGGAGCTGGGCTAGGCAGACGCAAGGAGCTAGGAACTTGATTCAAGTCTCCCATATGGGTGAGCCCATTGAGAAAGTCTGGGTTACAGCCATTATGTCATCCCTCCTGCTAAGGCCGTGTGTTCTGGGATTTCTCTGTGTTCCTGAGGAAATTATGCTTCCTAAAACCTGACTTCAGAATCTTATTCTCTGCTCTTTCACAATGTCGATCCATTAATAGAATGAGTAAACGCAATGCAATTTGTGAACAGAAGGAGGTAGTAGCCATGCCCTTGCCCACTGCACCCTCACTGTCTTTGTCATTGGCACATCTTTGTAGGAGCACCCAGGAAGCCATCCTTGGCAGACTGGGTATCCCGTGACAAACACCAGAGATGTCTCTTCCCCCCAGCACTTTACAAGAGTTGTTTCAACAAACCCCAGAGCACTGGGACTTCAGCTCTGGGGACTCAGCCTGCTCCTGTCTGCCGGGGGCACAGAGCTGGGCAACATGGCCCGTGCCCTCTCTGAAAGATCACCTGTTCCACCAAGACCCAACAGCTGGGATGTCAAATGGTGAGGATCTTAATCTCAGGCTGCATCCAAGGCTGGTTGAGGAACCACCTTCCACATTTCTGTGTGCCCCTGCCTCCTGCTGCAAGGCCTGAGCCAGAGATGGGAGTCGGGGTTCACAACCTCAAAACCCCACACTCCAACTTCTAAGCATCTCGCCAAGACCCACCAGCTGGCCCCCTCTCAAGGGGTGCAGGCAACAGAGGTGCAGGAGCCCAATGACCCAGGTCAGCTGCAGAAATAACTGTCAGGAGATGAGAGCAGGCCAGAGGCAGGTGCCCCTTGGGCAGGTCCTGCTCTGCTCTTCTCCCTACAGGGTTGCCCAGGACACAAAGGCATTGTCAGACCCCGTGCCCGCTCCTGGCAGTGAGTCAGCACCGCCCAGCAATGCTAATTCCATGCTTATTCACAACTTATAATTTTAGTACCATGGGGCAAAGCTTTAAAAAAGAACCCTGAGAAACCCACCCACCTATGACACGCCAGTTCCCGACCGGGTGGACATCCTTAGTCACTGACAGCAGCTGGGCCCTGCTTCCTCGTCGCCTCGCTCTTCCCATCTCTAGACATTCTGCCAAACAGACACTGACTCAGAAGAAGTCGGTGTAGCAATTAAGATCTGTGTGGAGGCCTTGAGAGGATCGGAAGGATTGGGGAATAAATATCCTTCCATTGCACTAGACTCTGGGTGTTCAAACGAGACGGAGAGCCAAGCTGTGCTAACATGCCTGGTTTCCAGGCCAGGCTTCCCTTCAGCCCCTGAGAAGTCAGGGTGGAGATGCTTCCCAGCTTGGAATGATCCTGCAAGGCCCATGTTGGGGACTCCGTGCGGTACCTTGTCCCAGCATGAGCCGTTTCCACAAATAAAACACCATGCCAGAGACACGGTCCTCCAACTCGGTTCTGTTCTGCCCAGGTCTGTAGGGAACCAGCCTCCCAGACCTACCCCTTTGCTTTCCCCAGAGTTAGAGTTCCAATGGAATAAGGCCAAGGCGAGTTCCCCAACACACAGACGGCTGCTGGTCTCTGTTATACAGTTCTTGATGACAGACTGTACCCCCACCCCTGGCAGCTGGTGCAAACAGTTGCCACCCAGGACCTAGGCAGATCTGGTCCCCACCCCTCCCAGAAACATCACTGTGAGAGCCTGATGCAGTCTGTCACAAACAGGCCCGTGTCTGCCCTGTGTGAGGACCGAGTGTCTGGTAGACAGGGCACAAGCCGGACCAAAGCCAGATCATCTCACACCTCCATCTCAGCCAACAGCCCCTCTCGTATGTAGACACCCACAGGCACGCCGCAGCTGGGAGCAGGTCTGGGCCAAGACAGGCTCCTCCTGCTCTGGGCACAAAGCACTGCTTATGTCATAACCAACAAGATGCATGCACTGGAGGCCAATGGTTCCTGACATCTTTATGTTCAGAGACCCCGCTGAGAAGCTGATCAAAGCCAAGGACTCTGCTCAGAAAAATGCATTCTCACACAGAATTGACAGTATTTGCAGGGAGTTCAGACATACCCAGGGGGAGGAAATACACACACACCACGGCCAGGACCCACTAAAAACCCATTCCTTGCTCATGCAGCATTAAAGCAAGAGACACTACGTGCTTACCACTGACCACCTGGTACCGTGCAACCGTGTCTTGGTGCCCAGCAGCAGAGCTTTCCAGACCAGCCAAGGGCTAGGCCTGCAAAGCTCTGGCTTGCTCACTCCTATGTGAGCACCTGTGCATCTGTCCTCTGATCCTCTCAACAGTGCCACGATGCGGGACTACTGTTTCCATTTGACAGACGAGGGCACTGAGGCTCCGAGAAGCAGGTACCCTTCTCAAACAAAGCCCACACAAGTCAAACAAAGCCAGGCACAACTGCTAACATACAGAGGCCCATCACCCGCACCAGGCATCGCCAGCCTGGGAAGACAACTTGCCCTGAACTAGGAGAAAACAGCCCAAATCCCAAAATGCTTGGGGGGGGGGGAGGTCGCTGGAGCCTATGGCTAACTTTGCTCACAAACTGGGGTGGTCTTCATTTTCACTTGCCTTTTGACTGGTCAGGAGGTGAAAGCAAGCACGTAACTTTGAGGAAGCTCACGCTTTCTGAATTTGCAGCAAAACTGCAGAAAGACCACTCGTTTCAAGGAGGAAGCCTCCATTGCTTCATGCATGTACAACGTGGGCCACACAGCAAGAACAGCTCCGTATGGAAGTTGATCATTGATAGGTTATCTTAGCTGTAGTCATAGGAAGCCAAGAAACCGGGGCATCTAACATGTGCCTTTTGAGATACCAGTTGCCAAGCACAGGTGGTGAAGTCATCAGAAAAACAAACATTTAGGGAGTGGCTCCTCTGTGCCTGGCACTGTGCTAAGCACTAGAGATAGAGAGGGGGTGAGGCAAGGTCCTGACCGCATTGACCTCAGCATCTAGCTGGCGGGGGAGGGGAAACACATGACCAGCTGGAAGAGCAATGTGCTAACTGCTTCACCAGCACAGGAGCCCGGTGCCAAGGGCCAGTGAGGAAGACGTGGGTAATGTCAGGGGAAGGTCTCAGATGTTCAGGAGGGGTCTCGGGAGGTCAGGTGAGCAGGAAGGAGATCCCAGGTCATGCTTTTGTAAAAAAAGATTTATTCTAAAGATAGAGTGATAGAGACAGAGATCTTCCATCTGCTGGTTCACTCCCCAAAAGGCCACAGTGGTTGAGGCTAAGCCAGGAGCCTGGAACTCCATCCAGGTCTGCCAGGTGAGCTGCAGAGGATCAAGCACATGGGCCATCTTCTGCTGCCACCCCAGGTAGATCAGCAGAAAGCTGGGTTGGAGGCAGAGCAGCCAGGACTTGAATTGGCACTCATGGTATGCCAGAGTCGCAGATGGCAACTTAACCCACTGTGCCCAGAGCACCAGCCCCTAGAAGATGTTCTTGACAGAGGATTCAGTGTGCACTGAGACCCTGGGGGAGACCTGCTGGGGACAAGGGCTGGCGGAGGTGGACCCTTGGTGCCAGGCAGGAGATCAAGACGTGAGCCAGAAAAGGGAGGTAGGGGCCAGATGACGAAAGCCTGTGCCATATGGAGACACCAAGCAGGTTCTTCTCCACGGAGCAAGGACTCGGTCAGATCTGCGGAGCAGGACGATAGCTGTGACCTCAGCAGGAAGGGCAGGGCCTGTCTCCCAGACACAAGCAGGAGATGGCGCACAGATCCACAACAATTTAAGCCGAGGACGGGAGGGTTGGATCCCAGCTCCCTCTGCCTTCCTGAACGAACCTGCACGAGCCAGCAGGGCGTGAGGGTGGCAGGCAGAAGACAGAACAAGAAAGGCCTGTGAGGCGTCTGAGTTAAGCAGCTGGTCAATGGCAATGCCCTTCAGAGAGGCAGCATGGAGACAATGAGTCACATTCGGAACATGTTGCTTTGGAGCGGCCAAAGCAGAGCAGGTAAATGATCTGTAGACGATAGCTTTAGAGCGTTAGAAGAGACAAAGCACGAGGAAAATGAGCGGAGAACTAAGGATATGCGAGGGTACTTCAAGAATTTCATGAATGTTGGGTATTAGGCCTAGTAGTTGGGATGTCTGCATCCCCCATCAGAGTACCGGGTTCAATGCCTGCCGCCAGCTCCCGACTCCAGCTTCCTGCTAATGCAGATCCTGCAAGGTGGCAGCATTGGCTCAAGTGATCGAATCCCTTCTACCCACATGGGAGATCTGGATTGAGTCCCCGGGTTCAGTCTGGCCCAGCCCCAACAGTTGCAGGCATTTGAGGGTGAACCAGTGGATGACAGATCCCTCTGTATCTTCTCTCTGTATCTGTTTCTCACTTAAACTTAATATTTAAAATTAAGTTTATTTTGGTGCAAAAATGCATAGTTTTTTCATAACTAGTATTTTTCCATAAACTTCGTGAAGCCCTCTTATAGAGCCTTAGAAATATTGGTATAGGAAGGAGCTCAAGGAAAGAAGAGCCTGCTAAGGAGACCAGAGCAGCCAACTATGGCTCGTGGACAAGACACCTTCCAGGAAGGGGTGACCAAGCACCAAAAGCTGCAGAGGGGCAAGGGAGTACGAGCCTTAAGAGGAAGTCCCTGGACTGGGCAGGGAGAAATTCAGCAGAACCCAGTGGGAGTGGGAATGGGAGTGGGAGTAGGGGCTCAAGTTCACATGACTCCTGAAAGGGTTTGGCCAAGGAAGGAAGGAGACAGATCATCTGTCCACACAGATACAGCTTTCACTGTTCTCCAGAGCGGGACCTATTCCATGCCAGGTAGAAGCTCCCTCAGCCGCGTCCCTTAACACTGGTGCTTAAGCCAGGCAAGAGCTTAGCAACCTGTACATGCAGTAGCCAAAGTCCAGAACTGCTGGCATAGACGCTGCTTGCGAGTGCCGCCAAGTGTTAAGAACTCCGATGGCCCTAGAAAATTGCTCACCGTCCCCATGAGAGATGGAGGCTTATGTGGCCCACAGGAAGAAGAGATCTTACGAACGAAACTTGAAACCAACAGCAAAGGTGGCAAAGGGACTGTTAATTTTGAGAACACCTACTTGAAGCTTCTGGGAGGCAGAATCTGCTCAGCAGCACTCAATATCAGCGGCACACCTCAACAAGTAAGCAAAAGAACGAAACTACTCTGAAGTTTGCAGGCTTTTAGACTAAGAAGAGTCATAATGGATATCCAGAAGATTGATCTGCAAGCATGTCCACTACAGCTGTTTATAAGAGTAATATCTGGGGCAGGCATTTGGCGCAACAGTTAAACAGTTAAATCGCTGCTTGGGACACAGGCATCCCATATCCCAGTGCCTGGCTTTGAGTCCTGGCGGCTCCTGGCCCAGCTTCCGGCTGGGCTGATGTACGTCCTGGGAGGCGGCAGGAGGTGATGGCTCCAATACCTGGGTTCCTGCCACCCCCGCGAGAGCCGGATGGAGTTCCTGGCTTCAGCCTGGGCCAGCCCCGCTACTGCAGGCCTTTGGAGAGTGAAGCATTAGATGAAAGATCTCTTTCACCTTTCCCCATTCTTCATCTCTCTGCCTTTCAAATAAAGTGAAAACACTGTAAATAAAGTAGGAATAATGTAAGCTCCCAAGAACAGAGAGTGGGCTAGACACACCATCCTGCATCTCCATAGGACACAAAACTATGTAACTAGAACATTGAATAAATGACTAACAGCCCAGAAAATGTTCACATTAAATTGTTTAAAAATAGTTCAAAAATGCTTTTATATCCATTCCCACTCACATAGACAACACACTAAAACAGTGCATACCACAATAGCAACACACTAAAACAAAAGACTAGGGGGCCCAGTGCTGTGACATAGTAGGCTAAGCCTCTGCCCGAGGCGCTGGTTCATGTCCCAGCTGCTCCTCTTCCAATCCAGCTCTCTGCTAGGCCTAGGAACTGGGAGGGCAGTGGAAGATGACCCAATTGCTTGGGCCCCTGCACCCACGTGGTAGATTGGGAAGAAGCTTCTGGCTCCTGGCTTCAGATAGGCCCAGCTGCAGCTGTTTCTGCCATTTGAGGGGTGAACCAGCAGATGGAAGACTCCTCTGTCTCTCCCCTTGTCTGTAACTCTACCTCTCAAAATCTTTAGGACTAGATGAACACATACCAAAACAGTATCAAAATTTCTTGTAGTAAAATTATCAGTGGTTTTAATTTACTTCTTGTACTTCTATATTTCCCAAAAATATTTAGAAGAAAGTTCTCTTGCTATTAAAAGCTGTCATTTTTAATATAAACTGTTTATGTATAACAAATAAATGGTTTATATATAACAAAATCATCTTTTGTTTCATATAAAAGTAATAGAATCTGATGATTAAATACCCCAAAATGATTAAAGCACATTAAGGAAAATTTCAAAGTATCCCACTTCCCTAATTTTTCCAAATCAAATCCCTCCTAGGAAATCACAAATACCTTTGTTACATCACTGTAGATTTTTTCTGTCTAACTATATGCATACTTGTAATTGCAAACAAATTTCTGTGTTCTCACTTAAGTGGACACCCAGTCAGCAGACTTCCTGTGAAGGTCCAGCGTGAACATTTCCACTTTCAGTTCAGTCTTTTGCTACCTTTGAACTCTGCCACTGCAGCATGACAGCAGCCATAGACAATACGTAAACAAATGAGCGCAGCTCTTTTCCAATAAAACTTTATTTACAACAACAGGCAATGAGCTTGGCTTGGCTCCAGACCCCTGAACTTCAGTGAACAAAAGAAGTGCCAACTTAAGAAAATGGTAAAACTGCCAACTTACTGAGCATGCAGGCCCACGCTCGCAGCTTGTCTGGCTTGTGTCATGTTCACATATTTGCAGCCCGTGTCCACGCTTCGCAGGTGCCACATGGGACTTCTTCCTGTTTAACGTCAGCAGTGTAACGATGGCCTTTCCCCTACAGGCCCCACCTTCAACCTGGCTTCATTTTAGCAAGTGTCACCTCCCACGGCTCCACACGCAGGCCACCCGGACAGAAGCCAACATTGCTTTGGAAACCCTCATGGAGCACGCACTGTACTATCTCACCCTCACAGTCATTGCGACAGCATTACAATCAGGGCCCAAGTCTCTTCTCCACCATTTCCAGTCACTACATTAGAGATGACTCAATGAACGAGCTAGAAGCAAAGCCAGACACTGGCTTGGTAGTGAAAAAGGTACCAGCGCATACAAACCCAAGTCTCCTTAGCACCGAAACTCTACAGCAGTACATGCTAGGTCCACAGTCACAGGTGTCTCAAACAAGTGTTTCTAGAGTTCTCAATCTGAATCACTTGGCCTCCTTATTACCATGCCGGTTTTAATTCAGAAAGTCTGGGTGGCAGCTGGTACTGTGCAGTAGTAGGTTAAGCATCCACCTGTGGGGTTGGCATCCTGGCACTCTACTTCTTTTTTCTAAATATTTATTTATTTGAAAGTTACACACAGAGAGAAGGAGAGAAAGAGAGAGGGGTCTTTCATCCCCTGGTTCACTCCCCAGATGGCTGCAACAGCCAGAGCTGCTCCAATCCAAAGCCAGGAGCCAGAAGTTTGTTCCAGGTCTCCCACGTGGGTGTAGGGGCCCCAAGCACTTGGGCCATCTTCTACTGCTTTCCCAGGCCATAGCAGAGAGCTGGATCAGAAGAAGGGCAACCGAGACTCGAACCGGCTCCCATATGGGATGCCGGTGTTTCAGGCTGGGGCTTTAACCCCAGTGGTGGCCCCTGCTCTGCTTCCAATCCAGCTCCCTGCTCAAGTGCCTGTGAAAGCAGCAGAAGATGGCCCACGAGCTTGGGCCCCTGCACCTACGTGGGAGAACGGGAAGAAGCTCCTGGCTTCGGATTGGCCCAGCTCCAGCCATTTGGGGAGCCACTTGGCCATTTGGGGAGTGAACCAGCGGATAAAAGCTCTGTTTCTCCCCTTCTCCGTAACTCTGCCTCTTAAATAAATCTTTAAAAAAAGAAGTCTGGGTGAGGCCCAAGATTCTGCATCTCTAACAAGCTCCCAGAGGAGGTTCCCCATCCAAGCAGCAAGGCTGTATGTAGGAGGATAGAGCAGAGGCCCCAAAGCCTGGGGAACAGGGCTCCCGCTCCTTGGGAAGCTCACTGCCGGCCTCTCACTCACCTTTTCATCACCACGAGAAACCCGAGAAAACTCACTTTATCAAGAGACGATGTTTGGTTAATTCACGGTTCTGGAGGCTGAAGGCCAAGACGAGGCGGCCCCACCGTGAGGGCTCCGAGGAGCGCTGCAGTGGCGGAGACAGTTCCCGGCGGATCAGGAAGCAAAGTGAGGAGCGGGCGCCACGCGGGCTTTTGTAGCCAGCGCAGCGAGCGCCTCCTCCCCAGGCCACGCCCAGCCGCCACGGACCACCTCCTAACCCACCTCGGAAAGGCCACGGCTGGATCAAGCGTCTGCGCTCTCGGCGTCAAATCTTGTTCCGACCGTAACAGGTGGCTGAGAGAGGGCTGTTTGACCACAGGCGTCTCGCAGAACGGCTTTTCTGGGCCCAAGAGTAGGTCCTCTCGCTTACAGACCCAGAAGCTCAGTCTAGAAGTCTTTATGGCATAACTAGAAGGTCCTGACTACAAAGCATTGGGAGAGGGAGACTAAAATCGGGGCAAGATGGGGACATCAGCCAGGACGGAGGCACTGTTCTTTCTTCCTCTTCCCCTCCGGGGCGGGCCCAGAGCAGACTCTGGGAGGGGAGGCCCTGCGGGGCTCCCCCAGGGCTCTGTCCCCGGCAAAGGCGAGGGAACCAGGCGCAGAGGCTCCGGTGGGCGTAGTCTGAGCTCACGGAGGCCCTGGGAGGTGTGGAGAGCGGCCAGGTACACTCGCCCCAAGGAGAGGACAGCAGGGAGCCAGGCAGCCGTCCTGATGAGCTCAGCGCCCCCCTGCCCCCCTTGTCCCCTGCTCTCCTCTTGCCCCCCCCCCTCCACGCCATCAGCAGGAAAGGAGCCAGCGTGCTGCCGTCCCAGGTGCTCGCGGATTCCAGCGATTATTGCCCACAGCTGGGTGGGCTGTGAGCCCCGGGACGGAGCCAGCCTCCCTCAGGTGGTACTAGCCCGCTTTCAGAGTACCAGGGGAGATAAGGAGGCCCGTTGATCAGGAGAGCCGCGCCACCCACGGAAACCTACATGGCACTACCCTGGCGGAGGAGGCAGATCTGGAGCCAGAGGTGGCGGGGTGGACTGAGCCCCGGGATCCGGGTGGGCGAGCCAAGGGCATCCCTATGCCTGCAGAGACCTCACCCCCACCCCCCACCCCAGCCAGGCTATGAGCCCTTGGCCTTCGCTGGTGATCCAAGAAATTCCAACTGTCTCTCTTTCCTACACCTAGGTGCAACCATATCCTCTCTGTTTCCACTGCCGTTAGCCAAATTCTCCTTTATTTCCCCATGTTTTCACTGTATATTGTGCCTTCCCAATTTCTCAGGTTGTGTCTCTTTGGTTATAGATTAAATTGGGTGACTCCTAAGTACCCAAGATGCACTCTTTAAGTATGTTTTTTTAATTTTGAACATTTATTTTATCTGAAACACAGAAAGACAGAGACCACACATCCTCTGGTTCACTTCCCAAATGCCTGAAATGGCCAGGGTTGAGTCAGGCCACAGCCAGGTGCCTGGAACTCAATCCAGGTCTCCTGTGCAGGTGGCAGGGACTCAAATATGTGAGCCATCACCTGCTGCCTCCCAGGGTGCATGTTGTCTGGAAGCTGGAGCTGGGAGGGGAGCCAGGACTCAAACCAGGCCCTCTGATATGGGATATGGACGTATCTAAGTGGGTCTTAAGCATTGTGACAGACACCCACCCCATAAGCGCTCTTTAATTTCACCAGCCAGCTGCACTGAAAGGAGATTAACACGCAGGAAGATTGATGGAATATGCCCCCGGCCCCACCACTCAGCTATAATTTGTGGCTGTCATCATTATTCAGTCAATAAATATTTATCAGACACTTTTCCTTCCCCCATACGAGACACAGGGAATCAAATAGGAATAACATGTTCCTCTGTGTTTCCAAAGTAGGGGTTCCTGGTCTAAGGAGAAAGACAACACACAAGTAAGTCTAGATGATACCAATGCAGTTGGGGTGCTAACCAGTGGTGCTGTCCAAAGCAGATGACACCACCAGAGAGCTGAGTAAGAGACTGAGTCACGGGAAACGCAGCAACTTTGGGCTGGAGCTGGGAGATACAGGCTGAGTTCACCAGTTCTAAGCCACAGATTTCTCGCATTTTCACATCTCTAAATCAGTGTGTGTCATGCGGTCCCTGTCGGCCAGGTAGGTGGGCAATCGAGTCACAGTCAGCAGCGCCTGACAGCACCAGGCACAGTCAGCAAAGCATCAGCATCCACTCTTGCAGAGTGGGGGAGGATGCCGGAGACCACAGTGGAACACCCTTTTAAGAAATGCTGCATCACCAACACATCTGACGGGAAAGAGGGTGATTCTATGTGGAAAATCAGAGCGGAAACCCATCCCATATCAAAGTGCCTGGGTTCAAGTCCTGGCTCTGCTTTCAATTCTAACTTCCTGCTAATGTGCACCCTGGGAGGCAGCAGGGATAGCTCAAGTACTTGGGTCCCTGACACCCATGTAGAAGGCCTGGACATAGTTCCAGCTTCCTGGCCTCACCATAGCCCAGCCCTGGCATTTGGGGAATGAATCAGCAGATGGAAGATCAATCAATTGATCTCTTTCTCTCTTTCTGACTCAAACAAAAATGGAAAAAAAAAAAAAAAAGATAATCTGAGTTACATAGTAGTGATGGTTGCACATCTATGAATAAATTAAAAACTACTCAATTGTACAACGGACAGGGTATGTTTTATGATACGTAACCTTAGCTCATTTTTTTTTTTTTTTTTTGGACAGGCAGAGTGGACAGTGAGAGAGAGAGACAGAGAGAAAGGTCTTCCTTTGCCGTTGGTTCACCCTCCAATGGCCGCCACAGCCAGCGCACCGTGATGATCCAAAGCCAGGAGCCAGGTGCTTCTCCTGGTCTCCCATGGGGTGCAGGGCCCAAGCACTTGGGTCATCCTCCACTGCACTCCCGGGCCACAGCAGAGAGCTGGCCTGGAAGAGGGGCAACCGGCACCCCGACTGGGACTAGAACCTGGTGTGCCGGCGCCGCAGGCAGAGGATTAACCTATTGAGCCACGGCGCCAGCCTAGCTCATTTTTCTAGGTGGGGAGAAAGTTTGGAAAATTAGAAAAGTCCTAGAGGTGGACGCTGCTGATGGTTGCATAATAATATGAAGGTCCTTAATGTCAGCTGTATTTTTTTAAATAGTTAAAATGATAACTTTCATATTATGTGTATTTTACCACAAGAGCTGGGGAGGATAGGACCACAAGGCTGTTCCTCATCCACTCACAAACCATGTGATGACTCAACCCTTGCTCCAGAGTCCCGTGGAAACAGTGTTCATGTAGAGGATCCTTCGTGTACTGCAGCTATAGTTGATTAAAGAATGGAAATGGAGATTTGGAGAATTAATAACACCGAGGCAAATCCTCTCTAATCTCCTGAGAAAGTAACAAGCGAGGGAGAGGATACCAGTCTGTAAAGGTGAAACCATATGTCGGGCTGACTACAAATGCATGGACGAAAGAACTGCCACTCCATCAAGGACCCCCACTGGTCTGAAGAAGGAACATCTGGCATTCAGAGGACCCCTTTGATCTCAAACGACCACAGCAGGGGTCACATGCAGAAGTCTCCAGGCCTGGAGGTCTGAGCAGTAAGAGTGACAGCCACGGAGGTCAGGCTTGCACTGGACTGGCCCCAGGTCCTCCTTCCAGGAGAGCAAGTGTTCCCCATCGTTCCCTTCCCTGAGGGTCCGCACAGCTCTCCTCGGGACTGTCCTTCCTGCAGAGTGAGGACGGGATATCTCCTCCCACCAACACAAAATGGCCTGCATAACCATTTGTTGCCAACTCCATTTCAACCCAAGAGCTAAGGTGAGAACACACACTTGCAGAGGAGAACAAATCACTGTCTTCCCAAAACATCAGATAAAAAAATAAAAAACAGAAACATTGTTAAAGATTTATTTTATTTATTTGAAAGACAGAGTTACAGAGAGAGAGGTGTCTTCCCAGAGGTTCACTCCCCAGATGGCCGCAACGGCCAGAGCTGCGCCAATCCAAAGCAAGGAGCCAGGAGCTTCTTCCGGGTCTCCCACATGGGTGCAGGGGCCCAAGGACTTGGGCCCAGGCCATAGCAGAGAGCTGGATGGGAAAAGGAGCAGCTGGGACTAGAACCGGCGCCCATATGGGATGCCAGCACTTCAGGCCAGGGCTTTAACCTGCTGCACCACAGCGCCAGCCCCAACAATATTTCTAATAAATAGGTTAAGAGCAGAGCTCTCCAACAGAAGTAAAGTGGGCATTACAGCTTCTCAGGTGCTTTGCTTCTTTCAAATATGCTCAACAATAGGAAGAAACTGGCTCCCAGTACCTGCAGGGTCCACACACACAGCAGGGAGCCTCAACTAGGAAGGAATGGGCTCCCAGTACTTGCCAGGGTCCACACACACACAGCAGGGAGCCTTGACACACCAACTGTGGGAAGTTAGACTTCCAGTAGCTCTCCCAGGAACAGTCTTACTGAGAAGAAGGCCCCAGAAACTGACTAGCAACAGGTTGAATGAATGTGATTTATCCGGGGGATAGGTTCCCTGTAGAGGCCATGTGGTCGGAAGGGACAGATGAGCAGAAGTGTAGAACCAGATTCTCTAAAACAGTGAATCCAATACAACTCACTGAGGACCCAAGTCAGTAAAGAAAAGGGAATTGGCAGTGTCCAAGGAGAAGAGTGATGAGTTAAGATAGATGTTGTTACAGATCATTGGGACATCTGGGTGGGCAAGGAGTGGAGAAGGTACAAATCTGCCTGCAAACTGTCCAAATGGCCCAGGAGGCCCTGGACTGCCGTGTGATGGGCAGGCAGCACTGCAATGCAGAAAGAAAATCACTCATTAAAATTGCCAGGGATCAACGTTCAATACAATGGGGGAAGTGAGTCAGGCAGTTACAGATGATCGAAGGTTTCCAGCGAAAGTTAGAGGTTGGGTGTGGCCTTTAGCTTAGGGCATTTTAACCAGAAGTCCGTGTTCTCTGTTCCGGGACTGGACTTAGTCATCTCTTACCCACATTTGCTGTGAGGCCTGCTGGCTTCTACACACTGATCAACAGGGGCAAGGTCACCCTAAGAATCTCAGTTGGGGCCGGCATTGTTGTCTAGTGGGTAAAGCCGCCACCTGTGATGCTGGCATCCCTTATCGGTGCTGCTTGCATCCCAGCTGCTCCACTTCTGATCCAGCTCCCTGCTAATGCACCTGGGAAAGCAGTGGAGGACGGCCCAAGTGCTTGGGCCCCTGTACCCACGTCAGAGACCCAGAAAAAGCTCCTGGCTCCTGGCTTCAGACCGTACCAGAAGAAGGAGTCATAAAGAAAAGATCATGGCTGCTTGCTGACAGCACAGCCCACCCTTCAGGAGATAACAGCTCTGCCCACTTCCACAGCGAGCAACATGGTGTCTGCAGAGCTGAGAGGCACATGGCATAACCGTGAAGAGCTTGGCTTTCGGAGATTAAGAAACTTAAGTCTCTGTCTTGCCACTTACTAGCTGTGTGCCCTTAGGTCATTGTTTTAGCCTCCCTCAGCCTCAGTTTGTTAAATGATGCGTACAAACAGCTTAGCAGAGTGAATGGCACATCCTGGATACGAAACAGGGTGAAACATCCCTGGGTGCGTTGAAGGCGGGAGGGTTTGAAGTGCAGCCAGTCGGATTAAGCAGCGGTTTTCAAAGCATCCTGAGCACCCTCCCTGTAACCAATCCTTCCTATCATGACCCAGGACACGTGTGGACATAAGACTGAAACAAAACAAGTTTTGCCAAACAGTAATTATCTTTACCATAGCAGCATATGATAAACTCTGGGACGTTCAAGTGTTTATTTGCCTATTTTGTTTCATTTATTCATTTATTTCTAATTTTTTTTTTGAAACTTACAGAAAATTTGAGAGAATAATACAAGACATCCTTCACCCACAGCAGAGTTTGTCACCATCAGCACTGTTGACATTCGGGGTGGATCATTCTCTGTTGTATGGGATTGTTCTGCGCACTGAAGGACATTCAGCCTTTTTTATTTTTTTAAGATTTTATTTATTTATTTGAAAGGTAGAGTTACAGACAGTGAGAGAGAGAGAGACAGAGAGAAAGGTCCTCCCTCCATTGGTTCACTCCCCAGATGGCCACAACAGCCAGAGCCGTGCCAATCTGAAGCCAGGAGAAGGAGCCAGGAGCCAGGAGCCTCCTTCTGTCTCCCATGCAGGCACAGGGCCCCAAGCACTTGGGCCATCCTCCACTGCCTTCCCAGGCCACAGCAGAGAGCCAGACTGGAAGAGGAGCAACTGGGACTAGAACCGGCACCCATGTGGGATGCCAGCGCTGCAGGCGGAGGATTGACCCACTGCACCATGGCGCCGGCCCTGGACATTCAGCTTTGATCCAGGAGATGCCATCGGTACCCCATACACACACCCAATTGTAACAACCAAAAACATCCCCAACATTGCTAGATGTCCCCCAGTGGGTAAAATCATCCCCCGCTGAGAACCGTTGAGCTAGAGCTATAAGAGTTAACATGTTGTCTATTCTTTATCTTTCCCCCCACTCCCTGCTCATGCACGCTCATACATAGACCTATCTTTTGGTTGAACCATATGAAAATAAATTACAGACTTCAACACCTCAACGCACAGTCAGGCAGCTCCTTAAGAATCAGGACAGCGTCTCACACAATCACAGTGTCACGGTTGCCCCTAAAAAATGCACATGAATTCAGGATGTCTTTTCTCCTTCCCTGTTGTTTGTAATCCACCATGTTGACTTCAAGCCCCATGACCTGGAGTTTGAAGGTGAGAGAAGGAGGATTACAGATGCAAACGTAGCTCTCTTCTGCTGCAGATCACTGAAGGCCAGAACAGGCCCATCCCTGCAGCATTAAAGGTATTTGAGAAGTCACGCCCCAGTGCACATTAACAGGACTCTCCCCACACCCCCTGCTGTGCTGCCCTCCTGGCTGCTGCCTCCCCATCCCCACCCCTTGGCAGCACTAGGGGCAGGAGGCGCAGCCAGCTCCACCCCACGGGGGACCCAGGAGCTGCCCCAGGCGCCGGCGGGCACAGTGCGGTGTGCGCCCCGGCCTGTCGGCTGGGAGCTGGTGGGGCCTGCCGAGCTGGGTACATGGCAGCCCGACCACATCACAGGCCCAGGCTCCGGCTCCGGCTCAGGCAGGCCACCCACCCCTCCCCTGTTTGCTAAGTTCCTTTCCTTTACCTGCGCCGGCTCCAGGAAAGCGGTTACAAGTCAGCCCAGAACCTGCCAACAGGCCCGGCCTGAGCAACATGAAAGTGTGTGAGTCACCAGCCGTCTCTGATGCTCCTGACCTTATAAATTTGGCCTTTGAATCCAGCATGGGGATCCAAACAGCAGACACACTGGAAAAGGAGCCCTACCAAAAGCTGATGGGGACTCGCCCGCAGAGCCCCTCCACCCCCTGCCTAATCCACAGGCGCTCTAGAAGGCTCAGGGAGGGGCGAGAGGTGAAAGAGAGCCTCAAAGGCAGGCCCAGGCCAGCACCTCCGCAGAGGCTTCATGCTGCTCTTGCTTTTGTTTTCTTACGAGGCTTGAACCCCCTCGAAGGCCAGACTTCCTGGCAGACCAAGAATTCCTCGGGCTTGAAGATTAGAGACAGAGAGCTGGACCAGTGCCAATATTAAAGGAGAGAGGATTGGTTGCCTGCTGAACACCAAGGGCAAACCTCCACCGAGGAGAAGTCCAGGAGGCAGCTGCTGTGACGGCAGTTCATCACCTGTAAGGAGAACCCCACGTTCAGGTTCCATAGCCCCGCGGTAAGAGCAGTGGAGAGATTGCCTAGGGGGCAGCAGGATGCAGAGGGGCCGTTTTGGTGACTGGGCCACAGAAGGAAATGAATGGCCTTGGCAGTGAATGACCGTGGCACCCCCACACTGCTCCAGCGAACCAGGACGAAGGTGAAGCCATTTCCAAAGCTGACAGCACAAGGACTGTGGTCGAAAGCAGCCACAGGTGGGAACATCGCAATTATTCATTACTTGTTCAAACTGCTTTCTCCCACTGTTCTTGCCACGGTGTCTTCAAGGTGGTTATCACAATCCAAAATGCTCTCATTTATTTATCTTGTTCCCTACCTGTGTTCCCCTGCCCCAGAATTATAAGGACCTGAGAGCCTTGAGTATATTGTTCATCATTGCATCCTCAGTTCTGAGAACAGTGTGCAGGACGTAATGTAAACAGAGTTCAGAAGGCATTTAACTGAGTGAGCACCATGTCCTGGTCCGCATGGGCAGCCGTAGCAAAAGACCTGGTAGCTTAAACCACAGACTCGTACTCTCACAAGCCTGGGAAGTCCAAGATCAACAGGCCAGCCCACTGGGTTCCTGGCGAGGGCTCTCCTCCCGGCTTCCAGACAGCCACCTTCTTGCTGTGCCCTCACAAAGGAGACAGAAGCTGGAGAGAGAGGCAGAGACGGGGTAAGGGGAAGGGTGCTCTGATGTCTCTTCCCATAAGAGCGCTAATCCCTCCTGAGGGCCACCCCTCATGACTTCATCCAAAGCAAATTTACATCCCAAAGGCCCCATCTCCAGATGCTCTCATGTAGGGGATGAGGGATTCAGTGATGAACTGAAAGGGGTCACCATGTACTGCACAGCACCTGTCAATTATAGAAAGGCAAGTATGACTTATCCCACTCAACAGAGGAAGAAAGCCCGGCGCACAGAGGTCAAGGTCACCCAGCTAATCAGAGGTGAGGTCTGGGCTTCAAAACCAGGGCTCCTGCCTCCAATCCCCAGGCTACCTTCAACCAGGAGAGGTGTGAAAGTCAGCTTTATCCTGCTCTCCTCCCTCGGGGTCCTGCAGTTTGGCAGCACTCACAGAAGGGTCCCTGAGACGGGGCGTTGCTTTCATCAACTTGGGTCTAAAATCAGGAGGATGCTTTCTCAAACCACGGGAAGTGTCCTTCTTTGTACTTTTCTCTTACAAGCACCTGCTAGTGAGCCTGGGCCTGCCTGAGAAGTGATTCCAGTGTGACTTCCCCATCCTGTGCCACCTACCCCACCCACAGGGACAGCCCCCTAGCACCCCACAGGGCTGTGGACGGACATTCCAGAAGTGCCCCCCCAACACGTTGGCAACAATCTTTTACATTCAGCATTGGGGGCAGGTTGGCAGTAGAGGAGATTAATTGAGAGTTTAATTTTAAGAGGCCCAGGGAGGTAAAATGACCCAAACAAGGTCACAAGCCAGTTGAGCAGATCTCTCCATTCTTGTCTCGGACACAGTACTGTTTCAGGGCGAGCCACCTGGATATGTAAAGGAACCCCAAAAAGAAGAAAGGATCCTGGGGGTGAGGGGTGTCTCAGGTATTTCAGGCTGACACATGAGAAGAGGCACTTAGCAATGTTTGTGGATACAGGACCTTCCCAGAGCTTCTCCACCACTGGCACAAGTGGTCGCTCCTCTGCCTCCCCCAGCCAGCTATGGCTTCTTGCCTGTCGATCCTGTGACTGAACCCAGTGCTGTGCTCTCTCTTCATCACAGGCCCAAGCCTCTGATGTCACAGTGGTGTTGCACAAGATCAAGCTAACACAGCTCCAACCCTTGAATCCCCTAAATTGGCTCTATCTCTTTCACACACACACACACACACACACACACACAGAGTCACTCACTTGGCTCCTCCAGGCCCCATTCTTGTCACCCCCAGCAGCACCCCCAAAGCCCAGCCTAGACTGGTTGTGGCCGTGGCACCCTATACATGGAGCCCCTGAGAATGTATCCCATCCTCAGGCCCCCATAGCTGAGCCTTGCATTGCCCTGGGGCATTCCTGCCTACTGAGACACTTTGCAAACTGTCCATCATTTCGCCAACAATCCTGCAGAAACCCTCTGCTGATAGACAAGGAAATCAAGGCAAGGGAAGAAGTCCTACTTCATGAACACAGCTCAAAATCTGACTGACAGTCCTGCTGTTTCTTGCAGCCAAACCATTTCCTAACCCATCATTCTAATATGTTTCAAACTGAAAACACAGAACTTTCTATTCTCCAAAATAAAACTGACAACATTTACTTTAGAACTAGAAAATTAAAAGCTGTTAAAAAATTATCACAAATAATATTAAAATTGCAAACTACATTGAAGATTCAAGAGCAAATGCCAAGATCGGAGTCTAAAATGAAGTTACCTGGACAAAAGACAGACTGCTTTAGTAGATGCTCAGAAAACCAAACGTTGTGCTCCACCTAATCCAGCAGCACCCTCAGCTCTTGGCAGAGAGAGCAAGCCAGAGCAGAAGCAGGTGCCCCAAGCTTTCCACCACTAGCCTCCCGCACTGGGCTGTGACCCCAGCAGGGTTAAGCATGCCAGAAGGAATATGTTGCTTTGAAAGGGATGACTACTCTCTCTACAAATTAGAGAAGATGGGGCTGGCAATGTGGCATAGCGGGTAAGCTGCCGCCTGAGACACCAGCATCCCATACAGGCGCCACTTCTTGTCCCAGCTGCTCCACTTCTGATCCAGCTCCCTGGTAATAGTCTGGAAAAGCAACGGAAGATGGCCTAATTGTTTGGGACCCTGCCACCCACCTGGGAGACCTGGATGAACCTCCTTTCTTCTGGCTCTGGTCTGGCCCAACACTGGGCTTTGCAGCCATCTGGGGAGTGAACCAGAGGATGGAAGACTCTCTCTCTGACTTCCAAATAAATAAATAAGCCTTTAAAACAATGTAGAGAGGATTCAACAAGTTCCCCATGCTTTGGTTTGGATACAGCCTGAGTGTGTCCCCAGGAGCTTGGTTCGTAGTGCAACTGCCCTGGGAGGTGGTGAGGAGCCTTTAAGAGGTAGAAGCTGGTGGGAAGTAATTAGGTCATTGAGGGTGCTGCCCTCGTTAGAAACTGATGTCATTTAAGTGGGACCCTGGGTAGTTCACACAAGAGGGTTGGATTGGAAAACAAATCCTGGCCCTCCGTGCCCTCTCTGCCTCCCTTATTCACCCTGTGAGTCTTCTCTCCCACACATGCTTCCACCATTAGGCCCTAACCAAGGCCCAACCAGTGGGGCTGCCCAATCTTGGACTTTCAGCCTCCAAACTAGGAGCTAAGTAAACCTCTCCTCTTCATAAGAACCCAGCTTCAGCTGTTATGTTATTGCAACAGAAAACAAACAGGAAAACTCTAATGGAGAGATTCTGATGTGCCAATATGCTGTTTTGAGTGGAAGAAGAAAAGACACGGGCCAAGGGGAAGGGCCAGTGTCGGAGAGCTGAATAGCACTCAGGGAACAAGCATGGAGTGAACTTGCCACCCAAGATCTCACTCATTAAAACTGAAAAGCTGCTGGCCACTGGTCCAACGTGGTCCTGGCACACAAGGGTAGGACCACATAGTGAGAACTTCATCTGTTTAGTGGCCCCAGAGACTCACTGAGAGACTATGAGAGCTGGAAGGTGGTCTCACTCTTCTGAGATGCACCCAAGCCTGAGGCAGACGCCAGGATGCTATATATTATCACGAAGAGAAACGTGACCCCACTGGGTCCGAATCCCCTGTCGGTGTGATCTGCACCATTCACTCTCTCTGCCAGACCCAATCTGCTGCTGCTTCGTTTACTTGCTTGAGCCATCCACATCACAAAGACCTGAATCACCCAAAATCTCTGTGATGAGCACTTTCATTGGGGAGATTCAGGTGCGAAACAATTGCAGCAGAAAAGGCCTTGGTGAATATGATAACAGAGCAGAGGTGAAGCACTGGATCAAAATTCCTGGGCTCTGGGAACAGCCTGGTGGAGGGTTGCTGTCTTTCCAAGGAGACTGGCGTTCATTTTCCTTTCCATGCCAGTGGTGCTACTGAGGTCAGGAACACTGAAAGAGATCGGTGGGATCACTCTCCACTGGGTAAAGCAAGGATAACACCACCAGCATTTCTCTTCTTCTGTGGTTGACAAGCCCTGCCTTGAGGGCCACTCTTTCTCCAGATGCATCAGTTCATTTGGGCAGGACTGGCAGCCCTCTTGTCTCTCTTTCTAGTAGCTGGTTTATCCTACTCTCATCTAGCTCCCACAAAGATGGCTTAATTCCCTAAATTCAGTTTAGTTTCCCAGCTATTGATAAGAATGACCTCACATAAGATGACCCTGAAGCAACTTCTGAAAAATGTGCTTTAAACTTGACTTCCCAATCAAAACCTCATGCTCAGCTGAAAGCTCTATTTCTACATATAAATGGAAGAATAAATGTCTCTGCTCATCTACCATTATTTCTCCCTTCTTTTATTCTTACTATTTTCTTTTTAAAGTTAAGTTGTTCCAACAGCTCTTTTTTTTTTTCAAGATTTATTTTTATTTATTTGAAAGAGTTACAGAAAGAGATAGAGACAGAGAGAGAGAGAGAAGTCTTCCATCTGCTGGTTCACTTCCCAAATGGCCGCAATGGCTGGAACTGCGCTGATTTGAAGCCAGGAGCCAAATGCTTCCTCCAGGTCTCCCACGTGGGTGCAGGGGCCCAAGCACTTGGGCCATCCTCCACTGCTTTCCCAGACCGTAGCAGAGAGCTGAATCAGAAGAGGTAGCTGGGACTAGAACCAGCACCCATATGAGTTGCTGGCCTGCCAGGGCTTTAACCCACTGCACCATGGCGCTGGCCCCTCCAAACAACTCTTTAAACGAGAACAATTATAGCCCAGTTAAAAATTAGATTAGAAACACATTGACTTATTGAGAATAAAGATAGATCCAAGTATCATTAGTAAATCATTAGTAAATCAAAATACAACAAAGGCAATACCATTCTGAGGTTCAAGAGTAGGAACGTCTTTATAAATGTGGAAGATGACAAGGTTTCTTGAGAAATAGCTTCACATGAGCGATGAATTGTTAACAAAAAAAAAGATTGGAAAAAGAGTTTAGGGTCCCATTAGGGAGGCCCTGAACTGGGGATACTAAGGAGAGGAAGCTTTGCTCCTGTGTTCAGATTTACATAAATGACTGTGTCTCTCTTGGGCATCGTCTTGAGACAGTATTTGCTCAGTGAGAGCTGCTGCTATGCTCAGCTGTCATTGAGCACAGTGTGTATCCTGATTCCCGACTAACAAGGCAACCCCACAGCTGCACGTCCTTCCCTCGCCCCCAGTCATCCGTGAAGTGCCCGGTACTGTTTTCAGCTGAAAGGGAAATCTCCGAGCTCTTTAAAAATTAAATGAAATGAAAATGAGATATAATTATGTATGGTTGCGACCATAACCATAGGGTTGGTTGGTATAAATGTTGCAATGTTTTATTGGTCAGCTTCTGATCTACCACATGAAACATTTTTCTTATTTCAAATCCTTTTCTTCACCCCCACTGATTACATAATCATTCCAACCATTGTTCCCCAGGGACAAGAGTGAGTTCTTTGCAGCTTCCACATGGAAGGGAGAGGTTTAGTTAACTCATTGTTGTCTTTTATTGGAGGAGAAGAGGCATGTATAGTCAACTCTTTTAGTGTTAGCTCCAACTCATTTTTCTCTCCCAGAAGATTCCACTTAACAGTTAGCTCAACTCTCTCTCTGGCTTCCTACATGAACATATCACATTTCAAAGGACATAAAAAACCAAGGGCAGTTGACTGTCTATTCAGAAAGTGAATCCCCAAATTTTATTTTCTTGGCCCAATAGGATTCCATTAGGCTTTCAACAAAAAGTGTTTGTCCTTCCCCGTTGTAAAATCCACCCAATAAAAACGGACAGAGGAAACTGGCTCCCGCTGGAAAAAGGAAAGAAAATCGAAGAGACTCCCCAGAAACACCCAGACTGAGGACTCTCCACGTTGGTGCAGGGGTGACTCCCTCCCCTAGAAGCTTCTGAAAATACACTCGTCTCGCACATGGAAACTGTGCAGTCTTTCTTCCAAAAAATACCCCTCCACGAAAGAACATGTCTGCCTGGGGTTGGCCAACAAAAAAGATCGTCTCTGGGTTGCTCAGCCCATGTTTGAAGACTGCAGACTGGAAAGACCCTGGGGATCTGGGGGGCGGGGAGGGGGGCTCTGCCCCCAGGGAAAGACCGAATTCAAGCCCGGGATTCTTGGCCCTGTTTTAATAGCACGTAGAGACCTCAGAGTGTTGGGAGGGAAAAGAAAACAAACAGCTGAAAAATCAGCTTTTTCTTTCTCCCTCCTTAGACATTTTTGAGTTAAGAAGAGGGGGAAAAAACCACTCTTCCAATGTTTTACAAGATTTTTAGACCTCTAAATATACAGTTAATAATTTTATAAGCAAATCAAGTTGCTTGTCACACAGTATTCTTAAGCTAAAAATGACATTTGGGAGCTATAAAGGCAATTCACTGGGACTGAGGGAAGTTGTGCTGTACACATTCAGATTCTCACAGCCAGCAACACCGCACGTCGTCTAGTTATGCCAAATTCATCCTATTAAGTATGACTGCATTTCTCTTATGGGTCAGGCACCATGCTAGAGCCTGGAAATTCGAAAACGCTCAGATAATAACACAGCCTCAGCCCTCAGAAAGCCTGCAGTCAAGCCCAACAGGCTGGCTTTTTGGGTGATAATTACACAAAAATTCATTTGTTAAAATCCCCCCATTGGTGTGAAACCTGAAATCAATTTGGCTCTGTGTTCACACATGTTCTTGCCACGCGTGGTACCTCACACAGGTGTGCACCCAAGGAAAGGAATGAAGGTGAGATCCAGCAGAGGCTGTCCGTACCCCCCACCCCTTGCCATTCCAGGACCATCGCTCACCTCCCAAGGCCCAGCATGCATCTCCGCCTCAGGGCTTGCTCAGCCTGCTGGACACACTCTGCCAGATAATTAACATCCCCACTACCACCAATAGCAGCCCTCAACCAACCACTGATGCGAGCTGGTGGGGAAATACCCGAGCTCCCTCACTTCTTGGCTAGCATGTGTGAAAGGGAGGTTTTCTACAATGCCCTCCAAAGCTCCCTGTGAAATTAAGCTCCAGTTGTACATCCTGACAAGGTGCTTGACAAAGCATACTTTGTAGGCTGTTTTCTCTTCCCATCTCACTTCCTTTCTCTCCTACAGTTGCTTCCTAAAACTGTTTCCTAAGCAATTCACTTGCCCTTAAAGCCTTCCTTCAGGATCTTCCTCTCAGTCATTTCAAAGAGCCTGCTTGATGCATGCAGTTCCTTTATTAAATCAATTATCATTTAACAGCAGCTACTGAGCCCAGTAAATAGAACTGGAAAAAATAAATATGCATAGGGAAAACAAACAAACAAAAGAACTAAAAATAAACTCTACTCCTACCCCACACCATATACAAAAAAGTAAACTAAACTGGATCATAGCAGTACATGTAACAGATTAAACTGTAAAACCAGCAGAAAACATTGGAGAAAATTTTAGTAACCTTGGGCTAGACAAAGATTTCTCTTTTTTAGAGTTATTTTATTTGTTTGAAAGAGCGACTCCCAGAGAGAAGGAGAGAGAGAAAGAGAGCTCTTCCATCAGCTGGTTCACTCTCCAAATGGCCGCCAATAGCCAGGACTGGGCCAGGCTCAACCCAGCACCACGTAGGTGCAGGGGCCCAGGCACTTGTGCTGGCCCCTGCTGCTCTCCCAGGTGCGTTCGTAAGAAGCTGGATCAGAAGTGGAGCAGCTGGGACTAGACCCGGGGCTGGTATTGGATGCTGGCATAGCAGGTGGCTTTACCTGCTATGCCACAATACTGACCCCTAGGCAAAGATTTATTGAATAAGACCCAAAGGATAAATGGAAGAGTTGAGCTATCAAGATTTAAATTTTTACTCTTAAAAAGATAGTTCATAAACAAAGCAAACCAAGAAATAATCAAAGAATCCAGAAAGAAAGCTGGAAACCAGGACAAAACATTTACAAAACAAATGTCTGACAAGCAGCTTATATCCAGGGTACATTAGAACTCTCCCAAGTTAGCATTTCAGATATATGAATTCATATTGGAGTGCCTGGGTTAGATTCTTGGCTACTCCACTTCCAATCCAGTTTCCTGCTAATGCACCTGGGAGCAACAGATGCCGTTTCAAGTACCTGAGTCCCTGCCACCAAGGTGGGTAACCTGAGGAAGGTCCTAGATCCTGGCTTTGGCCTGGCCCAGCCCCAATTGGTGGACTTATTTTTCCAGTAAATGGAAAAGCACACTCTCTCTCTTGCTCTCTCTCTCTCTTTCTTCCCCCATGTCTGTACAATCTGCCTTTCAAAATAATAAATAAATCATTTAGGGGCCAGAGCTGTGGCACAGTGGGTAAATCTTCCGCCTGCAGTGCTGCCATCGCATGTGGGCACCGGTTCAAGTCCCGGCTGCTCCACTTCCAATCTAGCTCTCTGCTTGGGCCCCTGCACCTGTGTGGGAGATCCAGAAGCTCCTGGCTCCTGGCTTCAAATCAGCTCAGCTCTGGCTATTGTGGCTAGTTGGGGAGTGAACCAGTAGGTGGAAGACTCTCTTTCTCTCTCTGTTTCTCTCTCTCTCTCTGCCTCTCCTCTATGTAATTCTGACTTTCAAATAAATAAATAAATCTTTTTAAAAATCATTTTTAAAAAATCTGAACAGGAACAGGTGTTTGGTCTAGCAGTTAAGACCTTCACATTGTGTATTTATGTGCCTGGGTTTGAGTCCCAGGTCTGCTCCCAATTTCATCTTCTTGCTGATGTGCCCCATTAGGCAACAATGATGGCTCAAAAGCTGGGTCCCTGCCATTCACAAGGGAGAAACAGATGGAGTTCCTGGCTCCTGGCTTCCGTCTGATTCAGCCTGGGCATTCTGGGAGTGAATCAGCAATGGGTGCACACTCACTCTTGGTCTCAGTCTCTTTCTCTCTCGCAAATAAATAAATAAAATTCTTTTTAAAAACTTGAGCAAATACTTCAGTAAAGATATACAAGTGAAAAGTAAATACACAAAGATGATCAACCTCATCAGTCATTAGGGATAAGGAAATTAAAGCCACAATGGGATACTACTGTGTACATATCCATTAGAATGGTTAAAAATTTAAAAATTGGCAATATGAAACATAAGAAAAGATGGGAAGTAATTGGGACTCACACTTGGCTGGTAGGAATGCTGATGCTTTTTTTTTTTAAATAAAAAATGGCCATTTCTTATAAATTTAAATATATACTTAGCATATGCCCTAGCAATTCCTCTCCTAGATATTTACCCAAGAGAAGCGAAATCATACACCCATGCAAGTGTCCATATGACTGTGCACTACTGGTTCATCAATAACCATAACTGGGAAGAACTCAACTCTCCGTCAGCCAGTGAAGTGGTAAACAAATTCTGGTATATCCGTAACATAGAACACTGCTCAACAACCAAAAACACGGGGTGAATTACTTATATGCTGGTACCCTGCAACATGGGCAAATGTGAAATGCATTGTGTTAAGTGGAAGAAACCAAACTCAAAAAGTACCAACTGCGTGGTTCATGTATGTGAAAAATCACATAAATAAATGTTTCTTTATTTATTTATTTGGGAGCGAGAAAGAGACTGAGACCAAGAGTGAGTGTGCACCCATTGCTGATTCACTCCCAGAATGCCCAGGCTGAATCAGACGGAAGCCAGGAGCCAGGAACTCCATCTGTTTCTCCCTTGTGAATGGCAGGGACCCAACTTTTGAGCCATCATTGTTGCCTAATGGGGCACATCAGCAAGAAGATGAAATTGGGAGTAGACCTGGGACTCAAACCCAGGCACATAAATATGCAGTGTGAAGTCTTAACTGCTAGACCAGTATAATAATTATTATAATGATATAATCAGTTAGTAGTTATCTGGGGCCAAGAGGTGGGTGAGGGGATCAACTAAAACAAGAAGGAAGAAATCTTTTTTTTAGACATATTTATTTATTTGAAAGGCAGAGTTACAGAGGGAGAGAGAGAGAGAGATCTCCCATCCTCTGAGTCACTCCCCAAATGACCACAATGTCCAGGGCTTGGTCAGATGGAAACCAGGAGCCAGGATCTATATCTAGGTCTCCCACATGGGTGACAGGGGCCCAAGTACTTGAGCCATCATCTGCTACCTTCCCGAGCATTAGCAGGGAGTGGATCGCAAGTGGATCAGCCGGGACTCTAACCAGCATCCGTATGGGATGCAGCACTGCAGGCGGTGGCTTTACCCAGTAAGCCACAGCCCCTGAAAAACAACTTATTAACATGCAGCCTATTCCCTAGGTTCCATGAATTCTAAGCTCACTACCCTTACCTTGTATGAAGGGTTTATCTGAGACAGACTTGGCAACGTCTGGGAACAAGATCCTGTGCCCCCTAGAGCTGGCATCGGGTAACTGACAGCATCATAGATCCGACACCGGGTTTAGTTCCATTTACAGGGCAAGTTCTGGTTCCTTCCCTAAAGGTGCGGGCTATGGGTCTTTCTGCCCCATGTGAACACATGGCTCTGAAGTTCTTAGCCCTTCCCCACATCTGAAATCTCATCAGTGTCATCAAACTGGGAGCCCACAGGTAGCTAGTGACCATTTTCACTAATTAAACTCCTTTCATTTTTCCAGGCAAAGGGTGAGGTGCTGGTCAAAGCAGGGATGTGCCTACATGAGTGGCTTACAGTAAAGTAAGCTTAGTGCCTACATAGTGGCTGCTGGGACTTCCTGCTTAGGATGGGGTGGCCACGCCCAGACCGGGTGCCCTAGGCAAGAGCTTCCACCCTTACACCTAAGAACTTGAACCAAATCCCACAATAATGAACTCCCTGGAGTTAAGTTTAGACGTCCTACCAGAAACATATAGTATTTTCTTTTAAACTCTTTATAAAAAAAAAGAATTGACTTCTATATACTTAGTAACTGTCAATGACTACCAGCCGAGTAAATGTAGACTGGAGTTGTAAGATGAAAGAGAGGAGAGTGTGAGAAGGGGGAGGGAGGCAGGAGAGAAGGAGCAGGTAGGCCCTGGCTTGACCCGCTTCCAGTTGCTGCCTCCCTGGTCTGAGCTCCCAGCCCTGAATGCCTCCGGAGGTGTGGACGCTCAGCCCCGGGCTGAGCCATTGCTTTCAACTCCGCTCTCCGAAGGTTGGGAGTGGGTGGTTTTTCTAAACAGATCCAAAAATAAGGAAATAACACTGCCCATGAAAAGCTAAGTCACTCAGTGTAAATAAAACTGGGGAATTTCTGGAGTGAAAGTAATTGCCAGAGGGTAATTAACAGCCTAAAGTTAGTCAGATCTGTCCACAGAAGCGGCTCCTCGGCATGTCTGGGTTTGCCCTTTCAGGAAAGTTCTATCCCCTTACTGCCCCCCCTCTGCCTCTCTTCTACCAGACCGGTACTCAGGGGTCATGGAGTTGGAGCCATTCAGGGTTGAGCCGAAAGGCAGGAAGGGGAAACCACAGACACTGTGAAAAGACAGATCCCCAAAACACCCTGCCACCTGCCTCTCCAGTCGTTTCTCATTGCAATTGTCATGACAGCACGGCATCAACTTTAGGATTCAAATCCTGCCCCCGCTGCTGTGTAGGACTACAGCCTCAGGCAAATTACTGGGCTTTATGAACCTTAGGTTCATCATTTGTACAAAAGCAAAGACGGGGATAATAAAAAATGAGCAAACAAAACACCGTACCCTCCTGCAGTGGCCACCAAGTATTTTTCCTTACCCCGTATCCATCCTCCTTGCTCTTGAGCAGAACAGCTGCTCACTCCTCAAGGACTACTTGGGTCTGGTATGGCAAACTCACCACCATCACCCAACCCTTCGTGGGCAGGTTGTCATGGGAGTAAGAGCTAGCCAGCAGGCACATTCTACCCTGGCTCCACACGGCATGTTCAGTTACGAGTCCAGCATCCAGCCGAAATCTCTGAGGCTCAGTCCTGAGATCTATATTGGAACTTCTGGAAGAAGTTACCTCTTCTCTGAACTTGACGTTGATAATGATATGGCCTTGTTTTGCCTGGGTCACACCTAAAGACAGGGGGCCTGAGAATGAAGCTGGGTCAGGAAGGCAGAACACCAAACCCTGATGGATTGAGCACCCGGATACAGCTGCACTTGAAGCAAGATGTCCCCAGGGAGTGAGCAGTTAAACGAGAGAGTAAATTCTACTTTGGGGTAAGTCAGGTTGAAGCGGGTTTTCTCTCATCTCAAAACCAAAATATCATGGCCTCTGGAATCATAATGGCTGGTTTTAAACTGTGGCTTCAGGAGCAAGTGTTGTGGCACAGTGGGTTTTGCTGCCCCTTGGGATTCTGGCATCTCCTATCAGAGAGCTAGTTCCTTCCTAGCTACTCAGCTTCAAATCCAGCTTCCTGCTTTTGTGCCTGGGAGGCAATAGACTATGGCTCTTTGAGCACAATCTGGAAGAACAAATCAACATAAATAAGTATCTTTAAAAAAAAGGAAGAAAATCAACCAATCCATTTAAATCTATCATATTAACAAATGTAAAAAGAAAAACTATGTGACATCTTAACAGATTTCAAAAAAGTATTTAACAAAATCTAACTTCAGTTCCTAATAAAATCTTTCAACAAGTTAGGATGAGACAGGAACATCTGCAACTGATCATAGACAACTGTGAAAGACTTCAGCCAGCATGGCTCTCAACAATGTTGCTTCTCCAACATCAGAGCACAGGCAGGAGGTTTGCTCTTGCCCTTTTTCCTTAAGATTGATTGATTGATGTGAAAGAGTGACGGGGAGAGGGGAGCAAGGAGAGGGAGATCAATTTTCTATCCATTGGTTCATTCCCCAAATGGCCACAACAACCAGGACTGAGCTGTGCTGAAGCCAGGATCCAAGAACCCCACCCTGGTCTCCCACGTGTTTGGCAGGGGCCCAAGCACTTGGGCCATCTTCCACTGCTTTCCCAGGCGCATTATCAGGGCATTGCAAGCTGTGGCTTAACCTGCTGCACCACAATGCTGGCCCCTGTTAGCACTTTTAACAAACACAAATCTGAAGGTTCTAGCAAGTGCAATGGACAAGCAAAAGAACAAAAGGTATTCAGTTTGGAAAGAAAAAAGTAAAATTGTCTTTATTCACAGTGACATGATTGTCTTTGTAGAAAATCTCATGCAATCTACAAAAGCTCCATAGAATTCATGAGTTAAGCAATGTTTGAGAATAAAAGTATAATGTGTATAAATAAATATATTACCATTTACTAGCAGTAAATAGTAGGAATAGTATTTTAAAATATAATGCAATTTAAATATAATACCAGTTTAAAATATGAAATACTTAAGATGTGCAGATCCTATACAATGAAAACTATGAAGCACTGGAAAGATTTTAAAGAATACTTGAACAGAAAGATACACTGTTTTATTGTATTGGAATACTCAATACTGGTAAGATGTAAATTTTTCCAAATTTTATCTACAGATACAATACAATCTCTGTTAAAAATCCTAGCATGCTTTTATATTATACATTGCATCACACATACGTATAATATATACATTATGTATTTGCATTATATTGTTAATTTGCATATAAATATACAGATGGTTTTTTCAAACTTTTATTTAATAAATATAAATTTCAAAAGTACAACTTTTGGGGTATAGTGCTTTTTCTCCCCATAACCACCCTCCCACCTACAAACCATCCCCAGATGGGTTTTTAATTGATAAACTGATTTTGTATTCAAAGTTGATTAGATAATTCAACTTTCAAATAATGCTTATGAAATATTTACAGGAACTTCAAGATTTATATACAGCTATAATAATCAAGACGATGTGGTATTGATTTCATGACAGACATGTAGAACAATGAAATGGGAGAGATAAACCAGTAATAAATCCTTGCAGAAGTGCAAAGAAAATTTGAGGGGCAAAATATAGTCTTTTTGGCAAATGGTGCTGGAACAAATGGATGGCCATATACAAAAAAAAAAAAAAATAGAACTTTGACTCATCTCACACCATACAGGAAAAAAATGAACTCAAAATGAATCAAAGATCTGGATCTAAAACCTGAAACTATCAACAGGAGGAAAGTTCTATGACCTTGGCTTAATCTAAGGTTTCTTAGGTAAAACACCAAAAACAATCAATAAAAGAAAAAAGTCAATAAGTTGGACTTCATCAAAAGTTAGAACATTGGCTCTTAGACAACTATGGTTAAAAAAATCAAAATGCAAGCTACAGACCAGTCACATACTCAGTAACAGATCTGTATCCAAAATGCATGAAGAAACCTCAAAACTCAATGACCAAACAACAAAAATTTTTAAAAAGGGCAATAGAGGTGAGCAGGTAGTTCACCAAAAAGAATGTACAGGTGGCAAATAGACACATGCAAAGATGCTCACCGTCACCCGTCATTAGGAAATGCAAGTTGAAACCACAGTGAGACACCACTTACTAGAATATCTAGAATTTAAATGATTGACTGAATCGCATGTTCACAAGGATGTTGAGCCACTAGAACTTTCTCATTCACTGCTGCAAAAATATAAAAAGAGTACCCTCACTTTGGAAAATGGTGTGGTAGGCTCATTGAAAATTAAGCCTATACCTACCATATGGGCCAGCCATTCCTTCCATTCCTAAGTGTTAACCCAAGAAAATCAAAAATGTCCACAGGACAACTTGCACATGAATGATAATAACTTTATTTTTAATAACCTCAAACTGGAATCAATCCACGTGTCCACCATCCAGTGAATAAGTGAACAAATTGAGATATACCAATACAACAAGATACTACTTAGCAATAAAAAGGAAATAAACTATGGATACTTTGAGCAACATCAGTAAAACCACAAAATAATGTTGCCCAGTGAAAAATCTCAGAATCTCTTCCCCAACAAAAAAGCACATAATGCACAATCACGTGTATATAAATTGTAGAAAACACAAACTAATCTGTAGTGACAGAAAGCAAGCCTGCAGCCTGCTGGGCGTGAAGAGGCCACACTGGGGACCAGTTCACATGTTCATTATCTTGACTGTGTGATTTCATGGTGCACATGTATGCCAAAACTCAGCACACTGTACATTTTCAATAAGTGCTACGTAGGTCAACCCTACCTCCCTAAAACTAGTTTGTTTATTTTAATTTTTACTTGTTTTAAGATTTATTTATTTATTTATTCAAAAGACAGAGTTACAGAGAGACAGGGGTAGAGACAGAGAGAAAGGTCTTCCATCCACCAGAGCTGCGCCCATCCAAAGCCAGGAACCAGGAGCTTCTTCCGGGTCTCCCATGTGGGTGCAGGGGCCCAGGGACTTGGGCCATCTTCTACTGCTTTCCCAGGCTTTAGCAGAGAGTTGAATCAGAGCAGCCAGGGCCCCAACGGGCGCCTATATGGGATGCCGGCACTGCAGGCGGTGGCTTTACCCGCTTCACCACAGCCTTGGCCCCTGTTTGTTTGTTTTAATAAGTTTGATCCTGGCCGGCACCGTGGCTCAACAGGCTAATCCTCTGCCTTGCGGCGCCAGCACACTGGGTTCTAGTCCCAGTTGGGGCGCCGGATTCTGTCCCGGTTGCCCCTCTTCCAGGCCAGCTCTCTGCTGTGGCCCGGGAGTGCAGTGGAGGATGGTCCAAGTGCTTGGGCCCTGCACCCCATGGGAGACCAGGAAAAGCACCTGGCACCTGGCTCCTGCCATCGGATGAGCGCAGTGCGCCGGCTGCAGCACACCGGCCGCGGCAGCCATTGGAGGATGAACCAACGGCAAAGGAAGACCTTTCTCTCTGTCTCTCTCTCTCACTGCCCACTCTGCCTGTCAAAAAAATAAATAAATAAATAAGTTTGATCCTTAGCTCCCAATTCCATGCTCCGGGGCACTGCCCTTCCACAATCACACCATTAGAGGTAGGTTTGTTCTCTGATGGGAGTTAGCAGAATGACTGTGGACAGGAAGCCAGCAGGCACAGCTGATCGCAGAAGGATTGTAACAGAGGCAGGAAGAGCTACAGACAGAATGCGGAGATTCACTGCCCTTTAGCTCCACTTGGCTCCCGGAACCCTGGCAACCTGGCATCTCTCTTGCAGATGGAGGACTAGAAGATTCTTCCATGGGTAATCTTCTCCAAGAAGAAAGACTTCAGCATTGTGACACAGGGGGCTAGCATGGCAGCTGAGCCTACAGTGAGGACTGCAGGCCACAAGCCCCCTCAGGAGATCACAGCTTTTAACTGGCTTTTTAATACCGCACTCATAAATATGAGCAGACACCTAAAATTAGAACGTAGTGAAGGACCTTTACGGGGGGGCGGGGGGGGACACAAGAAATTAGGCCTGGGCAAATACCAGGGGTTTCTTAAAAGGTTAGATGTTCCCCAGAGATTAGCGGGCAGAACATTCTCTGGGAAGGAAAAGACAACCTCCGCCCAGAGCAGAGCTACCCCTCCCCTTCAGAGAGTCTCTAGGCGCACACTTATGATGTCACTGCGACCGGCCAATCCCGTGCCACCTCAGAATTCTCCGCCAGCACTCTCCGCCAGCATTCTTTGCCAGCATTCTCCCATATGCTAATTGTCCCTCCAAACTGACCAATCCTGTAACACCTCTGCATTCTCTGCCAGCATTCTCCGCCTGCATTTTACGCCAGCGCATTAGGAATATGCTAATTTGTTGCCTATACAACGGGTGTGTAACTGCCGCTCAGGGCTCCTCACCGCCTGAGGTGGGGGCTCATTTGCGCAAATGTTCAAATAAATCCTAGTGATTTTTGCATCAAGTCGTCTGGAGTCTGGATCTTTGGGCGTCCTCCCGAACAAGTGGGCATCTCAACAGTTGGGAGGTCCAACAGTAGTTATTCTGAGAACAAGACAGGACAGAAAACGCGTTTGTAGGAGTGAGCATAATCAGAAAGATAAATTTTCATATCTTTAGGAAGAAGTTATTAAAAATGCCCAAAATAGAAAAACCAAGAAGTAGCAATTTAAACGTATTATTAAGATACGTGAAGACAAACATTACAACACCCAGCTGAGCAAACTGGAAGTGGCTGCCCACTGGGAAGGGAAAACGGGGAAAGACGAGGCAATTGGTGTGACAAAAAATCCAGGAGAATTATGTGACGTTAAATTATGTCCCCCATGTAACATTTATGGAATTTGGGGGGAGGGGGAAGTGAAAGAAAATCAGTCAGAGATGAACAAAGTTCTTGATGACTGGAGCCGACACTATGGCGTAGTGGGTAAAGCCAACGCCTGCTGTGCCAGCATCCCATATGGGCGCCAGTTCGAGTCCTGCTGCTCCACTTCCGATCCAGCTCTCTGGCTTGGGAAAGCAGTAGAAGATGGCCCAAGTTCTTGGGCCCCTGCACCCGTGTTGGAGACCCGGAGGAAGCCTCAGATTGGCGCAGCTCCAGCCATTGTGGCCATCTGGGGAATGAACCAGTAGATGGAACTCTCACTCCCTCTCTCTCTCTCTTTCTCTCTCTCTCTCTGCCTCTCTGAAACTCTGCGTTTCAAATAAATAAATCTTAAAAAAAAAAAAAAAGTCAATGACTATGTTGGTCACACATCCAGAGGCGGTCCCAGTTTTTGTCCACTAATAGCATTCCCTTTCAAGCTCAAATGTGGCGATTTGGCCAGTTGTATAATAGATGTGTCAGGCTGGTCTCTACTGAATTCCCTGATGAACCTTCACACAGTCCCCGTGTCCTACTGCTCTGATGCAAAAGGAGCACACAGGGCCACTAGGAAATACCTTCACCAATAAATCTCCCCATCAGGGTTTCTCAGCCTCAGCTCTGCTGACATCTGGGGACACGAAATTTTCTCATGGGCAGATACTCTGTGCCCAGTAGAATATTCAGCAGCACGCCTGGCCTCTGTCCCAGTAGATGCCAGCAGCACCCCACCCTGTGACAACCAGAACTGACTGCAGACAAAAACTTTGAGTCCCTTGGCAATGGGGAGGAGCAAACCTGACTCCACGTTGAGAATCACTGTTTTATATCTTAAGGACAATTTACAGGAAACTGAATGGAGAGGTATGTTGAAGAACACTGGCAGGGTATAATCAGTCAAAGTCAGAATATAGGATGTTCTTGGTGGCCACTGTGACACAGTGGATTTAGCTGCTGCCTGCAATACCTACATTCCCACATCAGAGTGCCAGTCTAGGTCCCGGCTACCCTGTTTCCAATCCAGCTCCCTGCTAATGCACCTGGGAAGCATGATGTCTCAAATAACTTGGGTCCCTGCCACCACATGAGAAAGCTGGATTGGGTTCCTGGCTCCTGGCTTTGGCCTGGCCCAGCCCCAGCTGTTGTATCCACTTCGGAGAATTAAACAGCAGGTGAGAGTCTCTCTCTCTCTCTCTCTCTCTCTCTCTCTCTCTATCACTCTGCCTCTCAAATAAATAAATCTTTTAAAACAATGTAGCATATTCTAAAGGCAGATGATCAGACTTCTTTAACAAGAAAAATGGAACCATACACAAAGAAAGAGCTATTACAGTTTAAACGTCTTTCAGAAAATCAACAATTGCAATGTGTGGATCTTGTTTGGATCCCAACTTAAACCACAAAAAACCATTTTTTACATAATCAGAGAAAATCAAGTGCAAAATGAGTACTATGACACTAAGAAATAGTGTTAATCTTGTGGGTGTGATAATAGTATTGAGGGTTTTTTTTGGGGGGTTGTTTTTTTATTTTATTTGAGAAGGTAGAGACACAGAAATCTTCCATATACTGGTCTGCTCCCTAAATGCTCACAACAACCAGGGCTGGGCCAGGTCAAAGCCAAGAGCCTGGAATTCAATCCAGTCTCCCGCATGGGTGGCAGGGACCCAAGTACTCGAGCAGCCGTCGGCTGCTGCCAGGGTGTGCATTACCAAGAAGCCAGATCAGAAGCAGAGTAGCCAGCACTTGAAACAGGCCCTCCAGTGTGGTATGCAGCTGCTTCAAGTGGCAAATTAACGGCTGCACCAATGCCCAGCCTGAGATAACATTGGTTGACTGCCTTCTGTCAGAGAAGCGTGTGGCAGTATCAGTGTCTAGGGACGCACGCGGCTGCAGTAGTGGACAGAGACACATGTGGGGGTGTTGCTCAATAAAGTGGCTGTGGAGTCCACCTGGTTGCAAAAAGGAAAGGTGGGGCAGGAGAGAAACGGCATCAAAACGACAAGCATTGCAGCTGTGTGAGGGCTGAAGGCTGTTCCTTAGAGTCTTCGCTCTACTTTCATGCATGCTTGCAATTTTCTGGAACAGGAATGCAAACGAAAGAAATGGAATCCAAGAAATGAGCGGGAGCATGGCTGAGGGGAAGCACAGGAAGCCCAGAGTCCGGAGTTGTGTTCCTGGCTCCTCCATTAACAGGTCTGGTCGCGCATAAGCAGGGAAGTCACCTCTGGCCTGGAGAAGAATGTTGAATTAATGGGTTCCCACGGTCCCTGCCACTCTCTAGGACGTTACTTGAAAAAGTTGAGAGTAGCCGGCGCCGTGGCTCAACAGGCTAATCCTCCGCCTTGCGGCGCCGGCACACCGGGTTCTAGTCCCGGTCGGGGCGCCGGATTCTGTCCCGGTTACCCCTCTTCCAGGCCAGCCCTCTGCTGTGGCCCGGGAGTGCAGTGGAGGATGGCCCAGGTGCTTGGGCCCTGCACCCCATGGGAGACCAGGAAAAGCACCTAGCACCTGGCTCCTGCCATCGGAGGAGTGCGGTGCGCCGGCCGCAGCGCGCCGTCCGCGGCGGCCATTGGAGGGTGAACCAACGGCAAAAGGAAGACCTTTCTGTCTGTCTGTCTCTCTCTCACTGTCCACTCTGCCTGTCAAAAATAAAAAAAAAAAAAAAAACAATGTTAAAAAAAAAAAAAGTTGAGAGGAACAGCAGCCCCAAGGACTCAGCATTTGTCGGGGAGATAGTGGCGGCTAGTCCTGGCTCTGGGTTCCTGGACTGAGCACCATGTCCCCTCCTGGGCCCTCTCACTGGTTTAGAAGTAGCATGAATTAGAGAGCAGGCGCTGGGGGCTGACACTGTGGCCTAGTGGGTAAAGCGGCTGCCTGTGATCCCAGCACCCCAGATGGGCCCGGGTTCACATCCAGCTCCCTGCTAATGGCCCAGGTAAAGCAGCAGAAGATGGTCCAGGTGCTTGGGCCCCTGCCACCCGCATGGGTGACCTGGATGAAGCTCCTGGCTCCTGGCTTCAGTCTGGCCCAGCCCTGGTCTGTTGTGGCCATCGGGGGACTGAACCAGCAGTTGGAAGATCTGTCTCTGTCTCTTCCCCTCGCTCTGTACCTCTGGTTTTCAAATAAATAAACAAATCTTTTTTTAAAAAAAGAACAAAATAAGAAAACATGCACTGATGAAGGCTTGCGTCAACCCCCTCTTTACGTGCGAGCGTGGCTCTGGCTGCCCTTGGAATAACTTGTCAGGAAAGTGTGAATTAGAAGTCAGTGCTACAAAAGTGTTTATTTTCAGCCTTTCCAAAAAATAAAAATAAAAAAACCGTGAGAAAGAGGGGAGCAGGCGCAAGTAAGCAGCAGGCAAAGGTTTGCTTTGCCCTCTCCTCCCATCCCACCCTCCCACCTTGCTTCCCTGTGACACCTGCAGCCTCCCACAGGCTGGGGGAAGAGCAGCAGGAAGAGGGCAGGGGGGAGGTGTCAGAGGAAGAGACACCACTCACAGGGGAGGGCCAGAGAGAAGGCCTGGGCCCCACACCCCTGCTGAGACCTGCTGCAAGGCAGTGAGACGCTGGAGCTGCCCAGGGCCACCGGAATGCCTGTTACAGAGAGCCCCTGGCCTGTCTGGGAAAGCAGCCTCCAGGGGACCTCCTCCCTTGCTTTGAGGACTGCAGAAAACCTTCTAGCCACCATCCACAGAGCATCGCGTGAAGGGAAAGGGAACTCACACCCATCCCCACCCCCCGCCCCCATCCTGGGCTCCCACTAAAACCTCAGCTTCTCTCCCTCAGCCAATCCCAAGGGCCTCCCACCAGTCTTCCACCTCCCACAGGCCATGCAGACCCGCCCAGGCCATGTGCACTCTTCATGAAGATATTCTCACGAGCCTCCCTCGCCACAGGGATCCAGCCCAGTGCTCCGGACTCCAAGGGAGGCAGTGGGGACCGCTGATTGAAAAGCAGCCTCAGAGATCACAGGACTGCCCGGGCTAAGCCTGCAGTGGCTACTTGGTCACCATCACGTGCCAGGCCGAGGGGCAGGACCAAAGGAAAGCGGAGCACACTCTGGGGCTCTGGGCTGTAGGCTGCTCCCCCTGGCTTCTGTCACCCTGCCCCTCCTCCTCCTCCCAGACCCTCTGCTGATACCAAATGTCACCCTCCCTGCACAAAGTGCTGTGGAAAGAGCAGGCCCAGATGTGAGTCCCCTGACCTGAGGGTGTGCAGGGGACGGAGCAGTGGGTGGGGAGACAGGGGTGCCTGAGTCGTCCACCACAGTCATTCAGCAGGGGCCAGTGAGGGCCCTGGATGGGAGGGACAGTCTGGCAGTCGCAGGAGGCGGCCCAGGTCGGCTCTGGAAGTGAAGCACAGAGGCCTGAAGCAGCTTTCCAAAAAAAGTTTCCTTACACCAGGAGCGCAGGAAGAAATTCTCCCGAGAAAATGTCTACAGTGCTTCAGATTAACCTACTGTATTGGTTAAGGTGTATTTAGTTATAACAGAATACCTGGCTGACAGTGGATTAAGTGATAAAAATATCTCAGGTGTTGGGGCCAGCATTATTGGTGCAGTAGGTGAAGCTGTCACCTGTGATACCAGCATCCTGTTGCATTTCAGATAAATTTTTTAAAAATTTAAAAATATATTGGTACCAAGTTTGGAGAATAGTTTGGAACAGCAAGAAGACGCAGGATGCTGGCTCTTTATAGTTCTCCTGATCTTTCTCTCATGGTCACAAGACGGTTGCCATAGCTCCAAGCACCACATTTTTTTTTAAAGATTCATTTATTTATTTGAAAGAGTTGCAGAAAGAGAGAGGGAGAGACATTGCCCCTTTGTTGGTTCATACCCTAGATGGCCACAATGCCCAGGGCTAGACCAAGCCAAAGTCAGGAGCTTCCTCAGGGTCTCCCACATGGGTGGCTTTTCCCAGGCCATTAGCAGGGAGCTGAATGGGAAGTGGAGCAACTGGGACTGGAACCTGCGTTCATATGGGATGCTGCCATCACAGGTTGTGGCTTTACCTACTACACCACAACGCTGCCCCCAAGTACCAAATTCTCTTTCTTTCCTTTGTTTTTCTTTAAAAATTTATCTATTTATTTGAAAGGCAAAGTTACAGAGAGAGAGAGAGAACTTCCATCCACTGGTTAGAATGACCAGGGCTGGACCAGGCTGAAGCCAGGAGCCAGGCGCTTTTTCGGGGTCTCTCATATAGGTACAGAGACCCAATAACTCAGGCCATCTTCTACTGTTTTCCCATTCTTATTAGCAGGGAGCTGGATCAAAAGTGGAGCAGCCAGGATTTGAGCTGGCACCTATATGGGATGCCAGTGCTGCAGGCCAGGGCGTTAGCCCATTGCACCACAACACCAGTCCCCAAGTACCACATTTTCCCACATCATCAACCCAAGGCAGACAGGAAGAACAAGGCAGAACTCTTCATCCACTATCCTCTCTTTTGCTGTTGTAGGAAAAAATAATTGTTAAAAGTAGCCAGGCCGGTGCAGTGGCTCAACAGGCTAATCCTCCGCCTTGCGGCACCCGCACACCGGGTTCTAGTCCCAGTCGGGGCGCCAGATTCTGTCCCGGTTGCCCCTCTTCCAGGCCATCTCTCTGCTGTGGCCAGGGAGTGCAGTGGAGGATGGTCCAAGTGCTTGGGCCCTGCACCCCATGGGAGACAAGGAGAAGCACCTGGCTCCTGCCATTGGATCAGCGTGGTGTGCTGGCCGCAGCGCGTTGGCCGCGGTGGCCATTGGAGGGTGAACCAACGGCAAAAGGAAGACCTTTCTCTCTGTCTCTCTCTCACTGTCCACTCTGCCTGTCAAAAATAAAATAAAATAAAAAAAGTAGCCAGCACACTAGGCTGCACGCCTACTTGCAGACAGATCATAGCAGCGAGGATTGTAAGAGCGCACTTGGCTTAGATGAGTCATGATTTGATGCCTAGACCTGGCTTCTCTGAGCACAATGCTGTCCTTTAATACCTGAACAATGTTTGAGCTATTAGCACTGAAGAAGGGGCTGCCTAGGGAATGGCTGCTCTTAGGTAATCAGTAATACCTAGCCCAGATAAAGCCCCCTGGGACCACCGCAACCTTGACCTCTCCCTGTCATCAGTTTGATGTGCATCACTCCAGACTTCATACGTGTACATATCCATATAAACAGAATACTGTAATAGAATTGGGCCAAGTAGACTTACAGCAGTGTGTATGCCATTCTACACCACGCATCTTTCTGCAATTTGCTTCCCCACTCAACATTAGCTCTTGGCAATCTGTCCACATCAGCGCTTATTGGTCATTTTTCAGCTGCGGCAAGTCTTCCTAGCACAGGCACATCACAGCTGATTTCAACATTTGCCTCTTGGTGCCCCTCGGGTTGGCGTACAGGATGGTTTCTAAGCCCCTCTGTGGATAAGTCCCTGGGTATTCACCCTTTGCCCCTGTACATCCAGCCTTCCCTGCTCCATGTCCAGATGCCTGCCCACTATGGAGAGCACGAGCTAGCTCCCTGCTCTTTGCCTAGGTGTGAGTGAAACCCAGCTAAGTGGCAGGAAGTCAGACAGTGGAAGACAGAGAATTACAGGTAGTTACTCCCTGGCTAACCTCCTACCAAGCTTTTGCAGTGGCTTTGTTCCTGGGAGGGGGCCTGTTCTACATCTGGAGCCCCCGGGGGTCCCAGTATCTGCTATCGTCACCTCGTTTCTTCAGACCCAGGGGTGGTAGCATCTCCCACTTTGATAGTCCTGTATCATCCCTTCACGGCGCCATGATGGCATTTACTTTTTGTAAATAGCTCCTTTCTGCTTCTTGCTAGGTTCTGGCTGACAGAGCTCATACCAATCACTTACAAGGAGGGGAACAATGAAGATTCCGATCATTCAATGCAAGGCTCCCTTTGTCCCCATTTTGCCTCACTGTTTCTCCGAGCATCTCCCCTTCCCAGCTTCTGCTTTTGTCTTCTCTCCATCACTCAGTCTTAGGGTAAGCAAGAGCCCAGTTGGCCCCACCCCCAAATCCACCTGGTCTCTGAACCTCTACTCCACTTGCAATGGATCTTCCAGATCCATTGGGTTCACATTCCAAATGCCCACATCAAGCAGGACTGGGCAGAACAAAGCCAGCAGCCCAGAACTCAGTAGAGGTTTCCCATGTGGGTGGTGGAGATTCAAGTATCTGAGCCATCATCAGTGCCTCCCAGCATGCACGTTAGCAGGAAGCTGGAATCAGCAGTGGAGCCAGGACTCAAACCCAGGCACTCTACTGTAGAATGCAGGCGTCCCAAGCAGCATGTTAATTGCTGCATCAAACGTCTACCCGCGTCGCATGTCTTTAAGTGATAAATGATCTGGTACGAGCTTCAGTACAACAACATTGAAATGACCCTTTTACTCATTTGTCTTTGTGTATTTCCTATATGTTTTATGAGGCTAAGCATCAAGCATTATTTTGTGTAATAATTGTCACTATTTGTATTATTTTGTACCCATTTTGCATACACAACGCTCTTCGTATACCCGTTGCTCAGCAAACAGTAGGCACTCAAACACAATTTGTCAAAATACCCCCCAAATAGTTGTATATGCTAGCATGGTTTTTTTAAAAAAAAAAAAAAAGATTTATTTATTTATTTATTTTAAAGTCAGAGTTACACAGAGAGGGAGAAGGAGGTCTTCCGTCCACTAGTTCACTGCCCAATTGACCACAACAACAGGAGCTGCACCGATCTGAAGCCAGGAGCCAGGAGCTTCAGCTGGGATTCAAATTGGCACCCATATGGGATGCCGGACTGCAGGCAGCAGCCTTATCCACTATGCCGCAGCATCAGCCCCTCTAGCATGTTTCAATAAGGACTATATTCATTCCAAAGCTCATTCTTATAAACTGGATTTTCCAAAGGAGGAAACTGAATCTCAGAACACTTAAGCATCTTGTTCAAGACACACAGTCAGTTTATGCTGGGGCTGGCCTGGGACCCCTCAACACAGATCCTCTTCCTATCAGAGCCACCAAAAGTCCAAAAGCTGAAGACATCTCTCCCCTGCCAAATGTCCTTTTCTGGACCCAAATATTTCTTCTTTTTTTTAACCTTTCTCTTTAATTTCTCCTACTGAGACAGTAGGTTCCAGTGTTTTTCTTTTAGCCAAAAGGAATCCAATTCAATAGGATTTCTTCTGAGGGAGGCAGCCACTCTCCTGTTTATCCAAGCCCCTATCAGACATATAAACATGTAATACAGTCATTAAACCCTGAAACGCACGACACCGGCTCGACCACGCACACGCTATTAAAAAGTTTGTTACCTCCAGTGGGGAACAGCCACTGTGCTCCCTGTTCTCTCTTCTTGGCACAGCCAGGAAAGAACAGGCGCTCCCTGGTTGGAGAAAGCCTTTTATTTTCCCTAGGACTCCTCCTAAAAGCAGTTGTATTGCTGATAAATCCTAGTTTATTGGTGTGCTTCTGAATGTACAAGAAGGCAATGACAGAAAACACTGCATGTTCTTTAGAGAAAAAAAAATCAAACAACTCTGCTATTTCAAAAGAGGAGACATTCTCAGGAGGATGAGAAGGCAAGCCATAGACCAGACTGAAACTATTTGCAACAGACATGTCTGCTAAAGGACCGTTAGCCAACACACACAAAGAACTCTTAAACCTCAACGATAAGATAATGACACCTCCACAAGAGGATATGCAAATAGAAAACATGTGGGCCAGCCCCGCGGATCAATAAGCTAATCCTCCGCCTAGCGGCGCCAGCACACCGGGTTCTAGTCCTGGTCGGGGCACCAGATTCTGTCCCAGTTGCCCCTCTTCCAGGCCAGCTCTCTGCTGTGGCCAGGGAGTGCAGTGGAGGATGGCCCAAGTGCTTGGGCCCTGCACCCCATGGGAGACCAGGAGAAGCACCTGGCTTCTGCCATCAGATCAGCGCAATGAGCTGGCCGCAGCGCGCCGGCCGCGGCGGCCATTGGAGGGTGAACCAATGGCAAAAGGAAGAGCTTTCTCTCTGTCTCTCTCTCTCACTGTCCACTCTGCCTGTCAAAAAAAAAGAAAAAAGAAAAAGAAAACAAGCATATGAAAAGATGTTCAATATCATGTGTCATTAGGTAACTGCAAAATTTTTTTAAGATTTATTTATTTTACTTGAAAGTCAGAGTTACACAGAGAGAGGAGAGGCAGAGAGAGAGAGGTCTTCCATCTGCTGGTTCACTCCCCAGTTAGCCACAACGGCCGGAGCTGTGCCAATCTGAAGCCAGGAGCCAGGAGCTTCCTCCAGGCCTCCCATGCAGGTGCAGGGGCCCAAGGACTTGGGCCATCTTCCACTGCTTTCCCAGGTCATAGCAGAGAGCTGGATCAGAAGTGGACCAGCCAGGTCTCAAACCAGTGCCCATATGGGACGCCAGCGCTTCAGGCCAGGGCGTTAACCCGCTGAGCCACAGCGCCAGTCCCAGGTAATTGCAAATTAAAATAACAGAGGGACCAGTATTGTGGCTCAGCAGGTTATGCTGGCACTTAGAACAACCACATCCAGTTTTGGAGCACCAGTTCAAGTCCTGGCTGCTCCACTTCTGAGCCAGCTTCTTCCTATGCTCCTGGAGAGCAGTGAAGGGTGACCCAAGTACTTAGACCCCTGCCACCCATGTGGGAGACCCAGTGAAATACCTGGCTCTTGGCTTCAGCCCAGGCTAGCTCTGCCTGTTGTCATTTGAGGAGTGAGCCAGTGGATGAAAGATCTCTCTCTCTCTCTCCCTTCTTTGTCACTCTATGCTTCAAATAAATAAACTTAAAAACAACAATAAGATACCACTACACATTTACTAAAATGGTCAAAAACTGGGAAGGGTGCTTGGTGCAGCAGTTAAGTTCCCTGCTGCGATGACCGTATCCCCAAGAGAGTCTGGATTATCGTCCTGGCCCCACCCTTAATCCCAGCTTCTTGCTAATTCACACCCTGGGAGGCAGCAGGTGATGGCTTAAAGACCTGAGTTCCTGACACACCTGTGGAAAATCCAGATTGGACTCCTAGTTCCTGGTTTTGGTCTGGTTCGGCCCTGGCCAGGATATTTGGAGGGTCATTTGGAAGGTGAAACAGAAGATGGGCACTGTGTGTGTGTGCTCATGTGCACATGTATGTCTTTCAGTCTCTCAAATAAGTAAAATTAAAAACACAAACACCAAATTCTGACACTGATGTGGAGCAGTAGGAACTCTCACTGCAGGTGCTTTGAAAGATAGTTTGGCAGTCTTTTTTTTTTTTTTTTTTTTTAATCATAGGATCCAGCAATTGGCTCCTTGGCATTGACCCAAAGGAACTGAAAATATGTCCACACAAAAATCTGTACCTCTGGGGCTGGCACTGTGGCATAGCGGGTAAAGCTGACGCCTGCAGTGCTGGCATCCCACATGGGTGCCAGTTCAAGTCCCAGCTGCTCCTCTTCTGATTCAGCTCTCTGCTATGGCCTGGGATAGCAGTAGATGATGGCCCAAGTACTTGGGCCCCTACACCCATGTGGGAGACCTGGAAGAAGCTCCTGGCTCCTGGCTTGGGATCGGCCCAGCTCTGGCTGTTGCAGTCATCCAGAGAGTGAACCAGCAGATGGAAGACCTCTCTCTCTCTCTCTCTCTCTCTCTGGCTCTACTTCTCTCTGTAACGTCTTTTGAATGACTAAAATAAATCTTCTTTAAAAAAATAAAAGTATCCGGCCGGCACTGTGGCTCAATATGCTAATCCTCCGCCTGCAGCACCAGCACCCCGGGTTCTAGTCCCTGTCGGGGCGCCGGATTCTGTCCCGGTTGCCCCTCTTCCTGTCCAGCTCTCTGCTGTGGCCTGGGAGTGCAGTGGAGGATGGCCCAAGTCCTTGGGCCCTGCATCCGCCTGGGAGACCAGGAGAAGCACCTGGCTCCTGGCTTGGGATCAGCACAGTGCATCGGCCGCAGCACGCCGGCCGCAGTGGCCATTGGAGGGTGAACCAATGGAAAAGGAAGACCTTTCTCTCTGTCTCTCTCTCTCTCTCTCCCCCTATCCACTCTGCCTGTCAAAAAAATAATAATAATAATAATAAAAATAAAAGTATCTAGATGTTCCGAATCAGGTATATTTGGGTAAATTATTATATACTGCTAATCAAGCACTGTACTGCTAGAGTATCAACAGTAGAGTTTGTGGGGACCCATGGATAGACCTGCCATGGGATCCCCCCATGCTGGGCTTGGCTTATAGCAGTAATGCGGATGTAGCTGCGAGGAACTTTCCATCTAGCTGAGGATCGTGGTAAACAACAAGATGGCGCTGATACCCTGCTCACTGCGTGGCTCCACAGCTGATTGGTATAGTGTCTGCGTGACTCCACAGCTGAGCGTGATCAAGTGCCGGATTGGAGAGCTCCGTGCATGGACTGTGATTGGTTGAATTCTGTATGTAAGCGGACCACGGGAGAAGGAACGCGCGCGCCCTCTTTCCCTCTTCTCCCTGTCCCCCACTCTTTCTAAGTAGAAGTCTACTGAAGACCGATTAGCTGTGAGCAGCGTTGTTCCTTTGCAGCCGAAGGATCGACAGTTAGAACCCAATCTCTATTTTTTTTTTTTAAGGTTTATGTTTACTTATTTGAAAGGCAGAGTTACAGAGAGGCAGATGCAGAGAAAGAGAAGTCTTCCATCCACTGGCTCATCCCAAATGGCTGCTACGGCCAGAGCTGAGCTGATCCAAAGCCAGGAGCCAGAAGCTTTTTCCGGGTCTCCCACATGGGTGCAGAGGCCCAGGGACTTGGGCCATCTTCTGCTTTCCCAAGCCATAGCAGAGAGCTGGATTGGAAGAGGAGCAGCTGGGTCTCGAACTGGCAGGCATCAGCTTTACCGGCTCCGCCGCAGCGCCACTCCCAGAACCCAATTTCTCCCTCACTATTGAAACATAGCAGTACTCTGTAAGTTTTAGTTTTTCATCTTTCCATAAAAATACTAATACTTACTCAAAGACCTGAATGCGTTGAATTTTGTTTTCCTAAAATTGTATTTATGAAACGCATGAAGTTTGTATTCCTTAGACATAAGGTTTCTGGGGCAGGGGACACATGAAAAATGTATATGAAATCCTCAGCGAAACACTCGGCACCCACCAGGTGCTCTATTAGCTATAGTCCCTTCTTTTTCCACTTTATTTATTTGAGAGGCAGAGAGAGATGGACCAAGAGACAGAGATCTCCCACCTGCTGGTTCACTCCGAATGCCTACAGAGGCTGGAATGGGGCCAGACCAAAGCCCAGAACTGGAAATTCCATCTGGGTGCCCCATGTGGGCGACAGGGGCCATCACCTGCTGCCTCTCAGCGTGTTCATTAGCAGGAATCGGGAGTGGAGCTGAATTTCAACCGAGACATCCAATATGGGATGGGGGAGTCCCGGGGGAGTCACCTTTACCACGGGGCCACAGCACCGGCCCGTGCAGTCCTTTCTCAGGTCTTGATGACTGTTACAGCCCGCTGGCAGCTGAACGCAGTGGCCGGCTGAAGTAAACAGCAAAATAAATGTCAGCTGAGTTGAACTGGAGTCGAAGCGTCCAGCTTTCTAAAATCATACCTAGACCGATAGGGTTTGCTATTTCAAGCAGGATGAGATGCCTACAGAGAACTCAAGGTGGATACAAGAGTGGAAGGTTGGGGGATAGGGAGTCCAGGTCGGGATACCTCAAAGATCTTGCCCACGGGGAAGAGCAGGAAAGAGATCGTCATAGGTTATCTTAGCTGCATGCAGCAGCCAAGGCAGTGATGCTCCCGGGGCTGCCAGACGCTGCTGGCAGCCCTCACATCCGCCTTGGTAATGAAGCTGCTGTTCGGGCTCTGCTGACACACTAAGACAGAGCCCAACCCTATGCGAAACAAGAAAGAAGCAGAAAAGTGAGCTGTGATGGGGCGCGGGGGGAGAGGAGGGAGAAAGCGTCTGGCACAACTCATAGAACATCGCAGGAGCATTTTTTAAAACTAAAAATAACTCAGTTTTATGTTACACACAGATATGTGCTCCTTGTGTGTGAGGAGGTAAAGAGCATCCATAATCCAGCCAGCTAGGGAAGAGTCCCTGTTAGAACCTTCGCCTTATGATACGTCTTTGTAGATCTTTTCCTATGCCTGCAAATATCCTATAGGGGAAATATTCTGTGTGTGTGCATGTGTGTTTTCCATCATTAGTTCCTTTTATCATGTCAATAAACAACCATCCATGACATCATTTTTAATAGCTGAATAGAATTCCAGTGTCTGGCTAAACCATACTTTATCTAACCAATCATCTATTGTCAGACATTTGGGTCCCTTCCAAAATCTTGCTACTATCAACAGAGCTGCCAGGAACTTCCTTAGAGCCGTGCCCTGAACTTCTGAGCCTCTTTCACAGAGGGTGAAAGCGAACAATGAGCTATTTGCTGAAGTCAACTGCAACCCCACACCACCCCCTCCCCCCAGTCCTGGTGATCCTCGGGCCTCTGGAGTCCGGCCGGAGGAATCCACGGTCAAGACCTTGGATTCTTGAGGATCCGCTGCGCTCCCAGAAGAAGCAGCTGAGCCTTGCTGTGTCCACAGAAGAGATGTGAGGGCCCGGAAAGCAGACCGGCGTTAGGGAACATTGGGAAGCAGGTGAGGGAGGCCCCGGCTCCCCCTCAGCCCTCCTGAGGGCTCCTCTTCCCCAGCTCTGTGCTGTCCTTGGGAGACAGCGCCCACCCTCAGGCTCTGGCACCCGAATTTCTGCTGTTACGATAGACCTGTCCGATGGTTGTCGGGGCCACCGCACTGCTCCCTCGGAGGCTCCAGGGAAGAGCCTTTCCCTGCCTCTTCCTGGCGTCTAGTGCTCGCCAGCGATTCTTGGCATGGGTTGCCTTGCAGCTGCACCACCCCAGCCTCTGCTTCTGCTTGCACATGACCTCCCTCCTTCTGTTTCTACGTCTCTGTGTCCAAATTTCCCTCTTCTTTTTGGACTCCAGTCCTATTGGACTCAGGGACACCTTAATCCAGGATGACCTCATGTTGACTAATTGCATCCACAAAGACCCCATGTCCAAATAAGCTCACATTCTAGGTTCTTCATGCACATGAATCTGGGGGAAACACTATTCAACCAAGCACGCACTCCAGTAGAGGCAAAGATAAACTAGAAAAGCCAAGGGCCATGTGTTTGGCCTACCAATGAAGAGATCTGCATTCTATCTCAGAGTGTCTGGGTCCGACTCCCAGCTCTGGCTTCTGCTAATGAACTTCCTGTTAATGCAGACCCTGGGAGGCAGCAGTGTCAACCCAAATAACCGGGTTCCTGCCACCCACACAGGGACTGGATTGTGCTCCTGGCTCCCAGCAAGAGGCTGCTAGGGGCATTTAAGGAGTGAACCAGAGATAGGAGCTGTCTCCTCTCTCTCTGTCTGTCTCCATCTCCCAACCTCTGAGTGTCCTTCAAGCACCTTTAAGTTACTTTGTCTTGTGCTTGTCTTGCCGTGAGATGCCAACAGGCCACTCCAGCTCCCTGTGAAATAAGCAACCCTTCTGGCATTCTCTCCAACTCTACGCGAAACCTTGTTGCCTTTCCACCTTAAATTCTAGAATCATCCAGGCAGAGAAAAGGCAGACCTTAATGAGGAAGATTGTGAAACTGCAACAGCACATTTTCCCTTTTGCTTCTGCTATGCACCTTTTTAAAAGCGTGGAAGGTTCAGGAAACAGCACTATCCTTTTTGAATCAATGAGATTGCTCTTTCTGGCCCCTGCTGCACACTGCTGCTTACACAGTCCCATCACAAACTCCTGGCAGGCCAGGTAGGGTGGAGCCCTTCTCGAAAGCTCATGCGACCATCTCTCTAATTCCAGAGGGGATCTCCAGTGCTGGAAGGGCTTGGCAGGTGCTCAGACTTAAAAAAAAAAAAAAAAAAAAAAGATGTATTTATTTGAAAGTCAGAGTTACAGAGAGTGAGGGAGAAACAGATAGAGAGGTCTTCCATCCTCTGCTTCACTCCCCAAATAACCATAACAGCCCAGGCTGGGCCAGGCCAAAACCAGGAGCTGGGAGATTCTTCCGGGTCTCCCACATGGGTAAAGTGGCCCAAGCACTGGGGCCATCTTCCAATGCTTTCCTAGGCCAACAGCAGGGAGCTGGATCAGAAGTAGAGCAGCCAGGACTCAAACTGGTGCCCATATGGGGTGCTGGGGTAGGTGCTGAGATCTGAGAAGTCCCATATCACAACAGATTTTTTTTTAACTTTTTTATTTAGTTAGTTACAGAGAAGGGGGGGCGGCGGAGAATCTTCCATCTTTTCTCCCCAAATGGCCACAACAACCAGTACTGTGCCAGGCTAAAGCCCGGAGCCAGGAGCTTCTTACAGGTCTTCCTCTCTCCCTCACCCATGTTCCCGGGGTCATCTCCCAAATAAACTACTTGCACTCAAATCATGTCTTCAGGTCAGCTTCTAGGGGTGCCCGTATTAGAACCAATGTGTTGATGTGGATATCCCTGTTGGGTGGTGAACTCCCCAAGGACAGGCACCGAGCTGAGGTCCTTTAGCACTTACCACTGGTCCCTGCCACTTGTTTTACGTGCACTACCTCATCTCATCTGCACGACAGCCCTAAGAGGTCGCCACTATTATTCTTGGTCCCATTTCACAAATGAGAAAAAAGCAGTTCCGGGAGTCGAGTCACTTGCCCAAGGCCATGGAGCCTGCAAGAAGCACAGCTGAGATTTGAATCAAGGTGATCTGTCTGGAGTCTGTACTATTAATGACTGCACTTTATGAATGATATTCAGTAAACATTTGTGGAAGGAGGGAAGACGGTAGCAGGCAAACATGGGAAGGATAGCACAAAGTGTGTTCATCATTCGGATGCTAGAGATAAAGCCAATACCGGCCATGTTTGCAACCCAGTGGAGACAGAGCACCAGCGTTTCCTTCCTCGCCCTTTTCCTATTCACTTACTGACTTGAGGAGCACTTATCAGGCCCCTTAAGACACTGGACTAGGCCCGCGAAGCCTCAAAAGAAACTGAAAGCAAATTCAAGGGCCTTGCAATCTGCAAAGGGGTGTGGGAGAGGGATGAAGATGAGGAAGAAGTGTCTGACGAGAGAAATTACAAGACCAGAGCTGACATCAGGCAGTGCTGCTTCACGGCCAGGCACCCAAGCAGAGAAGTGGCAGGTTGTCAAGGCAGAAGGTGGCCCCCATGGACTGGAGGAAGTGGGGCTTAAGGGATGGGGAGCCCTTGCTGGCAGGGAGCAGAACGGCAGGGGAGAGCATGTGTGCAAAGCCACAAAGCAAAGGAGTCCCAGGCGACTCTTGGCCCCTGCTCCGTCTCCCCTACCTTTCCTAGGGTCAAAACAATTGGGGAACAAAAGAGGCTGCTGAAAAAGAGGTGCTTGCCAGGAGCAAAGCCCAGGTATAAGAGATAATTGCTGAGGAGCATAGCCACGTGGTAATTCACAACTTCTCGTCAAGCCAAGACACGCACGTACACCAAGCACATACTGAGCAGGTCACCTTTCCTTCAGGGTGAAGAGGGCTGATTGAGTAAGATGACGCACGTGACCACAAGGGCTCCTGGCTCTGAAAACTTGGCACCCGAAGACACTGCGCAGCGGCCAGGGCTCATTGCTGTGCTTGGAGCGCAGCAGGCACAGACTTCGGGGGTTGAAGACATTTCCCTGAAGGCTTGGCAACAGATTCTTCCTCTGCTGCTCCCGAGCTGGGCGAGGATTTCTTCTTTGCTCACCTTCACCCTTCTCCCCAGTGAGGGAGCGGCCAGACCAGCTGGGTACAGCCAAGATGTCTGTATAGCTTTATGCCAGAGATCAGCCCTGGGGATTTGGGGCTGCCGTGGGCAGACCTGGCTCCCTCTTGATGGCGGTGTGCAGGGCTAACGCCGCTCCTCCCACCCCCACCCTGCCAGTGCCCTTCGGATTGCCCCCCCGAATACACTGCACTCCCCGGGGAAAGCAGCGTCTGTTCTGTAGACCCAGCCAGAGACCTCCTCCAAGTCCCAACAGCTGGCTGCCCCCAGGCCTCTCCCATACACAACTCCCACAGCCGCCATGCTTGGCAGCTCCCACCTAGAGTTCTGTTGCAAGGGCTGTAGAAAGACAAGGGCAGGATCCGAACTGAGAAGCCCCCAACAGTTTTGCTGTGGACACAGCTGAGACTGGAGGAGTTCGGAAGTGGTACTGTGCAGGCGTGGGTTCCGGCGCGGATCCTGCCCTGGCTGCCCCACGGCCTGCACAGGTGTGCTTAGTAACGAACCCTTGCCAGGGGGAGCTGAAGGGTAAACTCCTCTCCCCTCTCCCTAGGGTGCTCCTGAGGTGCAGTTCCCAGCGCTCCCCTGCGAGGGGCGGCCAGCTCAGTAACTCCTCCTTTACAAACTTACTAACGTTGCCTGTTTTCTTGCAAGCTTCTTTGCCCTGATGATACACTTTTTTGTTTTTTTAAGATTTATTTATTTTAGAGAGAGAGAATATCTTCCATCTGCTGGTTCACTCCCCACGCGGCTGCTATGGCCAGGGCTGGACCAGGTTGAAACCAGGAGCCAGGAATTCCATTCTGATCTCCCATGTGGGTGGCAGGGGTCCAAGTACTTGGGCCTGTTCTGCTTTTCCAGACACATTAGCAGGGAGCTGAATCAGAAGTGGAGCTCAGTTGTGGGATACCGGGGTCCCAGTGGACACCTTAAGCCTGAAACTCCATGACAGCCCCTCCTGCAAACTTTAAAACGTATTTTATTATTTGAAAGACGGAGGTTCCCATTTGTTGATTTTCCTTCTCAAATTGCTATAACAGCCAAGCCTGAGCCAGGCCAAACCCAGGAGACTGGAACTCAATGTGGGTCTCCCTCGTGCATTATAAGGACCCTACTACTTGAGCCATCCACCTGCTGCCTCCCAGGGTCTGCATGAGCAGGAAGCTGGAATCAGGGGCAGAGTCCAGTGCCAAATCCACTCACTCTGATAACGGGATGTGGGTGTCTCAAGTCACATCTTAACCACTGTGCCTTAACCATGGTGCCAAACGCCTCCCCTTGACTCATCTTTTCATTGTGATGAGGTCAGAACACACTGCCCTCTCTGACCTTCCCTTGCCCTTCTGCGCTAAAGCGGGCCACAAAAGAATTCTCCGACACCCCCCCCCCACTTCCATCATAAAACCCTCCTTGGAGAAGTACCCTCGCACAGCTGGAGGAATGAAGCATCCTCATCTCTGAAGGTGCAGGGACACAGGAAGGTGTCTAGGCCTTGCTAGGTTTCCCCCTTCCCAAGTGTATTACCATTAGATTATAACTCACTCTGTCCAATCAAACATCCCCACAATTCATCGAACCTGAGAGCTGAAGCCAAGCACAGTTTTCCTTAACATGCATTTTCTACGAACTTTTCAAAGGCCCTTCAAACACTGCTCACATACAAGCCTCCTTATCAGGTTGTGGTTTCAGAACTCCGGGTACGGCACTCAGGACTCTCGCGAGGCCTCACTTGGCATCTGAGAGTGATCCTGAAGAGCACAGTGAGGAGTTTCTTCAGACCCTGGCTGATGTCAGTGGTGAACCTAAACCTTTCTGCTGGAACCAGTCAGGCAGTAGAAGGAGGAGAAAGGGCCCCCTCCAGCTATGGTGATAGGCAGAGCAGGTGAATTCTTCCCGCAGGGCCTGCTTCATTTCGTTGATTCAGGAGAACTGTGTTGTGGGAGGGCCACTGACTCACTGTGTAAAAATGGGAAGGCCGTTTCATTAGAAGTAGGATGTTTCACACACTAAACACACACACAGTGGCACACTGCCCAGACGTGGTTTGGCTGATATCTACGCACTCTCAACTTGGTATAGAGATTTTCAACCAAACCTGGTGTGGAGAGAGGCTTGTTTGAGAATTCAGCTCCCTCTTCCCAAGGAGAAGAGGCATAAGAATGCAGGAGGGGGGTGGGAGGCAGGAGGGTGGGATTAGAGCTAAAATTAACCAGAGAGGAAAGAGCAGAATTCTAAAAAGGGGAAGGGAGGAAAATTTCACCTACACCTTTCTCCATTGGAGGGCCTGGGTTTGACCATGGTGGCTTTCCAAGTGACATGGAAACATCCAGAAATATGCAAGGGTACTTGAGAAGTGTCGTAGAGGGAGCTGGCATGTAGCCTGGCAGCTAAGATGCCCACATCCCACACCAGAAGTACCTGGGTTTGGTTCCCAGCTCTGGCTTTGACTCTGCCTTCCTGCTAGTGCAGACCCTGGGAGGCAGCAGTGATGGCTCAAGTGACTGGGTTCCTGCCACTCACCAGGGAGTTCTGCATGGAGTTCCCAGCCCCAGCCCAGCCCAGCTGTCACAGGCATTTGGGAGTGAACCAGATCTCTCTGACTTGTCACTTGCTTTCTGTTTCTTGTTTAAAAACCAAGTTCGTGTGGAAATGAAATTAAAGAATCTTGGTGCAAAAAAAAGCTTTGAAATCCACCTTCAGTTTTTCCATAATACGCATTTTCCAAAAACCTTTTTTTCTTTTTTTTATTTAAAAGGCAGAGTTGCAAAGAGAGAGAAGGAGAGATAGAGCAAGATCTTCCATCCACTGATCCACTGGTTCACTCCCCAAATGGCCACAACAGCCAGAAATAGGCCAGATCAAAGCCAGGAACTTCTTCCAGGTCCCCCATGTGGGTACAGCAACCCAGGGACTTGGGCCATTTTCTGCTGCTTTCCCAGGCGCATTAGCAGGGAGCTGGATGGGAAATGGAACAGCTGGGACTCGAACTGGTGCCTATATAGGATGGCGGCACTGCAGGACGCAGCTGAACCTGCTACACCACAGCACCAGCCCCTTCCATAAACTTCCTGAGTTGCCCTTATACATGTCATGGGGGGAAAGACTGAGTTTTGTTTGGAGTGGGAGAACGAAGATTTCTTTTATGTTTTTTTTAAAGTATGGTGTTTGGTGTTTAGCACTCAACAAAGACCCAAAAATATCACATTTTAAACTGAAGACTATAACTGTTATAATTATAAAATTATCATTTTGACACATTAAAATACAAAAACTAGAACAAAAAATTATTTCCGAGATTTCGAAGGTGTGTGAATAAGGGCACCCTGCTCTTCATGCCCTCCCTGGCAGTGAGAGGCTGGGTCCTGATATCCAGTTACACAGCAGCTTAGAGCCTGGCTAGAGGCATGAGCTGTGCACAGACACCTGCAGTAAGTGTTCACACACTGTTACTCACAGCCTCCCCCAAACTGGGCACATGTCCTCCGATTGGTGAATGGAGAAATACACTGTGGTACATCCATACCACGCAACATTTCTTTGCAATTAAGACAGAAAGACAGGTAATTGCAGAAACAGAAGAACGAATCTCCAAGATGAATGCCTGGGGGCCTTTGAGGGGGATAACACTGCTGCCCAGCCCGACTGCGGTGGAGGTTACACAACTACATGCAGCAGGCGGTGCTCACGGAGACCACTAAACAGGCTGAATTTTACTACATGGAAATTACGCCTCCATTTCTAAAACACAAGGGCTATGGCGTTACTGACTTGGCACTCCCCTCCCTCAGTGTGCGCCCTTGCACAGGTGACTTAAGCTTTCTGGGCCTCAGTTTACTCACGGTGCTTGCAGCCAGAGCAGCTCCTGCTCCACAGGATTGCTACTAGGATCAGTGAGTGGGCCCCTGGTGCCCACTCAGCAGTGGCTCTTGCTATGACCCTGGCCCTGCAGCTGACAGTCACAGTGCAGAGGCCCCTCCACCCCCGCCAGGTGATCCTGATAATCTGCCTGCTCTCTGCACTACCACCCCAGGCCTCCTTCCACCCATCCCTCCGCCCTGCCTGGACTCCTAGGGAGAAATGATGCCATGCCCTGGGGACCCTGGGAGGCAGCTTGGGCTGGATGACAGCTGGGTGTTACTGAAACCTGGCTTTGAGTGCCAACTGTCTCCGAAGGCTTGAAAAATCTCTCCTCCGCAGCCACCGGCAGTGCAGCACAGCCAAGCCAGTGAGCTCACCAATGCTACACCAGGCCAAAGGTACCCTCTTCCCAGCCCCTGCAGGGCTGTGGGTTTATTGCTTTCTTCGTTCTTTCCTGGCACGAAGCTGTTCAATAAATGAACAGGAGACACCATTCCAGGGCAACCTGCTTCTTGGCACTTCGTCAACACCATGATAAACATTGTTTATGGGTTCCAATATTTTTCTTCGGTTTTGCGTGTCTTTTCTTCTTCTCGTGAAAGCCTGTTGAACAAGTAAACTGCTTGAAAGATTCCAAGCAAATTTTCTGTCTAGTTTCCAGTTAGGAAATTTGGTGAAGTAGCCCATGGATTGAAATAAGTACAAGATGAAGCTTCTCCTGATAGGTTTTCATTAAGTAGGATCAGGTTCAGGGCCTGATATGTGCTGTGCGCACAGTTTGCTCACTCAAACACACCACAGGTGTTTCCAGAGTGCTTTATCTGGGCCTGGGTCTGTGCCAGGGTGCTGGGTCTGAGGGAGAGCCGCGTGGTTCTTTCACAGCTGCTGCACTTGAATATCTAAGCCATCACCATGCAGACACCTCACTGGCTGGGATCTCCTTCCCTGCATCATGATGTTAAGGCCCGCTCCAAACCTACTCCAGGACCGAGAGCCTGTGACTTGGAAACTGCATTGCAATCTATGGTGGACAAAGATGTGTTCCATGGGATCTGGGGATGGTGGCAGTGAAGATAATGACATTGAGACCTGAAGAAGAGGAGGAAGTTAAAGTTTTTAGTGGGGGTAGCTAATTCACAAGTTTCCATTTCTCTTGCTGCTTCAAGTCAACTGCTCAAAGAGTAGAAAGATACACAGCCCCTTAGGGCAAGTAGAGGAGTGAGGAGGGAGCACAGGGGGTCTTCAACTAATATTTATAATAGTTTACTCCTTAATTAAAAAATGAATTTGAGGCTGGTGTTGTGGTGCAGTGGGTTAAGCCAACACCAGCATCCTGTATGCACTCGGGCTTAAGTCCCAGCTAATGCTTGGGCCCCTGCATCCCTGTGGGAGACCTGGACAGAGCTCTTGGCTTCTGGCTCCTAGCCTTGGCCTGGCCCAGCCCCAGCTGTTGCTGCTATTTGGGGAGTGAACCAGCAGATGGAAGATCAATCTCTCTCTTCCCCTCTCTCTCTTTCAAATATATAAATAAATATTTTTTAAAAAACAATTCAATAGGATAAAAAGTTAAATTGAGGTGTTAGGAGCCCATAGCTCACAGCTATAACGTACCTTATACATTTCCATGTATTTGTATTTCAAACATAGGAAATGTTTCTCTACACTTTGAGACACTCTCCCTTCTTTGCTAAGTAACTAAAACTGACGTGGGGGCATTTTCCACCCTAGAAAGGGCATTTCTGTGTTCAGTCCCTACCTGGAAACAACGCCCTGCTGGTTCATGAACACTGTCTGCCTACGCCAATGCCTGGGTGAGCAAATGGACTGCCAGCCAGAAGTACCCCTACTTCACTGCCTTTCAACCCTTCCTCCTGCAGGTCGGCGCCACCTGCCACTCCTCACCTGCCCTGAGTCAGACACCCTGCTGAAGTGGCAGCTTTGAGCAAGCTTTGCTCCAGGACCGAAGCCTGGCAGGGCTGGGAGAAGAGGAAAAAGGGACTCTGCATTTCAAAGGAAGGGCGAGGGGAGGAGTGAGCCAGGCCGACCTCAAAGGCTAAAAATAATCAGCTTTGTAGACTTCCTCCTGCAACAGAGTCCAGGCCGGAAGAGGGCAGGGGGCAGGGGGCAGGGGATGGATGGGGATATTTGCATCAGTCCTGACTGTTAGCACACACCAGTTAGGAAAGCCTTACACAGGAGCTCTCACCCAGGTCAACTTTTTATAACTAGAACTCATCACTCAGCTCTTTTATAATCAGTGCAATTAGGAGAAACCGGTGGGTTGTCTTCTGACCCACAGTTTAGAGAGAAGCCCAAGCAGACACCTGATGCAAGCCAGCCTCCCTGGGGCCGGTAGCCTCACACGCACCTGGGCCTGGGCTCGTGGCCTCTCCACAGAAGGCTGGGGAAGCTGATAGTCTCCTAACACAGGGAATAATGGGCGTGGGGTGCACACGGCCTCCTGGAGGAAATCCTTCTGTGGTCAGGTGCGAGCTGCCCGTAGCCGTGCCAGGGATGGGTTTCCCTCTTCACCGGGTTTCCCGTGCTCCTGACCTGCAAGTTCTCTCAGTAAGACAAGGACTCTCTGCCACCTGCGATGCTTCTCCCTCCCGAATCTGGGTGATTATAAACAGCAGGCGAGTGACTTCCTTTACAAACAGTCTGGAGGTAGCCCAGGAAGCTCACTAGCTGGTTGGCACCTGAGGGCGGTGTTGAAGCTACAGCGGCCCAGGGAGTCCTGGGCCCCGCATCCTTCCACGCAGCAATAAGCAAAATGAAAGGTACTTTTTCTTTTTTTCTTTTAATCATGTATTTGATAGGCAGAGACCCAGTGATCTTCAATGCCCAGCCTCACTTCCCCAGATGCTGCAGCAGCCAGGACTGGGCCAGGCCAAAGAGAGAAGCCCAGAACTCAGTCTGGGTCTCCCAGCTGGGTGGCAGGGACCCAGCCGCTCGGGTCATCACCTGCTGCCTGCCAGGGTGGCACTAGCAGGAAGGTGGAGCGGCAGCAGAAGCAGAGTCAGCACTGGCAGCAGTCACTCCCAGGTGGGAGGCAGGCACCCCAGGCAGCGTGTTAACCACAGCCAAATGCCTGTCCCACTCCTGTGTTTGATGCACTGAGTTTCCAGACAAACTAGTTCTTCTGAAGTGCAGCGATTTGTATCGGAACCCCAGACGTGACTGGTTGTGTTGTAGCTGTCCTTCCACCTGGACCTCTTCCTCAGCAGGCACAAAGCTGCCACTGGGCCGGCTTCCCTCTGCCTGGTGACTGTGCCGCCTGCACTGGTTTCAAACAGGCATCCAGGACGCCAGCCTCCTCGGTCCAGGTGTAACTGCTACTCATTTACCAGGACCTCCTCACCTACAGGAACACTTCAGCTCTTCCACGAATTGGTTCTGAGTCGGGTCAGTGCTGCAGCCTCCACACAAGGTAAGGAGGCAATCACTCCCTTGAAGTGGACCTGAGAGCCATCGGGCTCTGCTTGCTGAACTTGCAAGAAGCACTTCTTTGAATGACTTACAGTTAGGAATATGGACAACTAACATCTCCTGAGGGCTCACTCTGGCGGCCCCATGCTGCACCTTTGCAGCAGTCCTCTTACCCGTGGCTTCACTGGCCAAGGTAGTTCCAGCTACCCATGTCAACCATGAACTTGTGCCCAAGAAACCTTTATTTTGCTTAATAATGCTCCCAAACACCAGAGTAATGATTCTGGCAATTCAGATATACCAAAGATAAGCCAAAAAGTGCTTCCTTTAACAGAAATGTGAAAGTTCTTAATGTATTAATAAGGACAGAAAAAAGTTGTATTCAGAGGTATGATTGTTGTTGGAGGAGGGTGTGGGATCCCCTGCCGAAGAATTTCCATGCAAACGACGAGAGTGAGCAAAGCATAAGTTCTGTTGAAAGCAGAGCCTCCTAATCAGCAGGTAGGGATTAACGATCAGGGAACCAAGGATGAAATGATCATCCAATCAGCAAGCAGTGGGTCTCATTAATTATCACTGGGGTCAGGGAGGCACCATGGGCTATCTTGAGCAAACACCCAGTTTTACAATGAAACTATGTGCTGCAAGAGACACTCCCAAGAGGGAGCTAGCATTTTCTTTTGGAAGGGGTCTTGTCTCCTTTTTCCACTCTAACAGGAATCTGACCTTGCTGTCTATTAACCCATGTAACTCCTCACAAGATCAACAGTACAATAAGATTTTGAGATACAGGCCACATTTATATAAGTTTTATTATTATAATTGTTCAATTTTATTGCTGTTAATCCCTTACTGTGCCTAACTTATAAATTAAACTTTGTCATGGGTCTTTATAGATAGGAAAAAAACAGTACATATAAGATCTGGTACTCTCCAGTTTCAAGCTTCCTCTGGGTGTGTGTGTGGGGGGGAGGGGTCTTGAAACATACCCCTGGGGATAAGGGAGGGCTAGTGTAAATAGATCATCTTGTCAATAATCCCCATAATACAGAAGTGGAACTGGAGCTTTACACAGTCATATAACTTTCTACCATAAGACAAGCTGGAGGGTCTGGGATCTGAACTCTGGTCAGTCTAACTCTGCATCCAGAGCTTATAGCCAGGATTTTCAGAAGGGCCTTGTTGAGATGCCAGTGGCCTGGTGTGGGACTTGCACAAGAATAGACTGGATGACTTATGCTCAAACCTCTGGGTCTCATTCTAACTCTGATCAAGAAGGGGCACAATCTCCCTGAGCATTAGATTTGAAAAAGGGAGCTGTTGGATGCGTTGTACACTGATTTCTAAAGGAAATGGAAAGGAGATAAGCAAACAACACAAGAGGAGGTCATCAAGATTCCTCAGCCTTGCTGATCTCAGAGAATCCAGGGCAGGTGGCAGAGTGCCCTTTCTATGTGGAATCAGACGCCTCCCAACTGCCTTCCCTGAGGTGTCCCATGACCCCCTTCCAGTAGCAGAGGGAGCCCAACAAATGTGAAATGGGCCAGTTTAATGTCCAGGTTGCCCGGAATTTGTTTACATTGCAAGGAAATGAAGCCCACCCCCTTTCCCAGTTGCTGGACACAATACACCCAGAAAGGGCTCTTCAAGCCCTGGTAACCTGGCCATTTCCAGAGGCAAATCCCCAAAAGGAAGCCCAAGAGAGATGTTTAAAGCAGACCCTGAAAAGAGTCCATAATAGATGTCAAATATTTTGAAGTTGTGCTATCTTTCAAAATGCATGTAATGTTTTGTATTGTTGTCCTATCCATAACTATTATTTTAATAAAAGAATACTTTTGATAAGTTAGTCAAATTGCTTATCTTGCCCCCTAAATCCTAGAGTACTCAGTAATATTCGTTGCAAGGTTAGGCATTGTGGCCTAGCGAGTTAAGCCCACCTGTTTGTGACACCTGTGTCCTTTCAGAGTGCGGTACAAGTCCCAGTTCCTCTGCTTCTTTCTGATCCAGCTTCCTAATAATGTACCCTGGGAGTAAACAGATGTTGGCCCAAGTGCTTGGGCCCCTGCCACCCACAGTACTAGGCTCCTGGCCTCAGCCTGGCCCCACTGTGACTATTTCAGGCATTTGGGAAAATGAACCAATGGGTGCAAGATCCTCTTTATCTGTCTCACCCCGTCTCTGTCACTCTGCCTTTCAAATAAATAATATTTCCTGAGGACAGTGCAAAAGTGTTACAGGCATTATCTCCTTTAACCCTCACAATAACCCTAATGGCTGTTACTCCTCCTACCTGTGACCTGGGGAAACTTCTCTACCCCATTGCTTTCTCCCTTTAACCAGTACCATAGGATGTACTGTGTTTAGCCCATGGCTTCCCCCTCTTGGAAACTGTGCATCAGTGACTTCCCTTAGTAAGGTTGTATGAAAGGGTACTGTTGTCATTTCTTAAATATAAAAGCATGCAATAAATATGGTCAATGTCATTTCCTCAAACTGTATGCTTCTAAAAGCCTGAGAAGCCTCTTCCACCCTTCTGAGAACCCATGGGCCGGCACTGCGGCTCACTAGGCTAATCCTCCACCTTGCGGCACCAGCACACTGGGTTCTAATCCTGGTCGGGGCGCCGGATTCTGTCCCGGTTGCCCCTCTTCCAGGCCAGCTCTCTGCTGTGGCCAGGGAGTGCAGTGGAGGATGGCCCAAGTGCTTGGGCCCTGCACCCCCTGGGAGACCAGGAGAAGCACCTGACTCCTGCCCTTGGATCAGCGCGGTGTGCAGGCCGCAGCATGCCAGCCGCGGCAGCCATTGAAGGGTGAACCAACGGCAAAAGGAAGACCTTTCTCTCTGTCTCTCACTGTCTACTCTGCCTGTCAAAAAAAATAAAAAGAAAAGAGAACCCATGAAGCAGGAATTTGCCTTGGGTGCCACACCAGCTCAGGGAGACACTCAGTCTAATGTGATTTAAACAGCTCAGGGGTCACAAATCTCCACTCGGTCATTTCCTCCTTGTGTGATTTTTGGGTCACTTATTTGAATGTCAGTTACTCATTCAGAAAGTGGGGCTAGTGATAGGACCTACCTCATAACATCGTTGAGTGGATTAAGTGAGCTAATGCATATATAATGCCTGTGGCAGAGTTAAGTCCTTAGCCAATGTCAGCTGCTTTTGTTATTAAAGAGACTTTGGAAGGAGGTTGCTTTAAGCAAGACCTGTTAGGTACAATGCCTAAGAACCACACTTCCAAGATTGGGAAACTATTGCTGTAGATTTCAAATGTATCTTCTGACATCAGGCCAGGTAAACTGACATTTAGCTGAAAACGGAAACTTGATGCAGTGTTTTGGATTCTGGGAGCATGGGAGAGGCATGGCTTAAAGTCTGCTGACCTCTGTACACCAGCTGAGTCTCTATGAACCAGAAAGCTTTCGAAGGGAAGAATGAACCCAAGAGCTGCTGCAGGGTAGTTCCTCTGAGACCTTGGCCAAACTGCTTTGCCAGCCGCAGAGATCATAAGATCACAGCTGCCCTGCCCTGGGAGGCTGCCCTGGTCACCCCAAGCCTTGGAGGAGCTCAGAGCGCCTGTTCTAGCCTGGGCTCCACATCTGCTCCAGCTCCCACCATTCTTATTTCTTTGCTGGGCTGAGAACTCACAGAGATGGGGCTGTAAAGCTTCAAGTCTGTGCTCAGACCCTGGCACGTAGTTCCTGTCTAGCAAACCTTTGCAGAACTTACCCACGAGAGGCCAGAAAGTACACGGTCTCTTCTCCAGAGGATAGCCTCCACTGCTGTGACCCACTTATTAGCGTCAAAACCAGTGCCTATCAGTCCTTACATCTGGCTTCTCCCAGGCTCTGCACTGACAAAGGACTTACACTTGACCAAACTTTAATCAGCTCCTGGACCTCCTTTAATCCAATCCATAAACTTTCTTATATAATCTTGTTTTAGCAAGAACTCTACAAAAATAGTTTAGCTGGAAGCCCCTATCCTCCCAATCTGATCCCCTGCCATATCTGATCACCCTCAATATCTGATCGGGTTTCTCAGCCTCCACCACCCCTCAGGTGATATCTGATTACCCTGGCCCATGTTCAACAGGAATCCCATCACTTTGGTTTAACCAGAAAACTCCCGACCCCTGGTTTTTCCTTAGTAATTTTCCATCAACCCCTCCATCACCCCCCACTTCATTCCTTAGCCATGGCTTCTGTTTGCCCATTCTGTATTCTGAATTGGACCCAGTTCTACACTGATGTCTCATCCCCCCGCTTTTGCAATAATCCTGGGTAAAAATTGTCAGTTTAACTATCTGGTTTCCTTTGTTAGGACACACGGCTGCCCTTCTTCTAAGTGTCCTCTCCAAGAGTCAGCTCATCCAGTCACAGTCTTCATATTCTTGATACTTTAATTGCATAAGTACCTGTCTGTCTGCTATCTGCTTTCCTAAACATTTCTCAGGATGGACCACTTAGGCCAATGAAAGAGCTAATCTACTTTGTGTTGATTCCATTAGCTCTGGTTTCTTGTCCTAGTTTCCAACCTGCAGAAAGCTGGGGACAGAAGCCCCTCTCCAGGTCCTCTGTGGCCCTGCCCAGAGGCGGCCTTAGGAGCTGTGGCTGCTCTTCTACACTTTGATCTGAGTGTGTCCTTGTCTCCCTACACACTCCCACACATGGAGCGAGCAGAGAAGTAACATAATGGATAACAGTAAGAGCTTCTCTAGTCGATTGTGGATTCCGGGACCACAAATACATTAGTCTGGCATCCTGGCAAGGACTCTGGGCTTACAGTTAGGGGCCCTGTCTCTTGTGATATTTTGGATAATCACTTAACCTTCCTAGGATTCTCTTCTTAGTTTATAAAAGCAGCATCAGCCTGGAGTATTTTTAATGTTGTCTGTGATGCCAGAGACTAAGAAGGACTATGCAAACCTGAGGCATGATGAGTCTCCCTGGAAAATGTCGTCTTTTCCTCCAGTACAAGCTAGTAAAACAGTCTGAGAACAAACATCCCTACAGAGAGAGAAAAGGCCAGCATGGATTCTATTCAGAATAAAAGAGAGGCTTCACAACTCCCCAGACATGTCTGATTTAGGCAGAATATCTCCCAGAAACTTGGTGGAGATGTGCAGATATCCTGACGTTACCTTCCCGTAGGAATGAGTACAACCATCAGTTGTCCTCAAGTTCTGTCAATGGAAACCTTTGGCTTGAACGAAAAGCTCCTAATATATTAACTGATGCATGAAAAACCCCTTTCAGAAGGCAGAATATGTGACAAGTTGCCTAAAGACCTAATAGTGCAACCTGTGCTCTATCACGCAAGGATATTTTGGGTCTTTTAAACCGTAAGTGCAATTTAAAAAAAAAAAAATCGATGCTCTCAACAACTGAAAGTCAATTGGGTTACTTAAGCTTTCCCCCAACATATATGGCCACTGACTCTCTGGGAGTCTGGCTACAGCATTGGGCCTTGTGCAGACACCAAGCTACTTAGCCAGCAGACAAAAATATAGGGCGCTCCAATCATCCAATCAAGAGACTATTAAAATGTGGGTCATAAATCTCTAGTTCTGCCACAGTCTGCCAGGGACAGTCTGGCAACCTTCTGTCCTCCCTGAGAGGCAGCTCCACGGAGTGAGGAGGGCGAAGCGGGGATGCTCCCTCCCTGAGTCGTAGCCTATGATGGTGGTGCACAAGTATCAGGAGGGACCTTGTGCTTTCTTACCTGAAAGGGGGTCTGTTTTCTGAAGGGCACCTGGGAGTTCTGTGCCAATGGAGCCCCTCGGTCTCAGCTTTAATCCAAGTACACTATGCCTCCAGGCACTCTGCCTTTGGCCATAAATAGACTCCTGGGGTCTCTCCTATAAGTCCAGGCTCCTGCAGGGCTGTATCAGAGGACAGAAGACCTGGATCTGAGTCCACTGAGGTGCCTGTCCCATGAGTAGGATGCTCCTGGGGAGCTCTTCTCAGCCAGGGCCTGGCAGGGTGCTCCAAGGCTAGGGGATCAATAGCTTGGTACCCAACGCCCCTTCCAGCACCCCAACTAGAAAGATCTGCCGTAGGCCCTTTGCCCTCTAAGCCACAGCCATGGGTTTTCTCACCTGCAAAACAGAAGGATACTAACTTCACTGGGTGCTGGACTCCATGAGATGGTCATAGAGGCCAAGAGCCCTGTACAGTGCCCATCCACAGCAGGGCCTCGCCCACAGTGGTGCTTTCTCCCAGCACCTGAACGCTCATCTCTGCTGTAAAATCCCACGACTGAGGGCCCTGAGAACCGCCCTGTTATCCCAGCCTGAAAGTGGTATGGTCTATCGATACTCAGCCCTCGAGAGAGAACTATGACCTTTCCTTTGTCAAGGAAAAATCGTGCAACTGGAAAGGAAGGCCGCCAAGACGAGTGCACCCTTCGAACATCACACTGGATCCCTTAGAGCAAGCCCCCCTCCAGGCCGTTTGATGCTCTAAGGCAGGAGCTGTCAGAGGCCGGTGCCTGGACCAGCAGCATCAGCACTTGGGAGAAAAAAAAAAAAAAATTCCCAGGCTCCACCCCAGACCTATTGAAATGGAAATTCTGGGGCAGGGCCCCGGAAATCTGTTCTACAGACTGTCCAGGACAGATGCACTGATCCAAGGCAACACAACTTTGTGCCTATGGAAGAGCCTGGGCCAAGTCCATGTTGGCTGTGGTCCCAAATGAGCAAATATCAAACCACAGGGGTATACACATGGGAGCAAAAGGCTGTCAGGGCCCTAGAGAGCTCTGAGTGGAAGCCTCAGGGGTGGCCATGCAGAAACACAGAGGGGAGTGTGGCCGTGATGGTTGACACACAGAGGGAGATCAGACAGGGTCTGCATGGCGCAGACTCAGCTGGGATGAAGTCTTGAGATCATTCCCCGGGGGAAGGCTCCAAGCTTTCTGGGGACAACTTCAGCCTTCTAGCTGGGAGGACTCTGATCTCTGCTGACTACACACCAAGCCTGGGAGGCTGCAGGCCACGTGTCCTGTCCCATGTCCTCCAGGTGACTGGCCGTGACCCTCCAAGTGCCTCAGGTCAGCCCACAGCAGATATGACCTCTTCCTGGAAGTCACCTATCTTACTCCACCCAGGCTGCTCTACGCAGCTACATAGACTGAGTCACTTATAAGCAGCAGAAATGTGCTTCTCACAGTTCCCGAGGCTCCAAGTCCAAGATCAAAGTGCTGATGAGGGCCCCATGCCCTGGAGCCTCTGTGTCCTCACATGACAGAAAGGCCCAGCTAGCTCTTTGGGGTTTCTTGTGTAAGGATGTTCATCCTGTTCCCAATCACCTCCCAGTAGCATCACATTAGGGGTTAGGATTTCACATCTGAACACAGGGGGACACAATGTCCAAATCCTAGAACTCACCCGCCAGGCACCTCCCAGACTCTCGCCACTTCCCAGGCTGAGGGTCCGTTTCTTCTGAGACCTGGAGCCAGAAACCTAAGAACAGAGTTTTCAAGTAGGACATGGACATTTATACGAGAAAGGGCTGATTAAAGGAATTATCCCAGACAAGAGAAATGAGGCTAGGTATTTATCTGCTAGTTTTCATATGGTCATATGCCAGACCCTTGCAAAACTCTGGTCCATTCGCAGGGAGATTGATCCACTTACAAATGGCCACATGGATCACAACAGCTGAATTATTTTTGTCTGAGCAATAAAATTAAGGTCGTAAATATTTGAATTCCATCTGAAACATGTTTGAAGAGAAGCCCTGTTCATTGAAGAGTATCTTTCTTCAATGTTATGTGCATGGCATTTCAAATCATTGACAGTTAATGCAATAATGACAAAGGTGTTCTTTTTAACTGACCAAGATGCTTTGTCATCACTGAAAAGAATTTAAAATTATTTTGGGGAGCAAATGATGTGGCTCAGAGAGTTGAGCTCCCTCTGGGGACACCCACATTGTACATCATAGAGCTGGTTTGAATCCCAGCTACTCCCCTTCATATTCAGCTTCCTGCTAATGCACCTGGGAGACAGAATATGATGGCTCATGTATTTAGGTTCCTGCTACCCAGATGGAGATCAGGATGCAGTTCCAGGCATTAGCCTACAGCCCCAGTGAACCAGTTATGTATTTCTTTCTCTCTCCCTCTTTGACATTCTGCCTTTCAAATAATTAAATAAATCTTTGAAGTTGAAATCTATATGTAGTTATTTCATAATATACACTTTATGAACTTTTTGATGACCCCTCTTATGCTTGGATTTCTTTCCTTTTTTTAACATTTAACCCAATTTTATTCATGCTTGCCTTGGGGAATAAATCATTCAGTAGAAACATAATAACAATATCTTACCATGTACAACTTTTGTTTTTGTTTTTTAAAGATTTATTTATTCAAAAGTCAGAGTTACACAGAAAAGAAAAGGTAGAGAGACAAAGAGAGAGAGAGAAAGAGAGAGAGAGAGAGAGAGAGAGAGAGAGAGAGAGGTTTTCCATTTACTGGTTCACTCCCCAATTGGCTGCAATAGCCAGAGCTGTACCCATCTGAAGCCAGGAGCTTCTTCTGGGTCTCCCACGTGAGCACAGGGGCCCAAAGACTTGGGCCATCTTCTACTGCTTTCCTAGGCCATAGTAGAGAGCTGGATCGGAGTGGAGCATCCAGGTCTCGAAATGGCACCCATATGGGATGCCGGCACTGCAGGCAGTGGCTTAACCCACTACACCAAAGCACCAGCCCCCTGTACAACTTTTAAACTACAATAATGATATACCTTAATTCCTTCCATGCACACAAGTCTAACAGTTTCTTCTGTAAAAATACACAGAATTAAGACTTCTAGGAACATCTTATAATAAAGTAATTCCTAATTTTTCTTTGTAGATAGATCAAGCACCTCTAAAACACAAATTTCTATATACAGTGAGCACTTTATTTAAAATAAACAAGTATGTGGGTAGCCTTAGGATAAGCTGACATGGATTCAGCTACACATGGATTTCAAAACATTTTTGTACCAAAAATAAACATGTTAGTTCCAGTTTTTCCACAAACTTTTTAAAGTATCTTCATACACAGAGAAGGAAAGAAGGGATTCAGGGGGCTGGCATCGTAGCAGCAGGTTAAGCTGCTGCCTGTGAGTGATGCCAGCATGCTGTACGAGCACCAGTTGGAGTCCCAGCTGCTCCAGTCCCAATCCAGCTCCCTGCTAATGCACCTGGAGAAGCAGCAGCAGATGACCCAAGTGCTTGGACCCCTGCCACTCATGCAGGAGACTTGGGTGGACTTCCTGGCTCCTGGCTTCAACCTGACCCAGCCCCAGCTCTTGTGGCCATTTGGGGAGTGAACCGATGGATGGAAGGCTCACTCGCTCGCTCTGTGTGTGTGTGTAACTCTGACTTTCAAATAAATAAAACAAATCTTTTTTTTAAAGAAGGGATCGATAGAAATACTAAGATACTGCTACAGGTAGCAGTCCAGCTTTTCCTCGTTGGAAACACGGGGATGTGAGCACAAGCACAAGCAGCAATATTTCAAATCCAGACGCTCTTGCAAACACTCAAGGAGTACTTAGTGCGTTTTACTACTGTGGCATGTCAGGGTCCTCAGCAGTTCAGATTCCAGTTATCCGTGGGTCCAAGCGGAGCTTTTGCTGTGCTCAGTGTAACGTGGTAAAGTTATATTTACTATTTTTAAAGAGGAAAAATTAGGATAAGTGATTGAAAGCACAGAGCTTGGAATTAAATTACCTGGGCCCAAATTGCAGTGACACTGCCTACAGAGCTGGGTGATCCTGGAGAATTCACTGAAACTCTCTGTGCCTCAGTGTGTAACCTGGGGGTGGACGAGGTACACAGCTGGCAGGGACAGTGATAGTCTTAAATCCATGAAAAACACAGGAAAGGCACTTTGAAGAGATCTCGGCATAGAGTGAGCATGTGGTTCCTGTTACTGTTTTTATGTCTTTAGAGACTGACTTGAGAGGATGTTCCATCCATCCCTAGCTGATAGAACAACAGCATGGCAAGAAAATGGGAAGGAAGGAGGTTTGCAAGGTACTTGGTCAATGCATTGCCCTAGAACAATACCCTGGCCTTTTAAAGGATCCCAGGCCATTGTTTTCTCGAGATTCAACAGAAATTGGCCATGACTGGCACCATGCACAAACTTATGATCTGGCATGGTGCCTACACGCTTACTGCTCTGTGGTCTAACACCCCAGAGAACAGCATAGGAAGGCTGTTATCCAGGTCGACCAAATCAGTAGGAGTCACATTAGGGGGAGGAAAACACCAAATAGAACTTTTAACCTTGACAGCAGTTCAGGCTAAGTGAGTTCCATGGCTGGAAGCCATCACTCCATCTGTATGATAAGGCATTCAAAAAAGTTCACCATCTGCAGGTCTTTTAAAGATGAATGCCTATCAGCCTAATGGCCGGAGCTGTGTGCGGAAGCCCGGAGCTTCTGACTTCCTTTCTTGGCTCTCACGCCCCTTCTAAAAAGCCATCCGAGGAAGTCACTTGACCACTCTGGTTCCTTATCTGCAAAAAGGAGAAAGCATTCAGAGCCCTTTGTTCCTCCTTATCTCCCGGGAGAGTTTATGCTATCTATGGAACTAGTGCTCAGAAGATGGAAAGAATCCTATCTAAAGTGTCCAATATTGCAGGGAGATTGCAAAAGGCCTGTGCTGTTTACTTTGAATTCCTCGATGCTTCTTGAATTTGAATGGTGATATAGAGGTAGGTGTTAGATCCAGCCCTGCATTTCATATCTCTGGGAATCTGGCAGTTGCAATGAGAGATAAAATCCTGAACATATTCTTTTTTAAAAAAATGTATTTATTTAGCGCCCTTACCCACTACACTGCGGCACCCGAATCCCATTTGGGCACTTGTTCAAGTCCTGTCTGCTCCACTTCCAATCCAGCTCTCTGCTGTAGCCTGGAAGAGTAGCAGAGGATGGCCCAAGTCCTTGGGCCCCTACACCTGTGTGGGAAGATCTGGAGGAGGCTCCTGGCTCCTGACTTGGGATCAGCTCGGCTCTGGTCGTTGCGCCCAATTGGGGAGTGAACCAGTGGATAGAAGATCCCCCTTCCCCTCTCTCTCTCTGCCTCTCCTCCTCTCGGTGTAATTCTGACTTTCAAATATATTTGAAAGGCAGAGAGACAAAGAGAAACAGAGACAAAGATCTTCCATCTGCTGGTTCACTCCTCAAATAGCTTCAATATTCAGGAGCCAGGAACTCCATGCAGGTCTCCCACACAGCTGGTAGGGATTCAAGTACCTGAGCTACCATTGGCTGCTTCCCAGGCACATTAGCAGGGAACTGAATTGGAAGTGGAGTAGCTGAGACTCATACTGGCACTTTGATGCGTGATGCCAACATTTCTTTCTTTCTCTCCTTTCTTTGTTTTTTTCTTTTTTCTTTTTTTGACAGGCAGAGTGGACAGTGAGAGAGAGAGAGAGAGACAGAGAGAAAGGTCTTCCTTTTCCGTTGGTTTGCCCCCTAATGGCCGCTACAGCCAGCGTGCTGCGGCCGGCGCACCGCGCTGATCGGAAGCCAGGTGCCAGGTGCTTCTCCTGGTCTCCCATGCGGGTGCAGGGCCCAAGTGCTTGGGCCATCCTCCGTTGCACTCCCAGGCCACAGCAGAGAGCTGGACAGGAAGAAGAGCAACTGGGACAGAACCTGGTGTGCCGGCGCCGCAGGCGGAGGGTTAGCCTAGTGAGCCGTGGCACCAGCCGGATGCCAACATTTCAAGGACAGCTTGACCTTCTGTGCCACAACGCCCGCCCCTGGCCACATTGCTTCTAAAAGCCACTTTCCTCAAGTATTAACTATCTTCTTATTCACGGATTCACACAGACACATTTATGCCCACTCCTACTTGGACACTGAAATAATTTCTTTCGTAAAGCGATCTTGCTGCTGTAAGCTGTTCTGCCTACAGCATGCTTTGTTATAAATGTCTTCTGAGCTTTGAAGTTAGTCTTTGTTAAGAGGCATCTCCCAGGCCCTTGCTACCACTTGAACTGGAGGGGCTTAGAAAGAACGAAGGACTTCAAGTCACCAAAGAAATGTAAAGCTAAAGAAGGACTAAAGTGGGGTCATCTCAGGGCTTGCTCTGGGCTTTTATCTATTTACTTCCCGTGTGAGCAAACACTGCCCGGGTTGACAGTAGTTCTGACTGGTTTGCTGGCCTACCCTTATAATTTTGGGTATACAGCTGTGTAGGCATCGTAGGAACACAAAACGTACATCTGAATTGTGTCACTCCTGCTATAATCAAGTCAGTGGCTTCCTGTAGCTTTTTTTTTTAGGTCCACGTTTTTTGGTTTTTTGGGTTTTTTTTTTAGATTTATTTTACTTATTTTGAAAGACACAGTTACAGAGAGAGGTAGAGCCAGAGAAAGAGATCTTCCATCTGCTGGTTTACTCCCCAGATGGCCGCAACGGCTGGAGCTGCGCCAATCTGAAGTCGGGAGCCAGGAGCCTTCTCCGGGTCTCCACATGGGCCATCTTTCACTGCTTTCCCAGGCTGCAGCTGAGAGCAGGATCGGAAGAGGAGCAGTCAGGACTCGAACTAGCACCTATATGGGATGCCGGCGCTTCAGGCCAGGGCATTAACCCACTGCACCACAGTGCCAGCCCCTCCCTGGGAGAACTTTTTATGAACACCTAGCTCTAGCCTTCCTCTTCCAATTGAATCAGACTGTGCGTGGGGTCCAGGTGCTACATTTTGTAAAAGCCTCGTGGTCTAGCATTTCTTGCCTTTCCAGTCTTGTCCCCACTACCCTCTCCACCTCTGCTCACCCTTACTGGCTGGGTCCTTGGCACCAAACACAGATCAGAGCGTATGCACTGGGGCTGTTCCCCTTCTTGGCTTTAGCATCCCTTCCCCGACTTCCCAGACATCCCACGCTCTTCCAGTGCCAGCCCCTGGCCTCCTCAGCACGTCTCATAGCTGATTGTACGTTACTGAGAACCTGGAGTTAAGAGCCACCTCCACCCTGGGCTGTGAGTTTCTTTCCATCAGAGCTGGTTGGTTTCTGCTCACGGCCATGTCTTCCCTAGCTCCAAGGAAGGGCTGACAAAAAAGAGGGACTCAACAGGACAGGCATTTGGTGCAGCAGTTAGGATGCTGCCTGGGGCGCCCACATCCCTATATCGGAGTGCCTGGGTTCAAGTCCTGACTCTGCTTCTGATACCAGCTTTCAGCTAATGTGTACTCTGGGAGGAAGCAGGTGATACTGCAAATATCTGGGTTCCTGCCACCCACCCAGGGAAACCTGGCTGGAGGCTTTGGCCTGGCCTAGCCCTAGCTGTTACAAGCCTCTAGGTATGTATGAACCACCAGATACACCATCTGTCTATATTTTTTCTTTCTCTCTCTGGGCCTTTCAAATAATAATTTTTAGCATTTTAAATGTGGGAATGAATGATAAAGTGGAATTCTGTGTCACAGATTTTAAGACATGAAAAACTAGAAAGATTTTTTATATATTTATATTATATATGTGTGTGCATTTGAAAGTCCTATGTCAGTAAGGAAGCGTTGTCATGAAACATTGAAGCCCATTTCATCAGAGCGGTCACTCTCCCAGCCAAGCTTCAAAGCCATGCATCATCTGGAAACTAAAATTGCAGAGCTAATATAGCCATATCCTGGGGGGGCAGGGGAGGATCATTCTGGGCAGGGTCTACAATAGAAGGGTTGTAAGCCCCTCTGCAAGGCTGGATGGGATGCGCGTGGGAGGCCTCTCCTCCCAAGGGAATCCTTTCTGAAAGATGGGCTCCAGCAAATGGGAACAGGGCTGGCTTCTCTTCTCCTCCTTCCACTGGGGTCTCTCTGCCCCTTAGCCGGTTAGCTCACGACTGATATCTGTTCCTAGATCCAGAAATGCAACTCAACCGTGACTCGGGTCCTCATGTTTGTAGGGTGGCACATCAGGGCACTGGCGCCTGCCACAGCCGTGCCTTCTGGGGGCCTCTGAAAAAGACCAAAGCTGCACATCCCAAGCAGAGGAGAGGTCACCAGCCTAAACTCAAGTGCACTGCGGACAGCGAACAATGCGGCACACTGCGTGGGCTGTGCAGGGCGTGGAGGGCCTCAGGTGTCAGAATCCCAGCACATTCAGCGTATTAGCACTTGAAAGGCTGGAGGCAAGTAACAACGGCAAGAAAATAATTTTAAACTATAAACTAGTTTGACTGCTCTCTTCTCTGTTCTCCTGTGCTTGGGAGGCCAGTCCCTCCCCCATTACCATCACTGAAGGAAACCAGCTGTGCGGGGCTAGCATGCTAGGACATCTGTGTCCCAGATCCAAAGAGCCTGGGTTCACGTGCGGGTGCTGCTCCTGACTCCAGCTTCCTGCTAATACAGACCCTGGAAAGCAGCAGTGATGGCTCAAGTGATTAGGTTCCTGCCACCCATGTTGGAGATCTGGTTCAAGTTCACAGCTCCCAGCTTCACGTCATGGCTGTGGTGGGCATTTGGGGAGTGAAGCAGGGGGTAGGAGCTTCTCTGTCCCTCAAAATTAAAGGACAAACAAAAAGTACAGCCAGCTGTTTCCTAGACATAGAGCTGCACAGAACTGTGAAGCTGGCCGTTACCATGCTGCCCATCCCCTCCAGAAAGCCACAAGTGTCCCAGGTCCTGAGGCCCACTGGGGACACCCAGGGCCTCTGGGAGGTTCCTCTGCAACCACACACCTCCCAGCTGGAGCTGAGAAAACGTTAACTCCTTGAAACCCTTCCTCCTCAATGGCCAGCCTCTGGCATCTTGGTGCTGTGCTCTCAAGAGGACAGGAAGTCATCTGGGAACCTAATTGACACGGCTGTGTGAATGACTGGAAATGGATTTCCCTATCAGCTTCTCAGTGTTGATGCGGGCACTTAAAAAAAACACATTGAGGGAAGTGACTTCCTGCTCCTGGTGCGATGGCTAAACACCAGGGCTGATCAGTGCAATAAACACCAGCCTTGGGCCCGAAGCCAGGTTGCCTGGGTTTAGATCCTGCTTCCAACCCTATACCAGAGAGAGAGAGACCTTAGGCAGCTTGCTTTACTTGCCTAGGTACTGGACCCAGTTTGCCTTATCCCTAAAATGGGTTGAGTAGGGATAGTAGCATATCTCAGGCTCGTTGGTAGGCTCAATGTATTCAGAACAGAGCCTGGTACAAAGTAAGTGCTCAATGAGTATTAGTCACTGTCCCTGATGATGGCATGTCAAGCACAAGGTGTGATTCCTGGGAGGCTGCTTTCTTCCCCAAGCCTAAGCCCAGCGCCCCCTCATTAGCTAGCCCTGTGCACCTGGGGAGGGAGCGCAGCCTGCTCTGTCTGCAGTGACAGGCACCGCCCCAGACTGAATGAGAAGTCAACACTCTTAACAGGGAAAAGTGGGTGTCTGAAGTCATTATTTTCATTTGTATTATTGCCACCAGAAAAAGAGAAGGGGGCATTACATGACCTACAGAAGCCCTTATCTTTTTAGTCAAGAACACGAAAAGGAGGCAGGAGGCCAGATGCCAAAGCTCATGGGAGCACGAATGTAGCATCTGCAGCCCACTCTGCGCAGAGCACAGCTGCTCTGCATCCTTTACATTGCGTGTTTGGTTCACTCTGCCACCAGCTCCCATTCCCAAACCACGCGAGCCCACCTTTCTCTGCTCAACTCAATGGCCAAGGACCAAATGGTCCAGGAAGGGAAAGAAAACTAAGGGGAAAAGTAGAATAAATACTTTTAGAAGTTTTTGTTTGTTTGTTTGTTTTAGATTTTATTTATGTATTTGAGAGGCAGAGTTATAGACAGAGGGAGAGACAAAGAAAGGTCTTCCATCTGCTGGTTCACTCCCCAAATGGCCACAATGGCCTGAGCTGAGTAGATCCTAACCAGGAGCCAGGAGCTTCTTCTGGGTCACCTGTGTGGGTGCAGAGGCCCAAGCACTTGGGCCATCTTCTACTTTCCTCTTTCCCAGGCCATAGCAGAGAGCTGGATCAGAAGAGAAGCACCTGGGCTGCAAACTGGCACCCCTACAGGATGCCAGGACCACAGGTGGAAGTTTAAACTACTATACCACAGTGCCAGCCCACTTTGGAGTTTTTAAAGGTTCATAAAAGAGGTCTTATGGGCCAGCGCCGTGGCTCAATAGGCTAATCCTCCTCCTGCGGCGCCAACACACCGGGTTCTAGTCCCGGTCGGGGCGCGGGATTCTGTCCTGGTTGCTCCTCTTCCTGTCCAGCTCTCTGCTGTGGCCCAGGAAGGCAGTGGAGGATGGCCCAAGTGCTTGGGCCCTGCACCCACATGGGAGACCAGGAGAAGCACCTGGCTCCTGGCTTCAGATCAGCGCGGTGAGCCGGCCGCAGCGGCCAATGGAAAAGGAAGACTTTTCTCTCTTTCTCTCTCACTGTCCACTCTGCCTGTCAAAAAAAAAAAAAAAAAAAAAAAAAAAAAAGAGGTCTTATGCATCCATGGCTTATTAGTTTGCTAGGATACCTTAACTAAATGCCACAGAGTGACTGGCATCAATAACAGAAATTTGGGCTGGCACTGGGGCTGTGGTTTAAAGCCATGGCCAGCAGTGCCAGCATCTCATATGGGTGCCAGTTTGGGTGTCCTGGCTGCTCCACTTCTGATCGAGCTCCTTGCTAATGTGCCTGGGAAAGCAGTAGAAGATGGCCCAAGTGCTTGGGCCCTGCACCCACATGGGAGACCCAGAAGAAGTTCCTGGCTCCTGGCTGCTGGCTGCTGGCTGCTGGCTGCTGGCTGCTGGCTCCTGGCTCCTGGCTCCTGGCTCCTGGCTCCTGGCTCCTGGCTCCTGGCTCTTGGCTCCAGCCCAGCCCAGTCCTAACTGTTGTGGCCATTTGGGGGAATGAACCAGTGAATGGAAGATCTCTGACTCTCCTCTCACTGTAACTCTGCCTTTCAAAGAATAAATGAATCTTTTTTAAAAACCTAGAAATGTATTTTCTGATTCTGAAGGCTGGAAGTCCAAGATTAAGGTGTTAGTAGTGTTGCTTTGTCTGCTGGCACCTCTCTCCTCTGCTTGCAGATGGCCATCTTCTCCCTTTGTGAAAATTTTTATTTATTTATTTCTCTCCTTATTTGAAAGACAGAGGGTCAGACAGAGGGAGCAACATGGAGACAGAAGGAAAGAGATCTCCCATCCACTGGCTTACTCTCCAAATGCCAGTAACAGCCAGGGCTAACCCAGGCTGAAGCTAGGAGCCCAGAATTCAATCTACATATTCCACATGGGTGCCAAGGACCCAGGTATTCAAATCATCATCTGCTGCCTCCCAGGGTGCACATCAGTAGGAAGCTAAAATCAGAAGCAAAGCCAGGACTCGAAGCAGGAACTCACATGGGATGATGACATCCTAAGTGGCAAATGACCCGCTGTGCCACCTGCCTGCCCACATCTTCCTTTGTCTTCACATGTGCACAGTCATATTGGATTAGGGCCCATCCTAGTGACCGCCCATTAACATGATGATCTCATGAAGACCCTGTCTCCAAACACAGTCACATTCTGAGGTACTGGGGGCTAGGACTTCAACAGATGAATTTTTGAGGGATACAGTCAGCCTATAACAATTGATCATATTTTATAATTCTTGATGACTATTTTGAATATTCTCATATTTTAACTGCATTTTATGTGGTTATTGCCAATATAGATATGATATTCATTTTTTAAAATTTTATTTATTTATTTGAATGGCAGAGTTACAGAGAGAGAGAAGGAGTGATAGAGAAAGAGAAAGAGAGATATGCCAACCACTGGTTTATTCCCCAAATAGCCACAATGACAGGGGCTTGGCCAGGACAGAGCCATGAGCCAGGAGCTTCTTCTGAGTCTCCCATGTGGGTGCAGGGGCCCAAGGACTTGGGCCATCCTCCACTGCTTTCCCAGTTGCATTTGCATGGAGCTGGATCAGAAGTGGAACAGCCACGACATGAACCAGCACCCATATTGGTTGCCAGGGCTTCAGGCCACAGCTTAACCCACTGTGCCACAGCAACTGCCCCTGATATTCATTTTTATAAGTTGAGCAGCAATGTTTCTGGACATGTTTATTAGATGGTTTCCTTTGCCAATCAAACCAGCATACATTCTTCTCATTATCTGACATCCCCTTTCTCAACTAGTTTTATTTCCTTTATTTTTTTTAAAAGATTTATTTATTTATTTTAAAGGCAGAAATACAGAGAGAGAAGAGAGAGAGAGATCTTTCATTCACTGGTTCACTCTCCAAATGGCTACAATGGCTAGAGCTGGGCCAACCTGAAGCCAGGAGACAGGAGGTTCTTCCATGTCTCCCATGTGGGTGCAGGGTTCCAAGCACTTGGGCCATCTTCCTCTACTTTCCCAGGTGCATTAGCAGGGAGCTGGATCAGAAGTGGAGCAGTCAGGGCTTGAACTGGCGCCCATTCGGGATGCCAGCACTGCAAGTGGAGGCTCAACCTTCTACACCACAGTGCTGGCCATCAGCTGGTCTTATTTCCAGAGGACCACCATTTTCCATAGGAGTCCTGCCCCCCCCCCTTTAGTTAAATTACCATAGTTAACTCATATAGCAGAAGCTAGAGGGGTTGATCAAGATCAAACATGCGATCTTTTTTTTTAAGATAGAAGAAGCTTAAATAGCCAAAGGACAAGAGCATCTGCTGAGGAAGAGATTGAGGATAGAAGAGAAACAGGAGGTAATCTGACCTACTGGAAATGTTGAATGGATTTTAGCAGAGATGTCAGGATTAACCTTGGACAGAAAAATGGAAGAAGGTAGGTAGATATAAAGACAAGAGGATAGGTAGGGGAGGCAGAAGTAGGTTGTAGGATCTCTTGTTTATGTCTTCACTTGCAAACTCATCTGTGTTAAGACATAGGGGTCTTGGGTGATGAAGTTGGTAGGTGAATGGAAGCTGAGGGGGGACTGCAAAGATTCTTCCAGTCATACTGGATTTTCTTTCATCCTATCATGATTTGTTACATATCAGGTGTGTGTGTGTGTGTGTGTGTGTGTGTGCTCTTACCCACATTTGAACTGAGACCAGAAGATCTTAACCAAAATTTTAGTCAAGTCCCTTACAGAAAATTCAAGAAGTAAGAAATCATCCATTACTAGGTACAGAGCTCTTTTCTTTTTTCTTTTTTTAGATTTATCCATTTATTTGTGAGGCAGAGTTACAGACAGGTAGAGACAGAGAGAGGTCTTCCATTTGCTGGTCCACTCCCCAGATGACCAAAACAGCCAAAGCTGAGCTGATCTGAAGCCAGGAGCCAGGAGTTTCTTCTAAGCCTCCCACATGGATGCAGGGTCCCAAGCATCTGGGCCATCCTCCACTGCCCTCCCAGGCCACTTGGATTGGAATAGGAGCAGCTGGGACACAAACCAGCGCTGGGATGCTGGTGCTGCAGGCCTACTATGCCATAGGCACCAGCCCAGAGAGCTCTTTTCTTGGAAAAAAAATTATTTGAAATACAGAGTGAGAGCAAGAACAAGAATGGACAGAGAGCAAGAGAGAGAGAGCTTCCATCTGCTAGTTCACTTCCCAAATGCCCACAACAGCCAGGACTATGCCAGACTGAAGCCAGGAGCCCAGAACTCAACCCAGGTCTCCCCACATGGCAGGGGTGACCCAGTTTCCTGAGCCATCACCTGTTGCCTCCCAGGGTACACATTAGCAAGAAGCTAGAATCAGGAGCAGAGCTGGGACTTGAACCTAGGAACTCCAATATGGGGGTGGGCATCCCAAGTGGCAACTTAACCACTAAGCTGGATACTTGCCCCTCCTTTCTTATATCTAGTAGCTTATACTACCTCTAAAAACTCCTGTTTGTCTTTGAGAGGGGAATGTGAAGTGTGTGGTCATGTCTATGTTTGGCAGGCCCAAAAATCATGCTCTGAAATTGTTAGGAGAATGGCTATTCATATTATAGCTACAGTGATGGAAATCTAAAGGTCAATTCTACTTAGGGAGATTATGACAACCCCACACACTCATTCTCTCATCTTAGGCCTTAGAATGAGATGTAGGGACCAGATAAAATTCTAGTGGTCCAAAGAGGATGACAGTCAAACAAAACATAAATAAATCCATCCTTAGCTTGGAGTTCAGAGCCAAGGGCCAGCCTAGCTCAGCCTGAGCTACAGACAATCTGTAGACCCATGGGCATGAACATAAAGGATTGTTGCTTTTAGCAGCTGAGTTTCAGGATAATTTGCTAGGCAGGGTAACTTTGGTAGTGGCTGAAGGCCATATTTTACCAGAGGAAGCCAACTTTGACAATGCAGTGAAGGGTAGAGGCTGGTATTTTCTAGTTACATAGCAGAAGGTTCTCCAGTGTGTCTGGTAAGCTCACTCTCATTCACTGGAAACAGATATAACAAACTATGTTTCAGAAACTAGGGGCAAAACGTGGAATGAAAGAGATGGGAATGCCTGACCCTTGGAAGTGCTATTCCAGTATGGGAGAGGCCTTTGCTGCAGGCTCAGGAGAGTGGGTGGAATAGTTTTAGAATATCTTAACCTTGGTGTAGCCAGCTACTCACATGATGCAGCTGTAACAAAGGCTTTCAACCATTTGTTTAGCCCGACTTAGTTCCCATCTCTATTTCTTTTTTGAGATGAATGACTTGCCCTGAGTGCCTACTACTTGACAAGCACTAAAATCACACTATTCATCATTATTACCAACAGCATTCCTGTTATACACATGAGGAAACTGGGAGGGGGGGGGCAGCAATCTCTCCATGGTCACATAGCCGGGAAAGACCTGGGATTTGAACCTAGCTCTGTGCAGCTACAAAGCCCTATTCTGTGAGTCATGTTGCCTTTCACAATCTTGCCATCACTCTAGAAAGTTCTAGAAATAAAATAGTCTGTAACGTCAGCTAATTTCACGTCACAGTCAAAAGGGTGGTTTCCTCAATTTCATCTTTCCTACTAAATGATTATTTTTCTGATTCATATTCCATGAACACATGAGGTTTAAGCCAACTGTAAATTCTTCAAATGGCTATCCATTTCAGAACAAACAACCCTGGTTAGCTTTTTATATTTCTGAAGTCTAGTCCCAATCCCACTCCAAAAAAAGAAAGAAATTGTCTTATCCATAGAATAAAACAACTGTAGGCCGGCGCCGTGGCTCAACAGGCTAATCCTCCGCCTTGCGGCGCCAGCACACCAGGTTCTAGTCCCGGTGGGGGCGCCGGATTCTGTCCCGGTTGCCCCTCTTCCAGGCCAGCCCTCTGCTGTGGCCCAGGAGTGCAGTGGAGGATGGCCCAGGTGCTTGGGCCCTGCACCCCATGGGGAGACCAGGAAAAGCACCTGGCTCCTGGCTCCTGCCATCGGACAAGCGCGGTGCGCCGGCCGCAGCGCGCCGACCGCGGCGGCCAATGGAGGGTGAACCAACGGCAAAAGGAAGACCTTTCTCTCTATCTCTCTCTCTCACTGTCCACTCTGCCTGCCACAAAAAAAAAAAAAAAAAAAAAAAAAAAAAACTGTTTGTTCTGAAATAATGACCTTAGAAGTAAACAAAACTAATTAAAAGTTAAAAGTGTTGGCTCTACTAGCCAAATTTGGAACAATTTCAGCTTCAAAAATAATGTAGATAATAAAAGACTCCAACACTGAGCAAAACAAAGAATCTAGAATTCAGAGTCAAACCTTTTTTTTTTTTTAAGATTTTATCTATTTATTTGAAAGTCAGAGTTAGGCAGAGAGAGAGAGGTCTCCCACCTGATGGTTCACTCCCCAATTGGCCTCAACGGCCAGACCCGATCTGATTCGAAGCCAGGAGCCAGGAGCTTCCTCCGGGTCTCCCTCGTGGGTGCAGGGCCCCAAGGACCTGGGCCCCCTTCCACTGCTTTCCCAGGCCATAGCAGAGAGCTGGATCAGAGGAGGAGCAGCCAGGACTAGATCCAGCGCCCATATGGAATGCTGGCACTTCAGGCCAGGGTGTTAACCCGCTGTGCCACAGTGCCAGCCCCAGAGTCAAACTTTTTTAAAAGTTAGATAGGAAGGGACTGGTTTAAAAAAAAAAATGAACACCAGATAATAAATGTAGAAGAGATGATATAATGAGAAAATCACCATTTTGAAACCACTCTTTACAAAGTGCTTTAAGCAAGGATCATCAATATTTGCTAAGAGATGTAGGGACCAGATAAAATTCTAGTGGTCCAAAGAGGATGACAGTCAAACAAAACATAAATGAATCCATCCTTAGCTTGGAGTTCAGAGCCAAGAGCCAGCCTAGCTCAGCCTGAGCTACAGACAATCTGTAGACCCATGGGCATGAACATAAAGGATTGTTGCTTTTAGCAGCTGAGTTTCAGGATAATTTGCTAGGCAGGGTAACTTTGGTAGTGGTGACAGATTAGGTGACAGATTGTCAGGGAACAGGGTATTTCCCAAACTCCAAGTATTAATACCCCTTGTCCCTCATGAATTACATGGGGTGAGAGAAGTAGCTGGGGCTGGTGCTGTGGTGTTGCAGGTTAAGCCGCTGCCTGCAGTGCTGGCATTCCATATGGGTGCCAGTTCAAGTCTGGGCTGCTCCACTTCAATCCAGCCCTCTGTTGTGGCCTGGGAAAGCAGTGAAAGATGGCCCAAGTCCTTGGGCTCCTGCACCCATGTGGGAGACCCGGAAGAGGCTCCTGGCTCCTGGCTTTGGATTGGCACAGCTCTGACCACTGGCAGCCAACTGGGGAGTAAACTAGCAGATGGAAAACCTACCCCTCCCTCCCTCCCTCCACCCCTATCCTCCTCCTCCTCCTCCTTCTTTTCTCTCTCTCTCTCCCTCTCTCTCTGTGTAACTCATTCAAATAAATAAATAAATCTTTTAAAAAAATAGAGAAGTACCTTTATTGAACCAAGCATCACTAACCATGGGACAAACTGGCATTAGATACCACCTGATGACTTGCAATGGGAAACACAAAATCTCCTGTGTAATACTCTGGCCAAAAAATGTTTAGCCAGAGTGTGGTCACAGGAAAACAATCTGACAAGTCTACAGCAGGCCATTCCACAGGACAACCAGCCTGGACTCCTTTTAAAATGTCAATATCATGAAAGACTAAAACAGGGGGATGTGGGGGTGAAAGAACTTTTCTAAATTAAAGGAAACCAAAGAACCTGACAATCAAGTGCAAAAATGCAACACTTAATCCTTGGTTGGATTTGAAGCTTTGTGAGATGAACTTGTAATTTTTTAAAATTTACTTGTCTATTATTTGAAACGCAGAGGGACAGAGAGGAAGCGGTGGGGGGAAAATGGGGGGCTGGAAGGGGAGAGAGAGAGAGAGAGATCTTCTATCCACTGATTCATTCTCCAAACGGCTGCAACAGCCAGGTCTGGGCTAGACTGAAGCTAGGAGCCAGGGACTCTACCCAGGTCTCCCACATGGAGGACAGGAGGCCAAGTATTTGAGCCATACTCTGCTGTATTCCCAAGCACACTAGCAGGGAGCTGGATTGGAAGCAGAGCGTCTGGGACTCAAACTGGCCTCCTACATGGGATGTAGTTGTCCCAAGTGGCAACTTAAGCTCTATGCCACAAACAATGGTCCTGAGATGAGCTTTTAAAGACATTTTGAGAACAAATGGGGAAGTGTGACTATGTATTATTTTATTTTTTAAATGCTTTATTTTTGTTTGATTTAAAAGACAAAGAGGAATCTTCCATCCGTTGATCCACTCCCTAAATGCCTGCAACAGCTTGAGCTGGGCCATAGTAAAGCCAGAGGGTCAGAATTCCTTCTAGGTCTCTCACATGGGTGGCAGGGACCCAAGTACTTGAACTACTGACCTGCTGCCTTCCAGGATACACATCAGCAGGAAGCTGGAACCAGGCACTCTGATATGGGATGCAAGTGTCACAGGCAATGTAAACCACTGTGCCAAATGCCTTTCCTGTGGACCACATGTAGATAATGCTACAGGACCTTTGTTAGATCGTGTGGATATGACAACGATATTGTGGTATATATGGAAAATGTTCTTAGGAAATACATGACAGAATACTAGGTAAAGGGGCACATTGTCTGTAATTTACTTTCAGAAAGTCTCCTCTCTGTGTGTATAGGGACAGAATAAGGCATCCATACATGCAAAGACGATAGATGATCTCAAAAAAGTAAGGAGAGAGAAAAGAGTGAAAGTGTTAACACTGCTGAATCCATGTGAAACATATATAGTCTCTGGTTTTTTTCATTCACCTTGACCGCAGGTTTGAAATCTGTCAGAGAAAAAAATTGGGGAAGAAAAATAAAGGTCTTAGTATAGATGGTGTCTCCACACCATCTATATGGCCTTCTGTTGCTGGCATTTGAGAAATGCTAAGATCTGAAGCAGATTATCCTTGGAGGACAGAGTGCTGTCTGAAGCCTGGCTCAGGTAACCATCTTCACTGCTAAGCCCCACTGAGTGCCCACGTGGCACTCTCAGGAGCTGCCTGAATGAGGCCCTGGCTCCCTGGCGCCTTCCTCCAGGCTGGGGCGTTACGGTGATGGTTTGGAAGCAGGCTTTCATAGACAACAGGGTATTTGTGCATTGCTGGGAGAGATCATGAAGGCTGAGTCAGGAAAAGACTGGGAAAGAGATGAGGGGGCAGAGAAATGTGCTGTTTGCAATGGGGAGGCAAGTGGGGAATGTGTGGGAAACATGGAGGGGAGCGTGGATAAGGGAGACTGAGCAGGGACTCGTGTGAAAATCCTTTAATGCAAAACCATCAGGGGATGATTCCTTTGGTCTTGCTTATTTACCTACCACAGGCTAACACTGTGAAGCAGGTGGGCGTACCTACTCACATTTCCTCATCCTGCACGCGGGTACAGATTTCCTTCCATACTCTGTCATCCAAGCTCTGCTCCAGAAGCAGGAACAAGGAACTTCAGAGCTGGAATGTGGTGGTGGTGATGGTGTGTGTGTGTGTGTGTGTGTGTGTGTGTGCAGATGTTATAGGAGGGCAAAGGAAGGCCAGTAGGAAGCCTTGGTCCAGGCACCAAGGACAGCGGTCTGCACCAGGAGGTTGCATGCAAGGTGGGCAGAGGTCCTTGGATTCTGGATACATTTGAAGGCAGATGTGGACAGCATTCCATTGCTGCTTTGCCTAACCCCTCTGGCCTCTCAGATTCCCCTCCAACATTCTCTATCTCCGTAGTTTTTACTCTTTCTTAAGTGGAGGGCTTGGGTTTTTAGAGCAAAAAGGTGAGTTGGAGTGTGGCTAGATAAAGGCAAATCCACTGCTGACCCTGGAAACGTCATTCAAAGGGGAAGATCAGTCAGCAACATCAAAGGATGCTGGGCCCAGCTCAACACTCCACAGTTCCAGGAAGCGTGATTCCCCACCGCGTGACGTCATCCTTCTGGGAACTCAAGGACAGTCTGATCCGTCCTACCTGACATGGGTATAGGACTTTACGATTGTCTCACAGCCTTGGCGAGGTCTTTCCTGACCCCTGCACTAGGTTATGCCCCAAGTTCTATGTTCCCGTAGCACCTTGTTCTTCCCTTACTTCAGTGATCATAGGTATTGGTTTAATTATCTTTCTTGCTAGATTGAAAAGCTTGATGAGGAAAAGACAATGTTATACCCTTGGTCACTAACACAGTGCATGGCTCATAGGAGGCAGGACAGCTCTACAACTGAATGAATCAATTACCATGAACTCTTTTATTCTTCAAAACAACTCTTCCAAGGTGGGCGGCATTGTCTAGCTTGTTGGTAAGGTAGAGAGACTTGAGAGAGTATGGCCTCACAGCTAGTCAGCAGAGGAACTCACTAGGAATAGTTCCCCTATCCAGGCTCTTTCCACAGAGCTTTACCAGGAACCTAGGAAAACACATCCATTCATTTAATCAGTCAAGAGACACTTAAAGCTTGCGCTCCATGTCAGGCTCTACTCTATGCAAAAAATTCAGATTTGCATTCAGATGCTGAAAAGCATACACAGGGAAGTGGGCATGCAAATAGAGAAAGGCGTCAAGGGGGCCCGGCTTTGTGGTGTAACGGGTAAAGCCTGCAACACCCATATCCCATAAGGGCACCAGTTCATGACCCAGGGCTCCACTTCTGGTCCAGCTCCCTGCTAATGCACCTAGGAAAGCAGTGGAGGATGGTCCCAGTGACTGGGCCCCTACCAACCCACATGTGACACCCAGAAGAAGCTCCTGGATCCTGGTTTCCACCTGGCCCAGTCCTGACCATTGTCGCCATCTGGGGGGTAAACCAGAAGACGGACGACCTCTCTCTGTCTCTCCTTCTCTCTCCGTAACTTTGCCTTTCCAATATATAAATAAATCTTAGAGAAAAAAAAAAAAGAAGAAGAAGGGCATGATGGTGTGGTAAGAAACACATAGGAGTTCCTTGGAGGAAAGTCTGCCTCTGTGTGGCTCAGAGGAAGCTTTAATATATTCCGTTGGATGGGAAATGGTCGAAAAGTATACTGGTAGGAACAGGAGGCTGATGGCTGCCATCCGCAAAGCAGAATAACCTTGTTTTCCGCTCTGTTGCTGAGGACTCTGAATCACCTCCCACCCAAGCCCCAGCAGCTGGTCCCAGGAAATAGACAAAACGGTCCCAGAAGCCCCAGGCTGGCTTAACTTGTAAGCAGGCAACATAAGAGGCCCCACAGTGTGGAGCCAGTTTGCATTATAAACACTCCTGGTGCTCACAGTGAGACAGGCTTGTACCCAATCCTGGCCATTTTAGTCTAATGGATGGGGCTTTTCAGAAAACCGAAAGCCCCCGGGGAGCAGGGCCAGCACACAGGGACTAACACGCCATCTCTACGAGCAGCGAGCAGCGTGTGCTGCACTCAGGCAGCGCTCAGCCCTCACTATCGCACAGCGGCCCCAACACCTCCTTTTGATCAACATCCAGAATCTATTTTTGCACAAGTGAAAGAACACTGCAGGTCATCTGACAACAGGGCGATGCACAACTTGATGTGAATAAGAGAGGGCTGGAGCAAGCGGGAGATCAGTGGATGACATGAACCTGGGAGAAGCTGCCCTCTAAGAATATACCCAACTAGCTGGGGGTCAACAGTCCCTGTCTCATTAGAGACCGGCCCTGATGGGCAGCCAGGAGAAGATAATCCTGTGAGCACCGTGAAACCACAAGAGGAACCACGAAGAGAAAACCTGTCGCCATATGCAGCTGAAGGGATGGGGCGTTTAAGCAGGAGAATACGGTAATCATATTCACACACAAGGAAAATGGAGAGCAGCATGTGTTAGGGGAACAGAGGACAGAGACAGGGAGCCTGTACAGGAAGTTGGTGGGGAAAAAAAAGATTCTAGTGAGAGATGATGAAGCATTGGCCCTGTAATGGGAAGGAAGAGGAGGAGATGGATTCAGAAACTATTTGGGAGATGGAGTCATCAGGATCTAGATGACTAACTGCACGAAGTGGGTGAGAACGTGGGAAGAGGAGGAAGATGACTCCGGAGTTTCTGGCTTGGGAAAATGATGGGATGGTGGTTGGCAGTGTGTGTGTGTGTGTGTGTGTGTGTGTGTGGTTGAAAAGTCTGTCAAAGTGACTATGGACCATGCACAAACATATCCTGTAAGCAGCTGGGTAGATGGATTGCAACTCAGGAAAAAACTTCAGGCTGGAGGTAATAATTTGAGAGTAATCAGAGTTGGTAGATGGGAGCATGTGCGGCAGCCCAATGAGACAATATAGAGGAGCGGGGACTCAAACTCTGGGGACATCAACATCTAAGGGTGGAAGCAGTTAAACAAGTAAGGAAGCAAACCACACAACCTTGAAAGTATAAATCCCACTGGGAGTCTTGGCTGTGCTGGCCCAGTTGGAATTGCATTTGGCTGGACACACTCCACCAGAAACCTGACTACAGTGGGTTAGTCAACTTCTCATCCAAAGGGAGGCAGTCCAGGGCTGACGCTCAAGGAAGCCACGAGGACCCTGCTACTTCCAGCTCCTTTTTCCTTCACACTCAAAATAGCTGCTCCACACCCCGGCACTAAGCCCTCATTCCACACAGGAAGAGGGGGAGAGTAAAAGGCAAAAGCCATGTGGCAAGTCTCTCCCTTATTATCAGAAAAATAATAGTTTTCCAATAAGCCCCATCCATTAGACTAAAAACCACAACATGGGGCCAGTATAGTGGCGTAGTGGGTTAAGCCGCCATCAGAAGTGCCAGCATCCCATATGGGCAGTGGTTCAACTCCCAGCTACTCCACTTGTGATCCAGTTCCCTGCTAATGGGCTGGGAAAACAGCGGAAGATGGCTCAAGTGCTTGGGCCCCTGCACCCATGTGGGAGATCTAGATGAAGCTTCTGACTCCTAACTTTGACCTGACCTAGTTCTGGCCATTGCAGTCATTTGAGGAGTGAGCCAGTGGATGGAAGATTATCTCTCTCTCTCTCTCTCTCCCTCCCTCCCTCCCTTTTTCAAAAACATACATAAATAAACCTTTAAAATAAAAACAACTCAAAGGCCATGATTGAGTGTAGGACTATATTACTGCATTGGTACAGAGGGAAGTAAGTCTATTTTTAACTTTTTGTTTTGAAATAATTTTATTTCATTTTTAAAAGATTTATTTATTTATTTATTTATGCTGTGGCATAGCAGGTAAAGCTGCTCCTACGGTGCTGGCATCCATTATGAGTGCCAATTTGAGTCCTGGCTGCTCCACTTCTGATCCAGCTCCCTGCTGATGTGCCCGGGAAGGCAGCAAAAGATGGTCCAAGTGTTTGGGCCCCTGCGCCCTTTTGGGAAACCTGGGTGAAGCTCCTGGCTTTGACCTGGCCTGGTTCTGGCCTTTGTGGCATTTGGGAAGTGAACCAAAATATGGAAGATGTCTCTCTTGCTCTCTCCCTCCCTCTCTATGTAACTCTGCCTTCCAAATAAAATAAACAAATCTTTTTTTTTTTTTTTTTTTTTTTTGACAGGCAGAGTGGACAGTCAGAGAGAGAGAGACAGAGAAAAAGGTTTTCCTTTTTGCCATTGGTTCACCCTCCGCCACCACGGCCAGCGCGCTGCGGCCTGCACACCGCACTGATCTGATGGCAGGAGCCAGGTGCTTCTCCTGGTCTCCCATGGGGTGCAGGACCCAAGCACGTGGGCCATCCTCCACTGCATTCCCTGACCACAGCAGAGAGCTGGCCTGGAAGAGGGGCAACCGGGACAGAATCCGGCTCCCCGACCGGGACTAGAACCTGGTGTGCTGGCGCCGCAAGGCAGAGGATTAGCCTGTTGAGCCATGGCACCGGCCTAGCACCATTACTTAAAAAAAAAAAAAGATTGATTTATTAATTTTAAAAGGCAGAGTGACAGAAAGGGAGAGGGAGCGAGGGAGAGAGAGGCAGGGGAGAGGGAGAGGGAGAAAGAGAGAGAGAAAGAGAGAGAAAATTTAGTGATAAAAAAGAGACATCTTCCACTTGTTAGTTCACTCCCAAATGGCCCTAACAGTCAGATCTGGGCCAAGCTAAAGCCAGGAGCCAGGAACTCCATCCTGGTCTCCTACATGGGTGTCAGGGACCTAAGTACTTTGGCCGTCTTCCACTGCCTTCCCAGGAACATTAGCAGTAAGCTGGATCAGATGCAAGCAGCTGGGACTCAAAACAGAATTCCAATATGGGATGTCCACATAACAGGCAGTGATTTAATGCACTGTGGTACATCACCCCGCTATCATTTAGATACTGAAATTGTTTCAAGTTAGTCATTAGGAATCCTTGAGTGTCCCACTGACATACTTCCATCATTCTCTGAATACTTTTCTTTTTTGAGATTTTTTTAAAAAAGATTTATTTATGATTTTATTTGAAAGGCAGAGTGACAGAGAGAGAGAGAGAGAGAGGGAGAGGGAGAGGGAGAGGGAGAGGGAGAGGGAGAGGGAGAGGGAGAGGGAGAGGGAGGGAGAGGGAGAGGGAGAGGGAGAGGGAGAGGGAGAGGGAGAGGGAAATAGAGCAAGAGAGGTCTTCCATCAGCTGGTTCACTCCCCAAATGGCCAAAACAGCTGGGCCAGGCTGAAGCCAGGAGCCTGGAACTCTGGCTGAGTTTCCCACACAGGTACAAGGGCCCAGGGACTTAGACCATCTTCCTTGGCTTTCCCAGGCATATTAGCAGGGAGCTGGATAGCCCCTATAGGATACTGGCATTGCAGACCGTGGCTTAAGCCTCTACACTAAGACGCTGGCCCCAAGATGATTATTTTCAACAAGGTGCATTGCTGCCTTGATAAAATCAGATGCCCAATTAGCAAGGAATGAGAAGGTAAGCAAAGATTGTGTGGGCAACCGGCTATGCCTGCCATACCTAGCTCATCACCAGCCAAGAAGGGGTGGCTTGAACCAAGGCTAACAATTTCACTTTGCTCAAACAAAACAACCTTATGCCCACACCCCAAGAAGAGCTTTGAGATCACTGAGTTCCATCCATTCCCCTCATTGCTGTAATCCTTTATTACCATCTAAAACTAAAATTTTTAAAAATAGATTTAAAAATAGATTTATTTATTTACTTGAGAGGCAGAGTGGCAGAGGCAGAGGCAGAGAGAGAGGTCTTTATCCGCAGGTTCACTCCCCAAATGACCACAACTGCAGGAGCTGGGCCAATCCAGAGTCAGGAGTCAGGAGCTTCTTCCATGTCTCCCACATGGGTGCAGGGGCCCAAGGACTTGAGCCATCCTCTAATGCTTTTCCAGGCCATAGCAGAGAGCAGGATTGGAAAAGGAGCAGCTGGGACTTGAATCAGCATTCATATGGGATGCCAGCACTGCAGTTGGTGGCTTTACCTGCTGTACCACAGTGCCAGCCTCTATTTTCATTTTCAAAAAATCATTTAAGGGACTAGCACTGTGGCATAGCAGGTTGAAGCATTACAGCACCAGCATCCCATATGGATACTGTTTTGAGTCCCAGCTGCTTCTCTAACAATCCAGCTCCCTCTAATGTGCCTGGGGAAGGCAGCAGAAGATGGCCCAAGTGCTTGGGCCCCTGTGCCTACTTAGGAGACCTGGAAGAAGCTCCTGGCTCTTGGCTTCAGGCTGGGCCAGCCCCAGTTGTTGTGGACATTTGGGGAGTAAACCATTGGATGGAAGATGTCTCTCTTGTGTCTGTCTCTGTTTCTGCCTCTCTCTGTAACTCTGCCTTTCACATAGGTAAAATAAAGTTTTAAAATAAATCATTTAAAAATCTGATTAGCCTTGGGCTACACAAAATTATGCAGCTGGCTGGATGGTTTTATTCTCTCAGCTCCTGCCTGGCTCAGCCGACATCATCCTATGGGGCGGCCCTGCATCCAGCTGGGCCTCTTCTCCTGTCCCTCACTGGGCAATGCACCCTCGCATTCTGAGTCTCCTCTCTACCTCCTGCCCTCTTCCTCCCTAGGTCTTTCTTTTGTGCCTTGAAACCATGACTCGATTATAAATAAACTTCTTTCTACTTTTAACCTCTGTACTCTTTCCTTGCTTTAACTGCAAAGTGAATGCATTCCCTAAGGAATGTTCTTCCTTTGCTGGAGTCTAGAAAGGATGCTATTCATTTTCCCATGCCCTGTAACCTCTGGCCTGGGAAGTGCTGATGGCATTCTCCACATGCCTCAGTCCCACTTCTAAATCTTTACTGGTCAGCCCGCCTCCAAAAGCCCCTTCCCCTTTGAAGCTCTTATCGGATTCTTTGAACAATAGCTAGCACACACTGAGCAATAGCCTCACAACCTCTGCTGGAGAGATCCTGTGCTTCTCCCTGTCTTGCAGAGAGACACAGAGAGGTTAAGGCACACAGGTAGTAGATAGAAGGGCCAGGACTCTAATCCCAGCAGCCCATGCTTCTTAAATCCAAGAGGTCACTACTGCCTTTTCTCGCTGAGCACATGGATAAGCATCCTCCACAGGAGCCTGAGTTCCACCACCCCCTGAATCAGGTGGGAACCTGGGCAGAAGCAGTGCACACTCCACCTGAGTCGTCTGCGGAGGACTGGATAGAAGCACTCTCTGTAGAAGTAGAGGTCTGTGCTTTTTCAACCTTTTTTCATTAACATGCGGGGCGCTGCTATGGTGGCACCATGGGTGAAGCTGCTGCTTAGGACACGAGCAGCCCGTATCAGAGTGCACGGGTTCCAGTGCCACCTCTGCTTCTGATTCAGTTTCCTGCTGGTGCACACCCTGGAAGACCCCTGCCACCCGTGTAGCAGACCTGGATTGAATTCTGGGCTCTCGGCTTTAGCTTGGCCCTCCCCTGGCTGTTGCAGGCATTTGGGGATTGAACTAGCAGATGGAAGATATTCTCTCTCTCTCTCTCTCTCTCTCTCTCTCTCTCTCTCTCTCTCTCTCAAATAAATAAATAAATAAATAAAGATAATAAATAAATATATACTTTTACAGATTTATCCAATGCATAAGATTTTGTTGAATGAGGCTTTGGAAGCTCCACAAACTATTTTAATCCCTAAGATTGTTTTATCCCCAGGGACCAATTTTTGTTCCCTGGCAGCACCCCCTGGGAAGGCAAGGTGGCAGGGATAGGGAACCTTTTTCCTGCCAAGAGCTGTTTGGATATTTATAACATCATTCACAGGCCATACAAAATTATATACCTAAAATTAGCCCGGGATAGATGGACTGAATTTCAATCCCACCTACAGTTGTGGCAGCAGGGACAGCCCCAGGGGGTTCACAGGACTCACATGGCCTTGGGCTGGATGCTCCCCAGCCCTGGTGAGGGAGCCACAGGCACAGCAAGGTGCTCCAGTGTTGGTATCTAAGGTACCATCTCAAGACCTGAAGTGGCCAGTGAGAATCGGAGAACACCGAGTGAGGAGGTCTCCTGCCAAGAGATGGGTCAGGTGGGGCTGGCTAAAAGATACCCAGCTAGAGGCCAGCGTGGGCTAAGCCTTCACCTGCAGCTCTGGCTTCCCATATGGACACTGGTTTGTGTCCCGGCTGTTCCACTTCTGATCCAGCTCTCTGCTGTGGCCTGGGAAAGCAGTAGAAGATGGCCCAGGTCCTTGAGCCCCTGAACCTGTGTGGGAGACCCGGAAGAAGTTCCTGGCTCCTGGCTTTAGATCAGCTCAACTCCGGCCACTGTGGCCATTTGAGGAGCAAACCAGTAGAGGAAGACCTTTCTCTCTCTCTGTCTGTAACTCTACATCTCAAATAAATAAATGAAATCTTTAAAAGAAAAAAAAAAAAAGACACTCAACTTACCTGACTAAATCCATTCCTCACACTATGGTGAAAGTCATCTTTCTAACTGGAAGCCATGGGTGCCTCTGGAACAGAGAACTGGGTGGCTGATGCAGGCAGAAGGAAGAAAAAGAAAGTTTTGCAGCTTTTCACTAGAGTACAATATGCAAGTATGACCCAATTTTAAAATAAAGTATAATTTTTAAAATTGACCTACAATGCAAACGTGATCATCCTTTCCCACGCTCAGAACACTTCCGCAGCCCATCTGCCACCAAGCTGAATTCCAAATTCATCCACATGGCACACAGGCCCCTGGCAAACTTCTCTAGCCTCATCTCTACCACCCTGCAGCTCGAACCCTGGGTCCAGACATGTGAGTTACCAGAAAGCGAGTGCACTCCCAAAGGGAATTGCCATCCTTTGCTACCTGTGTGCTCATAACACCATCCCTGGACCTGTGGTTTCCGAAGTCTAGAAGGCAAGCCTTCTCCCTTGCCCTCCTTTTCTTCTGGTAAATTCTTCATCCCCCCTGGCCCCTTGACAGTAGCTGGTGGCTTCCTCCCCTGTGTCACCAGGGTAGAGGGTGGTGATTAAGAGCACTGTACTCTGATGATGTACTATATAGCTCTAGATTTGAGACTTCCCAGTTGGTAGGCTTGGGCATATTCCTTAACCTCTGTACTTTAGCTTCCTTGTTTGTGAAGCAGAGCGTCAAGTGGTTCCTATCTGAGAAGGAGGGTATTCATTCATCAAATATTTACTAAGTGCTTGCTTTTATATATCAAAACAGAAATGCCTGTCCTGGTAGAACTTAGATTAGAGTCCAATGCAGGGGCTGGAAGCCACAGCCTCTGGTGAAAGTTAGCCACCTGTTTTGTAAATACATTCTTATGGAAACAGCCACACCCATTTTTTAAAAATTGTATTTATTTATTTGAAAATCAGAGTTACACAGAGAGAGGAGAGGCAGAGAGAGGGGTCTTCCATGTGCTGGTTTACTCCCCAGTTGGCCGCAATGGCCCCAGCTGCTCCAATCCTAAGTCAGGAGCCAAGAACTTCCTTGGGGTCTCCCACATGCGTGCAGGGGCCCAAGGACTTGGGCCTTCCTCTGCTGCTTTCCCAGGCCATAGCAGAGAGCTGGATCGAGAGTGGAGCAGCCAGGACTTGAACCAGCGCCCATATGAGATGCTGGCATTGCAGGTGGCGGCTTTACCTGCTAGGCCACAGCACCGGCCCTGCCACATCCATTTTTAAAAAAACATTTCTTTTTTTTTGATATTTTATTTATTTTGATGAGAGATAGAATTACATAGAGAGAGGGGAAGACAGAGAGAAAAGTCTTTCATCCATTGGTTCACTCCTCAAATGACTGCAATGGCCAGAGCTGGGCCTATCTGAAGCCAGGAACCAGGAGCTTTTTCCAGGTTTCCCACAAAGGTGCAAGGGTCCAAGCACTTGGGCCATCTTCCACTGCTTTCCCAGGCCATAAGCAGAGAGCTGAATTGGAAGAGGAGCAGCTGGGACTAGAACTGGCGCCCATATAGCATGCTGGCACTGCAGATGGAAGTTTAGCCTACTACGCCATGGCGCCTGCCCCCTATATTTTAAAAATATATTGTCTATGGCCACTTCTGTCCTGTAATAGCTGGGTGGCTGAAACAAAGACCCATATGAAAATGTCTATGATCTAACCCTGTAAGAGTTTGCTGAGGTGAGACTGAGTTCATACAAGGCAACATGTGAAGTGTTTACAATTGAGGACATGGATTGCCTTGCAGCTGGATAGGCACACCACAGACACTAGCTCTATTAGCATTATCGTATACCCTTAGTACAACACTTCACACAGGACTTTGAAATGTGGGCTGAATAAATGGATAAGCAGAGAGGTGAAGAGGAACCAGAAACTAGAGTCATGGGAGCCACAGGAGGAAGTTTCAGGAAGGTGGAAGTGGTCAGCCACGTTAAGTGACAAATCAAGGACTGAAGAAAGATGGTCAGATTTGGCAATCAAATGAAAGGACTCCACCAAGAAGGAGCTTGTGGGCAGTGGCGAGGACGGGAGCTGGACTGTGGTGGGATCAGGAGGGACGGAAATGAGGAAGGAGAGTTAGGACAGTAGAGGCTACTCAGCTCTGTGGCTGAGTATTGAGATAAAAATGAACACATTTGTTTTGCTACCTGAATTTTTAAAATCTGCTCACCAAAAATGTATCTGATGGGTTTTCCACTAATCTGTTTAGTGCTGGGTAACACCTCAAAGGTTAAAATTCCAGTCCAGGGGCTAGCATTGTGGCATAGCAGGTAAGGCCACCACCTGTGACATCCACATCCCATATGAGCACCAGTTTGAGTTCCGGCTGTTCCACTTCCTATCCAGTTCCCTGCTAATGGCCTGGGGAAAGCGGCAGAAGATGACCCTAATGTTTGGGCCCTTTTCACCCACATGGAAGACCTGGATGAAGCTCCTGGCTCCTGACTTTAGCCTGGCCCAGTCCTGGCTGTTGTAGCCAACTAGGGAGTGAACCAGCATACAGAAGATCTCTGGCTCTCCTTTTCTTTTTGTTACTCTGACTTTCAAAATAAATAAATAAATTTTAAAAGAAAAATTTAGGTCCAGAACCCATTAAAAAATATATGCTGATGATGAAGATTTATGAATTGCTGCTGCTGCTGTCAATAATAGAGTTCCAAGTCTTCTTTTCTCTTGTGGTCTTCATCATGGTGTGATCTGGTTTTCTTATTTATCTGAAAGGTGCAGAGAGAGAGAGAGAGAGAGAGATTGTCTATCCACTGGTTCACTTCCCAAATGCCCAAAATAGCCAGGGCTGTACCAGGCCAAAGCCAGGAGCCAGGAACTCCATCCTGGTCTCTCACATGGTGGCAGGGACCCAAGGACTTGGGCCATCATGTGCTGCTTCCCAGGTACATTGGCTGGAAGCTGGGCCTGGAAGTGGCAGAGCCAGGATTCATCGGTTGTCCCAGGCAGCAGCTTAACCTGCTGTGCCACAAGGCACACCCCGAGACAGACACTCTAAATATTAGCAGGAGTTATATTTGGGTGATGAGATCACTAGAATATTATTTCCTTCTCTATACTTTTTTGTACTGGAAATGTTAATCTAGTGAACAAGGCTTACCTTTATAATCACAGACAACAAGGGAACAAACCCAAGGATTTTTTTTTTTTCTTTTTTGACAGGCAGAGTTAGACAGAGAGAGAGACAAGAGAAAGGTCTTCCTTTGCCGTTGGTTCACCCTCCAATGGCCGCCGCGGCTGGCACACTGCAGCCAGCGCACCGTGCTGATCCGATGGCAGAAACCAGGTGTTTCTCCTGGTCTTCCATGGGGAGCAGGGCCCAAGCACTTGGGCCATCCTCTACTGCACTCTCTGGCCACAGCAGAGAGCTGGCCTGGAAGAGGGGCAACTGGGACAGAATCTGGCTCCCTGACCGGGACTAGAACCTGGTGTGCCAGCGCCACAAGGCAGAGGATTAGCCTATTGAGCCATGGTGCCAGCCAAACCCACTGATTTTTAACATGTGACAACCATCTGACACGTGTACTTGTAAGCACACAGGCTACAGGGTGTTGATTTATAGATCGTATAATTTTTACTTACACATATAGCACCAACAATGTCTCAGTGTGTAAATGTCAGCAGATGCCATCTCACAGGACTGTCTAGAAGTCCACCCTGCTAGTTCTCTCCTACACGCTGGCCTACCAAGCCCAGGTACCTGCACTTGGAACACCAGCATTTGCGACACTGCAGAACAGGGAGTGAACACACAGCAAGTGAATACAGTGTGAATCACTCTGTTTGGCTGAACCAAAGGTGACTTACATAATCGAGTTAAGAGTGGGCACGTGAACACTGGCTAAGATGCTGCTTGGGAAGCCCATATCCCGTATCAGAGTGGCTGGGTTCAAACTGTGGCTCTGTTCCTAATTCCAGTTTCCTGTTACTGCACCTCCTGGGATGCAGCAGGTAATGGCTACACATGTGGGAGACCAAGATTGAAATCTTGGCTCCTGGCTTCAGCCTGGCCTAGCCCCTGCTGTTGCGAGCATTTGATGGGGTGAACCAGCAAATGGGAGCTCTCACGCTCGCTCTCTCCTCTCTCTCTCTCTCTCTGCCTTAAAAAAAATCTACTACTTCACATAACATGATGTCCAGACGTAAGTGCGTTCCAACACTGGTTAATTCAGGAACTCAATCGTCTCAGGATTCTGGGTCAGCTTTCCCTTATGGCGTCCCCCTCCTGGTAGCTCCCAGCATCGCCTCAACAGGAAGTTCTCAAGGCAGGCAGGCGGGTGGTGCGGGGGAGGGTTCTGCTCATCCATCTCTCTTTTTTACAGAGATTAAAATCGTTCCCAGAATCTCCCTGGCACACATCTTCCTTCATTTTATTGGCCATACTGTGATTGTTCAGAGTAATAAAAAATGCAGGGGAGGAAAAAAAGCTACTCAGAAGAAAAACACAGCCACTACTAAAGCAAGAACTGGCCAAGGAGAAGGAGATGGTGACGGCCATGACTGCCCTGGACCAGCAGTGCCCAATACACCTGGACCTGAGCCACAAATGCAAGCCATTTATATATCCCTGAGTCAGTCTTGGGAATGCTAAAAAAAAAAAAATCTCCTGCTCTCCTTCATGAATGAGTTACAACATTGACAAGCAACATTGGCCCCCACCAGCATAATTAGCAGTAAGCGCCAAGGGTGAACCCAGCATGATTGCAACAAAGGCACCTTGGTTGTAGAATTTGGACTTTGAGTTCCTGAGTGATTGTTCCGGATGTGACCCTGACTATCTGTGTGGTCTTAATTGAGTCACTTTGCTTATCTGGGCCCATTTCCTCATCTTAAAACAGGTGGTTCCTAATGTCCTTTTGAACTCCAGTGCTCTCCATGAGTTTATATGGCTGTTCAACTGGGGGACCTGCCCAGCCTGTTATCTGACACCAGCAAGCCCAGAGAGCAGGGGGCAGCGATGTGTTACAAGCCATTCAGGGCACTTTGTCGGAAGCCATGGGGCAAAATGTAGTGTGAGTGAGATAGAAAGAAGGCCAGTCACAGAGGCTGGGCACTCACATGGTATGACATTGCACCTGCTGCATGCCATAGTGACTAGGGATTGGATAAGGGAGGATGAAGAGCAGGTGTCAGGGTGCAGAGGTTAAGTCACTGCTTAGGGACCATACGGGAGTATTTGCTGGAGTCCCTGCTGCTCTGCTTCCAAACCGGCTTCCTAAGGCACCCTGGAGACAGCTGATGATAGTCCAGGTACTTGGGATCTTGCCACCCACATGTGAGAACCAGACAGAGTTCTGGAATCCAGGCTTTGGCTGGCCCAGCCCTGGCCATTTTCTCAAATAAACAGATCTTTAAAAGAGAAAGGGAAAAGGTGAGATGTGGTCCCTGCCCACAGTGAGTTTACATTCTAGTGGGAAGGGATCATAGATAAGCAGATTAGCTGTTATGAAGAGGTGTGGAGAGGGTGAATACCGAGACAGGTGCATGCAACAGGAGCGCCTCACCCCACTGAGGACAGGTGAGAGAAGCCTTCCTGGAGGAAGCGACACCCAGCTGAGGCCTGAGGCAGGGGTGAGGAGTTACCTGGCCTCCAGGGCCCCGCAGGCCACGCTTCCCTGGCTTCTTTGCCTGCTCCGTTCAGTGCATTCCCCTCAGCTGTCTGGACAGCCATGGATATGGTGGGAGGACCACAGGCAGAGTGCTGCAGCCCACCGGAGGTTCCCCTTACAGATCTCCCCATCATCTCCACAGCCACCCTCCCCTCTCCACCACCACCACCTCCATTACTGCCACTCTCACCATCACAACTGAGCCTTGTTTTAATAAATCTGAAAACTGGGTGAACTTGGAGTTCATACACCGAGCAAATGAAGGAGTAATTATTTGCTTTTCCAAATTATTCTGTCTACAGCAACCTTAAGTAGTGAAATTTCCCTAGTGTTTTAAAAATGTGCTTCAGTTTAAAAACATTTTAATTGCCCAGATCTCTTCAGGAGCACAGCTATTTTAAGAAGTAAGGCATATCAGCAACAGGATTTTCATGCTGAGAGAGAACGGCAGACCTAAGATGTTCCTAAGGCCCCTTTCTTTAGTCACTAAATTAATTGAGGACAGTTTTATAGCAAGCACAAATCTATAAACATAAAGCAGTTTTAGATGGTTCACCATAAATCAGTGGCTATAAAGGTAGAAGTTTAATTCCATCAATAGCCTTCCTATATATAAACAGTACACCTATATAAAATAGATGATACCTATATACATATATATACACTTGTATGTATAATTATATTTTATTATATATTTATATAATAAATATGTGTCATATATATGATAAATGTATATTATGACGAACATCCTCTAGATTGTGAAATTTGGATTAGGGATTGAAGCAGATTGTAAAAATGGTTACAAATTCCTCTTACCCGCTCTGCACATCTCTTCTTACCCAGAAAGCATCTACTGCACCCCTCGTTGATTCTGACTCAGGGCTGTGTGACTTCCCTGGCTAACGCGAGATTTACTAAATATATGACATGAATATAAGCTTGACAAAGGCACATACACTGAGATATTAGGCCTTGTCTTGGTGATCTGGGAGCCCTGCCGCTACGGCCACCACCACCACGTGATCTTATCAGGGCTGGCCTGCCGGAGGATAATTGATTACCCCGAGCAGAGAGGAGATAGCCCAGCTCTGCCTCTACTTGGGCCGATCAGCCTGCCAATCACCGAGTGTGAGCAAGGCCTTTCTAGACCATCTGGCCCCAGCTGAGTAGGCCTGGAACAGATGAGCCACCAACCCACAGACCAGAGGCTCAGAAATAGTGACACACTTGTCATTTTAAACCACCTAGTTTTGCAGTGGTTTGTTACACAGCAGAAGCTAACTGGCACAAAGGCTGTGTCTCACTGTGTTGTGTTTTCCTCTCTTACCTTCACCTACTGCAAAAAGCTGGGTTAAGACATTTGGGGTTTTGGAACCACAGCTGCCCAAACACAGGGGCTTTCACTTTCTTCCAATCTGAAAAGTTCTGACTCTTTTATATAATGAAGCTTCCCTTTCACCTGTGGTCTTGTCTTTGCGCTTTGTTTTGTTTTCCATCTCTGGTCTTTCCAGAAGAAAGGTAGTAAAAATATGGCACGCTATGGGGAGAAGAGAGAAGAGATTCTTATTAAGGTGGTGACAATGGTGGGATTCTGACACCAAAAGGAGAGAATAGTAGAACTCATCAAGTGTTAACTCACTTTCTGGAAGAAAATTTTTCTATTGAATCAGAATCTCTATGAAACTCCCTGGCACTGATCCCAAATGTCCCTCTGTTAAGTTGCAGATGCACACTCTAAAAATTCCCCTTATGTTCAATTCCTCTCCATCTTTTTCTCTAAATGATGTCCTCAGGGATCTCTCTTCATCTGCATCTCTGGGTTCTGCTCTCCTCTGTCCTGGCCCGTCTGTATCCACCAATTGCTGACCTAGTTTGTGGGTCCAGACTTGAGTGGTTGCAACTGCTTATTGTGTCTCTCCAACCTGAGTGACCCAAGCCTTCCTCCTCCTCCTCCCTACCTATACTTTAATCATGTTAAAGGCACCAGGAAGCACCCAATTTCCCAAGTCAGAAACTTGGATGTTATCCCAGACTTCTCCATTAGTCCTCCTATCTAATAAATCATAAAGCCAAGTCATTCTACCCCATTTATGGCTTTGGAATTGATTATTCTCCTCACGGCCATTGCCACTGAGCTTTGTCACGCAGTTATTCCTGTCATGGAAGAAGAAAATGTCTTCCTAATGCTTTCACTCCCTGCAAACCATCTTCCATGCCTGAAATAATATATTAAAAGTGTAAAATCTGGGGCTGGTACGTGGCATAGCCGGTAAAGCTGCCATCTGCAGAGCTGGCATCCCATGAGGGCACCGGTTCAAGTCCCGGCTGTTCCACTTCTGATCCACCTCTGTGTTATGGCCTGGGAAAACAATGGAAGATGGTCCAAGTCCTTGGGCCCCTGCACCCATGTGGGAGACCCGGAAGAAGCTCCAGGCTCCTGGCTTCAGATTGGCATAGCTCCAGCCACTGTGGCCATCTGGAGAGTGAACCAGCAGATGGAAGATCTCTCTCTCTCTCTCTCTCTCTCTCTCTCTGCTTCTCTGTAACTCTGCCTTTCAAATAAATAAATCAATCTAAAAAAAAAGTGTAAAATCTATCATTCCTGCTTACCGTGTTTTGTTATGGAGGCAGGCACTTGGCCTGGGGCTGAGAACTGTAGTTAAGACGCCTGTGTCCTGCAGCAGAGTCCTGGGTTCCATTCCTGCTCTGGTTTCTGACTGCAGCTTCTTGCTAATGCAGACCCTGGGAGGTAGTGGTGAGGACTTAGATATTTGGGTCCTTACCACCCACATAGGCTGGCCAGTTGTTGTGGGCATTTAGGTTGGGGAAAACAGGAAGAGGAGGAGGAAGAGGAAGAAGAAAAAGAAGGAGAGAAAGGTTTGGTTATGCTAACTTGTATCATCTGCTCCACAAATCTGGGGTCAAGCATGATCCTATCTGGATTTTTCCAATTGGTCACTTGAATACCCAGTTCCCCTGCTGGCAGAGCACCAAGTAATCTTAGGTCAGGTTCAACAGATATGGGAGCCTAAGCTGGAATTAGTGCTGGTTGTTAGTTTAGAAGCCTCACTGTTCCCTGTCCTTGGCTGTGACTAGGCCCACTCTAATCCACTCTGCCGGGACTGCATGGCTATGGGGGTAGGGAACGTCTTTCCTCCCAACAGACCAGTGGTCTCTACACAAATTGCTTTACCCAGTGACCACTCTACCTAGCTGGTATCTCAGAGTAGGGCCTTGATACAGTTGTAAAATACTCTTTCATGCCAGGGATCAAAAAATTCAAATGCTGGGGCTGGCATTGTGGTGCAGCAGGTTAAGCCACCACCTATGACACTGGCATCCTATATGGGACTTGGTCCTGGCTGCTCCACTTCATGTTACACCTGAGAAAGCAGCAGAAGATGGCCTGAGTACTTGGGCTCTTGCTACCATATGCGAGAGCCAGTAGAGAGAGTCCCAGGCTCCTAGTTTGGGCCCAGCACAGCCCCTGCGGTTGTGACCCCAAATGTACATAACAGCTGGGACTGGGCCAGGCCAAAGCCAGGGGAACTCCATCGGGTCTCCCACATGGGTGGCAGGGCCCCAAGTACTAGAAGCACCATCTGCTGCCTCTCAAGCACTCTAGCAGAAGCTGTTATCAGAAGCGCAGGGTAGCTAGAACTTGAACCAGGCACTGTGAGGGCATGTGGCTGTCCCCAAGCAGCAGCCTAATCAGATGCACAACAGCCCTAACCCATATTCTGATTTTTAAATGTTAGATTAAAAGGGGGGGGGGCTGAGGCCCAGTGGGTTAAAGCCCGGCCTAAGGCGCCTGCATCCCATATGGGTGCCAGTTCTAGTCCCGGCTGTTCCTCTTCCGGTCCAGCTCTCTACTATGGCCTGGGGAGGCAGTGGAGGATGGCCCAAGTCCCTGGGTCCCTGCACCCGCGTTCGAGAACCGGAGTAGGCTCCTGGCTTCTGGCTTCAGATCGGCACAGCTCTGGCCGTTGTGGCCATCTGGAGAGTGAACCAGCCGGTGGCTCTCTGCGTCTCTGCCTCTCTCTGTAACTCTCTTTCAAACAAATAAAATTAATCTTAACAAACAAACAAAACAAGTGAAACAAAGCTTGTGTGGGGCCTTGCCTTGCCCAGAAGCTTAGGTTTGTGAAGCTGGTTTGATACCCTAATCAGAGAACAACAATGGCCACTTGCTCTCCATGCAAATAACCTTGGGGGAATCCCTGTGGCCATGCAGGACTGCACAGAGATCAGCTATAAAAGGCTCCAAGACTTCAAAACAACTCCTGACCCAGCTTCTGCCCTTCTCCCTCTCCCCCTGGCTCCCTAAGCCTTAGTGTTCACCAGGTTGTCTCTCCTTGAGAAGCCCATGCCCACCTTCCAGTTGTCTCTGGGTACCAGCCTCTCTCAACCCTCAAGATGGAGCCCCAACCACTTTTCTCCGCTTTCCTTCTCGCTGGCTTGTCCCACTTCGCAGCCCTCCAGGCTTCTTTACAGGCCTGCCGCCCGCCTGGCTGAGCTCCCAGAGAGATAGGGGATGGGTCCCATTCACTTCCTGGAGCCCCTCCGCCTCCACAAGTACCTGGGAGGAGCGGGCCCTCCAGGATCGAGACCTGGCTTTCACAACACCAGAAATCCATCTGCGAGGATTTGGCAGTTTTATTTTTTGAAGTTTGGAGTTTAAGGGAAAGGGGGAAAAAAAAAAGACCTCTGCAGACTGTAATTTTTATTTTGAAGATTTATTTATTTATTTGAAAGAGTTACGGAGAGGCAGAGACAGAGCGAGAGCAAGAGAGAGAGTCTTCCAACCACTGGTTTACTCCCCAGATGGTCACAACTGCAGAAACCAGGAGCCAGGAGCTTCTTCCAGGTCTCCCCCGTGGGTGCAGGGGTCCAAGCACTTGGGCCATCTTCTACTGCTTTCCCAGGCCATAGCAGAGAGCTAGATGGGAAGTGGAGCAGCCGGGACTCGAACTGGCGCCCATATGGGATGCCAGCACTGCAGGCTGTGGCTTTACCCGCTATGACACAGTGCCGGCCTCTTTAATTTTTAAAAAGACCACATATTTGTGAAATACACTAGGAAATAATAATAATAATTTGTTGAGATCTTGGCTTTGGAGGTAGCTGAGGCTTCTAAGGATGAAGTGAAGAGCCTAGGGGAATGTCTAAAGTGACATTGGCTTTTCTGGAGGAGCTCAGGGGCTCTGGGAGGGCAGGCCCCAGCTCCTCTGAATGAAGCAGCACTTTGTCCAGGGACAGAGGCTGGCAGTCGAAAGGCCCTTTGCATAATCCATTCTTAAATTTACCGAGATTGCACAGTTGTAAACTGAAACTCCAGAGGCAAACCCACATTTCTCGAAAAGCGCGTTTCCTGGCCCTGTCACTGATCTCCTGCTGTCTGCGTCTCCCGGTCTCGCACCCCCACCTCTCCTTCAGTGGCCAACGGCGCTCACCCCGCGCCGCGAGGTGGGCGTTTCATTGATCAGGCTTGGCCTAGGGGAGGAGGGAGGCGGGTGTCCGGGCCTCTCGTGCCTGCGATTTAAAACCCCGGCGTGGCAGCGCTCAGGAGAGCGGCCCGGGGGTTGAAGTATTGCACGGTAACGGTACAACCGAGCGTGTCAGCGGCCCGCCCGCCGGCTATTTATACCACGCAGATTATGCAACCCGGCTCCAGCCATTCATGCCCGGAGCTGGGGCCTGGGGCAGCGTTCCCAGGCGCCTGGGCAGCGTCGAAGTTTGCACCCAGTGCTTGATGGCGAGAGCGCCTGGCTTTCCGTTCCTGCCGGCGGTGCTGGGGGGAGGGCAAGGGGCTGCAGAGTCACTCGGCCCAGCGTGTCAGCACGACCACGGCTTCTTTAAACATCACCAGAAAAGGCTCCGGAGCGCCTGAGGCGCGGCCCAGAGGCGCCCAGAGCCCGGCCCGAGGCAGACCGGAAGGAACTGATAAACCCGGCGCTAATGACACCCCCTCCCCCGCGCGTCGGAAGTGTCCTGGGCGCGCGGGTCATTGAGAAATAGGAAGGGGCAGAGTGGGGGTGAGGCGAGGACAGGCCCCAGCGCAGCTGCGCGCGCCTCGCGGGGAGGGGAGCGGGGCCGCGCTAACCCCGGGGCGAGCTACAGCGCCCCCCGCCCCGCTCCCCAGCTCCCCCCGTCCCCGCCCTCCGGGGAGGGGGCGGAAGGGTGAGTGGCTTATCAGATCCCACCCCAGGGGGCGTCCACTCGGCCGGCCCTGCGGGACCCGGACGGGCGCGAGGGGCGGATCGCAGTGGCGGCTAAAATGTCCGCTTCTCGCGGCGCTCCAGCGGGGCGGGGGCGGGGGCCGCCGCTTCCGAGTGAAACCGGACCTGCGGGTCTACTGAGCATGCCCGTCCCGGGGCCGCCGAGGGTCGCTCCCGCTCCGCGCTCCGGGCTTTCCCGGCGGCTGGCGAGTGGGACGCGGGAGGAGGGTCCCGCCGCGCTCGGGATTCCGCGTGGAGAGGCCCGGGGCCGAGGGGCCAGCTTAGGCTCCGCGGGTTTTGCGTGAAGTTGCGAGCAGATCGATACCGCTTCTGAAGCGTGACGATCTCGCTCTGAGTGTTCAAAGCCGCCCGCCTTCTGTTTTGCGGGTTGTGGGGGAGAGACGGGGAAGTGAGTCCGTAGCTCTTTCAGCAGTGACATTAAATTAAAGCCCTGAATCCGTGATAGCCTCTGGGTGCGGGAGCAATCCAGTGGCCGCATAACTCCCTGACACTCGGATCAATAAGCGCAGCTTATTATTCGCCCAGTGTTCCCAGTTCATTCTGTGGAGGCGCAGGAACATACTCCCCTTGACTGCAGTTGATGGGTAGGACCAGGAGATCACCTGCTGCTAACATTTCCATCAAAAGGCAGAAGCGAACCAAAAGGATTTATTTAGAGGAACACGAAGGTCTGGGAGCGGAGGGGAGAATTTGCTAATCCAACTGGCAGGAGACGGGAAAGAGCTGCCAGGAATCTGATATTTGCAGCGTGCTCTACACAGTACCTTCACTGCACAGTCCATTTAATCTTCCCAGTAATCCTGTGTTGTGGGTATTATGCTGACACAACGGAGGGATGCAAAGCTCAGAGTAGCTAAGGACCCGTTCAAGATGGCCCAGCTGGAGTCTGGCACCAGGCGATCCCAGCAGGGACTTTGTGACTCCTGGACCTTAGAATGTTTTCCATTGTTCCCCTGGCTGCCTGGCCCTTGGACTCTGCCATTAGCAGAGAGCTGGCAGAGTGAGTGGTGACACAGCGACACAGCTCAGCTACCTGCAGAAATTAGTAACCACCTTGCATTTTGGACACTCTGAAACTGGAGGATGAGGCCAAACAAATGCCGCTGGGCAGCTAATTTGAAAGTTCAGGAATGACTGAATGGGATGTTTTTCAGCATCCCCAGGAAGAGAAACAGTGGCCACAGGTGAGCATTGGGTAGATGCCTTAGCCAGAGACTTAGAGAACAATGAAAACTTGGCTTTGTTTAGTGCCTTCTCTCAGACTCTTACTAGCCTCCAAAATGGAGACAGACAAGTTTGGCCTTCTTGGCCCTGTTTTATAAAGAAACTGAAGAATTGCTTAAAGCCTCATGCAGAGTCTCAGAGAAAATCCAGAACCCAGGTGACCCACCCCATCTAGGGCACTTCTTACACCACACATCCCAGCACTCAGCATGGAAGGTGGTGAAGCCCAGTCCAAGTGCACCAAGAGCAGAGCTGTGAGGAGCATGCAGCCCGGGGTAACCCACGGCTTTCCTCCCTATCTAAAGGTGAGACTTACCACCTTCAGGGCACTGGTGACTCTCCACATCCAGATACCCTTTCATAAACGCTTGTTTCTATTCTTTATCTGATTATGCTATGGACAGCATGATGAGACATCTTGGGATGGGGTCCAAGTTTAGTCATGAAATTCATTTACGTTTCATACACACCTTATATACATAGTCTGAAGGTAATTTTCTAGAATATTTTAATTTTATGCATGAAACAAAGTTTCAAAGTGAACAATTTCCCACTTGTGGTGTCATGTTATTGCTCAAAAAATTTCAGATTTTCAGAGTATGGATGTTTCAACTCCACCATATTTGATACAAATATTTAATTTTCTTTGTAATTTGTTCAGTGGTTCCTATTTACTCAGAAATTGTGGGTTTTCTCATGGCATATCCTGGAGGATGGAAAAAGTCTAGGGTGCTTGGAGAACAGAAAGGGTCAGAGACCATGTCCTTGGCTCTCTAGCAGGACTGCAGAAGCAATACCCAATTAAACACCAAGAAGCAATACCCAATGGCTGTTTAATTCGTGGGACCCAGTGCAAAGTGCAAGTGCAGAGACCCTTGTTCAAAAATTATAAATAATTTCAAGACTGCAATAGGAGAGGCTGGAACCAAGCACAGCTCATGTCACATAGTAGTTTGCATGCACAGGAAGCCAGTCCTGCCCACTGCCCAGACCAGGCCTTTTTGGAGAGCCTGGGCCTACCCAGAAAATCTGCAGCAGGTCCCAGCCAAGAGACCTTTATGATAATTTGAAAGGGGAGGAGGAGCGGGTGGAAGCAGGAGAGTGGCTGGGAGCGCCCCCTCTACCGATGCCAAAGCCCACAGGGCCGGCAACCGCTGGCTCAGAAACTACACGGCCTCCAAGGATCCTAGAGCCATCCTCTATCAACAAGAGAGATTGGCTGGGTCATTTAAAAACTATTTTGGGGTTGCCTTTTAACGCGAGAAACACCGCCGTTTCTATGAAATGCAAGTGTTTCTGGGCTGTACTGGATTCTTTTTTATTTTTCTGTGCACAAATAATAATCACTTTAAAACGCCCGTTCCTCTATCACGACAAAAAAAAAAAAAAAAAAGACCACGAGATTCACGTGAAACTGAAAAGCCTCTGCCATTCAGAACCTTGGCAGAGCCGAACGCCGTCCCTCCCCCTCGGCTTCTGGTTGGCTGGGTGCAGCGGCCAGGCGCTGCCACCTGCGCCGCCCAGTCCCCCGCACGCGGGGAGGGGGCAGTGGTTCCCCCAAGCCCAGCGCTCCAGCGCCTCCCCCACCCCTCGCCTTCGGCGTTGAATCCCGGGGTTTGAGAGGAGGGAGGGCGCAAAACAGGAGTCAGATGTGAGTGAGGCCTCCCGCGCCCGCCTCCTCCCTCCTCGTGGGCTCCCTAAAACCCGGAGTCCCTGCCCAGAGAGGATTCGGAGCCAGACCGACGCTGAACGAACTCCGCTCCGCCGCTCCTCCGGGAGTGGAGGCCAGGAGGGAGGAGGAAAGGAAGCCGAGCATGCTCAGTAGGCGGGACAAAGTTTTTTTTTTTTCTCCTCCTTTTTTTTTTTTTTTTCGGTCGCAAGTAGGAAGCTTTTTGCACTCCACCACCTCTGGCCGCTGGGAAGACGTCATCGCTTCCGCCCTACTTCCTCCTCCTGTTGGCGGCTGTGAGAATCCAATATGGAGTAAATCGGTGGAGTCGAGAGATGGGGCTCGGACGGGGCGCCCTGCACCGCCTCCCAGGCGCACCTCCCCCGGCCGCCGACCGCTCCCCGGAACCGTGATTGGCCCGGCCCCCCGGGGGCGACCCCGGGCCCAGCCCCCGCCGGCGGCCGGCCCGCTCCTCCTCCTCCTCCTCCTCTCAGCAGTCCCCGCCGCTCCGAGGCGCGCTTGTTTTTCTCCTGCTCTCCCCCTCCGCCGTCCCCTGCCCCAGTCTCGCCCCTCCGCGCCTCGCGCGCCCCGGAGCCCCCGCCCGCCTCGCCCGCGGCGCCGCCTCCCCCAGCGGCTCGCCTCGGCGCCCCTTCCCCGCACCTTCCCCGCACCCCGGCCGCCCTGCTTCCCCTTCTGCCTGCGGCGCCCCCTTCATCTTTAGCCGCTCCCCCCACCCCCACCCCAATCAGGCGATCTCTGGAGATGTGAAGAAGGGGGGTGAGCGGACAGGAAGATGAAGGGAGCAAAGCTGCCCGCTGCGGGACAGGCGTCTAGGTGAACAGGAAAATGACCGAAGAAACACACCCGGACGAGTAAGTTTGGCCGCGGGGTGGGACGCGGGAGCCCCGCGGGGGCGGCGTGGGGGCCGGGGCTGAGGACGCGGGCGGGGACGCTGCTGGGTGAACTTGGCGTGGGGTGCAGCGGCTCGCCGACCTGTCGGGGTCCGGGCGCGAGGTTTTCCTTGCTGAGGGGAGGAGGGGGCCGAAATTGCCGCGTGCTGGCGGGGGGCACGCCTGGGGTCGGCGGGCTAGCGGCCGCCGTGGGGGCCAAGGGCGCACGGGTGACCTCGGGGCGGTCCCGGCTCCCTCTCGCCCCCCATCCCACCCCGCAAGCCTCGCGGCGGGAACTGAAGGCTGACACCCCCGATCGGGCTTCCCGGGGTCGGTGGGCTTTTGCGTTGGTGACTTTGTGACTCCCGCCCGGCAGTCCCCTCCGGAGCCCACTGGGGCCCAGGCTCCGCCATTTCGTTTTCTTGAATCGCTCTCATTTGCATACCACATTTTCATTCATAAAAACACGGCGGAGCGAGGCGAGGCCGGGTGCGGGCGGCGCGGGGGTCTGGCGCGCCGGGGCCCCGCACTAGCCGGAGCCGCCCGAGGCCCCCGCGCGTGTGAGTGTGTGAATGCGCGCGCTTGCGGGCCGGCACACGCGCCCCGCGGGTCGGGGCAGCTCGGGGGGCGGATCCGCGGCGTGTGCGGCGGGGGCGGGCGGGAGCGTGCGGGGCAGCGCGCCGCGGGCGGGTGGTGTGAGTGTCTGGGAGCGTGTGCGCGCTCGCGTGAGCGCGTGCCCGGGCCTTGCGCGGCCCGCGGGCCCGAGTGGAACAATGCTCCGGGCCCTCCGCCGGAGGGGCTCCTGGGCGCCCGGCGCAAGACCCGTGTCGGCATCCCCTGGCCGAGGTGCAGCTCCCGGCCGGCCGCCCGCCCGCCTGCCCGCCTCGCGGTCGCGGGGTCTGGCTTGGCCTTTGCACTCTCCCGCCCGAGGCGTTTCCAGTCGCGGCGGCGGCGGCGGCGGCGGCGGCGGGGCCCCTGGGCCTGGAGCCTCTGGTTTTCGGCCTGGGGTCCGAGCGGTCGCGGCCGCCGCCGCCGCTGCTTGGTGGCTGTACCCGCCACCAGCCACTTTTTTTTTTTTTTTTTTTTTTGTGAATAAGACGCTCTCCTTTATTGTCACATGATATGCCTCCTCCCCTGCACATTCATAAATCCGGAGCCTGCCTCGGCTCCTTTCATTCAGTGCTGCCATTAGCCGAGGTAGCGGCGGCCGGCTTGGGCGCACCGAGGCGCTCGGCGGCCGCGAGGACGCGCCCTGTAGGGAGGCTCCGCGCGTGTCTGCGCCGGGGGAGCAGCAGCAGCAGCCGCCCCCCGCCGCACCGCCTGCCAGCCTTGAGACTCGGCAGTGCGGGAGGGGAAGTGACTCAGGGCTGGGCAGCAGGGAGCTTGAAGGTGTCTTGGAGCAGGTGATAGAATGCTGTGCTACTCTAAGAAATGTACTCCTTTTTTTTTTTTTTTTTTAACACGCCTTTATCCTTTAGCGTCTGCTGTTGCCAGGCTGGGCAGGAGAGGGGTTGGTGTTCAGGAAAGGGAATTTCCTTCCTGTGGGTCCCCAAGGAGCGGTGACTGCAGTAACCCCTGATCCACCAGGCATCGGTGGAAAGGATCCCTCCTCTCCCGGTTTGCACATCGTCTGCCGCCTCTGCTGCTCTTTGTGTTTTAGACATTTGCTTTGCCTTCGTATACTGTGCCTTGAAGTGGCAAAGTGGAAAAAAGAAAAGTTGGGCTTTTAGTGCTGCAGTGTGGAGAAGGAATGCGCTGCTTGGTAAGCAGGTGTTGTCATACAGGTGCTCATTCGGCCCTGTGCACGGGAGGGCAGCTGCCTCGCTCCACCCTGGGGATTCTTGGAGAGGTTTGACCATTCCACATCCGCTTCCTTGGCTCCATCTCTTGTACACACAGGCCTAGCTTGGCCCTTTTCACAGCAGCGTATCACCCTCGCCTCCCACCCCATCTGCTCTCCAAAGCCAGAGGCTCAAGGGTGGGAGCATCAGGCTGTCAGACCAAGTGCTGTCAAAAACCCAGCTGAGATGATGGATACATCTGAGGACAGGTTCTGGCTTCGTTTAGGGACTCAGGAAGCCTGGGGGCCTTAGCCACTGCCGAGATGGCCTTCTGGGGGTCACTTTTACTGTGATGACCTTGGCGTGAGGTGTGGAATGCCTGAGAAGGCAGCCCTGTAGACCACCATTGCAGACACCATCCATTAGGTTGTTCAGTGTCCTTATGTAATGGCTCGTCTCAAAAAGTTCTTCTAAATGTTATGCCAGGAAGAAGGTTTCTCTTCCTGAGTTACAAAGCTTACTGTGATTGCTTTCTTGTTGGTTTTCTTTCGCTGCCACAGTGGACACTCAGTGCTTAAAAGTACTGCTTGATAATGGTAGCCATATTAGCCTAGATGATTGCTAGATTTATCTACCCTTCCTCTATGGATTTTGGTCTTCTGTTTTCTAGTGGCTTTATGTTTCAGGTCTCAGATAGTCTTTGGAACTACACAGGGTGTATTACTTACTGAGGAAATTGGTGACATCAACCTGGAGTTCCAGAGAAAATACACATCTTCGTACCTTGGGTAAAATTTTCTTAATAGGCTCCATATAATAGGCCGGCGCCGTGGCTCAACAGGCTAATCCTCCGCCTTGCGGTGCCGGCACACCGGGTTCTAGTCCTGGTCGGGGTGCCGGATTCTGTCCCGGTTGCCCCTCTTCCAGGCCAGCCCTCTGCTGTGGCCCGGAGTGCAGTGGAGGATGGCCCAAGTGCTTGGGCCCTGCACCCCATGGGAGACCAGGAAAAAGCACCTAGTACCTGGCTCCTGCCATCGGATGAGCGCAGTGCGCCGGCCGCAGCGCGCCGACCGCGGCAGCCATTGGAGGGTGAACCAACGGCAAAGGAAGACCTTTCTCTCTGTCTCTCTCTCTCACTGTCCACTCTGCCTGTCAAAAATAAAAAAAAAAAAATAGGCTCCATATAATTAAAATTTTTATTAAACAGCTCAGATACTTAAATATATGCTACATTTAGTATCAATGTAGTAAATCAGTCTTGGAGCTCTTAAAATTGTGCTTAATTTTAGAGAGTTTTTCCTTCTAATGTGCTTTTCCATGTCAGTTTAAAAGTTCTCTCTTCTATTGTGAAAGATGGTCCCAAAAGATAGTTTCCATATAAAAAATACACTGACAACTCCAGATAGAAAGTCATATTAAATTCTGCAGGTTTTGGCCGGCGCCATGGCTCAATAGGCTAATCCTCCGCCTAGCAGTGCCGGCACACCAGGTTCTAGTCCTGGTCGGGGTTCCGGATTCTGTCCTGGTTGCCACTCTTCCAGGCCAGCTCTCTGCCGTGGCCAGGGAGTGCAGTGGAGGATGGCCCAAGTGCTTGGGCCCTGCACCCAGGAGAAGCACCTGGCTCCTGCCATTGGATCAGCGCGGTATGCCAGCCATTGGAGGGTGAACCAATGGTAAAGGAAGACCTTTCTCTGTCTTTCTCTCTCACTGTCCACTCTGCCTGTCTTAAAAAAAAAATTCTGCAGATTTGTGGGGGTTTTTTCCTTTTTTTTTTTTTAATTTAAAAAGTAAAAGCACAACAAACTATTGAAAATGGCCTTTGGAATAGTTTTAAAAAAAACTTTTAAACCATATGTGCTTTTGTGTATATCTTTAAAGCGTTTGATCATGGCTATAAATGGTTTGGAAATTTGCAGAAAAAATAAACTGTTGAAGCAAGCTTTAGGTCAAGAGACGCAGGGCCGCCATTCAGCTTTCTGTCTTCATCTCTTGAACTCTTCTCTGTACCCCACTTCTTGCTGGGAATGGGTTTTCAGCTTCACCCTCAGTCATATTTTCCCAGTTGTTGAGAATTTCCCATAATTTGAAAAAGTGCTTACATATTTTTGAACCATTTCAAAGACAGTACAAACACTGGGGTTCTTACACCTGAATACTTGAACGGTATGCTTTTCTATGAAACATAATACCATTATGACAACTTATAAAATTCAGAATAACTTCCTGATTTTTTTAAATATTTATTTTATTTATTTGAAAGACATAGTTACAGAGAGAGGTCGAGACAGAGAGGTCTTCCATCTGCTGGTTCGCCCCCCAAAATGGCTGCAGTGGCTGGAGCTGAGCTAATCAGAAGCCAGGCGCTTCATCTGGGTCTCCCATGTGGGTCCGGGGCCCAAGGACTTGGGCCATCTTCTGCTGCTTTCCCAGGCACCTTAGCAGGGAGTGGGATCTGAAGTGGATAGCCAGGTCTCGAACCAGCACCCATATGGGATGCCAGCGTCGCAGGCAGAGGCTTAACCTGTTAAGCCACAGCACCAGCCCCTGATAGTTTTCTTAGCTGTCAGGTTAGGTGTTGCCCCATGAGGAAGTTTAAGTCAAGTTACTGCCTAAGATGGCAAACTTTTTATATAGCATTTTACCCATTTAGTGTTTTCTCACTAATCTTGTGAGGCAGGTGGTGTTCTTACTCAAGTTTATTGCTGGGGAAACGGAGGCACAGAGGTTAAATAGTTTGCCTGAGGTTATGCCATTAGTAACTGAAGGAGCTGGGAATTAGGCATGCCAGCAGCCTGGTTCAACAGGAACTCGGTGTTAACTGACCACTGAGAAGGGGAGGGGGTGTCCAGCTGGAATCATTCTGACCTGGTGATAATCTGCTGTCACCATCACTTATCTTCCTGGTAAATGCCGGGAGGCAGGAGAGCAAGTGAAAACAAATCATTTGGGCTTGAGAATTCTGTGATACCCTTAAGATACTGGAGGGGAGAGGGTTCAAAGTTCATTATTACTGAAATGCTAGATCTGTGTTAATTGAAATAACCATTGTGGAAATTAAACTGTATATAGTTACTGATCTATGTTTTCTTTATGTTAATTTTAAAATGGGAATATAAAAAACTAGAGTTGACTTTGCAGAATTGGAATCTTAATCCATTCACTAGAAAATTTTGAAAGCAAGACAAAGCAAAAACTTTGAGAGCCATTACGGGGCTTGTAAGGCAGAGCTGTCATTGTATGAAGCTAAGTGTTCACAGCAAGGCTGCAGAGCTGGTTAGGCAGTGCACCTGGGCTGACCTTGTCGGTAGGTGCTGTTCTGGGTTTGTTTTCACAAGGATGTTAGCAGAAGCTACCGTCTTTCTGACTGTAGCTGGTCCCCTCTGTTTTCCTGTCCCTTTAGCCAATAAAATATATGAAAGGGAAGTCTCTAGGAATACTCAGTGACCTGCTTACTTTTTGGGCAAACATTTGGTGTAGCAGCTGGTTCCTCTTGGGACACCTACATCCCATCTGAGTGTCTGGTTTGTGTCCAGTTCCTCTGCTTCTCTTTCAGCTGCCTGCTAATGTGCACCCTGGGCAGCCGATGAGGGCTTGGGTACTTGGGTCCCTGACACTCGCATGGGAGGCCTGGATGGAGTTCTGGGCTCCAGGCGTTGGCCTGGTCCGACGCTGGCTGTTGTGGGCATTTGGGGAGTTAACCAGCAAATAGATCTCCCCACCCCTGTTTTCTCTCTCTCCCCATTTCAAACATTTTTTCTTTTTTAATTTTAAACCTGCTTACTATTACTCTTTATTCTGGCATTCTTTCTTCCTCCCCTCTTCTAACAATTCCTCTGCCGCATTCTGAGCCACTTCTTTTGGTAGGTGCACCTTGATTTTTCCACTCTCCAAGTCAAAATTGGTAACTCTTTATCAGTTCTCTCCTGCACTGTATAGCAGTTATCACCATTTTTAAAAAAAAGATTTATTTATTTATTTGAAAGGCAGAGTTACAGAGAGAGAGAGAGAGAGAGAGAGAGAGAGAGAGAGGTGTCTTGCATCCACTGGTTCACTCCCCACGTGACTGCAACGGCCAGAGCTGGGCCAGGCCAAAGCACCCATAACCACGTGGGTGCAGGGGCCTCACCACTTGGCCATCCTCCACTTCTTTTGTAGGCAAATTAGCAGGGAGTTGGATTGGAAGTAGAGCAGCTGGGACTGGAACTGGCACCCAGTGTCACAGGCAGCAGCTTTCCCTGCCGCAGTACCAGCCCCAGTTAATAACCATTTAGGGCTGGGTTTGCACACAGCATCATGGTATGAGCTTTCCGGAATCAGGGTTATCTCTGATGTTTTCCAGTTCTTGACTCAATACCATTGGACGCATTGTGTTTACTTAAGTCCATTTGTTGTATTCAATGGGTATCTGTTGTTTAATATTCTTTTTTGTCCCTGCTGGCTAATGCAGTGGTTGTTAATTGTTGCATCTGGTTAAAATGGCCTGTATATGAGTGTGAGCCTCTCTGAGAAGCTCGGCCTGTTCACATGAAGCTGCGGGTATGTTTTGTACATATTGGATGCAGAGCTCTCTGGCCCTTGTAATCCATCATTGGCAGCTCAGAACCATTGATCGCAACCCCTGTTGTGGGGACTGAGAGGTACAGCATCACAGCAGACAACGGAAGAGCTCTAGAAGTCAGGCCCGCGCTCCTGCCTCTGCAGGAGAATCTGCAGCCATCACAATCTTAACAATTTGCAGTAGCAGCAGGGTTCTGGTGGAGTCTTAACACTTGAAGTTGGAAACAGCTGTGCTGATGAGCTCCAGTATTGGCATGGTTCCTCTATTACCGGTTGAACACAAACACACCATCTAATAGCAAAAACCTCGAAACTGAACAAGATGATGATAGAGGCAGAGCAGGAAGGTTGGGGGGGGTGTGGTTTTGTTTTGACTTGTTTTTCTGCTAGGGAAATGGACCTGTTTTTTGTTGTTGTTGTTGTTGTTGTTATTGTTTAATACCCACTCATAGTGATAAACTTGATAATTCTTAGCAGTGTGTTTTTTTTTTTTTTTTCATAAATATTTAAGGCTAGAGTACTGGTGGCTAAAGGCGTTTTCTGGGGCTTTTAGTTACTTGGAAATAGAAGGACTATTTTGCACTGAGGCACACAGTGCTGTGAAGCAAATTGTGTTTTCTGTTGCTTGTCCTGGGTAGGCATGAAGGATTATTTCCACAGCCTGGCGTGCACTGATGTCATGGGAAGGATTGGTAAAGTAGCTGATACTGACTGGCATGGAGTTTGCTAACAGAAGTGAGCACTGTTCCATCACTACTCATTATGATTTCTTAGGTGACCTTTATCAACGATACATTCACCTGTGGTGTAGTGCACACAGGATGACATTGTGCTTCTGGGATGTGCTACTCAGGGTGGTTGGCTGCTGAAAAGCAACATTTCTGCATTTCCTTGCAGTTGGAAGGCCGAGGTTTAGAAATCGATTTTGACTTCATCCTCACATTTAGCATGTGGGATTGAAGAGGTTAGGACGAATACAGCTTCTAAAATAAACGTCTTTGGCTGCTCTGTATACTGAAATAATGATTTTTTCAAGTCTGGTTGTTTTGTTCTTAGATGTATTCCCTGTGGTTTTTTTTTTTTTTTTAAGCTTTATTTTATTTATTTGAAAGAGTTACAGAGAGAGGTAGAGACAGAGAGAGAGAGGTCTTCCATCCGATGGTTCGCTACCCAAATGGTCGCAGCTGCGCTGATCTGGAGCCAGGAGCCAGGAGATTCCTCCTGGTCTCCCATGGGTGCAGGAGCCCAAGCACTTGGGCCATCCTCCACTGCTATCCCAGGACATAGCAGAGAGCTGGAGTGGAAGAGGAGCAGCAGGGACTAGAACCGGCGCCCATATGGGACGCCAGCACTTCAGGCCAGGGTGTTAACCCACTGTGCTACAGTGCCGGCCCCAGCCCTGTGGTTCTTTCATAAAGGCCTGAAACCGAGTTAGCAGGTTAAGTGGTTACTTGGCTTTGCTCTGTTCATCTTGGTCTTACTATTTTCATTATGGATTCCACCCATTTCTTTGTTCCATCGCACTGCTTTGGCTCTGGCCTCTAAGCTGATTGCTCAGAGAGGCTCTGATTTGTATTTGCATCCGCACTTCACTGGGAGTGCCCAGAGAAGCTTGGCCTCGCTGCCCTTCGAGGTGTGGGAAGAGCTTACTTACCCTCCTACCTGTGGCCTGGCGGAGGGCTGAGCACAGCTGACTCTCTGCAACTTCTATCGATTGATTGAAGCAAACATTTATTGAAAAAGCCGTCTTACATTATATAAAAATCTATTGATGTTCACATTGTACATACATCCAAGAGAGACTTCGAGGTTGCTTTTTAAGACTACCAGAGGAATAGTGTGATGGTGGCAGATGAAACACGGCTTTGGGACCAGAGCCTACCCCTGCCCTCCTTATTGACTTAAAGGCCCTGGGTAAGCATCCCGAGCCACTAGCCCTGGGTTGATCTGCTGTCTGCTTCATAGGCTGTAACAGAGTGGAAATGAGGTGACCTTGGGAAGGCCTTTTAGCACATCACCTGATCGAGGCTCATCTACATCTGCAATGTTGCATGTCCTGTGTCCTGCAACAAGATATTATTTCTTTTTTTTTTTTTTTTGACAGGCAGAGTGGACAGTGAGAGAGAGAGACAGAGAGAAAGGTCTTCCTTTGCCGTTGGTTCACCCTCCAATGGCTGCCGCGGTCGGCGCGCTGCGGCCGGCGCACCGCGCTCATCCGATGGCAGGAGCCAGGTGCCAGGTGCTTATCCTGGTCTCCCATGGGGTGCAGAGCCCAAGCACTTGGGCCATCCTCCACTGCACTCCTGGGCCACAGCAGAGGGCTGGCCTGGAAGAGGGGCAACCGGGACAGAATCCGGCTCCCTGACCGGGACTAGAACCCGGTGTGCTGGCGCCACAAGGCGGAGGATTAGCCTGTTGAGCCACGGCGCCGGCAAGATATTATTTCTTTTCCCAATCTACAAGGCAGAGTATCCATGAACCATTTTGGCCTCCTAGCTGCCTTTGGAGGCAGGGAATGATATTGTCCCTCAGAGAGTGGAAGTGCCTTGCTCAATGATCCTCAGAGAGCCTGTGGGGAGAGAACCAGAGCTTAGAAGACCTGCTCTGCTGTTATGTTCGCTTTCCAGCACTGTCCTGCCGGGTCGCTGCAGAACAGCACCTTGGCGTTTGTACCGTGGTATCAGTAATGCCCGGCTGACTGCTGGCCCTTCTACTCAGTGGCTTTTTGAGATTGTGATGTTTGTAGCTTGTCCGCCGTCTGTCCTTGTCCCCTACCTGTAGAAAAATCTTTGCCTCCCTTGCTGTCCCTACCCCTTTCCTGATCTAGTAGGAATCCTATTGCTAACATGGTTTAAATAGTTTCTGAAAGAAAAGTAAAAAGCTTGGCGGGAATGGGCAGGTTCTCATGGGAGTAAGTTGGCTTAATGACATGTTTTGTCTACCGGCATGCCATGCAGGGGTTTCATTCTGTGTCTCCAGCCAGTGAGCAAGGTAGAGAGGGAGGAGGATTACAGATGCAGCGGCGGGACTGAGGTTTAATTTAGTCATCAACAGCCAGCAATGTTGCTTATTTTTATAGACCTTTGAAAGCTATGTATGTGTGAATAGTCTAAGATGGTTATTAAATTTACCTCCTTTTCTTCCTTTTTAGTCAAGTCTGATTTTTCTCAGGCTCAAAATTCCGGCACAATATGCCTTGCAAGGGCATTGTGCACTGGCTCCGCGTCTCACTTGGGACCCTAACGGTTACCTTCTCACTGATCTGTGGGTAAGGTTTTGGAATAGTGGTCTGCTGTTTGTAAACCAGCTTTGAGGCACTTCCTGTCCGTTCTTGTTTATTTGTTTTGAAGATTTGTTTATTTGAAAAACAGAGTAACACACCACAGAGGGAGAAAGATATCTTCCGTCCACTGGTGGATTCATTCCCCCAAATTCCCATGACAGCCGTGTCTGGGCCAGGTCAAAGCCAGGAGTGAGGAACCCCATCAGGGTTTCCCAGATGGCAAGGGCCCAAGGACTGGCCATTACCTGCTGCCTCCCAGATGCATCAACAGAAAGCCAGATTGGAAGCAGCATAGTTGGGACTAGAACCAGGGACTATGATGTAGAATACCAGTGTTGCTTAACCCACTGCGCCACAATGCACGCCCCTTCCTGACCATTCTTAGGTGTCTTCTGTACTAAGGAAAATTATAGGATACTAGATTACAGAAGCCAATTTGGAGTACGGTAGGCTTTGATTCTAAAGGACTTGAATTTAGAACATACTTGGGTTCCAGTTGCAAAACCGGATAAAATATTGGATAAAATACTGCCAGTGTGGTGGCAGCCAGAGGAAAGGGAGTGAGAGGCTGTGAGAGCCTGCCTGCCACTCTTACTGCAAATACAGAGCACTTGCTGGACAGATCCAGAGCTGGGACTTGAGGAGCTTACATTCCGGGGCAAACCTTAGGGTGTGAGTGTGTATGAGTGGAGTGGACAGCATCATCTTGGTGATTGATCACTAGAGTGGTTTCCCCTTCTTCCTGCTGGGTGCCTCCTGGAGCTGCAAGCTAGAAACACCAGCCTTAGGCTTCCCATATTTGGAGGGGGTGGGAGAGAGACATGTGCTCATTCTCACATGGGTGAATCCATCCAGTGGTCAAGGGTCCACACGCTGCAGGTGAGGAGAGGATTCTTGGGAAGTGGAGCACTGTGGCTGAGTCACAGACTGTAGTCAGTCTGACGTCAGACCTCACATCTGTAGAATGACGTTAGGTGTCAAAACTTCACAGGGCCACAGTTTCCTTACATAAAACAATGTGCTGTGAGCAAGTGAAATTAGAACTCAGAATCCTGTGAACGTCTGTGGTGACATTTCTTCCTTGCCTTTCTGTTCAGTTGTGTGGAATAGGGAGCCAGTGCCCATCGTGGTAACCTTTTCCGCACTGTGAGGAATGGATTCTTGCTTTGCAAAAAGAATGCACCCCATTACCACCGATGGAAAGTGTGTGTGAGTGGAATGGCCAAAAAGCATTGTGTTCGTCCGATCTGAGTTTTAGTCTAGCTGTTTTGAGAGGAGGCTCCTGCAGCAATGCTTCTCTTACTTGAACTTGCATAAGGATTGCCCAGGGCAATCTGGTTTTTAAAGATTTATTTATTTGAAAGGCAGAGAAAAGAAGGAGGGAGAGAGATCTTCCATCCACTGGTTTACTCCCCAAATAGCTGCAATAGCCAGAGCTGGGCCAGGCTGAAGCCAGGTGCTCCATGTGGGTCTCTGATGTGGGCGTTAGGGTACCCAAGTTCCCGGACCATCTTCTCCGCGATGCTGGCCCTGAGATTCTGCATTTTATACACAGTCACCAGTAATGCTGCTGCTGCTGGTTGTGCATCTTCATTGCCCAGTCCTTAATAAAGATGGCTTTCGCCTCCTTGGCATTGTTGAAGTTCATCAGAGAAGAAGGTGGTGCTTTGTACACTTGCTCTTCCTCATTCCTGGTGGGACTTCCAGCCTTGAGGTGCAGCTTGATTTCAGATGGGTCTTGGTGAATGTCAGGAGGCCCGAGAGATCCACTGCATAAAAAGAAATGTGAAGCCCCCAAACCGCGTGGAATGTGTGGCAGTCGGCTGGCATTCTGCACCTTGCAGTCGAATCAGTCATGTACGGAAAGCCAGCCGCCCTGGGAAGCATGCACACTCAGCCCTAGAAGAAATCACAGGAAGTAATTAAACAGAAAAGGTCAGAGAAAGAGGAAGTGGTTGTGTTGTTTCTGATGCGAATAGCATTGTTGTTACTGGGGATCAAGATGATGGTGTTTAAGTCTCTTGGAATGTGGCTGCTTGGGGATTTGATTGTATTTAAATTGGAGTCCTTGTAGTTTATTCTTTTTGACAGCAATCTAGCTAGGAAATAAATTGCTTTTAGGTCTTATCAGGAATCCCCACGTGCCTGAGCTAAAGTCTTAAGTTAAAGTGAGAGTTGCTTATAGCTTGGCAAATTGCACTTAAATGGAATGAATGTCAAGACTATTAGAGGTTAATTTTAGGTGTCTGGAGTTCTCCCTAATTCTCCTGATTAAACACTTTAACATAATAGTTTCCTTAATTGGAATAATGATGGAATATTAGCATGCATATTAAACCATTTACCCAAATTTGAATAGGGTTAAAATGCAAATTATCCATCACTTGTCAGTGCTTACTCTTTAGAGATAATTCCTGGTGAGAACTGGAGAAGAGACTGGAATATGAATTGGACTAGGGTTCCCGACTTGAGGCACATTGCTGAGAAAGCCAAGAGTAGCCAGAAGCACTGGAATAAGAGAGAAACCCTTTCTTCTCTGCAGGTAGAGGTATTAGAAACACAAGAGCCTGTGATATCAGTAACTCCAATATGGAGGTAGGTACCTGGTAGATCTGAAGTGAGCTAACCGGAGGCCCTCAGCTTGTATCTTCAATTAGCCTGGCCCATTTCTCTTTCAGAGAAAGGTGAGTAAGAGTTAAAGCCCCTCCCTAGCACTTAGATACCTTATCTGCAAGCTTTGAACTGGCAGCGCCACTGCCACTCAGTGTTTCCCGGATGAATGGCTGGGGACCCATAGCACTCCCTGTATTGTTTGTGACCTGAATACGGAATGTCACTCATATCTCTCAGTGTATGTAACTGCATTTTTAGAATAATAAAATATAACCTTATTAAAATACTGCTGAATTCACAGTGGCTGTTTTTCACAGTTATTAAGAAATACAACTATAGGTATGAGCGTTGGGCAAAGTATATAAGGTGCCACTTGGGATGCCCGCGTGCCATGTCAGAGTGTCTGGAATTGAGTCCTGGCTGCACATCCCATTCTGGCCTCCTGCGGATGCTCACCTGCCAGGCAGTAGGTGATGGCTCAAGTAGATGGGTCCCTACCACTCACGTGGGATGCCCAGATTGAGTTCTTGGCTTTGGCCTGGCCCAGCACTGGCTGTTGCAGGCATTGGGGGAATGAATGAGAGGACGGGAGACCTATGTATTTTGCTTTCACTGTTTCTCTACCTTTCAGATAAATCAAATTCATATTAAAGCTAATGTACAGCCAGGAGCCAGTAACACCATCCTGGTCTTCCACATAGACAGCTCGGGCCATCTTCCATTGCCTTCCTAGGTGCGTTAGCAGGGAGCCGGATTGGAAGCAGAGCAGCTGGAACTTGCTGGCGATCCTGTGTGGTATGCCAGTGTCATAAGCACAAGCTTAAATCACTGTGCTGTAGCACCGGCCCTAGTTTCACATTTTGTTTTTGTGTTAAACCACAAACTTATTTATAAACATAGTATTTTTAATGAAGAAAAACATAATGAGGACATTAAAATATTTGGCACTATACCAGCCAGGGGAAGAGTTCATTTTCAACAGGGAATGTTAGGAAAGCGGAGCAGTTTTATCTATGGTGCGATCTATACCCTGATTTACATCCTAGGCCCTAGCCCCCACCGCCATTGCTGAGAGCCAGGTGGCCACGTGGCCCAACCAACCACCCAAGCTCCACCCCGATCCTAATGGGATTCGCTGCTCCTGCTTCCCTGCCCTGGGCAAAGTTTTAAAAGGACCTGTTCCTGAACACGTGGCTCTCTTGGCTCTTCTCTCCTGCTCTCTTGGCTCCTCTCCTCTCGCTAGCTCCTCTCCGTCTCTGTCTCTTATACTCCCCTCCAGCCTGCTGGTTTTCCCCAATAAACCCTTTCCCTTACTCTGGTGTTTGGTGTATTTGGACGGCCTAACAGAAATACATAACAGGGAGGGTCTTGAGTTTCCAAGGATGTTTCGGAAGTTGAGTTTCAGAGGAGGCTGATGGCGGTATTTTAGGAGGAGAGGGCATCTCATATCCAAAGGTTTCCTCCACGGACAGGGACAGTCCACTCCTCGTTTGTGCTGAGGGAGGTGAGAGAAAGAGCTGATAAGTGGGGGGAGTAGTGAACACCGTGTTGAGAAGGTGGGTATTTGGACTTAAGTCCTTTAGGAGAGTGGAACTGTTGAAGGCTTAGACGCAGAATGAGGAAGGGAGGGACCGGCTGGGACAGTCGAGCTGGTCAGTGAGAAGGTGCAGGCCAGGCTGGAGCCAGGGAGACCGCGGGTATCCCATCTCTGATTCTCTCCCTGACTTCAGTTAACTGAAAGGGGCACAGACGTAGAAACCTGTGTTCCAAGGAGGCTGTTCTATCCAGTGGAACATGCTCACGTGGGCTGTGAAATGCAGAACAATGTTAAGCAATTTTACTTTGTAGGTCAGACAGACAGTTGAGAAATCACCTGTGCGGTTGTTTTTGTTTCTGTTTGGTTGTGGAGTTGCTACTTCTGACGGTGCTCATCAGTTGAAATTGGCCTTGTAAAGTGGTGACTGCACTGCCCTTTCTCAGTAGACTAAAATGTTGCATCCTGGCCCGCGCCGTGGCTCAACAGGCTAATCCTCCTCCTTGCGGCGCCGGCACACCAGGTTCTAGTCCCGGTCGGGGCACCGGATTCTGTCCCGGTTGCCCCTCTTCCAGGCCAGCCCTCTGCTGTGGCCCGGGAGTGCAGTGGAGGATGGCCCAAGTGCTTGGGCTCTGCACCCCCTGGGAGACCAGGAGAAGCACCTGGCTCCTGCCATGGGATCAGCGTGGTGCGCCGGCCGCAGCGCGCCGACCGCGGCGGCCATTGGAGGGTGAACCAACGGCAAAGGAAGACCTTTCTCTCAGTCTCTCTCTCTCACTGTCCACTCTGCCTGTCAAAAAAAAAAAAAATGTTGCATCCTGACCATAAACTTCTAGAACTGGAAAGGATATCAGTTCCCTTCTTTTACACATAAATCTCAATCCAAAGAGGTTGGGTGACAAACTCAGGGTTGCACAGATCACTGGAGGTTTGGGTTATGTCGGTGAGCTGTCGTCTGACTTTAGTTCCAGTTCTGTTTGGATGCTTCGCATGACAATTGCTACTCTTGGGTCATTGGACCTTCAGGAGACAGGATAAAAGATGGTAGAAATGGAATCAGTTCTCGTTAGTGTGGCCCATGTACATGTTGAACTATCAGCACTGAACAGATTGCTAGCCTTGGTCACTATAAGAGGCTGAACTGTGTGAGCCTTCCAAATACCATTCCTGTGGAGCTCCTTGCAGATGGCAGGTAGGGCTCCTAAGGCATGGCTTCCACATGTCATGTTTCAGGGACAGGAGGATTGGGAGTGGAGGCAAGGAAGGGCTTCCGGCTCACCATCCAGGGAGAGAGAAGATGCACCGTTAGAGGAACAGTGGAATTACATATATATATAGCTGGGTTTTTGCACCTGGGCATCAGAAAAAAAAAAAACTGAAACATTAGCAATGCTCGTTCTTCCTCCCAGCTCCATTACCTTCTGTTCTCCCCATGTGTTTGCTTTTGATGTTAACTGCCAAGGCGATGTGGTCATAGACAGCTGGAAGTAATATTTGATCTGCAGGTCTCCTGGGGGTGTGTGAGGGGTGTGGATGCCGGGATGGGAAAGGTGGTGGTTTTGGTACATGATTGTGAAAACTCCATGTAGTTAATAAGCCAACAGGTGCTGTTATAGCAAAGAGAAGGAAGGAGGAGCTGACCAGGTGGTCCTATAAGGAGCACTTTTATAGTGTCTTTTTACTCTTAAGTTTCTATAAGGCCTCTACTCCTTAGGTTAACTTCAGAGAAAGTCAGATTATCCTCTGCACTGGATCAGTGTGTGGCCAGAGGCTTGCAAAAAGCTAGGCTTGAAGAAGAATCAAAAGTTCCCAGACCTGGACGGGCGTCCCCCTCCAGCCCAGAGTTCGGAGGACACACCCCACCGCGCGCTGTTCCATTGTGCTTTGAAACTGTGCTTTTCAGTCTGCGCTCCCCCTTGGCTCTCAAGAGTCAGCTACTTGTATAGGATAGGAAACTTTAAAAACCTTTCCTTCTCAGGCTTCGGGCCTCCCTCTTTGTTTCCCCCGTGTTAATCCTCACCAGCTGGGCATTCTTCTTAACTCATAAAGGGTCCCTTGTGAGCCCGATCAGTAAGAGCGATTTGCCTAGAAATGGTTTACCTGTAGATAGTCTTTCCCAGCTGGTGCTGTGTGATTGACAGGCAGCCTGAATCAGCCCTACTCCCCCGCCCCCCTCACAAGCAGTTTATCCACATAGCTAGAGGCCCTGGGGTCATAGAGCATCTCGGGGCTGGTTGGGGATGCAATGAGACAACACCCTCCAGGGGATTTTAAAAATTCAGGAGATTCTGATGTGCCTTGGACGAATCAGGGTTGGGAAGTGTGGACCCAGGAGCGGGTCTTGGAAGAGCCAGCTCTCACCCCGCTGCCGGTGGGCTGGTCCTGGTCAGCCCTGCCCGGTGCTCCTTAGAAAGGCACTCCTCCCGTCCTGGTGAGCGATGGTTCCCCGGGCCCGGTGGAGTCCTGCCACCTGCGCCTTCCTAACTCTGGCCCTTTGTTCTTCCTCATTTCGAGTTAGATAATACAGTGACTTCCTGGGGAGGAACACACCAGATTGCTGTTCCATGTGAAGTAAGAGACACTAAAAAATAAATTCTGATTGTTGATCCTAAAGGTCTTTTTATAGGAAGAAAAAAATTCGAAAGCATACAAAAAAAATCACCTACAGCTGTCCAAAATTACAACTGTTTTTTATTATTTTTAAAAAGGTTTGGCTGAAACTTTAAAAGGCCTGTTAATTTTTTTCAGAAGTTTTCCTTGGTGATGTAACACAGATGCCTCTAGGATACAAATTTAACTATTTTCATGGTTAGGGTAGTAAATTTAGGGGTTTTTATATTTTCTTTTTCCTCCTTTTTTTCTCCTGTTTATTTGTTTATTGTCCCAGTATAGTAGGGCCAGTTATTTTATTGGAAACAGGATAGTTCTTAACTTTGACTTTTTGACAGACCTTTGTTAACGTAGGACCCGTGTTTGCTGGAAATGAAAGGAGAGCAGAGCTATAGAATCTTATGCTTTAACCTAGAGGAAAATACATTGACTTGAAACAGATGTCTCTAACAAAACCTGATGCCAGGTTTTAGGATTGTAGCTGTCACTCACCAGTGTGGCACTGCATGCAAATGAGGGAAAGGGCCAAAACTTGCTTTAACATTTCAGCCAAAAATGTGAAGGGCACGTTTAAAAATGGGACAGTCTTGCACAACAATGTGGATGACTTAATGCCACAGAATTGCACACTTAAAAATGGTTAAAATGGGAAGTTTTGCTATGTATATTTTACAACAGTTCGGTTTTAATTTAATTTATTTGCAAGACAGAGAACTGCTATGCACTGACTCACTCCCCAGATGCCCCCATCTGATGCTGGGGCCGGAAGCCAGGAGTTGGGAGTACAATCCAGATCTCCTGCAGAGGTGCCAGGAACTCGACCCCTTGAGCCATTCAAGGTCTGCATTAGCAGGAAGCTGGAGTCAGGAGCCAGAGCCAGAGCCAGGAATTCCATGTGGACTGTCATGTGGGATGCAGGAGTCTTAACCACTAAGCCCAGATGCCTACCCTCTAAAATTTTTAAGTGGGACAGAATCAACTGATGACTTGGTAGAATTTAAAGAAACACTTTCCTGCCAAACAGTGGAATCCTGACCATATAATTGTCTGCCCTATGCTTCCTACATGCCAGACTCCTATTGCATCCTTGTTTTTTTTTTTTTTTTTTTTTAAATTATTTGTTTGAGAGGCAGAGTTACAGAGAGAGGGAGAGACACAGAAAGATCTGCTGGTTCATACCCAAATGGCTGCAGCTGGCCAGAGCTGGGCCAATCTGAAGCCAGGAGTCAGGAGCTTCTTCCTGGACTCCTACATAAGTGCAGGGGGCCACCTCTGCTCTCACAGGTCAATAGCAGAGAGCTGGATTGGAAGTGGCTGGCCCCTATTTCATCCTTTTTTATAGATTTCTAGCAAAGTTCCCTTCACAGAAGTTTAAGGCAGATTAGCTTGGGTATTAGGGCATCAACACCCCAAGTTGTGTCTCCGTAAGGCTCCTGCAGCTCCCCTTGCTTTGTGATTCTTTCTCAACACCGCTGTGTCTGGGCAAGGGTTTGGAAGCTCTGAGAGTATGACAGGAGAGCTCACAGCAGTGCAGGTTCCGGGTGGTGGGTGATGGCGGTGACGACTCCCTCCCACATGTGCCTGGAGACTGGAGCTGCAAGGAAATTTCCCCAAGATGACAGCTGATGCAACCCTGAGTATCACATGCCATCCTCAGAACCTCCATGTTTCTCAAGGGCAGCGAGAATGCCAGCGTCCGAGGTTGCAGCAGTCGTGTGAGGGGATGTGCAGTGCTCACGCGTGTGTAAAGACTGATTCCAGAAGCCAGCCCTTCCTCCTCTCCCCTGCCTGGAGGAGAAGGGAGAATTAGGAGGACGTGAAGAATGACGTAATGCAAGTCAGTGTGTGGGGAGGAATAGAGCCTGGGCTATAGTGCGTACCCGAGAAGCAGCCACTTGTTCTTTGAAAATGCTGGGCCCCCATCTTTAATGTTTCTTTAAGTTGTTTTACTAGTGGTGTGTTGATGTAGATTGGATTGTTAGTGTTCCTGAAACAGCTTATTCCTAGAATATGAACAATTTGTAGCTTTTGTAAATTTTTCAGTAATTGCAAACAAACTCTTTATCAGCCAGTACTCATTTCTTTTTTAAGATTTATTTACTTATTTGAAAGGCAGAGTTACACACACACAGAGAGAGAGAGAGAGAGAAAGAGAGAGAGAGAGAAGTCTAACTTCTGTTGATTCACTACCCAGCCAGGGCTGGGGCAGGCTGAAGTCAGGAGCTTCATCTGGGTCTCCCGCGTGGATTGGCAGGGGAGCTGGATCAGAAGTGGAGCAGCTGGCATTCAAATTGGTGCCCACAGGGGATGTTGGCATTGCAGAGTGGCTTAGTCTGCACTGCAATCCCAGCCCCAACCAGCACTCATTCTTGATTGTTGAAAATTTACACTCGTTCATAAACTGTTTAGATTTGACACTCTCTGGCCTTAGGGAATACTTAAGACACCACATTGGACACTTAATTTGGCAATCTGAATGTCCATTAGCGAAAACACGTTGGGATGAAGCAGTCTAATTTGGGGTAAGGGTCATTTGTGAAGGAAACATACAGCCCCCCTTCTCAGGACAGAAACACAGCATCCAGAAATCTTAGGAGGGAGCTGGGATGTGGTCTGTTCCGCATCACCTGGCCCTGCAGTTCTGTGTGGACATGTCCTCAGTGCAGAGCACCTGATTCCTGGTGCTTGGGTGTGCAGCTCTGTTGTCAGCAAGTTCTGTGGACCCACCGTCCTCTGTGCAGCAGCAGCATTCTGTTCTCCGTGGCTCTGACCGCCCTGCAGACCCACACGGTCCTGCGCTCCTGGCTGGTAGTCAGATGCAACCATGTCTCTTCGTAACAGGGATGCTTTCCCAGAGGCCACGGCTTCCTTCACATGTATCTTTGTGCAGTCTAGGGTGGCTTTGGGGCCATGGGGAATGGAAAGGCACCAGGCTGTTTGCATGGAAAGTGCATGCATATGCTGCTCATCATTGGCTTCTGTGTGCCTTGGAGGAGCAGACATCTCTACAGAGACACATAGAAGGCCCTCCTGGTGCCAGCAGGGTCACCTGCTGGGCAGTTTATCAGCCTTGTGGTGTAGCAGGCAGAGATAGGGAGTTCCTCCTGTGGTCTTTGTGCCCACTGGGTGGTATTCTTTGGAGGGAGCTGCTTATAGCACTGAAATCCTTGCTCAAAGCTGGTTCCCGGGCCACCTACTCAGAGTCAGTACTCTGGAGGGCTTGGTAAAATACAGATGTCTGCACCCACCCAGGCTTCCTGGATCTGCCTCTCTGGATAGGGGGTCCAGGGACTCTGCATTTCTGAAATGATTACCCCGGTGATTCCTCAGCCCGCAAGCCAGATCCACTTCCTAAATTATAATTACCTCCTCGATGTTCATTTTCTTAAATGTCTAACTAAGTACTTAGGATTCTTAAAGGCCACCTTGGTGCCTACCCCAGATCCAGTGCTTTTAATAGTTCCTGAGTATGTGTATTTTATGAAGTCCATAAAGACATTTACCCAACAAGTCACCAAGATTCCAAAGGTCAGCTTTCTTAGATTTGTATGAAAGGTGCTACTTGACTCAAAGTCAATTAACACCAAGATAGAAGCCAGTTAAGGCAAGGAAGTGAGCTGTTCGGGCCAACATTCCATCCCTCACTTTTGTCCCTGTTGTAACTTGGTTTTACGAATCTCTTCAAACCAGTTACTTCACACAGCCTGGGCACATGTGGCCCGTTACAGCTTACAGTGCCATCTGTCCTGTCTTCAGGCAGGAATGCTGTTTAAAAGCACACGGTTCAAGGTCACTATGAAGCGATGCCATGTTAGCACTTCTGCAGCTGGGCAAATCGCCCTCCCCGCTGTGAGCTGCAGAGTGTTATGGGAGTTCTAGGGAGGAAAAGACAGAGACCCAGTCCCCCATCCACACCCCCGTGTGGCTTTCAGTGTGGCTCTTGGGTCTCTGAGTCTTGCTTGCATCCAGAGGACAACTCCTCAAAGGGTTGCCGGAGGATTAAATGAGGTAATGTAGGTCCCTTGACCAGGCTCAGCACAGTGCCTGGTGTATGGAAAGCAAGTTTTTTAATTTTTTTTCTAAGATTTATTTATTTATTTGAAAGTCAGAGTTATACACAGAGAGAAAGAGATGCGGGGCGGGGGGTCTTCCATCCGCTGGTTCACTCCCCAGATGGCCATAACAGTCAGAGCTATGCTGATTCAAAGCCAGGTGTCAGGAGCTTCTTCCGGGTCTCCCAGGGGCTCATCTTCCACTGCTTTCCCAGGCCATAGCAGAGAGCTGAATCAGAAGTGGAGGTTGGTCTTGAACCGGCACCCATATGGGATGCCGGCACTGCAGATGGCGGCTTTACCCGCTACGCCACAGCACTGGCCATGAAAGAAAGTCTTTTAAAGTCGCTGATGATGATTTTAACATAAAAGTGAAAACCTGAAGGAGAATTAGCCCTGCATGGTTAGCAGTTGCAGTAAGTCAAGAGCCTCCTCTCCTGGGTTTCCCACAGGCAGCCTGAGGTCCTCCTCTGTGCATGGGGCCCCCAGCCAGACCTCTTCCCAAAGAAAAGCAGGGGTGTGCAGTGGGCGCCTTCTGCTTTCATTGTAGACCCTGTGCATTACGGCTCTCTCCCTGGCTTCTTAGCTGTGAAAGCCGCGTCCTTCTAGAAAAGCTAGCTTCTCTTTTGATTTGGGAATCATTTTTACCAGCAAGATTAGGAACTGGGATGCTGAGAACTAGTAGTATTTTTTACATTTCTATTTATTCGTATGTATTAGAGAGAGAGAGAGAGAGCATGACTGAGATATCTTCCATCTGCTGCTCACCACCCAAATGCCTTCAACAGTCAGGCCGGGACCAGGCTGAAGCCAGGAGCCTGAAACTCAATCTGCATCTCACATGTGGGTGGTGGGGAGGCATGTGCTTGAACCATGACCTGCTGTCTCAAGGGGCACATTAGCAAGAAGCTGGAATTGGAAGCAGAGTGAAGACTTAAACCGTGCTCCCCAGTATGGGGTGCAGGCATCTCGGGCAGTATCCTAATTGCTGCACCAGATACCCACTCTAGGTCGGAGAATTTGCCTGAGAGGTATACAAGATGTCATGAATGATGCTGAAGATCCCAGGATGAGCCTGGGAGAGGGACAGTACACACAGGCGACTTGCCTTTAGCACTTGCACACACATCAAGTTAAATGAGCACTCCTTTCTCTTGCATTTAAGCTTTGTGATTTTTTAAATTTATTTGAAAGGCAGAGTGACAGAGTAAGAGACAATGAGATCTTCCATCTGTTGGTTTACTCACCAAATGTCTGCAACAGCCGGGACTGGGCTAGGCTGAAGCCAGGAGCTGGGACTTTCAAGAGCTGATGGGGCTGATGGGTGGCAGGAACTCAAGCACTTGAGCCATCATCTGCTTCTTCCCAGGAGCATTTACAGAAAGCTGCATGTGATGCAGAATCCTGGAATTTGAGCTAGCACTCCCATATGGGATGTGAGCATCTCAAGGGGTGGCTTAACCCATTGGGCTCCCGACACTGACCCTAAAGTTGTTCTTCACTGGATCTTAGCCAAAAGGCCGAGAAGCCATCCTAAAATTGTTCTTAACACTTCATCAGAAAACAAAGTTCTTGTTACTAGAAGTGAGACTATCAAGATGGCTTTATTTTTTTTAAAACAGTGCATGGGGTGCAAATTGCTAAGACTGGGTGATTAAAGGGAGACAGTAAATCCTTGGTAAAAACCATAGGACTCAGATCAATGCTGTCCAATAGAAATATAACTCTCAGACCAGATATGTAACTTTTAATAGTTCTGGTAGTAGTGTAAATAAAAAAAATAGGAACAGGTGAAATTAATTTTAATCTGTTTTTTAATCTCATAGTTACCTAGTAAATTGTTATCTCAGCATTTAATGAGTATTTTAAAATGATGGGTGATGGAATCTTCTCTGGTACCACACCTGTGAGATGTAGTGTGTGTTGCCCTTCCAATACGTGTCTATTTTCCTGTGCTGAGAGGCCACACATGGCTGGTGGCTGCTGGTGGGACATTGCACCTCTAGATGAAAGCAGACATGGAGGTGAGCTTCACTCTGCTGCTTAGTAGCCCGTGACCAGGGGTCAGTTACCTGTGATCCCTCCTTCTTTAGGCTGCCGGGTTAAGTCAGTTGATGTCTGTGGATCATCTGTGGTTTTGGGATGTCCTCTTGTTAATTGTGCCCCACATGGGATAAGGATTAAAAGGTAGGGATTGTGATGAAAGCCAGTATTAAGCAATATTTATGGGCTGAAGAGGGGCTTATCCTCTTACACCACTGACCAGTTGCTGGGGCTGGGGACTGCGATTTGTAGCTCAGATTCTGGTCAGAGCATTTGCCCGGAGCTCTGTAGGGAAGAGAGCGTACAGGAAATCCCTGGAGGAATAGCGGCGGCATCTTGACCACAGCATTGGAAGTCGGACGTTAGCCCGTTGGCAAACCTGGGGTCAGTACCCGCCTGCACTCCTGCAGACCCCAGCTGCCTGCTGCTGTGCCCCCTGGAGGCGGCAGTGCTGTTTCAGGGGCCTGGGTGCCTGCCACCCATGGGAGAGACATGGATTGAGTTCCTGGCTCCCAGCTTTGGCCCAGCCCAGTCCCAGCTGCTGCAGACATTTGCGGGGTAAACCCGCAGTAAGAACTCTCTCTCCTGTCTGTCTCCCTGCCTTACAAGTAGATGAATGAAAAATATTACGAAAAGCAGAAAACAAAACAAAAAGCAGTGTCTGCTTCAGAGTGGGCATGGGGCTGGTTTAGATTTGTGAACTCTGTCTCTTACTCTGCCTGCTTATCTCTTCAACCTTGGCTTTCTTGTCTGTCAGACGAGACTGCTACTGTGAGCGTTGTGAGGATAAGTAGGGCACAGCACTCAGTGGACAGCCCGCTGCAGCAGCTCTCGTGTTTGAGGTATTTAATACATGCCAGGAGCATGGTGCTGGTATCTCGGAAGCAGTTTTGATCTAAAACCTGTTGAAAGAGCCAAGGTCTAGACCAGAAGGGAAGGGTCTCACTCCTCTGAGAATGGGTGGAAAGATGGAACCAGCAAGAAAGGAAAGGGGCCCCCAAACTGGTTTTGTAAAGAGCTCTCAACTGCAAAGGTTGACAAGTGCTGCCTAGGCCAAGTGGGTGGTTGTAGAGGACCTAAAGAGTCGCCCCTGTTTGCTTCATTGAATACCAGCATTCTTGTAGACTGTATTAAGCTGCAGAGTGCCCAAGGGGCCCTAGGAATGAAATAAACTAGAGGGGAGCAGGGGATGATGTGGGTTGGTGGCTGGTGGGGAAGTCACTCCCTACATGTGGGCCATGACATTCTTCTTCTTCTTCTTTTTTTTAAAATTTCTTTATTTATTTGAAAGGCAGAGGTACAGAGAGGCAGAGGCAGAGAGACCTTCCATCCACTGGTTTACTCCCCAAATGGCTGCAACAGCCAGAGCTGGGCCAGTCTGAAACCAGGAGCCAGGAGCTGCTTCTCTGTCTCCCATGCAGATGCAGGGGCCCAATGACTTGGACCATCTTCTGCTGCTCTCCCAGGCCATAGCAGAGAGCTGGATCAAGAGTGGAGCAGCTGGGTCTCGAACTGGTGCCCTTATGGGATGCTGGCACTGCAGACGGTGGCTTTACCCGTTAGGCTGCATTGCTGGCCCCACATTGTTTTTTCTGCCATTCTAGTCCTCTGCCTACCTTGCCCATTTTTCAGTATTGTGTTGTTACTGTTTGTCCCAGAAAGTATAGCCAGAGCATTGCACTCTCTCGTGTTAGTAGTATTTATATTTAGGATGCCCTCAAGAGCCAAAGGGGAAAAGCATCCTCACTGTCTTCTGTCATCTGTGTTCCCACAAGGTGAAGCATGAGCGGACACAGTGCTGCACAGGTGATCCAGCCAGAGAGAATAACATGCACCGCTTCTAATTGACCTGTAGCTCTCATGCATCTGTGGCCACATAGCAACAGATCAGAGCCCCATCCTGCTGAACCTGGCCCTAAAAATTGCCAACTGATGGGTGTTCACTGTGCATGTTGTTTCCCTTGAATTCAGGCATAGGAATTCATCATTACCCCCATCTCTGCCCAGCAACACTCATACACACACGGGGCGGAGGGGTCGGGGAGAGAGGTGGCTACTCATCTCAAGTTCCAATTAAGAAGTTAGTGTGATTCAGGAGTCTTTTCATGGTTAGTTCCATTAAATGTGAAGTCAGAGACTTTGTGTCATGGGATTTTGAGCCCAGGATAAAGGAGCTGAATGCCCTGTTTGAGAAAGACTAAACTTTCCACTGTTCTGAGTGGTGTCCAGTAACTTGGACCAGAAGCCTGTGTCAGCCTCCAGGGCAGGTGGCTTGGTGCAGGGCCCTGCCTCCCTCTTGGTGAATCTTGTCTCTGAGGAAGTGAGGCTACCTTTATCAGGCCATTCTGGTGGAACAGGTTAGCTCCCAGCAAGGGGAGAAAGGAAAACATGTTAACTCTTCGTAGCCTCTCACATGCAGCAAGTTGGCAGATCTGCCAAGCAGAAGGAAGGTGAGGGTATGTTGCTGCCTGCCCCCAACTCTCCCCCAGCCCCAAAAAAGAAACTTCTCCCAAGGGATTAAAAAAAAAGATATCTCAGGTGCGGTGCAAAAAAGAGTTTAATGTCTGACTTGACTTTCACAACCAGTCAGACCCCTTATCATGCTGCCTGTCTAAAAAAGCTCCTTGCAGTATTGGAGGCAGACCAAGTGCACAGACATGAATGGGTGAAGTGCTAGGATTGGGCCCCACCAGCAGAAGCAGGCTCTTTGATTTGGAAGAGAACAGGGGGAGCTGATGCTGCTTTCTGTTAATAACAATTCAATTCATTATTCTCCACTGCTGTAAAGAAAGAATTGTTAGAAAGGACTTGAAAGGTTGGATAGGTTTGAGTGGAAAATTTTAGGAAATCCTGGTTTCTCAGTGTTTTTTCAGGGCACAGGCTGGTGGACTTTTCTGCCTCTGGGGCAGCCTTGGTAGCTCTGGGGCACCTGCCACCTGGCACCGGTTCTCTCTTCTGACCTCAGGGTAGCACTGTCAGTCCAAAGGAGTGGCCATCAACAACACAGAGGCGGGAGCATCACGTTCTGGGGCTGGGGGCAGGGACACTGAGGCCTGGGGAGTTAAGGCCAAGCCATCGCCTTGAGTGGTGGGAGAGTCCAGTTGGCCTGGTTGCCTTCCTGCGGGCCTCATCCAAATGGGTGCCTGGAAGAAAGGGTAGGGCCGGGCTGCTTACTGCAGGAGAATTAGTTCAGCTTGCAAGCGTGCCCGGGGGAAAGGGGACCAGTCATTTGGCACAGAGGCCCTGGGTCTTCTAAAACAGGAGTGCTCTGGGTGGGAGGAGGAAGGCGGCTAAGCCTGAGGACTGGCAGAGGAGCTCAGATGTAGCTGCTTAAATTAGTTCAGAGTGAGAAATGTAATTACTATACTTGCTCAAACCAAATGTCTGCACATTGTTATAAAATGAGGTGTAATCACAGAAAAGAAGATTGTCACTCCCACAAAATAGCCTTCATGTTCTCAGGAGCCCCTTGGCGCTGATTAATCTTCCGGGGGTGTTGAAGCCCATTAAGTCCAGGTGTGTGTATTGGACTTCACTGGGGGCGTTCTCATCCTGCTCCTGCAGACAGTCATTCACAGTTACTTTGCATGTGTACCACGTAAGGCCTGGAGAGGAGAAGGAGGGCTCCGAACGTTTCAGCTGGGAATATTTGAAGTCAGAATAAAGTAAGATCTGAGCAAGAGGGGAAACTGAGGATGACATCTGAGGGCAGCCGGTGCCTGCTAACTGCTGTTTGAGCGATGACAAGGAAAGTTGAAAAGCATGCTTCCTAAGCCCCTGGGAAACCGCTTCCTGCCCTCCATATTTTTATGTCAATTCTACTGACTCTGGTTTGCTGGAGGGTGCTGCGAGGCAATGTGAGTCCTGATGCTGCCAGCTGTTGATTCTCAGGCCTAGGGCCAGTGAATGTAAACTCGAGGCTCCATTTTCCCTTCTGAAAAATGGACTGATGTGATAGTCATGTCCAGCACATAAGAAAGCACTTGGTAAATAATTACATGCTATCATCATCATAATTTTTCTTAAGATTTAGTTATTTATTTGAAAGAGCTACAGAGAAAGGGAGAGAGAGAGAGGTTGCCACCCACTGCTTCACTTCCCAGATGGCCACAATGACCCGGGAATGGGCCAAGCCAAAACCAGGAGCCAGGAGCTGCTTCTGCGTCTCCCATTTGGGTCACAGGAGCCACAAGCACTTGGGCCATCTTCCACTGCTTTCCCCAGGCCATCAGCAGGGAGCTGGATCAGAAAGTGGAGCAGCTGGGACTTGAACTGGTGCCCATATGGGGTGCTGGCATTGCAGGCGGTGGCTTTGCTCACTATGCCACAGTGCCAGCCCCTATAATTATTTTTTTTAAAGATTTATTTATTTATTTGAAAGTCAGAGTTACAGAGAGAGAGGAGAGGCAGAGAGAGAGGTCCTCGATCCAATGGTTCATTCCCCAGTTGGCTACAACGGCCGGAGCTGGGCCGATCCGAAGCCAGGAGCCAAGAGCTTCTTTCGGGTCTCCCACGTGGGTGCAGGAGCCCAAGGACTTGGGCCATCCTCTTCTGCTTTCCCAGGCCACGGCAGAGAGCTGGATCGGAAGTGGAGCAGCCAGGTCTCAGTCCAGCACCCTTATGGGATGCCAGCACTGCAGGCCAGGGCTTTGACCCACTGCACCACAGTGCTGGCCCCATAATTATTGTTTGTAATAATAGTAGTAACATTGCAAGAAAACCACATTATTCCTTCAACAGATGTAGCCCCACGACAGGCCGGAAAGAGGGGATGATGGGTCTGTTGGAGCAGGCCTGAGGCAAGGTGGTCGTTGGTGCTGAGGAAGGGGTGGTACTTGGGTTTGTAAGAAGCGGGTACATGGGATTTGCAGACTTCTAGCACTTGCCTATTTGGTGGCTTCTTCCAGACTTGGAGATCTCTTGACTCCACAGCTGCCAATGACTCCAGGTCTCCTTTATTTGTGCACAGTACCGTTTAGTTCCAGGAAGGCAGGGGTCTGCTTGTTTGGTTCATTGCGCTGCTCGGTAAGTATCTGCTGAATGAATGAATAAGATGGAGTATGGATGAATATCTACCCTGAATTATGTGTGCTGTTTGAGAAACTCATTACTGAGACTTAAGGATCCAATAGACATTTTTTAAAAATTTGGTTTGATCGAACAAGGAGTGCAAGGGGACTTCCAGAAGTTCATGGAAAATAAAGTTAAAAGATGTTTATTTTGATGCAGATCATTTGTGAAATGGATGCATAGTTTTTTCATAACATACATTTTCTACAAACTTCTGAAGCACCCTATTACAGAGCTGTACTACACCTAGATACTGTGCAGTTTTCCAATGTATTTAATATGTGATTAACTTTGAACTATATGATTATAGATTTTAACTTTATTATTTTTTAAAGTTAACTTATTTTTTTTGAAAGGCAGAGTTAGAGAGAGGGAAGGATGGAGAAAAGAGACATCTTCCATTCACTGGTTCACTCCCCAAATGGCTGCAAAAAGCCAGAGCTGGGCCAGTCCGAAGCCCGGAGCCTAGAACTCCATCTGAGTCTGCCATGTGGGTGGCAGAGGCCCAGGGACTTTGGACATCTCTGCTGCTTTCCCAGGAGTGTTAACGGGGAGCTGGATTTGAAAAGGAGCAGCCAGGACTTGAACCAGTACTCATAGGGGATGTTAGTGTCCAGGCAGTGTCTTAAACTGCTGTGCCCCAACACCAGCCCCAGATTTTCACTTTATTTAACATGGTTCCCTGCCTACACACAGCCCTTAAATAAGGAGAATATCATTAGCACCAACATTCCTGTTTAGGAAATTGATTACACTGCTGCTTCTGGAATAAAGCGTGTGTCATGTTTTGGGTATTACCTTGGCGAATGTTCCATCAGCACAGGACCACCAAGCAAGCACTGAGGCCCAAGGCTCGCACTCCAATGCTTTGATAGACTGTGAATCGTCTGGGGGCTGAGATTCTGTATTCTAGTAAGTTCTCAAGGCCTGCCCATGCTGCTGCTCTTTGGATCACATTTCAAGTAGCAAGACTTTAATTTATCTTTAGTATTCTTGTGTTTTACTTTGTGTTCTAAAAACATCTATTATATCTTATTCTAAATGTTGACTTTTCTATACTTAATACCTTCTGGAAATAACAGTCAGCCCTATGTATCCGCAGGTTCTGTGTTCATGGATTCAGCCAACCACCGATTGAAAATAGCCACCCCCCCCCCCAAAAAAAAAAGGCTGAAAATGTACAGACTTTCTCTAAACAGTGACTTCCATTTACACAGCATTTACATCGTATTAGGTTTTCTAAGTAACCTCTAGATGATTTAAAGTATATAGGAGGACATGCGTAGTTTATTTGCAAATACATACATTTTATACAACGGACTTAACATCCACGGATTTGGGTATCCACGGGGACCGGGTAGAGGCCATGGGATGAGTCCCCAGGACACAATGTGATTGCAGTTGGCTCCTGAGAGCGTCGTCGTTTGTGCCTGATTAGGAGCATGTTGCTGAGTTTTTCTGCAGCTGCTCTGAGACCTTGGCCATTTCAGGATCCACTGCAGACCTTGGGTGAAGTCTGAAGCTTTCTGTTTGGCTTTTGGAATGTATTTTGATTTTTGGATGTGAGTCAAGCGTTATTGGTTCAGTGTTGGCTGAAAGTCGACGGTGCCAACAAATTCTTTGGCAGAAGTGTGAAATGCCCCAAACATGGTAGATCCATTTATATTTCTCACTTGAACCAAATGTGCTCGTTGTTGTATAACCCTCTTTTGGTTACTCAAGCAACTCCTTTGCAAAATTAAAACCTTTGTTACAGTTTTTGGCATGTCTGTGCCATGCCTGTTGATTTGAATCATTTCTGAGTTGTCAGAGGAGTTTGCAACCCAGCTGCTTGTGGGATTGCATTCAGTAACTCAGGCAGTGGTGCAGATGTGCGTTTCACGGGTAGCTTGTTGCAAGGTGCTGAGATTCCAGACTGAACCCCATGGGAATGACCACACCTTACCTATTGCCACAGGCACTAGAACACCCTAGGGCCTCAACCTGACCCTCTGCCTGGGGACTTCATGTCCCAGATGGATTTCTCCTGGCTGGCCCTTCCCAGAACTCCAGATTTCTAGCTGAATCTCCACTTGAACGTCTAACAGGCATCTAAACTGAACTAACCAGAAGAGAACTTCCCAAGCCCTAACATGGGCCACTCAGCCTTCCCTGTCCTGACAGATGGCACTGCCACTCATTCAGTGTCTAGACCCCAAACCTCAGGCTGTATCTCTGGTTGCCCCTTTTCTCGCACCACCTGAGTGCGTCCAATTCCACAAGGCTCTCCGTGGTTCCTCCACAGCACAACCCAAATTGGCCTTAAAAAAAAAAAAAGATTTATTTATTTATTTGAAAGTCAGAATTACAGAGAGGAGAAGCAGAGAGAGAGAGAGAGAGAGAGAGAGAGAGAGAGAGGGTCCTCCATCCACTGGTTCATTCCCCAGTTTGCAGCAACGGCCAGAGCTGCGCTGATCCAAAGTCAGGAGCTTCTCCCAGGTGGGTGCGGGGGCCCAAGCACTTGGGCCATCTTCTACTGCTTTCCCAAGCCATAGCAGAGAGCTGGACTGGAAGTGGAGCAGCTGGGTCTTGAACTAGCACCCATATGGATGCTGGCACTTCAGGCCAGGGCGCTAACCCACTGTGCCACGGCGCCGGCCCCCCTTCTTTTTAAGATTTATTTATTTATTCAAAAGGCAGAATAGCAAGAGGGAGGGAGAGAGAGAGAGAGAGAGAGAGAGAGCGAGAGCTTCCATCTGCTGGTTCAATCCCCAAATGGCTGCTACAGCCGGATTTGGACCAATCTGAAGCCAGGAGCTTACTCTGGGTCTCCCATGTTGGTTACAGGGGCCCAAGCACTTTGGCCATCTTCATCTGCTTTCACAGGTGCATTAGCAAGGAGCTGGATCAGAAATGGAGTAACTGGGGCTTGAACTGGTGCCCTTATGGGATGCTGGCCCCTTAATTGGCCTTGATTCTCCTTGAGCCCTCTCCCTTGGTCAGGCTACTAGAATCTCTTCCCTGAATTGCTGCTGTAGCCCCTCGCAGCCCACCTCACTCCCACCCCCTGAATATTTCCTGCCAGGTAGCCATATGATCTTCATAGAAACTGCTTTGCTGCATGTCTCTCCTTGCTTGCTAGCAGTCATTCACAATTCCTCATGGGACTTTGACTACTGATCCGGTTTACCAGGAGACACCACAGAATCCAAGATTAGGGTCCCATGTGGAACACCGTGAAGGAGGAAGCCCTGGTTCCACAGCCACACATTTGGACCTGGAGAGCAGCCGGTCCACATGGAATGGGCAGCAGAAGTACCCAGAAGCGATGGTGCAGAGAGCCACAGTGCCTTAGATCTATTGAGAATTTTTTTTTTATCTCTGGCTTATATCTAGTTTATGGATGAAATAGTAACTCATATGTAGAAAACTAAGCGGACATAAACAGGGAGGCAATTTTTTAATATGGGAATAAAATACAAAGTTAGAAGAAAATATATCTACAGACTACTGCAAGGTCAGCACTAAATATTGACATAATTGTACCAGTTGACTACCAAATCCTGATTTAATAAATCACTCCATATAACAAACGCTAAGGGGCAGGGAGTCTGTAAGAGAGCTTACACATCAGCAAGCCAGGAGGGAAGAGCTAACCTTGGCGGCAGAAGAGCTGAGCACCATTGCAGCCATTGGGGAAAGAGCCATGCCCACACCCCGCGATGCTGAGAATAGCACTGTGCAGGCTATGGAGGAGGCTATGTGTCTAAAAAGATCTAGCTGAGATGGGGCCCCCGTCTTCAGCAAGGCCCGAGTCTGAGACTCCAATAGAATTCTATGTTCACCTTGTGTTGCAAGTGAAGAGCTGGAAAAAGGGAGGGGGTGCACCAAGCGCAGATTGTGGGCACTTGGTGCTGGAGAAGGGGAGATTACCTTGGTTTACGGGCTGAGAACACCTTCACGGGAGTGGAAAGAATTGAATTTCGCCTTAAGAGAGAAGTAGGGTTTCCATAAAAAGGAAAAGAGAGAAAGGCCCTCAACCCAAACCACTCTGGTTTCCCTTGAGAAAAGTTAGCCGCTTGTTTTTTCAAGATGGCCGCCGTGAGAGCTGGGTCATCACTTAGCGCTGTATTGGCGGATTTCTGACAGGCCTGGGTCGATCTTAGGATGTTGGTGAGCGAGTGCTGGGGTGGGGGGTCTCAGAGGCCCCAGCGGTGCAGATCATCCAAGCCTGGTGCCAGGATGTGCCGTGTACCTATTTCTCCGTCAACCTCTTGCTACTACAGTATTTCATTCAAAACAAGGGGAGAAAAGGCCAGTCTTTCTCCTTTTCCTGTTTCTGATGGCCGTGACCGAATTTGCCTTGCATGGCCGGTTCTTGTGTTCTTATTTAAAAGAAGAATTTGGCATATGGCAGACCTCCCCAAGCTATCTTTAGTTGGTTGTGGGGTGTAAGTGATTAAGAATGCAGCTGGACTTGCTACCAACACATGCTTTGAAGGAGTGAGCTGCTGAGCAGACAGGCCTGGTTAGAAGTTTAGAATAGCCTCTTGGGATCAAAGATCTAATTTTTCAAGTGCACAGCATACAAGAATCCCTCCCTCAGGACCGGAGCATGGAGGGCCGTTTGCACCAGAGGCGGCATGACTTATTTGTTGAAAATGGCGGCCACCCTTGGCTCTGAGAGACAGCCATGCTTCACTGGGAGTAGACAGGAGGAGGCTGACTTCATTTTCCTCTGTGTAATTTGGCCGCAGTGCTGCCTTGGAATAAACATGTCTTTGCCTCTCCGGGCCGGCCCAGCACAGATCCATCTCTGTCCTCTTGCTCGGTTACACAGCAGTGCTGTGCCTTCGTCTTCAAAGCCTGGAACTCCCTCTTGCCTCCCCTCCAAAAATTTGTTCTTAAACTTTACAAATATTTACCAAGTTTCTGCCATCCGCAGGACCGTGCAGAGAACACAAAGATGAATGAGACAGGGGGCCTGCCTGCAAGTGTTGTCATTCGAGATAGGACCTAGGCCTGGCCCCCGGCGCTTTTGCCCTTGTGCTCAGTAGGTGTTTACTGGAGGCAGCAGATTAGACAGATGGGTGGGCTTCAGGGAAACGCTCACGGAGCAGGTGACCTTGGAGTTGAGCCTTGGAGGACAGGGTTAGCTATGCCGAGAGGGATGTTTTGGGCGGAGGAGCTGGAAACCCGGGCATGGCTGGAACACGAAGAAGGGGAATCCCCATGGGCTGCGTTCACACGGGCTGCCGGGCACTTAGCTGAAGCTCCCCCCAGTAGCATCGAGCCCTCCCAGCAGCTTTTCTCCTGTAGAGCAAACTAAGGTCTGGGGTATTTGCACAACCTCCCCAAGGATGGGCCTGTGTGGTACGAGGGGAGATTAGAACTCAAGCCCCGTTCCAGAGCTCTGATTTCTAGCCCCTAAGCCAGGACAGACTTCAGCTAGAGCAGAAAGATATTTGAAAGGGGGGAAGGAGAAGTTTTTCAAATTTAGAAAAAAGTGGCCCGGGCGGGCGATGGGAGAGCGGACCCCGAGTGCCCGGCTGATGGCTCTGTCAGCAGCCGCGAGCCCTTGAAGGCTTTCAGTGGACTGTGACGTGGCCGCATCAAGGCTTCCAAGGGTGACTGCAGAAACGCTGGAGTTCGTCACTTTGTGCCAGCCACTGTCCCAGGCGCCCGACGCCCCTCGCCCCTTTCATCCTCACGACAGTCCTGTGAGATAGGAGTGTGGATGCCTCCTTTTCCCGGGAAGGAGTCTGAGTGCAGATGACTCGCTCCGAGTGGACTTAGGTGTTGATGTGCAAGATGAGCTGGAGGCTGGAGGCAGAGAGGTAAGTCAGGCCGCAGCAGGAGTCTGCAGAGAGGAGAGGCGAGGAAGGCGCAGGTGCGGGAGAGTTGGGCTACAGCTGCAGGGGCTGAGGGAGAAGAGTCCGATGGCAGAGGCCTCTGACGTCTGTGGGATGCGCTGCTGGCACTGGGGAGAACCTTGGGAATGTAAGAGGATGGGGGAGGAGTCCCCTTTTCGACCCCTCAGACAGACCTGAAGGGTCAAGTTGGGACATTGTACCCGTAGGTGGGGCTGAAGGCCTTGAGCTCAGGGCAGGTATCAGGACTGGACTAAGCAATAATAGGGGGTGAGTGAAGGGGGTGTGGTAGCCAGTGAGCTCGGGCCATGTACAGAGAACTGCTGGAGAATCACTGAACACATGGACCTGAGGCCAGAGCTTAAGTGGGGACGTGGGGGCCGGCTGGAACCCCCAGAGGAGCCGGGTGCTGGGATGCAGTTAGGCGATGCAGCTGATCTTGGTCTCTGGGTGCTCTCGTACTCTTTGCTCTTGCTTTTAGAGTCTACCCTAAACAGCCTGTCTCCTGTCTCCTATTTTCCTTGTTCAAAACACGGATATAAATCACTACAGTTGGCATAACTTTGCCTAAGGAGAAAGAAGTAGCATAATATGACAATGTAGTGTTTTATATATGTGTGTATTTGAAAGGCACAGAGACACACACAGAAGCAGATCTTGCATCCTCTGGTTCACTCATCCAGAGCTGGGGCTGGGCCAGGCCAAAAGCCGGAGCCTGGAACTCAAGTGATTGGGCCTGCTGCCTTCAGGGTGTGCATGGCAAGGAGTTGGAACGGGGAGCAGAGCCATACCTGGAACTAGGTACCCTGATATCCCATCTATGGCTTCCCCACTGCACTGAACACCTGCCCTGTAATGTTTCATTTAATTGTTTTCTCTTGAAAGGAAAAAACCTATTAACTAGTACTTGAATTGTGAATCTCACTATGATCAGAACTGCGCTTGGCATCAGGAAATAGACATAATAAGTAATATCAAAACCAGACAGCAAGACGGAGAGGTGTAGGACTAAGCTGTATGCACACAGACAAAGCTAAGGTGCGCGGAGCTCAGTAAGTGCCCAGGAGGGGCAGGGCAGTGGATTTTGCTCGGTGTCAAGTGGGTCAGGTGAATGCTGCATCTTTCTGGCCCAGGGGCAATTCTCAGGAGTGAGTTTATTGGGGGCTCTTTTGAAAGAGAAGGTCCATGGCAACCTGGTTCCTGTGCAGGGTGCCGCAGCTACGTCCCCCACCCCCCATGGTGAGTCTCCCACAGCAGCTTCCTTCCTTGACACCGTGAATTTTAAAAGCAGAGATTTATCTCTTTTTTTTTGGACATGCAGAGTTAGACAGTGAGAGAGAGAGACAGGGAGAAAGGTCTTCCTTCTGTTGGTTCACTCCCCAAATGGCCGCTGCGGCCGGCGCACTGTGCCAATCCGAAGCCAGGAGCCAGGTGCTTCCTTCTGGTCTCCCATGCGAGTGCAGGGCCCAAGCACTTGGGCCATCCTCCACTGCACTCCCGGGCCACAGCAGAGGCTGGACTGGAAGAGGAGCAACTGGGACAGAATCCGGTGCCCCAATCGGGACTAGAACCCAGGGTGCTGGCGCCTCAGGCGGAAGATTAGCCAAGTGAGCCACGGCGCCGGCCTGGGATTTATCTTCAATCCCCAATGTGGTCTTCCTGAATCCCATGATGTGTAATTGCTTAGTTGTTGAGCTATTGGCTAATGTATTTCTAGCAGATTAGCTACCTGAAAGGAAATGAGAATTTAAATTGTTTGCTGGACCTTCAGAAATTTACTTGTGTGGGAGACATTTCCTCCACCCACACATTGGACAAAGGGAAGGCTTTTTTTCCTCAGTAGCAGCCCCTGTTCAGTGCAGATTTACAGTTTTCCTGCTCAAGTGCCTGCTAGACCTTCCTGGTGTTCTTCCCAACATCTTTAACTTGTACTGTTTTGTCCCATTTTAGGGATGAGGACCATGGATTCAGAAAGCATAGTGGCTTGTTCAAGATCCCCCGCTGGCCTGTGCCAGGGGCTGAGGCAGGGGTGCAGAGCTCTCTGACTCCCTCAAGGCTTTCTGCTGAGTGGTCAGGAGTAGCCTGACAGTTGGCAGGAATGCTTATGGAATGAATGGATGCTCCAAGAAGAATAGCCCACCAGCAGCTCTTTCTTATTTCTGATAAATCCTTGTATAATGACCCTTATTGCAACGGAGGAGAAAAAACTAGGATGATTCAGTAAGCATAAGGTTTTTTTGCATAAAATTGCACATTTTAGCTCTGCATTTTGGGCCAGGGAGTAGGGGTTGGAGAGCAGGTGGAGAGGACTTGGGAGAGGGCCCACGTTTCCTGTACTGAGTTTTCCACAGTGGTACTACATGTGTGTGCCCGTGTATTCAAGGTGGTTGAATGCTGTATTTAGGATTATTTTCAAGAATATGCCGCCTGTTTTTACCTCTGTAGCAATAAGAAGAATACTCCGCTCCCTGATCTTTTGCCTTTGGGAAAGGAGACGAGGAGAAAGCTCCTTTATTCCTGTCACTCAGTGGCAGGTGGAGTCTCTTGTTTAGGGGTCCGCCAGACCACCCACTCTCCCTTTCTTATTCGTGCTGCCCTCTGCTTCCATCCCTTATCCCGTCCACTCAGCTCCCAGCAGCCCACTGTAACAACACTTAGGAAGACAAGGGCTTGGACGAAGGGGAGGACTGAGTGTCCCAGGCATGGTCTGATTAATCCCATTCATTGTCAAGTACGGCTTTTTAATGAGCTGATTCATTACTGAGAGTAGGTCTCCTGCAAACTCTCCATCTGGATCCTGCAGATTTAATTTCTCACAATTTCCTCATTTCAACACCGTTGAGTCACAAGCTTTATGATTTCCTATGAATGTAGGACCTTGCCTCATATTTTATTTTAATCTGTGAGGCATATATATATATATATATATATATATAATGAAAATCTTAAAAAATAAAGTAGACAAACTCATGGATGGATTTTTTTTTTTAAGATTTATTTATTTGAAAGGCAGCATTACAGAGAGGGAGAGAGAGACAGAGATCTTCCATCCACTGGTTCACTCCCCAGATGGCTGCAATGGTCAGAGCTGGGTCAGTCTGCAACCAGGAGCCAAGAGCTTCTTCCAAGTGTCCCACATGGGTGAAGAGGCTCAAGCACTTGGGCCACCTTCCACTAATTTCCTAGGTGCATCAGCAGGGAGCTGTATCGGAAGTGGAGCAGCCAGACTCGAGCTGGCGCCCATATGGGATGCGGGTGTCTCAGGCAGCAGCTTTACCTGCCATAATGTCAGCCCCTAGAGGTGGATATTTAACTTGTCTCTAAAGGGAGAAGGATTGTCCACTTGTAAAAATATCATAGATTCAACAAAAATAGAGAAAAAGTTTCCTTCAATTATGATAATGCAAAGAGTTAATATAAAACTATGAAGCATTCAGGAAATTAAAAAAAGAGACACTAAGACAACCAATAGAACATAGACAGCACTTTAAGAAATGTCATATTAGGGCTGGCGCTGTGGTGCAACAGGTTAAAGCCCTGGCCTGCAGCGCCGGTTTCCCTTATGGGTGCTGGTTGGAGTTCCGGCTGCTCCACTTCCAATCCAGCCCTCTGCTGTGGCCTGGGAAAGCAGTGGAGGATGGCCCATGTCCGTGGCCTCCTGCATCCACATGGGAGACCCGGAAGAAGCTCCTGGCTTCGGATTGGCCCAGCTTCAGCCATTGTGGCCATTTGGGGAATGAACCAGTAGATGGAAAACCTCTCTCTTTCTGTGTGTCTACCTCACTGTAACTCTGTCAAATAAATAAAATAAAACTTTAAAAAAATTAAAAAAGTCATACTGATTGATCAAGAAAGAAAAATGTAGTTGTCTAAACATAGAACAAAATAGTTTACCTCACAGATTAAACAGATGCATTGAAAGTATAATCATGGGTTTCAGCCATGATTATTATAAAATGAAAAATATTTTAAATACTGGTATGCTTTTGGTGACGTAGTGGTTTTCGTACACTGTTGTTAGGAGGAGAATTTCTAGAAAGCAAATCTGTCATTTCTGTTGTCTGTTTTTTTAAAGTTCATCATCTCCACGAATTCCTCTTGTAGAAATTTAAAGATAATAATCAAAACGAAAACACATTTGTGTGCAGTGGTGTTTTAACGTTTTGTGAGTGAAAATGTCGTGAAGAGCCTGGTAGAGCAGTTCAGCCGTGCAGAACATCCACGTAGAATGCAGCCTTGAACACAGTGCTCTTAGAGAGTCGGACAAAAGCAGGACCCAGAACTCTGTACCTACCGGACACGATCCCAAGTTGGCCCGGAACACGAGGACACAGAAGGATGGCAGGAACCGAACCGGATCATTGCTGGGTTGTGGTGTCACAGACAGGACTCTTGTTTTCATCCTTTATTCTTTTCTGTGTGTGTTAAAGTGATCAGCTGCTTCCGGTTTGCCCAGCACTGCTGTGGTTTTAGCATTATAAGTGAATGGTTGGTCACTCTAGTATTTATGCCTGTACAAGGGCACTTCAGAAGGCTTATGTGGGGACCAGCACAATGGCACAGTGGGCGAAGCTGCCACCTGCAACACTGGCATCCCATATGGGCACCAGTTCAGGTCCTGGCTGCTCCACTTCGATCCAGCTCCCTGCTGATGCACCTGGGAGGGCAGTGGAGGATGGCCCAAGTGCTTGGGCTCCTGCACCCACATGGGAGACCTGGAGGAAGATTCTGGCTCCTGACTTTGGACCATCCCAGCTGTGGCCATTCAGCCATTTGGAGAGTGAACCAGTGGGTGGAAGCTCTCTCTCTGTCTCTCCCTTTTTCTCTTCCGTTACTCTGCCTTTCAAATAAATAAGGAAATCATAAGGAAAAAAAAAGAAGGAAGGAAGCTTATGTGTTATCCTTCTATCCCATCCTCCCATAAACTTTCTGAAGCCCCTGCACATGGACGGATATACGGATGTACTTGGTAGCTTTGGGATCCACAAGGAGAGAAGGCCTACTCTTCTGAGAATGGAGAGTCCCTACCGGCACTTGCGGGGATGGAAAGTCCTTGTCAGGGTCCCCACGGGTGCCTAAAGGTCAACCAGTGAGGATCAGACCTGCCTCGACCTTTAACCCCCACGCTCTGAATCTATAAAAGGAGCCCTCCCAACCTCTGATGCAGGACTTCCCGCCCCTGCCCTGTTGAGACTGGGGAACCTCGCCTGGGAGTGGAATCCCAATAAAAGCTTATGAATTAATTGATTCATCTGCCTGGGAAGATTTGTTACGCACCGGACACCTTCCAGTACTTCTGTATCGAGGTGAGGTTGTGCCACTGTGCAGAGAAGGCCAAGCTGACGGAAGTAGATGGGGCCTGTGTGGTAGGTAGTCAGCCAGTCAGGGTTTTGATGACTGAATTAATGTGACTGAATTCATGCGACTGACTTGAGAGTAAAGGAGAAAATAAACAGGCGATCGCGTAAGCAGCGCTTACACATGGCACATGGTGCTGGAAATGCCTTTGCTGGTTACCGCCGTGTTCATCACAGGTCCTGTGATGCAGCCCTTTGATGGAGGCAGAGAGACATGGAGGGGTTCACCCGGGTCACACAGCTCCCGTGGCGTCTCAGACGAGGCCACTGACCAGCCCCCACATCGCCGCAGATGCCCAGGCTCGCCACTCCGCTGGCTGCCCCGCCCCCACTGAGCTGGCCAGGTCCAGCTTCCTGCAGCCTCAGCCCCAGGGCTGTAGCCAGGACTGCCTTTGCCTCACACAGAGGAAACGTCTTCTGCTGCTGCAGGGCGCCTGGGGCGGGGATTTCCACAGCAGAGCGGCTGCTGAGAGAGCGCTGTCTGTTTGGCACATGGTCTTGTGGCCCTGGGCTGGGTCCAGGTGCAGCCTTGGTTATTTCTGGAAATACTTCTCCTTTGTTTGGTCAAGTCTGGCTCGTTAGTCATCTTCCTCTGTAAGGTGATGCTGGGCACCTCTGCCCAGACCATCGGACATCTCTGCAGGTGCTGTGATCATCGGTGAGAGTTCTGGACTCTGCAGATTTCAGGAGGAGGCCAAACACAGGCAGGGGCGACAGCATCAGGGCGAGCATCCTCAGCATCGCTCAGCACACACTGTTGTCTCTGGGTGGTGGAACAGCGGAGGATTTTATTCTGGGGTGTGTGTGCGTGTGTGTGTATGTGTGTGTTTTAAGATTTATTTTTTTTATTTGAAAGGCAGAGCTTCAGAGAGAGAGAGATTCCATCCACTGGTTCATTCCCCAAGTGGTCAGTGGCACTCCCACTGGCTCCCAGTGACTCACCAATAAGGGATGCCAGCGTCACAGGCAGCAGCTTAATCCACTGTGCCACAAGGCTGTGTTTACTGTTTTTTGGTTACCTGTTTTAAATATTTCTTCAACAAACCTGTTTTTTTTAAGACTTCATTTATCCACTTATGCATTCATACATTTGGAAGACAGAGTGACGATTGGGGGTACAGACCTTCCATCTGCTGGTTCACTCTCCAAATGGCCACAGTGGCCAGCACTAAGTCAGGCTGAAGCCACAAGCCAGGAGCTCCATCTGGGTTTCCCATGTGGGTGGCAGGAATCCACGTGTGTAGGCCATCTTCTGCTTCCTTTCCAGGTGCATCGGCCGGAAGCTGGGTCAGAAATGGAGCAGGCAGGACTGGAACCAGGCACTGCAGTATGGCATACAGGTGTCCTAAAAAGTGGCTTAATCTGCTATGCCACACACATGCCCCATGTTCCAGGTTTGAAAGATGCATTACTTTTTAAAAAGGTTTTCTTTTAATCCAGATTTTCTGTTAGCGCAAAATTTGCAGCTGCTTCATAAATGTGTGCATGGCAAAGGTCTTCCTAGCCATCATCCAGTTAGAGCAACTCCTGTCTGTACCAAGGGACACCTCTAACTGTTGTCTGAACTTGTACTGTACTGAGGACTGTGCCAGAATTTCTGGCTAACTGTTTTGTTTTGCCACAGTAAATGAACAATTAAAAGGTCCTGGCATTCTTCACTACAGGAGTGTGCCTGGTTGTGTGTGTGTATTGAGAAGAGTGCTTTTCACTCCCTGGCCTCCTGGCTTTGGTCCCTTGTCTGTACTGGTAGTCACCAGATGGGACTGAAGACTTCACCCCCGCTGTTCCTGAATGAAGAGACCCATCTCCCCGTCACCCTCAGGAAAGTAAATGGAAAAACTGTTCCTGGGGGTCTTCACTGCACTCTCAGGGGCTCAAGAAGTCACCACAAATGGAGCCACAGGGCCCAGGATGGTGTAGGAGCAGAGAGAATGCAGGTGGGCCCACACGCTGCCCAGGGCTGCCTCGCCCTCACCCTCATTTGCTGGCACTGATAAAGTCTCTGGCCCCGCCCCTAGTGGGAGACACAAGATCCTTACCTTGAGGGCTCAGATTCTGTTTCATAAGCTCTGGATTCGCTCACATTGAACTTGCTTCTCCCCCCAACAGGCTGTATTAAAACAAGGCCCTGAGCAGGGCCTTGTGGGTGAGGCATGCGCTCAGCCTGCAGACAGGCACCTCACAGGTGGATCGTGGTGGCTTTTCCACAGGGTCTCCCTGCTTTTGCAGTGTTTGCAGGTCCCCCTCCTAGATGGTTATGTTTGGGGCAAATTTGCACTTTTGGTTTTGTAGTCTTTGTACCTAAATTGGAAACATTAGTATTTTACATTTTCTGGTTTATTTTAAGTATTCCACTCTGGAGTTCACATGCACACAATTTCCTAACCTTTCCAACGCAGACCCTCACTGACTTCAAAGACAACTTTTGCAGCTTTGGGAGATTTTTGTTATTAGTTTTTGTTCACGGGCACCAGAATTGAATTTGCTTGGCCATTACACTCCTTTAAGTAAACTGGAGCACTGGGTGTACTGACCTCCATGTTGTGTGCAAACTTGGAAACTCCCGGACGAAGGTCACAAATGGCCAGTCACGGACAGGAGCCGCCTGTATTGGAGGGAGAGTCCACCTCTGCCCTCACCGTGGCCCTTTTGTCTCCAGAGAACAATGGTTGTATTCCTTCATGGAGAAAGCACAGGAAGACACCCCGCAGACTTGGACGATGGTCCTGGCTCCAGTGTCCTGTGACTCCAGCTGAGGGACCGGCAGCCACTGAGCCGCCAGCACGTAACCACACCACGCAAGGTGCTGGGGTCGTGCCTCGCAGACCTGCCCTTCGCCCCAGCACAGCAGGAAGGGCCCCAGAGCCCGCCTTGGGGTTTTAGATGTGCAGGGTATTCACACAAGCCTTCAGGATGCAGGTGACTCTCTGGAACATTAAAACCAGCTTCACCCTCGGAGGAGGAAAAAGCAGCTCTTAGCCATTTGTGGGAACTCCATGCTTGTGATGTGTCAAGTGTGCAGGGAAAGCCAGGTCTCTAAGTAGATATTCTAGAAGGTGCTTCTTTACCCAGGACTTCGTAAGCAGCCAAGTGCTCGGAACGTCCAGAGTGGCAGTGGAAGAGCCCAGACCTGAACTGGCCTTCCTTAGACAGACGCCCTGAGCATCTCGAATGATCTGCTTCCTCTAAAACAGGGATGCAGATGGCACAGTTGACAAATTCATGATGTTGGTGTTAAGCACGTACAGGGTTTACAGCTCTGCTGTGGATCTGCGGGGATCAGAGATGACCTTACATCTTCAAGGGGAGACCCTGTGGGTGCGGAAGCCTGTGTACAGGAGTACAGGTTACACCCATGCCACGGGAGACAGAATGGAGCATAAGCGGCCTAGCCCTCCCCTGGCACGTGCTGCCTCTGGGACCCCTGCCCTTACTGTTAGCGCCTGTTGGACGTGTCCCTTGGTTAGGTCTGGTGAAGATGGGCTGAGGTCCGTGGACGCATAGGATAAATGCCTCTGCCGTCTCATCTCACTTCACCGTTCCCCGCTGTGCCTTTGCTTCCATCTCCCACAGGCATGATCGCTTGACCATTGCTGGAAAAAGCAACATTGCCCGGACGTTTAGGAAGCGATTTGGGATCCCCAGTGTTTTTCTTCCTCTTGAAAAATAATAAGCAGGTCTACGTTACCAGGGTAGTGATCATCATCTACCTCTCCTGCTGCCTGCCCCAGGGCTGCACCCTGGCTTAGAAGGAAATTCAGGGCCCTGAGCATTTTCCCTTAAAACCTATCATACGCAGGGAAATGAGATCTTGTTAAAGTTTCCAGGTTCTTATCCATGTCCTCCCTTTCTGGTGGCCCTGGGTAGATTACCCTTTCTCTCTCTGGGTTCTGCCTCCCTCCTGTCAGGCGGAGGGAAGTAAAAGGGTAGATAATGCTGATCCCCTAATTCCGGCTGTCTACCCCGCCTCCCCCACGCAGGTGCCAGAGTCCACACATGCAGCCTGGCGGATTTCACAGTGGCCATGAAGTTCATGCCAGTTCTTATTCAGATTGCCCTGGGACCCTCCAGAGGGCACAGAAATCTCCTTAAGGAGTTGTTTACTTTTCCTTTAGCTTGTTACTTGGCAGGGTCACAGGAGGCTTTGGAAGTGTCCCTTAACAAGGGGAAAAGCAAGATTCCTAGTGGCCATCTTATAGGAACTTAGGATAGGCCCTACTGTGCGCCTCGTTTTGTTCTGGAGAGAGGGGAGTGCATGGAAATGTTAAGCAAGGGACCCTGGGACGCTTGTTTACCCACGGAATGAAGGAGAGGCAAGTTAATAAGTATCCCACTAAGCTGGAACCAGAGCACCCAGGAGGGAGCATCTGAATGGGTCACCCACGAGGGTGGATACGGATCTCCTTGTCTTGAAGTCTTCCTTGGGGGAAGGATGAGGTTCAGGAGGGCTAGGAGAGGGGGAAGGCTTTTCTCAGAGGGAAGAGTAGCATCAGGTATATGCAGTCTGCACTGTCACACTGGGCCTCGCGCGGGACTAAATGCGCTACTGTCACTGACTTGAAATTCTTAATAAAGTCTGAACAGAAGGTGGCCCCAAACAGTTTTCGTTTTGCGTCAGGTTCTGCGCATCATGCAGCTGCTCCTGCCTGAGATGGAGTTAGAACCTTGGGTTTGGACCAGATGAGGGAGAGTTTTGTCTGTCCAACTTGGGAACATGTGGCTTTACTCTGGAAGCAGGGTGACAAGGCTGGTGGTCCAAGGAGGCTCGGAGGCTGGTAACATCCTGCTGGGACAGAACCAGCAGATGCAAGAGCCAGAGCCCCGGTTCTCACTCCTGCTGGAGATGGGTGGGCTCTGAGCACTGGGGACCAAGGCCGTGCGGGCTGCTGCAGAGGTTTTAGATGGGCTGTAGGAGCCCAGCAGGAATGCAGAGAAAGAAGTCCCAGAGCCAGTGCAGCGAAGCAGATGTTTTGCAAGAGTGGGTGAGGCCCTTTCCCCAAAGACCCGGAAATCCGTGGAGGGACAGCTTGTGGAAACGGGCGCGGCAGCTGCCCGGCTGCAGCAAGTGACCTGCAGATCAAGGTTTCTGTCAGCACCGAGAGCTTCACTAGAACAAATATTCATCCAAAAATAAACTTCCCGTTCTTCCTGTTTTTATAACTTGCCTATTTCCTCTGAGTTTGGGGCTGGTCTCCAGTTCCGTGGGTTATTAATCTTCAGAGGATCAAGACCTCTATAGAAGTATTTCCTGTACATGTTTATCTACCCAGCCTGAAATTATTTTCTCCAAATGATAAGAGAACTTTTCCACACGGGCGGGGCAGGCTTCTTTGAGAGCTCTCGTTAGGCACACCAGCGAGTCTCACCAACCCACAGAGGCGCATCCCTGCACCCAGGAAGCCCAGGCAGGTGGGGAGTGGCCTCCAGTAGATTTTGAGAGGCATGTCAGTCCACCTCCCCTAAGTGGGAGGCCAGAGTCCCAGGGGTGTCTGCCTCACTTTTAAATGTCCTGTTGAATTGCACAGGGCAATGTGAGGGAAAGAAATCCCTGCTCCTTTGAGGAGCTCAAAATATCACTCATTAGAACATGGTGCTTTCCCCTTCCTAGCCATGTTGCAGCTTGGCCTGAGCTCAGACCCGATTGACAAATAGACAAGCTTGGTCACGTTAGGTAGGTGGGTGGTTTACTCATCAGCCCCAGTCCACCTGCCTCGGGGAGCCTTCCTTGCTCTCCCACTATTTGTGCTTACAAACCCCAAGCCAGCACGCTGGTGGGTATTTTTATACCGTACGCCTTCTTGCATGGCTCTTGCAGAGAGGCCGCGGTGACCGGCTGCGTGGGCGGCGGCTTGTGCCGCAGCACAACTTGGAGGGAGGCCAGCTGCCTTTCCCTGACGCCTTCCGAGGTGGGGCTGCGATGCCCAGTTTTCAAACAGTACCACCGCAAGGCACCGGAGACCCAGGTGGCTCCACTGGGAATTGCTGTACCAGCCATGGCCTGTAGACCCGTGCCCCCAGCTCCGGCTGCCGAGCCCCTGAAATGAGGCTAGCGTAAACCAACCTGAGCTGCCGGTGCAAACTGCACATCAGGTTGTGAAGCCTTATTACAAAGAACCTAAAGTGTCTCATCAGTAATAACGTGATTTTGACTACTTGTTGGAAAATGGTTTAGAGATGTTGGGTTATGGCAACACGTCATTATCATTAATCTCACCTGTGTTGTTTTCGGTGCTCTTGTAGTGTGATTGCTAAGGAGACTTGAAATAAAAGCCTTTGTGGCTCAAGTTCATTTCTGCAGGACTGTCTTGCTACTCCATGCCGTGAGTGACTTCAGCTTCCAGTGTGGCTTCAAAGGGAGTGTGTTCCCAGGGGAGGCCCCTGTGCCCTTGGCCCTGCTGAGGGAGTGACTGAGCCCAAGACTGCCCCGGGCAAAGCGGGGGACAACCAACCTCTTCCTAAGCAGAAAGTGAATCCCTTACTAAGTCACGGGAATTCCTAAAAACCCTTTCCCAAAGCATCTCTCCTGCCTGCCTTTTTTTCTTTTTCCCCAATTTTTAAAATCTATACAAAGTGAGCAAATTTCATGTATTTCATGTATACAGATGTAGGAGCACACTGATCCTTTCCCCCCTAACCTCCCTCCCGCCCAGCTGTTTTCCTTCTTCACCTGCTTTCCTGCCCGGGCTTCTTCCTGGACCCCCCACCCCCGCAGGCTGTCTCAGGAACTGGGAAGCCACCGCCGCAGACCACTTCCCCCCCTTCCCCGGCTGGAGTCGTGTGGACGTGTTGGGAAAACACAAGGTAGATCTGAAGCTTAGAAATCCCCAGGCCCACAAGCAGTCACCTAGCGGCAGGCTGGCACTTCAGGAAAGGGGTGTGGGGGGGAATTCCGCTGGTGTCTGAAAGCCCCAGAGAATTCCCTGTCACAAGGAGGACTTTCGTGGTGACTGCAGAGAGGCAGGAAGCAGCTTGCTGGGCTGTGAGCTTCTCGTGTGCTGTCACGCAGTGACATCTCCCTGAGTGGACACCTGTGTCGGGGGTCCCGTTTCCAGCCCCACACTAAGCGTTGCTCGCTTTGCCATGGTTTGTCCATCTTGTCTCTTAGATCCTGGACCTCTGCTGGAATCATCATCATGGGAGTCAACATTTATGGAGTGCTTGCTGTATGCAAGCACAATGCATAGAGCCTTCTTTACAGTCCAGTTAACCAGTGTGACAAACTCTGTGATAAACTCTGATGCTCTTGTCTCCCTGTTTTCGCAGATGGCAGGACTACAGTTTAGAGAGAGATAGAATAAGTTGTCCATGAATGAATTCATAACTGGAAATCCATGGGGCACAGGTGCAACTTGGGCCTTGTGACTTCGGAGCCAGTGTTTCACCATGCAGGTGTCTCTGCTCCATGCAGACTGACTCCGTTCATTTGTTTAGTCCACACATCCTCATGCAGGCTCAGACACTGTACCACGCGGCTAAGAGTGAGGAGCACTGGGTGCCTCTGGCCTTGGCTGGGAGGATTCCCTCTCATTTGGCTTGTTTCCTACTGTGTGCTGCAGCAGCCCTCTACCCCCCCCCCCCCCCCGGGCTGTTGTATCCCTGGATCCAGGCCTATGAATGAGCCATGTGCTCTGGAGTTGGCCTGCTGTGTGGTTGTATGTCTTCATGGCTTCATAGGTCGGATTCTTCATTACTTGGCTGTTAGTTTCCCCAGTTCTAAGATGGGGGTATGAGGAGTACCTCTCCCAAAGAACTGCTTTGAAAATTAAAAAGACAGGGCGTACTTGCCACATTGGGTAAATGCCAGCTAGCATTTCACCACGCTCATCATTAATGCCATTTAATGCTTGCATGATGAATTGCAATCACATATGAAATGTGACAGCAGATATAATCGTGTGGCTTGAAGTTTTTGTGTTAAGGCAAACACACATCAGAGCATGTACTTTTGGATTTGAATGTTGTGTCTTTCAAAGCTGTAACCTCACCTTGGGAGGTTCCACATTCATCTTGATTACAAACCTGTTTGCTTGAAACATGTTTGCATGCCTTTTTCAAGCTCTTTTCAGGAAAAAAAAATACATATGTATATATTTATATAGAAAATATATTTTTATGGGCGCCATTCTTGGCAATATTAAGTATTTGTTATATCAAGGTTGATTTTTAAACAAGATTTATTTTTTTATTTGAAAAACAGAGTCAGAAAAAGAAACACACCCACTCACATACTCACAAATACCTCTCCCATCCACTGGTTCTTTGCACAGATGGCCACAACAGTCAGGATTAGGCCAGGCTGAAGCCAGGAACCTGGAGTTCCATCTGGGTTGCCCACATGGGTGGCAGGGGTTTAAGGACTTGGGCCATCTTCTGCTGCTTTTCCAGATGCATCAGCAGAAAATGCACTGGAAGTGGAGCAGCTGAGACGCAAACTGGCACCCACATGGGATGCTGACGTCACAGCATCTACTCCATAAGTTAGAGCATAAGCTGAGTGGCCTTTGCATTTGGGGATTGTATAGCTGCAAATAGGGCCAATAAGAGAAGGTCACCAGTATCCAAGGGGTAGAGTCCAAACCTGACTTTTAACCTAACCTGACTTGCCTTGTGATTTATAGCATTCAAATAGGAGAGGGTGTGTGTTAAGGGAAGAGCCCACAGGTCGCATCCTCAGCAAGCATTGTCCTGCTGCTGGGTGTGGGAAGCACTCATCCCTGTCCCTGTGATGTCGTGCCGTGGACTGAGCGGGGCTCACCTGGGCTGGAGGACAAGTGCACGTCCCCATGAAAAATGATGAAGTTGAAGTTTCAAGGGCTTTGTGTCTTCAGGTTCAACAGTGACATGCGTCCGGGAGGGCAGGGTGCCAGGCACTATTTGGAGTTTGATGCCCTCTGGGGGAAATGGGAAATCTGTCCTGAAGCACATCTGGGAGGACGTGGGGCTTAAAGAGCGACAGAGAGAGAGAGAGAGAGAGAGAGAGAGAGAGAGAGATCTTCCATCTACCGATTTCATTCCCCTTCCCCATACACCTGCAATGGCCAGGGTTGGGCCAGACCAAAGCTGGGAGCCAGGAACTCCATCTGTGTCTCCCACATGGGTGACAGGGGCCTGAATCTTTGGGCCATCATCTGCTGCCTCCCAGCCAGGCACATTAGCAGAAAGCTGGCTCAGAAGCAGACTACCTGGGACTGGAACTGGCACTCTGGTATGGGATGCCAGCATTGCAAGCTGGCTGTAACCTGCTGTCCACCACACCAGCCTCTGGGCCTCCTTTCTTTTCTGCCAAGTGCAACAGGCTTGTTAGGAAGGAAAGTCAGAGGAGTTACATACAAGAGAGGCCTCAACAGATACAAACCCTCCACCTTTCCCGAGCTCTGAGAATCTCAATTAACAACAACCTCTTTGTCGCAAGAAGTGTACTGTGTACAGCTGATGCACGGAAAATGTCCCTGGTCCCTGTATAAGGTGAGGGTGGATTCCTGAGAGGAGTTCTAGTTCCTCTCTGCTTGAATGGGGCCAGCTGTTAGGGCTCCAACACTAGCAGCTGAGATGGATGGGTGGATGGATGGATGGATTATATATTAATACAAGATGCATATTAATGCTTAATGCTCTGGTGCCTGACGGGGAGTGGCCAGTGGGATGTTTGCTCTGTACTGCGATCCAGATATTGATGAGCATAGACCCAGCTTCTGGTTTTCTTCTATTTGCCAAGTCCCTGTTTTTCCCTGTAGCTCTAGTGCCATCCTTGATTGCGCCGGTAATTCATAGAAGTTTGGCCCAGACCCCAGACTGGGAGCCCTGGAGAGACTGATTAGGCCAAGAGGGGCCCAGAACAGCTCCAGCAGAGAGCAACCCGCTGCCACTGTCCTTCCACACTTAGCTCTGACTTCTCCCTGCAGCACCCCATTAGCTTCCAGCACCAGTTCTCAAACTTTGCTTTGCATTAGAATTACCTGGGGAACTTTGAAAAATCCAGAAATTCAAGCCAGACAATTAAATCAGGCACCAGTTAAAACAGCAACAGAAACCTCCCAGGTGCCTCCAGTGTGCAGCCAAGGTTAACAGCCAGTGTCTCAGGTGGCAGGGTACAGCTCCTTGCTGGGTCACTGACAGACCTCCTGGACAGAGGCGTCACCCCGAGGGGCCACAGTGGCACAGAGCCATGGTAATGGCCTGTCTTTCCTACTGTTATAAAATTGTTTTACTTTTAAATCTTTTTTCGGTGGACACAGGGACACAGGGACTGTATCCCTAACCCTAGTCTCCTCCACCCCACCCCACATCCCTTTTTTTTTTTTTTTTAATTAATTTATTTATTTGAAAGGCAGAGTTTCAGAGTTACAGAGAGATATATAGAGAGAGGGCTTCTGTCTGTTGATTCACTTTCCAAATGGCTGCAATGACTGGAGCTGTGCTGATCCTAAGCCAGGATCCAGGAGTTACCTCCGGGTCTCCCACATGGGTACAGGGACCGGCCCAAGGACTTGGGCCATCTGCTGCTGCTTTCCCAGGCCACAGCAGAGAGCTGGATTGGAAGTGGAGCAGCTGGGACTCGAACCAGTGCGCATATAGGATGCCGGCACTGCAGGCAGCAGCCTTACCTGTTATGCCACAGTGCCGGCCCCACACACACACTTTTTATCAGGAGGAGGAGGTAGGCTGGAGTATTTTGAAGCACGTCCTATATTTCATCCCGTTTCATCTAAAATACTTCAGGGTGTGTCTCTCAGAGATAAGTATTTTTAACTGTAAGATTTATTTATTTGAAAGGCAGAGTTACAGAGAGAGAGAGTACGAGAGAGGGATCCCCCATCCTCTGGTTTACTCCCCAAATGGCCACAGTGTCTGAAACTGGTTTAGGCCAAAGTCAGGAGCCCAGAACTCTATGCAGGTCTCCCACGAGGGGTGCAGGGATCCCAGCACCCTGGCAATCTGCTGCTGCTTTCCCAGGTGCATCAGCAGGCAGCCAGATCAGAAATGGAGAACCCGGAACTCAAACCAGTGCTCATATGGGACGCTGGCATCATAGGCATGGCCCAACCCGGCCCCAATAAGTTCTTTTTAAAACTGTAACCACAATACCATTTATTACACCTAAAAAAATTAATGGTAACACCTTAACCTTGTCTAATATTAAATCCGTGTTCCGTTTTCTTCTGTTTGTCTCAAAAGTGCCCTTATGTAGTTGGTTTGTTCCAATTAGGGCCCAAGCAAGTGTAATTTGTTTTTAATAGTTGGGCTTTAACCTCAGGGTAATGAAATAGCCGTTGTGTACACACACAGGTAATGATGCGTATGCACTTCTGAAAAGAGGTGTCAATGGCATTGGGTTGAGCTGCTGTTTACAGGATGTCTGTCTCCTCCTTACCTTCCCCAGCTCTTCTGTTGGGGCCTTGACAAGTTACAGAGGAAATGCTAATTGAGGCCCCAGCCACCGCCACTTCTGCACCCTGCTTATGCCTGAAGGCATATTCCCTTCTAGACTAGAATAGAACCTTCAGGATGCTGTGGAAAGAGTGAGTCAGCTTCGCAGCAGCTGCCTTAGAACATCCTGCCGCTTTGCTGGAGCCTGTGACAGAGAAGGGCTGGGACTTCAGACGGGGCGCTGCCAAGGGGTCCTGCTGTAGTAGCCACCTAGGGAGCCACCTGGGACTTGTGCTGCCGTGGAGGTATTGGCCAGCACCAGCTCATTCCCGCTCTCCTGAGGGTGCAGATGGCCCTGTGTGGCCTTGCCTCCAGCTGGACCTTAGGGTTCAGGTCTAGATACTGACCAAGGAAGACCGCCCCCTGGGATAGTACCAGCCCCCTCACCTGGCAGTGCTTTGGCTCAGTGTCCCCTATCCGACAGGTGTTATTAAGATGTCTTAAAGGGAAAATGCCTGGGTGGCTCCAGGTTGAATGGGTGATGAGACTTTGAGGAGTCAGCAGGAGGGTAAGGATGGGGAATGAGGATCCTAAATAATTGAGCTCTGTCTCACTCCTTTCACAAATGTCTACAGAGTGCCCGTTATATAGGCAGCATACATTTCCCTAACCCAACACATTACATTCTTGTTTTATTTGTCCATGGAGCTATATATCCATATGTATCTATGCATGTATCTGATTTAGAAGAGTTTGGACTTGATTTCAAATGGATTTGCAGTTGCAGTGTTGCTTCCTTCTCTGGATGGTGCTCAGGAAGTTACAGAGCAGTAAATAAGCATCTTAATATGTAAACTCCAAAACCCAGATATGGTGGTGCAGCTGGTGAAGCTGCTGCTTGCAATCTTGGATCCCATATCAGAGTTCAGGTTTGAGTCCTGGCTGCTCCACTTCTGATCCAGCTACTTGCTAATGCGCTCAGGAAAGCAGCGGAAGATGGCCGAAGTGCTTGGGACACTGCCACTTGTGAGAGAGACCTGGCTGGAGTTCCAGGCTCATGGCTTTGGCCTGGCCTAACCCCAGCCATTATGGCCATCTGGGGAGTGAACCAGCAGATGGAAAATTGTCTGTCTGTCTCTGTAAAATAAATAAATCTTTTAAAAATAATATTTAAGATGATTCTCTGCAGAAGTGATCTTTATAGCAAAAAGTCTAGAGAAAATCTAATAAGGCTCACTGATAAGGAATACGTTAAATAAATCATGTTGTATTTCTAGAGTGGATTACTGTGTGGAGGTATGAAAGGGAATGAATTGGTTGTCTGTGTTCCCAGTATGGAGAGATCGCCCAGAGATTAAAATCAGGGTCCAGAGCACAGGAATGGTATGCTACCTGTTTTTTAAGGAGTAGGGGAAACCCTGGAGGGAGACATAAACTTAAAATGGCTACTGTGGGTTCGTTGGGTGAGAGAAGGAAGGGGCAGATGTGATGTGGTAGGAGGGTGTTGGTTCTTAAGTCTCCATAGGGGGCTTGTTCCAGGACATCTTCCTCAGATAACAAAATCCGTGGATGCTCAAGTCTTTTATATAAAATATCGTAGTATTTGCTTATAACCTACAAACAGCTTCCAACATGCCTTAATCATCTTTAATTGACTTATGATACTTAACACAATATAAATCCCATGTAAATAGCAAAAAAAAAAAAAGTCTACATATTCAGTACAGCCACAATTTTTTTTCAATATTTTTGATCCATGATTGGTTGAATCTATGGATGCTTGAATGTATCCCTTTTTGGATTTATAAATCAAATGAATGTGTTACCTGTACAGGACAATTAACTAAATTCAAAAGAAAACTCGGAGCCAGTGCTGTGGCATAGTGGGTACACCTGCCGCCTGCAGTGCCAGCATCCCATATGGGTACCTGCTGGAGTCTTGGCTGCTTCACTTCCAGCTCTCTGCTATAGCCTGGGAAAGCAGTGGAGGATGACCCCGGTCCTTGGGCCCCGGTGCCCATGTGGGAGACCTGGAGGAAGCTCTTGGCTCCTGGGTCTGGATCGGCCTAGCCCCAGCCATTGGGGCGATTTGAGGAGTGAACCAGCAGATGGAAGCGCGCCCCCCCCCCCTTCGGCTTCCAAATCTAAAACAAAGAAAAAACAAGCAAGCAAGCAAGCTCAGTCCTCTCCTTATTGGGCAGGTAAATTGCTGGATACTATGCCCCAGACAGTCGTTTTCTAAGCTGCCCACTGCTTGTCTGCCCTGAAATGGACCAGTGAGACTAGGACGAGCCCATGGAATGGGGCTCCCATGATGCTTTGCTCAGCAGCCGATTATAAATACCCGGTCGTGTTCTGAAGCCCTTGGGCTTTCCCCTTCTTCAGCCTGAAACATTACTGAGCTGACACCAGCTGAAGTTGAATGGGGGGATAGGGGGCAGGTGGAGGCCTGGCGGAGGCGCATGGCTGCCTTTCCCACCCATCTCCCTGTGCAGTCTTTGGCATATCCATCGGCATCCTATGTGCTATGTTGTCTGTGTGTTTGTGTTTATTTCCAGCTTCTCCTGAGTGGTGGCAAAATCCCTTTGAGCTGAGCTGGTCCCACCCCCTAGCTTCAGAATGTTCGGATGTTAGGGCTTGCTCCTCACACGCGGCATTCTTAGCATCAAGGACAGGTCCTCCGGGGCTCACAGGAAACAAATGGAATCCAGGCGACTCTTCTCCTCTTGAGTGGATGGAGAAAGGGGCAGAAAGGATCTTTGAGGAGACTTGAAACAAAGAGCGTGTGGGAGGGAACCTTGCTTAAAAGCTTCTGAAAGATGAAACGCAAGGACATTCTGGGTCTATTCTTGGCTCGACCACAAATGCACCCTTTCTATTTGATTCCAGTTTGTGCTTTAGCCTTTGGTTTTGAGTCCAGAAAGTAGGTGGAGCCCACATTCATTGTCCATCCCCACTGCCGTTCCCTCTTAGCCATCTGATACTTAATGGAACTTAAGAGCTGTCTTTCTTTCTTTTTTTTTTTTTTTTTTGATTTTTTTTTTTTTTTTTGACAGGCAGAGTGGACAGTGGGAGAGAGAGACAGAGAGAAAGGTCTTCCTTTGCCGTTGGTTCACCCTCCAATGGCTGCCCGCGGCCGGCGTACCACACTGATCCAAAGGCAGGAGCCAGGTGCTTATCCTGGTCTCCCATGGGGTGCAGGGCCCAAGCACTTGGGCCATCCTCCACTGCACTCCCGGGCCACAGCAGAGGGCTGGCCTGGAAGAGGGGCAACCGGGACAGAATCCGGCGCCCCGACCGGGACTAGAACCCGGTGTGCCGGCACCGCAAGGCGGAGGATTAGCCTGTTGAGCCACGGCGCCGGCCAAGAGCTGTCTTTTCAAGTGGCAGCGAAGTGAAGAGGGGGAGCAAGCCCTCCTCCTCCGGCCTTTTCCTCCTTAGTGAGCACTATGGCGAGTGCTGTGCCTGGATGAGCCCCACTCGGGACTGGCGACTCTCCCACAGGTCCCGCCTCTCTTGAGTAGAGCTGTAGACCCAGTGAAAATCGCAGGTGGTCTCAGCCACCTTGACATCCTACAGGAAACCTGTCTGTACTGTGTCCGTGCTGCAGCAGCAGGTGATGTCCTGGCCAGCGTTTAGGGACCGATTGAAAGGCGTACGGCGTCATCGAACACTGACGGCACATCAGGGCTGGCAAGGTTCGCGTACCAGGAGAGAGGTGGACAGCGGTCCCCAGATCTCAGCCGACTCCAGGGTGTGTGTGCAATCGGAGGAAGGGCCTCTACTTTCTTCCAGCAAACTCAGGCTCTTGCCTCTGTTCTCATTGAATTTGGAAAGTTAACCATGTGTTTGCGAAATACCCCTGCAAGGCACTCATCACACCGAGTAGGCTTCTTTTTGGGCCCCTCCGCTCTTCCGGCAA